>CM060919.1:846229859-846829859 GCA_030737875.1 Allium sativum | reverse complement strand
TTCCATAGTTGAGTCTCTACACCTTAGTGCTTGTATAGTAGAAGATCCCATTATTGTATCAAATACAATTGGTGGTTCGGCTCATTTATCTTTGGTTTGTGAGGATTTGAAAATAGCTATATTAAGTATTGAATTAAAGTGTAATGCTTATGTTTTCTTTGGTTTCATGGGCTATGGGTTGATTCTAGGCATGGATTGGTTAGCTAGTAATTGTGAAAGGAGGGTAGTTAGACTTTTGACTTGCCTCGGGAATACCCTCGAGATTTCGTGCGATCCTAAGGGATCAGTTTGGCTTAGCTACCTAGAATCACTTGATGCATCTATCGACGATTTGTGATCCGTTAGAATAGTCCATGAGTACGCAGATGTTTTTAATCAAGTTAGGGGTTTGTCCCCTAAATCGTGAGATAGAATTCCGCATATATCTAGTTGACAATGCAAAGCCAATTGCATTACCTGTACGACACATGGCTCCAAGGGAAAGGAAGGGCTCAGTAAACCAGTAAAAGAGTTACTTGGGAAAGGGTTCATAAGGTGAAGTATTTCTGAATAGGGGTGCTCCAGTTGTTTTCGCTACAAAGGCGGATGGTTCACTTCGCTTGTTCATAGATGATATTTTGGTTTTCTCTAAGAGTAAGGAAGAACATGCTTTGCATCTAAGGGAAGTCTCGGATACCCTCCGAGCACATCAACTCAAAGCTAAGTTCTCCAAATGTCATTTTTGGAGGAAAGAGGTGAGGTTCTTAAGACACGTAGTCTCTAAGGAAGGGATAGCAGTGGATCCTAAAAAGGTGGTGGAAATCCAAGATTGGAATATTCCTAATATTGCAACGGTAGTAAGAAGTTTTCTAGGACTAGCGGGCTAATATATGAAGTTCATTAAGGACGTTGCGAATGTATTAGCCCCATTTGCAAGATTGAGAAGAAGAATCTAACCTTTGCTCGGGATATCGGTTGTGATGTGGCTTTCTAACAATCGAAGAGGGCTCTTACAACGGCCCCAGTTTTGACTTTTACCTTACGGTAGTAAAAGGTTTACGATATACATGGATGCATGCGGCATGGGGCTAGGCGCCATTTTGATATAAGAAGGAAGGGTAAGATCGTAGCGGACGCCTTAAGAAGGAAAGGTTGACTTCAAGTCCTCTTTATGTGAAAAGGAAAAGTTTAGAATACATATCAAACTTTGATTTTTTTAAACCTTCGGTTAAGTTAGTGGTTAGCGTTGCTAGGAGTAAGACCTACACTTTTTAATTAAATAGGGACTTCACAAAGAAAAGACTCTCAGATAGTTGACGCAATGGATAAATTAAGTAGAGAAGAGACCTCTAATCACCTTGATAAATACACTTGGTAACATGGTTAGCATCTGTTTATTTTCAAGAGATAGTTCTTCTACAAGGAATACCCTCTAGTGAATTTTGGAAGAAGTCATGAGTACGCAGTTATGTTTGAGCACCGCTTATCATTCTCTGACAGAAAGGGTGAATAGGATTTTGGAAGACCTTTTGAGGAAATATTAGCATGACACGGCAGGAGTCGTAGTGCCGAGTATACTAGAAGAAAAAGAGGTGGAACGAGAGGCGACAGTGAAATGAGTTCCAACTTATATTCTAGAAACATAAATTAAGAAGCTACGCAATCGTGAAGTTAAGACAGTCAGAGCGCTATGGAGTGAAGCTCAAGAAGATGCGACTTAGAAGACTGAAGACTAGATACGTGCATCATACCCTATTTGAGGGTATATCCATGATCTCTCTTTTTCTGTAAAATTTATTTGCATGCTGGTCTTTATCTTTTAAGTATATCCTCTCAATCCTATCCTCGATCCTTAGGTAGAAGCAAATGGATGTAAACATGTGTTTGAGACATGTTATGTTTGGTGGATGCAAGTGGATGTAAGTGTTTTCTAGTGGTTGCTCGTGGATGCATATACACACATTAGGCACTAGATCGGCTCTGTCACTTCCATATTGCATATGCATGAGTGAATTTATATATATATAAATGGAAACTTGATGTGTTATCATATGGATGTTGCATTTGTATGAATGATTGTGCACTCATGTAGAAGTTATAAAGTACGATTAGGAATAATTGCATACATGATGGACTCATGGCACTGACATAATTAGCATCAAGGAGGTCTACTGAATCAGTAGACCGCCTGATTTTGTATTTGGGTAAGGACATATACACACACTATGCATCTGCTCATGAAAAGCATTAGAGACCTTTTAAAGACAATGGATGCCTGTGATTGAATGGTTGAGTAGATGGATGTTGGATGGTAGGATAAACACTCTTCTTGACTTGGAGATTTCGGGGACGAAATCCTTTAAGGATGGGAGAATGTAACACCCCGTAATTTTAAAATGGGACATAATAGATAATTAAAGAATAATTAATCTTTAAAAGGAGAATTAAGGGAAACGGGTTGCGCCATTGCGTTCGTCTCGGAATTCTACTTGAGATAGAGTCCGAGTTTGCGTAAAACGGATATAGTATGAAGAAGTTATGGAGGTTAGAAGATTTAAGTTTAAACCAGAATTAAAATAAAATATTCAAAACAGCGAATACGGCAGAAGGAAATGCGGAACCGACTACGTTTGGGGTGTCGACACGGGACCTGCTAGGTCGACACCTATGTTGACTCAGGCTCTTTGAGGTCGACACCGGGGTCGACATAGGTGTCGATCCCCCTCTGTCGGGGTTGACCCCATCAGCCAGATCTGGGTAGTGACGATTTTTGGTGTCTTAGGGCATATGTGGCTTGTTCTGGTTGGCCTGGTGAGGTGTCTTTGTGACTTGGAGGGTTTAGATTGATCCTAGATTAGTCTAAAGGCTAGAATTAAATCTAGACATCTATATATGCATCTCTAAACCTAAACCCTAATTCATAACAATTCCTTATGACGACTCTATGCTGCTGAACTCTCAATTCTCTTAGTCGCCTCCTCAAACCTAAATCATATTAGAAGTTCTTCAACAACAGTCAACTTTGAAGCTTAATCAACATCAAAATAGAGTTTTTGCAACAACAATGATTCAATTCTCTTTTCTAATCCTAGCAATGTAAGTTCACGTTATTTTCAGATTTAAATACCTAATTGTATTCTTGGCATGTAGTAAAATGAATCTAAGTCCATGCTTGATGATAAGACAATCTTTTCAGATTTATCCCTATCTTTCTATCGAATCCATGATTTTACATGCCTAAGAAGTTATTATATCGATACAATCATGCCTATCTTTGTTGTACATCGGACATATAATCCTTTTCGGTTCATGATGTTATTCTTATGCCTGCGATAATGATTGTATCAGTTTATTCAAGAATCTATCTTTGTTGGATCTAAATTTCCTGTATTAGGTCTGTTGTTACGTGCCTATTTTTATGCCTATTCTTATTTTTATGCTCCTTCTCTCTCTTCCCCTATTTCCTTTTTCTTTTATGAACCTGGGTTACCTTCGAACCTAGGCTGAAATCGTGAAATACGAACGATTGGAATACGGAGAATATTTGGGTATAACCTATTTTGGTGAAATATTGGGCATAATGTATTTGGTGAAATAATTGGGTATAAAATATTCGGGGAAATTGTTGGGCATAACTTGTAATTGCTATTGGGGCATTATTATCATTATAACTGCAAGTTTAGGTTAATTGGCATGTAAACCAAATTTTGGGCGTAAACTGCAAACTGTAATATTAAAACTAGATTGGGTATAACTATTTGTTGGGACGCCAAGCAGAATGTATATTGTGATTTTGTAGCATGACTGTTATTGTAAATTTGGGAAGATTGGGTGTAGCCTATTTTGATTAATAACTTGTAATTGAATTTGTTGGGTATAACTTGAGAATTGAAACATGACTAGTTTTGTGAAATTGGGATAATTAGCATGAAAAATCTAGACTTGGACATGTACAATAAATATGTAATTTGGCTAAAAGATGAACATGCCTAACCCGAGGTTAGATTGAGTTGGTGTAAAACTGCCCGGAACCGCCCGGCACATCCAGTGACCACAGCATCACATATCTAATGTGAGAGGTTAGCGCATTTAGCCCAAAACCAGAGGTTATAATGAGTTTGCAGTAGAAGTCTACCGGGAACCGCCCGACACATCTAGCAACCGCAAACAACAGTTCTAATGTGAGAGGTTGGGGCATTAATAAATTAATTAATGCCAATAAACAAACATGCTAAAAATGGTAAGGTTAAGTAATATATGAATAGGCGACACTTAACCAATACAACATGTTAATTAGATAAGTGGGTAGGGTTAAGTAAATTTAGAACACTTAACCGTTATAACATGTTAATTAGAGCAGAAGTTAGGGTTAAGTAAATTTAGAACACTTAACCGTTACACATGTTAATTAGACAAGAAGGTGGGGTTAAGTAAATTTAGAACACTTAACGATTATAACATGTTAATTAGACAAGTGGGTGGGGTTAAGTTAATTTAGAGCACTTAACCGTTACAACATGTTAATTAGACAAGTAACCAGGGTTAAGTTAACAAAATAACATGATGAATGAATAGGAAACACTTAACCAGTACAACAAGATGAATAAGAAGGGTTAAGTTAATAAGAAACGCTTAACCAATATAGCATGATGAACGAGTGGGGTTAAGTTAATAAGAAACACTTAACCAAAATAACATGATGAGTGAACAGGGTTTAAGTTAATAGGAAACACTTAACCAATACAACATGATGTGCGGGTGGGTTAAGTTAACATGAATGGACAACACTTAACCAATGTTACATGAACAAAGTGGATAGGGTTAAGGCAAGCTTAACCAATAATACATATTGACTTGATAAGTGGGAGGGTTAAGTAAACCTTGGGTAGGTGGGTAATATTTGTATTTAAAGGCCCACAAACTTAATCGTTAAATAAACATGTTTGAATTAGTGGGACAGTTAAGTACGTCTTGTGTAGGTGGGTAAAATTTGTATATATAGGCCTAAAAACTTAACCAGTTGGAAACCCTAGTAACGGGGACCCATTTCAGCAGTAACCCACATAGATGTATCATGGTACCCTAAACTGGGCAGGGTGGGGCACGATTACTGGGCTGATTATAAGCAGTCAAAGTAGCGGTAGGTGGTGCAGCAGTGCAGGTTCCGACAGGATCACAGGCGTGACGTATTCCAGAGTGGAAGAATTAGCCACTGGGCATCAGTAGATATAAAGCTGTGCATCTTGATCGTGTTAGGTTGCCACCTTAGGGATTGATACACCCTACGGTGGTACCAGCACAGGTATCTACAAGAAGAGGGTCGAGCGACACAAACTAGAACTAGATTGATACGAGTAGGAACCGATCAGTTAAGGTAGTAAGGACACATCTAACATCTTCATGGCAATTAGGCTGATTGAGGTAAGATCCTCATACAAGATGTACACCTGAAGCTTATCACAATTGCGGGGTTAGGATCACCTTATTATATAACACAGGATACTAGTTGGGACACTAGTAGGGAATACAAACCATTCTATAAAAGACAATAGTTAGGATACTAGTTAGTTGGTGCAGAAATATAAAAAATAGAATAACAGGGTAGTAGCGAAGCAGAGAAAGAGTAGAAGCGCATTCAGTTTATCTTTCCTTATCATATCTTATGCTAATCTTATGTTATCTTGTTATCCCTGTTATCACAGTATTGCCTTATATTAAGTTTATTCATGTCATGTTACTTTTACCTGTTTACATACTGAAAGTCACTGAACTTACCAGACTTATGTCTGACCTAATTTGTTTCGCCTCTTTTCTTCCGTTCCCCCCAGGTAGTCAGTGAGGGAATAGCTCAGTTTAGTTTGGACCGTTTCTCTTCCCAAGCTCGAAGATAGTCGACGTATTGCTTTGGACTCTCTTTTGCACTGCTATGCTTGGCTCATGCTTTATTTTGGGAATATCATTTTCATTTTATGCTTCTTTATTTTATTAAGCAAGACAGATATTTTGTTGTACTAGGTATTGGTGTTTTGGTGTTGGAAAACAATCTTTGTACATGCTGTTTTACCAAGCTTCTATTTTATCAATGAAGTAAAGTTTTGTTTATTTTCCGCTGCTTTATTTGTCTGTCTTGTAATTTATCTGCATCTTTTACCTATAACGCTTCACCGAAGTTAATGCATTCCCTTTGTGAGTGACATTAATGGAGGTGGGGTGTTTCATTGCTCGAAGCACATGACTGGAGACAAGAGTTTATTAACAAATATTACATACTTGGATGGTGGCTCTGTCATTTTGGAGATAATTCAAAAGGCTATATCATCGGCAAAGGCGATGTGAGCAATTGTGGTACATCTAACTTACCTCTTATTACAAATGTCATGCTAGTTAGAAATTTGAAACACAATTTACTTAGTATTAGTTAGTTATGCGACAAGGGTTTTACAATCTCCTTTTCAGATAATAAGTGTAGTATCTTAGATAAAGACCACAATTTAGTTTTCAAAGGATATAGGGACAGAAATATATATATTCTGAATATGAATATTAATCAAAATTTAGACATGTGTCTTGTAGATAATGATAATGACCCATGGTTATGGCACAAACGCTTCTGTCATATAAACTTCAGAACCATCAACAAGCTAGCCAAAAACGAACTAGTTAAAAGACTACCCAAAATGAGATTTAAGGTTGACAACATTTGTGACGCATTTCAATTAGGTAAATTGACTAAATCTTCTTTTAAATCCAAGAAAGTCGTATCAACGTTACAACCACTTGAGCTACTGCATATGGATTTGTTCAGACCAACTCAGGTTTAGTCGATAAACCATAGTCGATATGTGTTTGTAATTGTTGATGATTACTCTTGTTACACTTGGACAATTTTCTTGAAAAGCAAAAGTGACACTTTCGATCATTTCAAATCTTTCGTCAAGAAAATTCAGAAATCAAAAGGGCTTAAAGTTAAAAATATAAGAAGTGATCATGGCGAAGAGTTTGAAAATAATGAATTTGAACATTTTTGTACAAAGAAAGGTATATATCATAATTTTTTGTTTCCTAGAACTCCACAACAAAATGAAGTTGTAGAAAGGAAAAATCGAACCTTACAAGAATGTGTAAGAACATTATTAAATGGAACCACTTTACCAAAACATTTCTGGGCAGAAGCCGTTGCAGCTGCCTGTTATGTTTTGAATCGTGTATCCATTCGACCTCTCACCAAGAATACGTCTTATGAATTATTTAACTAAAGAAAGCCAAACATCTCATATTTCAAAGTATTTGGTTCTAAGTGTTTTATCTTAAATACGAAAGACCATCTCGGTAAATTCGATCCAAAGGCCGATGAAGGAATATTTGTTGGTTATTCGGAACGAAGCAAGGCCTATCGTATATTTAATAAACAAACCAAAATTATTGAAGAATCACTTCATGTCTCTTTTGATGAATTCTATAAGCATCCTCAAAATATATCAGATGATGACGAAACAATAGTAACTAATAATCATATCATCACAAATGATTCTGACTCAGAAATAGTTGTTGAAAATATTCCTCAACCATGTGAGTTACAATCTCCACCAAGGATACAATCTCCACCAAGGATGCAATCTCCACCGAGAATATTTAGAGATCATCCTACTCAAAATATAATCGTAGAAGTAACATCACAAGTCAGAACAAGAAGTCAACTTAATCAAATGGGTCATGTCGTGTTTCTTTCAAACATCGAACCTAAGAATCCAAAAGAGGCTGCTACTAATGATTACTAGATCATTTCTATGCAGGAAGAACTAAATCAGTTCGAGCGCAATGATGTTTGGGAACTTGTTCCAAGACCAACTGAACAATCAGTTATTAGTACTAAGTGGGTCTTTAAAAATAAGGCTGATGAAAAGGGTAATATCATCAGAAATAAAGCAAGATTAGTAGCACAAGCGTATAATCAGGAAGAAGGTATCAATTATGAGAAACATTTGCACCAGTTGCTCGACTAGAAGCTATTAGAATCCTATTATCTTTCGCTTGTCACCATAATTTCAAACTTTATCAGATGGATGTCAAGAGTGCTTTTCTAAATGGTTTTATCAAAGAGGATGTATATGTCAAACAACCTCCTTTGTTCGTACAGAAAAATATCCTGATTATGTGTACAAACTTAAGAAGGCTCTGTATGGTTTAAAACAAGAACCTCGTGCTTGGTATGAATGACTACGTAGCTATCTTATTAACTCAGGATTTCAAATAGGCAAAGTCGACCAAACTTTGTTCACTAAACATTCTCGAAAAGATATTCTAGTTATCCAGATATATGTAGACGACATCATCTTTGGTTCAACAAATGATAAACTCTGCAAAGAGTTTGCAAATATTATGACCAAAGAATTTGAAATGTCTGATATGGGAGAACTATCATATTTTCTTGGACTTTAAATCAAACAACTTCCAAATGGTATTTTTATTAATCATGAAAAATACTGTGGAAATCTTATCAAATGCTTCAGATTAGAAAATACATCTGGTAGACCTACTCCCATGAGTGCAACTACACATCTTGAAAAAGACGAAAATGGTAAGAGCGTTGACCAGAAATTATATCGAAGCATGATTGGTTCTCTTCTGTGTCTTACAGCAAGTCGTCCAGATATAATGATGAGTATTTGTTTATGTGCACGGTTTCAAGCGGATCCAAAAGAATCACACCTACGAGCAGTGAAACGTATAATTCGTTATCTTAATAATACCAAAGATTTCGGTCTTTTCTACCCGAAAGAATGTCCATTCGAATTAATATCATATAGCGATACTGATTTCGGAGGCTCTCGAATGGATAGAAAGAGTACAAGTGGTACATGCAATTTTATTGGAAAATCACTTGTCTCTTGGTTTAGTAAGAAACATAATTGTGTTTCACTATCAACGTGTGAAGCTGAATATATATCATAAGCTCTCGCTTGTACTCGAGTAATATATATGCAAAAAACACTTCAAGATTTTGATATACATTTATCAAATTCTATTATATACTACGATAATACAAGTGCTATAAATATTTCTAAGAATCCATTAAATCAATCTCAAACCAAATACATTGATATCCGTCATCATTTCCTTAGAGACAATATCGAAAAAGGAAATATATGTCTTGAATATGTCCAAGCTGATAATCAACTAGCGGACATCTTCACTAAGCCTCTACTTGAGTCTAGTTTCATTAAATTACGTAGAGAGCTTGGTCTCATTTCTCGAAAAGAACTTGATAAGTAATGTTATCACTAATGTTATATTGTTGTTAGTTCTTTCCACATCCGGTTTTTGTTTAAACAAAACCTTAGCTATTTTTAGTTGTTACTAAATTTAACAAGTGAATATGAGCTATTTTTAGTTATTACTATATTTAACAAGTGAATATGAGCTTCTTATTTTTCCTCCGGCCAAGTTTACCTAAGAATTCTCCTCCACAAGTCTATATATAAGAACTTCTAAATAAGCTTGTCAAAATTTCTCCTTTTTCATTCCTCCCTACCTGAGCCTAAAGTTTATATAGTTTATTGTGGCATATATTTGTGATGACACTACAACAGATTTTGCTTTTAATAGCACGTGAAAAACGCTATAATAAGCTACCATAGCATTAGTGACGACGCTATATGACGACATGTTATAATAGCCCTATTATATCTTATAGCTCAAATCTAAACGCTATAGTATTATACATTTTATAGCGCACATCCACCACCATGAAATGTTTTACATAGCGTTCAGACCTTGCAGTTATATTTGCTTACCAAAATCTCACCTTAATTTTTTATAGCGTTATCAATAGTTTCATAGCTCATATTCATTGATATGAAAAATATTTTTCATAGCATTAGCATTGTTTATATAGCTCATATTCAGTGATATGAAAAGTTATCCACATGATTTAATAGCATTTCACATTTTGATTCCATAAGTGGAGTTTTCCGCTATGAATATTTGTAGTATATATAGCGTTATCAGTGTTTTCGTAGCACACATTCAATGATATGAAAAGTTTTTCCACATTATTTAATTTTTTACATAGCATTCACCTTATATTTTCATAAGAGCAATTTTCCGCTATTAATATTTTTAATATATAGCAACATCAACTATGATCTTTATATAGCAAATCTCTTATTTAATTTGTGCACAATTTAAACAATTAAGCAGTAAATTCACAAGACAAAACTGTCAATCGCAAAAAATTTATACCAAAAGCATATTTGATTTCAATTACAAAGTCAAAGTTAACAAGTCTAATAAATATAGAAATAAGTCAATTAACATACGTATTGTTCAAACATCGTTTCAAATAGATTACATGAAAAATCACTTAGTCTTCAACTTGTATGCTCGTCCAACTTCTAGAACCTGCAATTCACAAGCACAAATTACAGTCTTATAACAAAGCAAAATGCAAGAAACACAATTAAAATGCAAAATTGAAAGTGTTTGATGTCATCTCAATTTTATTAGCAGTAGCTTTAATCAACCAAACAGCCAAGGAACTTACACAAGCTTTAACAAAGAAACAATAGAAATGTGCAGATATAAGAAAAGAACGATAACAAGAACAAGAATATAGCATAAATTGAAAATGACAAAACTAAAGACAATTAACAGGAACAGTAGCTAATCTCATCTATATCTAAAGCTAATTTGGAACATGAATAGAACTAAGTATACAAACAAGAAAAACAGATATGGATAACTACCGTAATTAGTAATGTCCCAGGGTGGTCCTAAATAGTATGCACGAATTAAAGGATGCATACTGAGCCCAAACTGAGCTGCTCAAACTGAAGTATACTGACTAGCTAAGTGACTGGCTAGCTTATAAATTTATTTTTAATGGTGCTATCAAATCCTATATATCAAATGAACAAAATTATCATTGATTTCTGAATTTGTAAAATTACCAAAGAACAAACATCTGAATGATATATGGCTATGTATATAGTGAAAGGCTTCTCTGCTTCAGAAATTAACCGCGCACTCTGTTTTTAATCTATTGATTGCACTTCTGTGTTTCTGGTTGTAGTGGACTGCACTTCTGTGCTTTAGTTACATCACATTTGTGTCCTGTCTTTGCACTTCTGTGCTTCTGCACTTTTGTCACCATCGCTCTCTGCACCATTACTCTCAGTTTCACAACCTGCTTTGCCCCAAACGCATACCACTTCAGCTTAAAACATCACCCAGAAAAAAAAAATCTGCATATCCACGAGAAATAATGACTCTTCAATTGTCACTTCTTTCTTGTCACAACTGCCTTCTAACACGCAACTGCCTTCAATCTACAATACATACCCTGCAATGCTTCACCATCATCAACAAACATCGCACAAACTCCCTGTTCACAACACAATACATACCAAAATCAGCACCACACAAACATACTCTTTGTTTATACTCTCACTTCAGAAAACGATACACACTATAGTTATCACACAAACATACTCCCTGTATGATACTGAAATTTAAAAAACAACAAATTTACACATACAAAATACTAAGGCTGGTATCATTATAGTTATAGATGGCAAAAAGATGCCAAAGGAGATGACTCAATAACCTAATAAGCGGAGGAGCATAAGGATAATAAGAAAGTCTACTGCCTAAGCCACTTAAAGTGAAGACATAACTTTTTCCAATATGAACTTAAGTTAGATTTCAAGTAAAGATGGCGAAGGAGGGATGGTCCAATGATTATTTCATCAGAGTATGTAGTAACGCAATATTTAGTTTGAGATTTAAGGATCATTTACACTATAACCAACATAATAACTTAATTGCTGACATCCTTCATCCTATTGTACTATCCCTAATTGTGCACATACAAATATGTTACCTCTGCATAAAATAGGAATAAAATAAAATTTTGTTTTATTCCGAAGATGAAGATTTGGCAAAGATATTCAAATAAGAAAAAGGAGAAAAGATAGATCTTGGTAGAATTAGGATCAATAGTTACATGTAAGAATATGGAAAAGAAGTTGAATGACTTGAAAGAAAGAACAAAAATAAAATAGAAAGAAAAGAAAATAATATAAATGATACCTGTATGGAAAAAAGACCGAATTCACATGTCAATATTGAAATTCCAGCAAAATTATTCTGCATTAGTTGGCTAGCTTATAATTTAAATGTGAGCAATTTGTATTACTTCAGCTCTGAACAGAATATTTATGCATATTTCTTAGGGACTGCTCTTTTGCAGTGAATCTCCCTAGGCAAAGGAGAAGTGCAATTCTACTGTTGTACAAAGTTTATTGATTACTATATATTGTATGTGCAAAGACTTGTAACCAAGTATAGATCCCTTGTTTGAGTTCTTACAATTATTCATTTGTTCATCTATGCTATTTGCAATATTTCTGAGGAAGCAAGCAGATCTGTAAAGAATCTTCTAAAACCTATACAAACAGACCTATAAAGAATCTTTAGGCTTGAGAACATGAAGTGGCATCCAGTTAAAAAGGACATTACATGATTTTAAATCGACAATTTAATATTTATATGTTTATTTTCATTATTATCAATATCTAGACTTATCAAACTATATTCTAAGAAAAAAAATATACCTCAAGCTTCTCCTCGCATCCCATCAGCTTGTTTACAGCGGCTGCTGCAGCTTGAGCATCCTATGTGAAATAAAAAGAACTGTAAAGCTCGCAAAATGGAAAATATAAATAACAAAAAGGATTCAGCTTTTAGTACGAAGGATTACTCCATTGAATTTGTATTTAATCATGATTTCTTGTGTCACTCTAACTCGAGGTTTATCATCAATGGTCACACCTTGAAATAAGCTATTTGTATCCTCTTTCCCATCTGTATTTGATAAAAAAAAAAGTTGAGTATAACTTTGCTAGTCGCTTAAAGATAAAAAATTAATGAGATTGGAAAAATAAAGGTGATCGAAACATGCTTGTTTTCTTATGTTTACTTATACTAAATGACAATGATGATATAGGAGCCTCATCAACAATTTGAATGGACATAGGACAAGTTTAGAATATAATGGAAATAAAAATACTACTACTTTCAAGCGGGGAAGAGAAAAGGAGACTGATTATGCTCAGTTCCATGTCGCTGTCTTTGACAACAGTGTCTGATATATTTACAGACGAATCCTTTGAAAAGAATTCCTCCAACTTCGAGAAACTGGTTACCTCAGCACCACTGGTGAAAGGACCCCAATTATCAAACAATTTTTCTTTTCTTTTTTAAATTATAAGTTACCACTATCCTGGGTCCTTTTCTCAAGGGTTATCCTCTTCCAACCCTTCAATACCAGGATCCAGCATCACCAATAAAGTTATATCAGTATAGTTCAAACTTTAACTTGTATATGTGAAGATATGCAAGTCTTCTTTTGCTTAAATCAGAGTTATAATTAAATACCAAGAGGCATTAGATTAATTATAAACAATTAATCACCACACAGCATAAACAAGAATAAGTTAACTTGTTTTTCTTCTTATTAAAATCATTCATGAATAGATAACTAATTACTAACATTGTTAATATTTTATTATGTACCAAAAATAGCATAGGCCAGCCTTCTTATTCAAGTCATGTAAGCATAATCTTTCTGGCTTTAGGCAAACTATTATTTATTAGTTTAGAATTAACCTTTTACAGTAAACACAGAATATACAAATTTTCGGAATATACATAGCCACCAATGCAATTAATTTTTTGCCTAAGAATATATTTTATATATTTATATCTTAAAGTGACTGAGATTTGAGATGCTGCTTTTTTTTACCACAAATAAAGGACGTCAAGCAACATGTGGTACTCTATTTCATTTTCCACAAATAGTTATTTTTTCTACTCCTATAGAACTACAACCATGCATATATGACTCGATAACGTTTGCTATTATGTAGTTCAATCTGATAACAAAAGGCTTGAACCCAAAATGTTATACCATTGATTGATAACCATTTACACTACCAACCCATCAATAATCCACGTGCATATACCTAAACCGTGAAATTGCCAAATTGTGGGTGCGATAAAATTAAATTAATAGTTAAATCTAACTGATTCACAAATCATTTCAGATTAATTTGACCCTGGGTAAGTTGACGTAATTCTCAAAGGTCTGGTTTGATAATAGCTTAAGAATTGAATGTGTTAAAACAAAATTAAAAAATGAAAGGAGAAAGAGATAGCCTACTTCACTCCACCGTACCTGATGTGTCCTTTTGTTTGACTAGGAAATGCGAACAGAAGTACATATTGAGGCTAAAGGCTTTTAAACAAGAAGGAGATGTGTGTCTTCTTAATAACTTTTTTGTGCAACCTGATGTAGAACTATCAACACTCATATCTTAATCTATAATAATCAGGATGAAGTCCACTATCTCTTTCTCATGTTTATCTTTTCCACAAAAAAGAATACATATATGTATTCTCAAATTAAATCTATGATTTTCACAACATTCCAGTAACAGGAAGCAGAATACTTGAAAATGAGAAATATACAGCATGCAGATGTGAAAAGGTATAATGTACCTTAATGAGATAGGAGAACTATGGGACCAAGCTTTCGCTGGAAGCAAAATACTTGAAAATGCTTCATTATCATGAGCAATAAAGTTGGCACCTTTGACAGAGCAAAATCTTTTCTCTAACTTATCCAATACTTGGCATTCTCCAATGAATAGTGAACATTAAATGATAAGAAGTAACAACCAAAGTTTTTTTTCGTACCGTAGTTTGAAATAATGACATGCAGCTTATGAAAATGCCAACTGTTGAAACCCGAATCTCTATGCGCATATATCAGAAGATAAATGTAGCATGGGAATTGACCACACTGAACTACCCAAAGGCCAAGTTGAAATGAAGTGCAAAGCCGAAATATTCAAAGGGTCATATAACATTTTCTTTGGAACAAAATTAAACCTGTGAAAGAGTAGCGTGCAATTTACCCAGGTTGTTATTAGCATTTATCAACTTAATTAAAAATTCCTAAACAAAATCCCAAAAAACATCCGAAAAGATCAACTGAACTAAAAAAAGGACAACTTCAATTACCAATAATTCATTAATTCCCAATATAGTGAGCCATAAATTAACAGTAATAATAACCAACTCCAGTCTTCTTCTCTTTCAATCAAAGTGTTAGATCTACTCTACATTAGAGGAGTAGAATCATAGGTAACCATTAAGTTAAGGTTATATTTAGGCCTATAAATAATGTACTGAAATAAAAGACATTCAGAAATAATGCAAGTATATTAAATAGGACATAAATACCTTAAGTTCTCTCTTCCAAGCTTTGAAACTGAAGTGCGACAATCGTATGCTTTAAATCTTGTCTTATTACAGCAAGTCCCTCTTCTTTATATTTTAATTTATTACTGCACAAGAATGCAAAATCAGTAAATGACTTTAAATAAATACATTCGTAATAACGAGGGCTTGCCGAAATAAATAACTGAGCCTGTATGTTATGCAAATAAATCTGGAACTAGTGCCATTGAAGCTACCCACTAACTCTAACAGTGCTATTATGAAATATATAATTGCTAAATCTGAAAATGGGGTCATTAATAAATAATAGCTAAATAAATAATTTAAAATAATAATACAGTATGTGTAAACAATCGATCAATGACCTCCCTATAGTACTCTAATTCAGCAGAAAAAGCAGAAGTATTTCAGATTCAACAAACTATACTAAGCGTAGCTTAACCAATAACTAGCGAGTAAAGCCAATTTATAAAAGGAAGAAAGAAATAAAAATATTACCGATTTCAAAAATTCCACTATTAATTTGGGAGAATTTGAGTGAATCAACGAGATGCTGTAGATTTACTGTCGATTAGGTCGGAGATGGATGACTCAGATGTTGGATTGAATCAACGATGGCTGACTTCTAGTGAATCAAAAATCGAAAATTTTAGGGTTAGGGATAAGTTTGGTACAAATGGAAGTGATGGAGGTGAATTTTTCTGCTTTCGCCGCCTTACGTTTTATTTTGTCCCGCGCTTATTTTCGCTTCCGTTTTTTCTATAATATAAATGTTAATACATCGGAATATAACTCTTTATAGCATAATTTATTTGTTATTTTATTTGTTTCTTTTATATAGCACAATTTATGCATTATTTTCTTTTTTTTAATTATTTTATTATAGCACTTTAATATAAGGCTATGATACAATGCTATGTATATCATATTTTCTTGTAGTGTGAGTGTGCTCAAAATCCCATATTTTTGTTACAAGTTTTGAGCCAGAAGAGTATTACTCTCCCGAAACTCCAAAACACAAATCAAAGTGTCATCACAAATGCAATCATACTCCTGGTAATATGCCAACTTCGAAACGGGCAAATAAAGCGCTATTTTGTTCACCCGGACCAGAGAGAAGGTCAACGAGATTCATCATTATCAAAAACATCAAATCGATCTTCAAAGACAGCTACATTATAAGCAACAACTGACTTCGGAACGTCTATCTGTGTTAAAATGAATGGCATCATTATTTTGCAGTTCAAACAAACATGGTGTTTATGAGCTAATGCCATACGTACCTTCATCCTTTAGAATCCCAAACTCTTGGGAATAAAACTACAATCGTAACGAAGGTGCAAAAGAAAAGTGGTCTCCATGGACACCACGCATTAACGATGTCAAAGAAGAGTCTACCGATCATAACTCCTCTACCTCTCATTAGATTTAATTAATATTATGATTGTATTCTCGTATTTATTTCATGTACTACTACATATGTATCTTATTTTTGAATAAATTAAATTCTATATGGACCGTTCAACAACAGATATAGAGCGAAGAAATCAAAAAAACTGCACCCAGACAAACCAATTAACCGGCCAGTATCCACCAGTCGACCGTTTTGTCTTCTGGTTGAAAACGGTCGACCAGTGAATATTGGGCGGTCGACCGGTTACGCCTTTTTCTGTTTTTAAATAAATATACGGTCAAATTTTAACACTCCATCCTCCCACTTTTTCTTCATACGTTTTCAACTCCAAAGACCCTTCATAACCCTAGAACTCAATTCTTCTTCCAATCTCATCCTAATGGCTCCTCCACAAAAGAAATTAAAGCAAGCTTCTTTCTCCGAAACACAACCAATCGATCTCTCTATCAAAAAATGGCTTGTGGATCCAATTTCACTCAAGAGGTGGAATGAGATGAAGGATTTTACAATTCATCCGGGTTCGTTTTTTAAATTCTCATATTTCTCTAGTTATCGTATTCTTCCCTTAGCAAAGAGAGCCGATATTGGAAACTAATTGATTTTGATCAAAACAATGTGGAAATTAACCATCTTACAATCAAGTTATTCTATGCTAACATAAATCTAGAGAAATACAAGCCCGATAATCCCACTCAATGCCTTTGGTCCGTTGTATGTGGCAAACAAGTCTTTATCCTGTGTGAAAGAATAGAAAAGGTTCTTGGTTCTTCCTTCATAGGTGAAATTCTCAAGTAATTTTTGTAATATCCATGTCCGTAACGTAATCGTATTAGTCATCAATTCATTGAAGATGATAAGGATAGTACAAAATCCACTGGTTTACGACCTACTGTGAGAGTTCTTCATCACACCCTTATGAACTCCCTTTTTCCGAGAATAGGAAATTTTGATGTCGTCTACAAAGAAAATTTCAAAGCTTTATACGCAATCTATGAGATGTTCGCATCAACTGGATAGATATGATATTTGATGAGATATTGCAAGTTAATGAGAGTTCTAGACCGCATCTATTTTACAATGAATACATCATGCGTTTATTACTTGATTGTGGCATCAAACCTCCTGAATCGACTGTTTCAAAGCCTAAATGCATTAATAAAGCATCGATTAAAAGGATGAAGCCTCCCGATCCATATTTCAATATTATGCCTTTCGAATAATGGAAAGCACAGGGACATGAAGGAGCTTCATCACAAACATCTCGCCCAAAACCTGAAGAAGTTAAACTGCTACGATCTTTCTCCTTTTCAAAGGACTCACTTGAAACTATTGCTCGCAATCAATTCCTTCTTAAAGCACGACTTAAGCGTATGGATACAAAAATGGATAAACGCTTTAACAAGCTTAAGTCTTTCTTCGGATCTTTGTGGGAAGCAATATCATGCGGTGCATCATCCTCATCTATGCAAGCTCAAGACCTCGGCACACGTCCAGCTCCTCCTTCTTTTAATTGGGCATCTTTGGAAGAGGGTGCAAGCTCTGGAACTAGTCATGGGCATGGAAGCGGGAAAAGTCAGCTTGTTGAAGAAGAAGAAGAAGAAGAGGGAGATGAGACAAAGTCGGAATAAGATTTATAAGTTTTTCTCTTTATCTCTTTCTACGTACTTAGAACTTTATTTTTCTTTAAGACATTATCCGACACTTGTATCTAAATAGTGCCGTAGTTTAATTCGTACTAGACTTGTGTGTATGATCTTATGTTGTGACTCTTGATGGCTCTTGTTATATGGTAGTAGCTCATGTTTCTTTTAATTCTCTCTTGTATCATTTACTTTTATTTAACAACTCCTTTTTGTCGATGACAAAGGGAGAGAAAATTGTGCTAACAATATATATGTAGGAAAATATGTGTGATATACAGGGGGAGATCATATACAGGGGGAGATTCAGAAGTAGGTTGCCATCAATCAAAAAGGGGGAGAATGTTGAGTCAAGAATTTTACGGAGTTTTGATTTTTGGAAAAAAAAGAATAGCCCTGATTAGCAAAAAGAAGATATTCATTGATTTCAAGAGAGGAAGATCTACATATGGTATTTTACTTTAGAAGTTGATTATTTAGAAGTGTTATTCATGTTAAAATCTATCCTCAAATAATATATATATATACACAAAAATATGTATATATATGCACATTGATTGTGCAAACTGGGCATAACTGATCGACCATCTAGAAATGTACCAGTCGACTGTTTTTACCAGTTTGCACAATAAACGTGCACACATATACTCATAACGTATATATATTCAAATTCCCGTCTACCGGTTCTTTTTAACCTGTCAACTGTTTTAAAATAGAAGCAACCTTTCGTATAGACACTTCCATTTCTTCAAGAGTTGCTTCTCTTTCTTTTCACCGATGATCATGACCACTGTTTGTAACTCTTCACAAATGGTTACAACTATTTATTCCTTATATAAAGATCATGAAATTATCATTCCAAATCACCAAATTCTATTAATTTAGTCTATATTTTCTTTATCTCAATTTCTTACTCTCTAAGTGCTAAAGTGCTCATATTCTTCAATACATCGTTTGAATCCTAGAATTTATATAATATTATTTTGATTCAATACGACATCCACTTCCAAATCTTCAGTTACACAAATATTCTATTTGAGGATAAGATTATAGGAAGTATGTACTACAAGTGACAAAATCGTGTTATTGAGAACACATATCGTCAACATCAATTATATCCATCTCTGTTGAAGTCCTCGGTGTTGTAAGAGGCAAGTGTTGAATTCCTCGTTGTATTAGAGGCGTGAAATCCCGTTCCTCTGCTCGGGTGTTGTATACCTATTCCTCCGGGTGAAGTGAGGTTGTTGTTAGTGAAAATCCGGATAGAAGTCTGGGACTAGATGTAGGACGGTGCCCCGAACCAGTATAAAAATCCCTGGTGTGATTTTTCCATTTTACTGCATTTTCCGTTGTTATATCTATGATTCGTTATTATCTCATACTTGTCTGTTATTTACCATATTGCACGATCTGTGTGTACTATTAGCACGTACACGCACTTTCAAAATGTTTGGCAATTAATTTGATTGTATGATTGGAATTGATTGCATGGTTGTATAGAATAAACTTGATTTGAAAAAATCTAGAATAATTGAATTAAATCCATTGAGATGAATTCAAGTTAATAAATTTGAATGGAATGCAACAAATTCAAGTGAATGAATCAGAATGGGGGTATAAGTAATTCGTTAATATAAAAATGGATGGACAAAAATGGCTGTGGATATAATTTCATGCGAGTTGATAGTATGTAAATCTTGTTTGGAATGGATGGCTTGAATGATTGAATTTATCTGATATAGTTATGAAAAATGATGAATTCTGCCTGAGATAAGAAAAGATACAGAAGCTTATATTGATTAAATTCTGGAGCTGATTAGATCCAGTTTGATTATAGCTACATAAAAATTAAACAAGCTCTAGTATAGTTTATGGCTTATCATGTAATGACGCACGCAAACAGGTATCCCTATGCAAAATATAAATTTTTTGGTTTTTATTTGGTTTTTGAATTGGATTTTCCAATCGTGTGGGTCGATGTATTTATTTTTGTACCTGCAATATTGTAGAAATCCCTCCTTATAGGGGAGACTCTGCCAAATTTAAGGTGTTAGAAATTTTTTGAAGATTTTTGGAATTTTTTTTTTGTTCAGGACAATTAATTGGTTTTTCAATTTAAACTAATTGGTTTGGTTAAAATTAGAAGTCAGAAAATGTAAGTGAAGTTTCATTGAATTGGATTTTTGAAATTTTTAGGGTTTGTAGCATCCTTTCTACCTTAATAATTTCGAGGACGAAATTCTTTTAAGGGGGAAGGAATGTGACAGCCCATAATTTTAACTATTTAATTAAATATTTAAATATGGTTTACATATTATTTTGGAATTTAATTAGCTTGAATTAAATAATTTTGAATATTTTATTTTTATGAATAATATTTTAAATTCTGGAATGGTCGAGATTTAATATACTTGTTGTATAATGAGAATTTGACAATATGGAAATATTTATACAAGTTTATATGGAATTATATTAACGATTTCTTTTATTGAATGATGTTTAAACATTTAGTTTATAATTTAATTATAAAATGAACTACAGTGGTGTGGTAGTTCGTAGTATAACGTTTTTAATTTTAATTGGTTATACAAAATCCAATATAAGTCGGATTTCTTCGATACAAGAAACATCCGAATCTATTGGATAATATTTTTCTAATGGAAGAGAAAAAATCAAGTTTTCGTATTGAAGATTTTGTTTTATGCCCAAATCGAATTTTGAAATAGTTGCTATGGATTCGTCTATAAATTATGACGTTTATCTATATATAATAAAAGGGTTTTTA
This sequence comes from Allium sativum, assembly GCA_030737875.1. Classification (NCBI taxonomy): domain Eukaryota; kingdom Viridiplantae; phylum Streptophyta; class Magnoliopsida; order Asparagales; family Amaryllidaceae; genus Allium; species Allium sativum. The sequence goes on along the minus strand of CM060919.1, from coordinate 846,808,738 downwards.
TTTTATTTTATATCGTTTAAGCTTGGAATTCATTCCAGAATATTATATTATGAAACTATATGAAATTCCGATCGAGTATGGCTAATAATAATATTTTTTTCTTATTATATTGAGGTATTTTTAAATTTATTTGTTTTATTTCAATTTGGACCCTTAAAAAGAGACTTTTTTCAAACGACCTCCGTTTTCAATGAAACAAATTTTATTAAGACCGCAATAATTAATTATTCCTAGTTTTCAAGTTTCGCGTCAATTGGAGTTAATTTGTGAGCACAACAATATTAAATGCAAATAAAACGACCATTTGAACTCGAACGAGTACCGTTTGAGAAAACGGACTCGGAATTCGACGAAACAAGTTTCACTAGAACCGTAGCATCAGATTATACTATAAGGTCCATTTTTATCGTGAGTTCGCATGTGACAACAATAACTAATAAACAACGTTCAGAAATTGTGAAAGGCACGAAATGAAATACTGCCAGTCACATCAACTTAAAGTATAATTATTTTCACTTATAAATACACCCAAATGTCAGCCTACCACTTCAGAAAATTGACCATCTGTTCGCCACCATTTGGAATTTGCAAAGAAGTCTGAATCCATAAAATAATTTATTTCTTTAATTTTGAATCGAATCAATCAAAATGTTCTACACGAAAGTTGAAGATCATGACGCCAACTACCTCTAGTAAAAATTTCACGACCAATGGTGGCCGGAATCAACCTTAAACCGTGACTTTTTCGTTTCGTTTTTACTCGAATTCTGGGCAAAGGAGGCGTCGATTGGTCGAGGGGTCTGAAGCAAACTTGTAGAGGACAAGGAGAGAGAGATTTTCTCTTCAGGGTCGGTTGTCTAAATTTGGATGTGGTAGTGGGAAAAAAGAGATGATCGAAAAACATCACTTTGGGATTATTTTCGAAAGCACCGATTGGTTTTCGATGGTTTCCTGGTGGTTGTCGAGGGTGATGATGGTCTGAAGGGCGTATGAAGGGGGTGGCGAGGCCGAGGGTTTGGCGGAGGTGCGGTGGTTAGAGTTGACATGTGGCGGTGGCGAATTGCTTATGAACGGATTCCGATTTTTGTGAAATTCAGGCGATGATGGTGTGTTCTAGAGGTCGAGACTGGGGAAGACGGCGCTGCACTCATGGGGGAAGAAGACGGGAGGGTCGGCGTTGGCTCTGGATGGCTGAGGTGGCGTCACGGCGATCTTCTAGTAAGCGATTGATTTTGAAGTGGGTAAGCAAAAGTTTGAGTGAAGAGAGGATCGGGTTTCCGCGAGCAGATATGGGGAAGAAGCGTTAATTGGTGTCTGACCTGGCCAAGTTTAAGGTAATTAGGGAAATACAAAATTAACTAATTTAATTAGTTATATAATAGTAGTCCAATTTTATAAACTCTGTAACAACCCGGAAACCAATTTAAAATTTTTATTTTGGCTATTTTAATGAATTCAGAATATTTAAAATAATTTATTTTAAATAATAACAATTAAAAATTTACTTAAATTGAAGTTAGAATGAATATATTTATTTTAATTATAGAAGGAGTTAGAAAAAGCGCAGTAGTTTGAAAATTTGAATTTGAACTTTGACTGAATGTACAGGATTCAAAATAAATCGGATTTTAGTAAAATCAAAAATATTTAAATCTGTTTAATTATATCTTTCTAATGAATTTGAAAATTTGAAATTTCATAGCGGTAATAAAAAGTTATGGCCCGTTAAATATTCAAAATAGTCGCTATGGAATTTAATATAATATATAGCCCTTATAAATAGCCATTTTCCAAACGACCTCCGTTTTCAACGAAACCAATTTGGTTGGATCCAGAATGCCAAATTATTGCAAGAATCCAGTTTTCATAATTTTTGGAATTAATATGTGAGCGCAGCAAAAGAAAATGTGTTTTGTCAATTTCAGTCAAATTTGATCGGCTTGAAAACGGCCATTTTTCAGACGATCTCCAAAATTCATCGAAATTAATTTTTTTAGGACTGTATCGTCAAAAATTAGCCAGATTTATTTTCCGGGAATTCTTGGAGCCAGTATGTGGCCCCGGTAAATTAAAATGTACGATCAAATTAAATAATTAAATGTTTTTTATTTTAACTTAAAGAAAAATGGCCTAAGACAATCAAATGGGCTGACGAGACCTAGTCGATTGTGTCCAAAATAGGAGTATTTGACTGTGGGCAACATTCGTTGGGCTGGATTTGGAGTTGGTGTGAGGTAACGGGCTTTCTATGAAATTTAGAGAATTTAATAATAAAATATTATTAATATAAGAATTTCAAAACCCTAGTTCAGCGAAAGCAGCCGCCGCCCTTGTGATTTCAATGGCCACCGAGCTCCCATTTTGATCCCTTAATAACAACCGATCCACACAACAAAATCATCCACTCCTAAAGGCAATTTCAAAGAGAAGTTCGTGCTCTTCCGATCCATACCACCAGCGCCTCCTATCGTGGTGTGTATCCCAAGAACTGCGCCCCCAAACATCACACGCATCGACCGTGATCTCGCCGCCTATAGGGGATCGAAGTAGGGCCCACCACCATCGATGGGAGCACGTTTTCTAGCCTCTGACGTGACACAATCCGATCGACGCCTAACTGCAGGGATTTGAAGCAAAACTAAACCCTAATTTCGAATAATTAGGGTGAATGTCGGCCTTGGTCTGATTTTTGAAGAAAGGGTATTTTATTTAATTAATTAACTAATTTAAAATGTCATCAACACATTAAAAACCATATCTTGTCCATACTGAATCAGAATTTGATGAAACTGAAAGTGTTGGGACCGTAAACTCAAGATCTACATTTCAGAATAGACCAAAGCATAAATAGAGCTTTCTACAATTTTACAAGAAATAAAAAGCAATGTGAGATTTCTGAATCCAAAATAATTAAATAAAAAGCAGACGGAGTTTAGAAACTCCCGAGATTGTCGTCCATAGACCATGGACGACTTGATTGTATTGTGTTGTGAAATTGATTGTGTTTGTGGTTGATTGATTGTGGTTGAAACAAAATCGAATGTGATCGTGGAAAATTCACTGTATAGTGAAAAGAAATTGTATTAGGAAAAATTAAACCCTTGTATCGCCGCGAGGCCTAGGTTAGCAGAGGAGTCGTACAAGAGACGGTGCCAGTTTTAATTACCCTTCCGTTATGCTGCCAAAATTTTCTGAAATGTTCATGTGTTGTAAAATATTCATGTTATGATATAAAATTGTTTGAACAATAAAAATTATATTTTTATTGTATATATAAAATTAAAAATGATCATTATTTAGAATGAAAATTGTTTAACTATAAATTCACAATTTTTTATTGTAAATTAAAAATGATCATTAGTTGAAATAAAAATGTGTTAATATTGAAAATTACATTTTTAATGTAAATGAATTCTTAGAAAATGATCACTGTTAAATAAAAATTTCTGTACATTGAAATTTACATTTTTTTTATGTAAATGAATCATTAAAAATGTCCATTATTTGAAATGAAAATATAATAACAATAAAAATGCACATTTTTATTGTATGTAAGAAAAGGTTAAACATGATCATTATATGCCATGAAAATATGTTAACATAAAAATTTACATTTTTATTGTAGATTAAAAATGATCATTAATTGAAATGGTATATGTTCTTACATTAAAAATCCCATTTTTAATGTAAAGATAAATTCTTTAAAAAATTCATTGTTTGAAATAGGTTAACATTAAAAATCACATTTTTAATGTAAAGATGAATTTAATAAAAAGTTTACATTTTTATTGTATATGAGAAGATATGAAAAATGAACATTTGTTTGAATAGAAATGTTAATATAAAATGGTGTTGTAACAACCCGTAAAATGCGAGCCAGTTTGAAATTTTTATTTTTGCAACTTTAGCGAATTTTGAATATTTAAAATAGATTATTTTAAATAATATCGACGAAAAATTTAGTTTGAATAGAATTCGACGTATATATTATACGCGACGTCGTTAGAATATAAATAATTATATATAATTATAAAAGGAATTGAAAATGGCGCGGTAGTTCGAAAATTCGATTTCTAATTTCAAATGAATATACAGAATTCAATATAAGTCAGAATTGAACGAAACAAGAAATATTTGAATCTGTATAACTATATCTTTGTAACGAAGTTAACAAACTGAGATTTCATCTTAGAAATGATAAGATATGTCCAGTTTAAAATTAGAAATAGTCGCTGTGGAATTTATATATATTTTTATATATATAAGGCCCTTAAAAATGGACATTTTGCAAATGACCTCGGATTTCGACGAAACCACTTTTGTTGGGTCCGTGATGTCAAGTTATTGCTAGATTCCAAATTTCATAATTTTTCGAATCAATATGTGAGCGTAGCAAAGGAAAACGCGTTTGACCAGTTTCAGTTGATTTTAATCGACTGGAAAATGGCCATTTTTCAAACGGTCTCAGAATTCGACGAAACTAGTTTTGTTAGGACCGTATCGTCAATACGAAGCTAGAAAATATTTTTCTGGAATTTTTAGAGTTAGCATGTGACCCCGGTAATTTGAAATGTACGTTTAAAAATCAATATAGTGATTTAAATGTAAATTCAACGGAAACTGATTGTAACGATCAAATCAGCTTGCGATACATATCCCATTGCATTCGGAATGGGGGTTAAACGCTATGGACGACAGGCGGTGGGCCTCGTTTCGTGGTCGTGGGTAAAAGTCAACTTTAAATAATTAAATAAAAAAAAATATATATATATATATTTTTTATTATTCCCTCCCTCCCTTTATTCTTCCTCCTGGCCCCCCCGTTCAATCATATTTCAGTTAAACAGAAAGAAAAAAAAAACCCTAGAAGTATCGAGCAGCCGCCCCCCCCTCGTCTAGACGCTGACGAACCCCTCGCGAACGCCGCCCTCCTCCGTCCAGCTTCCCTCCTCCCCAGATCGCACGAAACCCCGAAGACCCCGCCTCCACCTCGAACCCATCGCGACGCCACCAAACCCGAACCGCTGCCTTCGAGTAGCCCTCTGTCGATCTGCAGAAACCCCCCCCCCTTCTGTAAGTTTTCTTTTTGCTCTGTTATTTTTTTTTTATTTTTTTTAGAGTTTAAAACTGTAAATTTTAAAAAGTTTAAAACTGTAAATTTTAAAAAGTATAAAACTGTAAATTTTAAAAAGTTTAAAACTGAAATTTTAAAAAGTATAAAACTGAAATTTTAAAGAGTATTAAAACTGATTTGTTTTTTTTAAAGTATTAAAACTGATGTGCTTTTAAAGTAAAAACTGATTTTTATATAAAGTTAAAAACTAATTTTTATATAAAGTTAACACTGAATTATGTAAAAGTTAAAACTGATTTTTATAGGAAGTAAAACTGATTTTATTTTGAAAAGGAAAATGATTTTAAACTGAATTTAAAATGATTTATAAACTAGGAAGAGATTAGAAATTTAAAAGGAAAAATCAGATTTCTATATATCGAAAGTCGAAAGAAAAATCAGATTTTTTATATATTGAACATCGAAGTAAAAATGTGTTTTTATATATTGAACATCGATGTGAAATTTAGATTTTTACATAGGTAGTGAAAGCGGGCGACGAAGGTAACAAAAAGGCGAGAACGAAGAAGATTTCTATCAAAGAGGAGTCAAGATGATTGGATAGCTATAGGTGAGAATTTCTCACCTTTCAATTTATTTTTCTAGTTATATATATATATACTAGGATGCAGACGGTGCTTAGTAGCACCCGACACAATCGTCCACAGACCATGGACTTGTTTGTTTGGTTGCAAATTAGTTAGATTATTTGATTGAAATTGAATTGTTTGGTGAAATGAATTGATATGATTGATGTGTGAATGGCGTGGGCCTTCACTAGACCGGGGATAAGGCTAGGCCTTGTCCCGTTTCTAGTATCGTGCCGTTATGCCGCCGAAATTTTCTAAAATATGTTAGAAAAATAAAAATGTCATTTATTGAATAAATGAACTGAAAAGAAAATTCATGTGTTGGAATAAATATTTTATCGTTAAAAATATAGTTTTTAACGTAAATGTGAATAAAATAAAATATTCATTTACAAATCAGACGGTTTGTTTATGTACACTGATTTGACTGACATGGATTGAGACGATAAATTTTACACATCGCCCAACTGCACGAATAAAATCTGTGTTTGATTGTTTGAAACCCCACACGGGTGTTGGGATGAAATTTGAAGTTCACTCATCCTGATTGATTAAATATGTCGATCGATTGATTGACAGGCTGTTATAAGCGTTAGATATCTATATTTGATGCTTATACAGTGTAGTGCACTTTGGTTGATGGTTGATTATTTTTCAAGGCTATTATACATGTGTTGTATGAAAATCCATATAATTAACTTTATATGGTAATTGATTGGGCCTCATTCCAGTTTTAAAATAGAAATATTTAAAATAGAAATATTCGAAATGGAATATTTGAAAATGTCAATATATGAAGCCGTGTTGATTAGATTGACGCCATTTTGACGTGAACGATATTTATGTCGATTTTATTCATTTTAAAATGAATATTAAAAAGTAATTTTGAAATCAAATATTTCGAAATGAATTGAATTGAAAACGATTTCGAAATGAATTGAATTGAAAACGATTTCGAAATGAATTGAATTGAAAACGAATTCAAAGTGAATTGAATTGAAAGCGATTTCGAAATGAATTGAATTGAAAACGAATTCAAAATGAATTGAATTGAAAACGAATTCAAAGTGAATTGAATTGAAAGCGATTTCGAAATAAATTGAATTGAAAACGATTTCGAAATGAATTGAATTGAAAACGATTTCGAAATGAATTGAATTGAAAACGAATTCAAAGTGAATTGAATTGAAAGCGATTTCGAAATGAATTGAATTGAAAACGAATTCAAAATGAATTGAATTGAGAACGAATTCAAAGTGAATTGAATTGAAAGCGATTTCGAAATGAATTGAATTGAAAACGATTTCAAAATGAATTGAATTGAAAACGAATTCAAAGTGAATTGAATTGAAAACGATTTCGAAATGAATTGAATTGAAAACGAATTCAAAATGAATTGAATTGAAAACGAATTCAAAGTGAATTGAATTGAAAACGATTTCGAAATGAATTGAATTGAAAACGAATTCAAATTGAATTGAAAGTGAATTGAAATGAATTCAAATTGAATTGAAATTTGAATTGAATAGAAATGAATTTTAAAACGAATTTATAGAGAAGAATTCAATTTTGCTTTGAATTGAGATGGAAGTTGGAAATAGATTTTGAAACGGATTTTAAAACTATTTATATAATTCGTTTTAAATAGAAATCGACGAAGTATATATTATATATATTATATATATAATATAATGGCCTGAATAGAACGCGCCGCGCCGCGGCAGTTCGCGAATTTCGACCATTGACTTCGAATGGACATTACGGGAGATCCGACCGTCAGATTCTCCTAAAACCGGAACCGTTGGGTTCGTATCGAAAAGAGCTTTCTAGCGAATGTTAGAAATTTGAAATCTAACGGTTGGATTTGGAATTATGTCCAAACCAAATTCGAAAAAGGTCGCTGTAAGTGCAGTTCGATGGCCGTTGATGGAAATCGACTGTACGGGCCTTGATAAAATTATTAAAAATAGTAATAATTTGTGTAAAATCATAAGAAATGATTTGTGAAAGTTTGGGATGAAAAACTTCATGTTTGAAAAGATAAAAATGGATTTTTATCGAAATGAACTAGTTTTGAACTAGAATTATAATTCTATTTATTTTTAAATAAATAAATTGAATTTGAAAGGGGTTTTGAAAATAACCAAAATTTCCAATGATTGCATTGGAGTGGATTTGAATCGAAATTGTCTTCGGAATATTTCGATGTTGGAATTCGTGATTATATAGGTGTTGTTATGGAAATTTGAAAGATATATATTTATATCGTTATTTCCAATACGGCATTTGTTAGTCGTAGAATTCGATATTGAATATAAGCCGATATATTTTCTATTCAGAGCCTTGTATTGAATATCGAATGTGATTTGGGTTTGTCGTGAATGGTGTCTTCACTAACACTGTTCTTGAACCCAGTTGAGAAATGATTAAATCTTTTTATTTAGATTTAATGAAGTGTGCCAATTAAATAATATTTAATTGGAATTGAATTGATATTGATTTTTGGGTTTATCGTGAACAGTGTTTTAAATAACACTCGTTCTTTAACCCGATAATTAATGAATGTGGTTTTGGGTTTATCGTGAACCGTGTTTTAAATGACACTGATTCTTTAACCCAGTCACCGATTAAAACTAAGTGGAGTTTTAATGAATCTTTAATTAGATTGAAATAATCGAAATGGAGTATCACCAGTTTTGCTCCAGGCGATAGATAAATCTTTAATTAGATTTGAACGTGAAATGGTAATTGAATTTACCGATAACACTGTGGTGTTAGATATGAAGTATTACCAGTTTTACTTCATGGGATAAATAGGTTGGGATTGGGAAATTAAAACCAATGATTACTTCGGTAAGGTTCGTTAATCTCGACTAGTTGAATCGAAATTCAAAAGAAGAATAAATTCAAGAAATTTATCTTGGATAAAATTAATGGGAACCTTTCCCTATGAATGTGAAATTTAGAAACTAACTGTCGGTTGGCCAAGCAGAATGGTTTTCTGGATATTGATCTGATGTTGGTTTCGGCCTTCGGGGTTAATATTTGGGGAATTATTCTCTTGATTAATTTACGGTTAGTGACTAATGAATTGGAATGAGGCGTATGTTGTGTTTGTGTAACACTTATTTAAAATATACGCGAGTTATTCGGAAAGACCGGGTTTATCCCATTCTGAATAACTGATACGACGATAAGTCGAAGATGAAGACGGTGGTCGAAGACCGGAAGTCTTCACGTCGTTTGGGTAATTACTGATGATCTTGATTGGGCTGTACACCCAAGAAGATGGAAACAGTTAGTGATCGTCCAGACGTACTTGGAGATCGATGGATATGCGGGGTACTAGGTGCCTCCGGTTTCGTTCAGACCCAGAACGGACTTGTAAATGGACTGTGTGTCTGACATTGGATTTTAGTCCGTGTGATTGATCTCTATTAAATATATATCTGTTTGGCGGCGGAGAATTTATTCTCTTGCTTAACGCCCTTTTCTGAGACGTACGAGCTCAGGGGTTATATATTGATGGATATCAAACGCATGGAGTGAATTGCCTGTGTGGCATGCCTAAGTGGCAAATGATCAAGGCTTCTGTTGAAAAGCAAAGTCTTGTGGTTGATGATCGAAGCACGGCCTTCGTGGCGTAGCTTTGTGTAACGTTTACTTCGCGAGTTTCACACCCGGTATGAACAAAAACGGGAGAGGACATCAGGGAGGACTTGCGTTTCTTTCTAGCTAGAAGTGGCGTCAGTGGTTTTACACGCCCTGACGAGTTTGACTTATGTGGTTGTTGCTGTTGCGAGGCGCCTCGGTTATATCGGTTTCGGCCGATGCATTCTGGTCGGCTGACGGACCAGACTTACACCCCATAGGGTGGGGAAACGTAGTGTTCAGGCATAATAATCCACATCGGTGGACCGGCCCTGACGATCTAAAGGGTTGATGCGTTCTGATCCTGAGGGGCGGGCTAGAGCGTCTCGAATCGGTTGAGGACTATCTTTTGCCTCGGTTCATAGACGGAAATCCAATTTCCAAATACGTGACTTTGCGGTTTTATTTGTAAACCTATATGTGGCGACATGATATATGGTACCCATGCCGCCTATGATTGATACTTATGATTTGAAGTGTTTTATACACTATGCACTTATAATAGTATCAAATGATTTGTTTTAAACGTATCAAGCATTCTTTGGCTGTTATAAGGGAAAACCCTATCCTCGGCTGCGTTGCATTGTGTGATGGGACCTGGGTCTTATAACAGCTTCATTTTTCTTTATTTAGCATTGCGCTGTTTGTTTTATGCACTGGTATTCTTGAGAGGAAACCCGTTCCGTGTTATACGGCGTGGTCCCTTGATTTACCTAACTTTGAAAATAAAGATAATAACTGTTTTAGTTCTCACACCAGTCACATGACTGACCTGGAGTTTATTGTTTTAACCTAAACTCTGGGTGCCCCTATTTTGACACGGGCAGCTAGTAGTTTTGGTTTTGCAAATTTATATTCACAGGATCCTGGTTTACAGCTGGAATGATATCCGGAAAGCTTTGTATCCGTATATCTCTTCTAGTTGTGTATTGTATTATTTTCCGCTGCTATGTATTTAAATGTAATTTAAATCTCTGATATTTCTGTGTAATATTCATTTATACTCTGTATATTCCTGTAATCTGATGCATTGTTGTAATATACAATGAAATGTTCTTCCGTATGCGTTCTGTTTTGTCATGTTCTCAAACGATAGGGCGTTTCGAACGGCCTGAATCGGTTTAGCGACTGGTTCGGACCGGGCGAAATTCCTTGCCGTCACAGTTGGTATCAGAGCTTTGGTTTACAAAGCAGAGAACAAGGCACATTAGAACCGAACGAAAGAATTCATCAGATATTGGATTAGTAATATCCAATGAGAATGACTCGTTAGAGATAGGATCAGTAGTATCCTAGAACGAGTGTGAAGAGTATATTTTTGAAAGTGAAAACAAATTTTGGTTTTGAAGATTTAAATCAATTATTCGTATTTGATTATCTATTTATATAGTTGGACAATCGAGTATATATAGATTTTGCGTATACGTCTGATCCGCGTGTATTCGAAATTTTAATATACTGGATAGATATAGAGTCACACTCTAGTCGCCCGGACATGATTCTGATGATGGCGCGCCATCACCAGTATTCATTTTCGTGTTTCGAAGGCGTGATTTTCTATATATTTCCATTAGACTGGTGTGAGAACCAAAACTTATATAGATAGATTTATTGTTGTGATTTGGCATCAAAAATCTGATTTTTGACTATATATATCAAAGTTATGAATTTGAAACGTAAATTCACTAATTGATTGATGTTTGTGTTGTTTGTTCATTTGTTTGCTAATTTTGTCCCTTTAGCCTAACTGAATCAAATATTGAACTATATTGAAAATTGGTTGCATTTGCTTGCATATACATATATATCATTGAACAGGTCATAGCAAGGAGGCTAGAGCAGAGAATAAAATTTGTTTGCCCGACAAATAGGTACATGTTTACTACATAATTTACTGTTTTGTTTGGGTGATGATGATTTTGTGAGCCTATTGGCTAGCCGCTTGGCTTTTTCTTTTTCTTTTTGAGATCTGAAGGACCGGGGAAGCTATTTGAAATTCCCCGATGCTCCCGGTGCAGGGGAGGTTATGGCGAAATTTTTCAAAAATTTAGGGTGTTAGCCAAATTTTTGAAATTTTGAAAATTCTCAGAAACTAAAGAGTTGGAGAATGGAAGCCCGATCGAATGTAGAGCTGAATAATCAAACCACTTTCGACTTTGTTCCTTTTCGGGGACGAAAAGTTTTAAGTGGGGGAGATTGTAACAACCCGTAAAATGCGAGCCAGTTTGAAATTTTTATTTTTGCAACTTTAGCGAATTTTGAATATTTAAAATAGATTATTTTAAATAATATCGACGAAAAATTTAGTTTGAATAGAATTCGACGTATATATTATACGCGACGTCGTTAGAATATAAATAATTATATATAATTATAAAAGGAATTGAAAATGGCGCGGTAGTTCGAAAATTCGATTTCTAATTTCAAATGAATATACAGAATTCAATATAAGTCAGAATTGAACGAAACAAGAAATATTTGAATCTGTATAACTATATCTTTGTAACGAAGTTAACAAACTGAGATTTCATCTTAGAAATGATAAGATATGTCCAGTTTAAAATTAGAAATAGTCGCTGTGGAATTTATATATATTTTTATATATATATAAGGCCCTTAAAAATGGACATTTTGCAAATGACCTCGGATTTCGACGAAACCACTTTTGTTGGGTCCGTGATGTCAAGTTATTGCTAGATTCCAAATTTCATAATTTTTCGAATCAATATGTGAGCGTAGCAAAGGAAAACGCGTTTGACCAGTTTCAGTTGATTTTAATCGACTGGAAAATGGCCATTTTTCAAACGGTCTCAGAATTCGACGAAACTAGTTTTGTTAGGACCGTATCGTCAATACGAAGCTAGAAAATATTTTTCTGGAATTTTTAGAGTTAGCATGTGACCCCGGTAATTTGAAATGTACGTTTAAAATTCAATATAGTGATTTAAATGTAAATTCAACGGAAACTGATTGTAACGATCAAATCAGCTTGCGATACATATCCCATTGCATTCAGAATGGGGGTTAAACGCTATGGACGACAGGCGGTGGGCCTCGTTTCGTGGTCGTGGGTAAAAGTCAACTTTAAATAATTAAATAAAATAAAAATAAAAAATAAAAAATATTTTTTTTATTATTCCCTCCCTCCCTTTATTCTTCCTCCTGGCCCCCCCGTTCAATCATATTTCAGTTAAACAGAAAGAAAAAAAAAACCCTAGAAGTATCGAGCAGCCGCCCCCCCCTCGTCTAGACGCTGACGAACCCCTCGCGAACGCCGCCCTCCTCCGTCCAGCTTCCCTCCTCCCCAGATCGCACGAAACACCGAAGACCCCGCCTCCACCTCGAACCCATCGCGACGCCACCAAACCCGAACCGCTGCCTTCGAGTAGCCCTCTGTCGATCTGCAGAAACCCCCCCTGTAAAGACCCGCAACTTCCCCGTAAAGGAAAGCGTCGGATAGTTCGAGAACAAGCCACAACAGAACGCATACAGAAGAACGTTTCACTGTATATTACAACAATGCATCAGATTACAAGGATATACAGAGTTTAAAAGAATATTACATAGAATTATCAGAGATTTAAATTACATTTAAATACATAGCAGCGGAAAAATAATACAATACATAACTAGAATGAGATATACGGATACAAAGCTTTCCGGATATCGTTCCAGCTGTGAACCAGGATCCTGTGAATATAAATCTGCAAAACCGAAACTACTAGCTGCCCGTGTCAAAATAGGGGCACCTAGAGTTTAGGTTAAAACAATAAACTCCAGGTCAGTCATGTGACTGGTGTGAGAACTAAAAACAGTTATTAATCTTTATTTTAAATCATTAGGTAAATCAAGGGACCACGCCGTATAACACGGAACGGGTTTCCTCCCAAGAATACCAGTGCATAAAACAAACAGCGCAATGCTAAATAAAGGAAAATGAAGCTGTTATAAGACCCAGGTCCTATCACACAATGCAAACGCAAGCCGGGGGATAGGGTTTTCCCTTATAACAGCCAAAGAATGCTTGATACGTTTTAAAACAAATCATTTGATACTACTATAAGTGCATAGTGCATAAAACACTTCAAATCATAAGTATCAATCATAGGCGGCATGGGTACCATATATCATGTCGCCATATATAGGTTTACAATTAAAACCGCAAATGTCACGTATTTGGAAATTGGATTTCCGTCTATGAACCGAGGCTAGGGGCAAGATCCTCAACCGATTCGAGACGCTCTAGCCCGCCCCTCAGGATCAGAACGCATCAACCCTTTAGATCGTCAGGGCCGGTCCACCGATGTGGATTATTATGCCTGAACACTACGTTTCCCCACCCTATGGGGTGTAAGTCTGGTCCGTCAGCCGACCAGAATGCATCGGCCGAAACCGATATAACCGAGGCGCCTCGCAACAGCAACAACCACATAAGTCAAACTCGTCAGGGCGTGTAAAACCACTGACGCCACTTCTAGCTAGAAAGAAACGCAAGTCCTCCCTGATGTCCTCTCCCGTTTTTGGTTCATACCGGGTGTGAAACACGCGAAGGAAACGTTACACAAAGCTACGCCACAAAGGCCGTGCTTTGATCATCACCACAAGACTTTGCTTTTCAACAGAAGCCTTGATCATTTGCATCTTAGCATGCCACACAGGCAAACCATCCTATGCAACCGATATCAGTCACACAGAATGAAATCCGATGTCAGACACACAGTCCATTTACAAGTTCGTTCTGGGTCTGAACGAAACCGGAGGCACCTAGTACCCCGCATATCCATCGATCTCCAAGTCCGTCTGGACGATCACTAACTGTTTCCATCTTCTTGGGTGTACAGCCCAATCAAGATCATCAGTTATCACCCAAACGACGTGAAGACTTCCGGTCTTCGACCATCGTCTTCATCTTCGACTTATCGTCGTATCAGTTATTCAGAATGGGATAAACCCGGTCTTTCCGAATAACTCGCGTATATATTATAAAAGTGTTACACAAACACAACATACGCCTCATTCCAACTCATTAGTCATTAACCGTAAATTAATCAAGAGAATAATTCCCCAAATATTAACCCCGAAGGCCGAAACCAACATCAGATCAATATCCAGAAAACCATTCTGCTTGGCTAACCGACAGTTAGTTTCTAAATTTCACATTCATAGGGGAAGATTCCCATTAATTTTATCAAAGATAAATTCCTTGAATTTATTCTTTAATCCATTTTTGAATATCAATTCAAACTAGTCGGGATTAGCGAACCTTACCGAAGTAATCATTTGTTTTAATTTCCCAATCCCAACCTATTCATCCCATGAAGTAGAACTGGTAATACTTCATATCTAACACCACAGTGTTATCGGTAAATTCAATTACCATTTCACGTTCAAATCTAATTAAAGATTTAACTATCGCCTGGAGCAAAACTGGTGATACTCCATTTTCGATCTTTTCAATCTAATTAAAGATTCATTAAAACTCCACTCAGTTTTAATCGTTAACTGGGTTAAAGAATCAGTGTCATTTAAAACACGGTTCACGATAAACCCAAAATCACATTCATTAATTATCGGGTTAAAGAACAAGTGTTATTTAAAACACTGTTCACGATAAACCCAAAAATCAATATCAATTCAATTCCAATTAAATATTATTTAATTGGTACACTTCATTAAATCTAAAATAAAAAGATTTAATCTTTTCTCAACTGGGTTCAAGAACAGTGTTAGTGAAGACACCATTCACGACAAACCCAAATCACATTCATTAATTATCGGGTTAAAGAACAAGTGTTATTTAAAACACTGTTCACGATAAACCCAAAAATCAATATCAATTCAATTCCAATTAAATATTATTTAATTGGTACACTTCATTAAATCTAAATAAAAAGATTTAATCTTTTCTCAACTGGGTTCAAGAACAGTGTTAGTGAAGACACCATTCACGACAAACCCAAATCCCATTTGATATTCAATATAAGGCTCTGAATAGAAAATATATCGGCTTATATTCAATATCAAATTCTACGATTAACAAATGTCGTATTGGAAATAACGATATAAATATATATCTTTCAAATTTCCGTAACAACATCCGTATAATCACAAATTCCAACATCGAAATATTCCGAAGACAATTTCGATTCAAATCCACTCCAATGCAATCATTGGAAATTTTGGTTATTTTCAAAACCCTTTTCAAATTCAATTTATTTATTTAAAAATAAATAGAATTATAATTCTAGTTCAAAACTAGTTCATTTCGATAAAAATCTATTTTTATCTTTTCAAATAGGGAGTTTTTCATCCCAATTCTTTCTAAATCATTTCTTATGATTTTACACAAATTATTACTATTTTTAATAATTTTATCAAGGCCCGTACAGTCGATTTCCATCAATGGCCATCGAACTGCACTTACAGCGACCTTTTTCGAATTTGATTTGGACATAATTCCAAATCCAACCGTTAGATTTCAAATTTCTAATTTTCATTAGAAAGCTCTTTTCGATACGAACCCAACGGTTCCGGTTTTAGGAGAATCCGACGGTCGGATCTCCCGTAATGTCCGTTTGAAATAAATGGTCGAAATTCACGAACTGCCGCGGCGCGGCGCGTTCTATTCAGGCCATTATATTATATATATAATATATATAATATATATTTCGTCGATTTCTATTTAAAACGAATTATATAAATAGTTTTAAATTCGTTTCAAAAACAATTTCAACTTCCGTTTACAATCCAAAGCAAAATTGAATTCTTCTTTATAAATTCGTTTTAAAATTCATTTCTATTCAATTCAAATTTCAATTCAATTTGAATTCATTTCAATTCGCTTTCAATTCAATTCATTTCGAAATCGTTTTCAATTCAATTCATTTCGAAATCGTTTTCAATTCAATTCATTTCGAAATCGTTATATATTCAATTCATTTTGAATTCGTTTTCAATTCAATTCATTTCGAAATCGTTTTCAATTCATTTTGAATTCGTTTTCAATTCAATTCATTTTGAATTCGTTTTCAATTCAATTCATTTCGAAATCGTTTTTAAAATCGATATAAATATCGTTCACGTCAAAATGGCGTCAATCTAATCAACACGGCTTCATATATTCCTTTATTTTCAAATATTCTATTTCAAATATTTCTTTTTCAAATATTTCTTTTTCAAAACTGGAATGAGGCCCAATCAATTACCATATAAAATTAATTATATGGATTTTCATACAACACATGTATATAATAGCATTGAAAAATAACCAACCATCAACCAAAGTGCACTACACTGTATAAGCATCAAATATAGATATTCAACGCTTATAACAGCCTGTCAATCAATCGATCGACATATTTAATCAATCAGGATGAGTGAACTTCAAATTTCATCCTAACACCCGTGTGGGGTTTCAAACAATCAAACACATATTTTATTTGTGCAGTTAGGCGATGTGTAAAATTTATCGACCCAATCAACGTCATTCAAATAGGTGTACATAAACAAACCGTCTGGTTTGTAAATGAATATTTATTTATTCACATTCACGTTAAAAATTATATTTTTAACGATAACACATTTTATTTTAACATATGAATTTCTATTCAGTTCATTCTTTAAATAAAATGCTATTTTTATTTTTCTAACTTATTTTAGAAAATTTCGGCGGCATAACGGCACGATACTAGAAACGGGACAAGGCCTAGCCTTATCCCCGGTCTAGTGAAGGCCCACGCCATTCACACATCAATCAAATTCACTTTCGTTATGCAAACCACAAAATTTGGAGTAAGGGTCTAACCTAGCCTTACTCCTTCGCCTTATAACGGCGCACGTCTAATCCTAACCAATTTATCGATTCGATTTTTCACACCACAAACCACATTCAAACCAATATCACAATTAATAACCAAACAGCCAAACAAACAAGTCCATGGTCTGTGGACGATTGTGTCGGGTGCTACTAAACACCGTCTGCATCCTAGTATATATATATAACTAGAAAAGTAAATTGAAAGGTGAGAAATTCTCACATATAGCTATCCTAGCTCCATGGCTCTTCTAATGCAGGAAATCTTCGCCAACTCGCCTTTTTATCACCATCGTTGCCCGTATACACTGTATATAAAAATCACATTTTTATATCCTTTATTATATAAAAATCATATTTTTATCGCTAACTTCATATTGTGAAAATAGAATTTTCATCGCTATTTCATATTTGTAAAAATAGAATTTTCACCTCGTTATTCAATATATAAAAATCGAATTTTTATTTCGAGGTTCAATATATAAAAATCGAATTTTTACTTCGCTATTCAATATATAAAAATCGAATTTTTACTTCGCTATTCAATATATAAAAATCGAATTTTTATTTCGAAGTTCAATATATAAAAATCATATTTTTCTACATCGTTATTCCATATATAACGATTATATTTTTTTTTAAAAATGCTATTTTTAATTCAAACGTTATATTTTTAAAAATGCTATTTTTAATTCAAACGTTATATTTTTAAAAATGCTATTTTTAATTCAAAGGTTATATTTTTAAAAATGCTATTTTTAATTCAAACGTTATATTTTTAAAAATGCTATTTTTAATTCAAAGGTTATATTTTTAAAAATGCTATTTTTAATTCAAAGGTTATATTTTTAAAAATGCTATTTTTAATTAAAGTTATATTTTTAAAAATGCTATTTTTAATTAAAGTTATTTATATATATAAATAATACTTCTATTTATGATGCTATTTATATAAATAAATTCAGTTTTCAGTTTTTTTTTTTTTTTTTTTTTTAAACAATAAATATGGTAGTGAAAACTACCTTTCTTCTTCGTTGAGCAGCAGGTAACTCGCGAACCCATCTTCTCCGGAATAAGCTCCATGTCGCACAGAACTCCGACCACCGGAGACTGATCGGGACCCTCCCCTTTGTGCGCCGCCTTGTCAGCATCTACCCCGCCCCGCCGCTGCCAGCTCGGACCCACCTTCGCTTCAGAAACTCGCCATGAACTCGCGCCCTTTGAGGGTCAATTCCTCCAGCATCTTAGCACGAAAATCGATATGGGTGGTAGGGATGGATAGATTGAAGAAAGTATTACAAAGCTGCTCTAAGAAGACCTGGGTTTAATTGCGTGGATCGAACGAATTTTGAGCTCAAAGTTTTGAGCTACCGCCGCCGTTCTTTTTACTTGGAGGCGGAAATTAAATGCCCGGTTGACCAGTGAATGATGTGGACCAAGGAATTAGGGTTATATAATATAGTTTTATTTATATTTAATTCCACTTTTTCTTGTTTAACACTGCGAACTCCAAATCATACCCGATCACTGTCGTCCCTAGGTAATTAACCCCATTCCAAGCACAATGGGATATATTTCGTAACCCAATTTGGCTGTTATGCTAAGTTTCCGTCAGAATTAAAATATAAAACAATATATATTTAATTTAAACGCACGTTTCAAATTACCGGGGTCACATACTAACTAGAAAAATTCCAGAAAAATATTTTCTAGCTTCGTATTGACGATACGGTCCTAACAAAACTAGTTTCGTCGAATTCTGAGACCGTTTGAAAAATGACCAATTTCCAGTCGATTAAAATCAACTGAAACCGGTCAAACGCGTTTTCCTATGCCACGCTCACATATTGATTCGAAAAATTATGAAATTTGAAATCTAGCAATAACTTGACATCACGGACCCAACACAACTGGTTTCGTCGAAATCCGAGGTCGTTTGCAAAATGTCCATTTTTAAGGGCCTGAATTCCATAGCGACTATTCAGAATTTTCAACTGGACATATCTTTTGATTCCCGCTATAAAATTTCGATTATTCGGATTCGTTGGAAAGATATTATCAATTAGATCCTATCATTTTTGGTTTCACTAAAATCCGGATTGTTTTGCACCCGGTACATTCAATTGAAGTTTGAAATCGAATTATCGAACTACCGCGCCATTTTCAATTCTATTTATAATTATATATAATTATTTATATTCTAACGACGACGCGTATAATATATACGTTCGAATTATATTCAAAAACAATTTCACGTCGATATTATTTAAAATAATTCATTTTAAATAATCAAAATTCGCTATAATTGCCAAAATAAAAATTTTAAACTGGCCCAGATTTTCGGGTTGTTACAATCTCCCCCACTTAAAACTTTTCGTCCCCGAAAAGGAACAAAGTCGAAAGTGGTTTGATTAATCAACTCAACTTCCATTGTTTTGATTACGGCATAAGTTCTTCAACTTTTCAGTTTCTAAGAACTTTTCAAAAATCTCAAAAATTTGGCTAACACCTTAAATTTTCGAAAAATTTCGCCATAACCTCCCCTGCACCGGGAGCATCGGGGAATTTCAAATAGCTTCCCCGGTCCTTCAGATCTCAAAAAGAAAAAGAAAAAGCCAAGCGGCTAGCCAATAGGCTCACAAAATCATCATCACCCAAACAAAACAGGAAATTATGTAGTAAACATGTACCTATTTGTCGGGCAAACAAATTTTATTCTCTGGCTCTAGCCTCCTTGCTATGACCTGTTCAAGGTAAGTACATATATGCAAGCCAATGCGACCAATTTTCAATATAGTTCAATATTTGATTCAATTAGGCTAAATGGTTAAAAATTGTCAAACAAATAAACAAACAACACAAACATCAATCAATTAGTGAATTAGAGTTTTCAAATTCATAATTTTGATATATAGTCAAAAATCAGATTTTTGATGCCAAATCACAACAATAGGCCCTATCTAATTTTGGTTCTCACACCAGTCAATAGGAAATATATAGAAAGCCCACTTTCGTCACTCGAACATAAATTCTAATGATGGAGCTCCATCATCAAAATCACCTCCAGGCGATTAGAGTGTAATTCTATATCTATCCAGTATATTAAAATTTCAAATACACGTTTGCAAGGCGTATATGCGAAATCTTTATATACTGGACTGTCCTAATCAATATAGATAAATAATCAAATACGAATAATTGATTTAACTTTTCAAAACAAAAATTTGTTTTCATTTTGAAAAATATACTCTTCACACTCGTTCTAGGATACTACTGATCCCATCTCTAACGAGTCATTCTAATTGGATATTACTAATCCAATATCTGATGAATTCTTTCGTAGGGTTCTAATGTGTCTTGTTCTCTAGCTTTGTAAACCAAAGCTCTGATACCACATGTAAAGACCCGCAACTTCCCCGTAAAGGAAAGCGTCGGATAGTTCGAGAACAAGCCACAACAGAACGCATACAGAAGAACGTTTCACTGTATATTACAACAATGCATCAGATTACAAGGATATACAGAGTTTAAAAGAATATTACATAGAATTATCAGAGATTTAAATTACATTTAAATACATAGCAGCGGAAAAATAATACAATACATAACTAGAATGAGATATACGGATACAAAGCTTTCCGGATATCGTTCCAGCTGTGAACCAGGATCCTGTGAATATAAATCTGCAAAACCGAAACTACTAGCTGCCCGTGTCAAAATAGGGGCACCCAGAGTTTAGGTTAAAACAATAAACTCCAGGTCAGTCATGTGACTGGTGTGAGAACTAAAAACAGTTATTAATCTTTATTTTAAATCATTAGGTAAATCAAGGGACCACGCCGTATAACACGGAACGGGTTTCCTCCCAAGAATACCAGTGCATAAAACAAACAGCGCAATGCTAAATAAAGGAAAATGAAGCTGTTATAAGACCCAGGTCCTATCACACAATGCAAACGCAAGCCGGGGGATAGGGTTTTCCCTTATAACAGCCAAAGAATGCTTGATACGTTTTAAAACAAATCATTTGATACTACTATAAGTGCATAGTGCATAAAACACTTCAAATCATAAGTATCAATCATAGGCGGCATGGGTACCATATATCATGTCGCCATATATAGGTTTACAATTAAAACCGCAAATGTCACGTATTTGGAAATTGGATTTCCGTCTATGAACCGAGGCTAGGGGCAAGATCCTCAACCGATTCGAGACGCTCTAGCCCGCCCCTCAGGATCAGAACGCATCAACCCTTTAGATCGTCAGGGCCGGTCCACCGATGTGGATTATTATGCCTGAACACTACGTTTCCCCACCCTATGGGGTGTAAGTCTGGTCCGTCAGCCGACCAGAATGCATCGGCCGAAACCGATATAACCGAGGCGCCTCACAACAGCAACAACCACATAAGTCAAACTCGTCAGGGCGTGTAAAACCACTGACGCCACTTCTAGCTAGAAAGAAACGCAAGTCCTCCCTGATGTCCTCTCCCGTTTTTGGTTCATACCGGGTGTGAAACACGCGAAGGAAACGTTACACAAAGCTACGCCACAAAGGCCGTGCTTTGATCATCACCACAAGACTTTGCTTTTCAACAGAAGCCTTGATCATTTGCATCTTAGCATGCCACACAGGCAAACCATCCTATGCAACCGATATCAGTCACACAGAATGAAATCCGATGTCAGACACACAGTCCATTTACAAGTTCGTTCTGGGTCTGAACGAAACCGGAGGCACCTAGTACCCCGCATATCCATCGATCTCCAAGTCCGTCTGGACGATCACTAACTGTTTCCATCTTCTTGGGTGTACAGCCCAATCAAGATCATCAGTTATCACCCAAACGACGTGAAGACTTCCGGTCTTCGACCATCGTCTTCATCTTCGACTTATCGTCGTATCAGTTATTCAGAATGGGATAAACCCGGTCTTTCCGAATAACTCGCGTATATATTATAAAAGTGTTACACAAACACAACATACGCCTCATTCCAACTCATTAGTCATTAACCGTAAATTAATCAAGAGAATAATTCCCCAAATATTAACCCCGAAGGCCGAAACCAACATCAGATCAATATCCAGAAAACCATTCTGCTTGGCTAACCGACAGTTAGTTTCTAAATTTCACATTCATAGGGGAAGATTCCCATTAATTTTATCAAAGATAAATTCCTTGAATTTATTCTTTAATCCATTTTTGAATATCAATTCAAACTAGTCGGGATTAGCGAACCTTACCGAAGTAATCATTTGTTTTAATTTCCCAATCCCAACCTATTCATCCCATGAAGTAGAACTGGTAATACTTCATATCTAACACCACAGTGTTATCGGTAAATTCAATTACCATTTCACGTTCAAATCTAATTAAAGATTTAACTATCGCCTGGAGCAAAACTGGTGATACTCCATTTTCGATCTTTTCAATCTAATTAAAGATTCATTAAAACTCCACTCAGTTTTAATCGTTAACTGGGTTAAAGAATCAGTGTCATTTAAAACACGGTTCACGATAAACCCAAAATCACATTCATTAATTATCGGGTTAAAGAACAAGTGTTATTTAAAACACTGTTCACGATAAACCCAAAAATCAATATCAATTCAATTCCAATTAAATATTATTTAATTGGTACACTTCATTAAATCTAAAATAAAAAGATTTAATCTTTTCTCAACTGGGTTCAAGAACAGTGTTAGTGAAGACACCATTCACGACAAACCCAAATCACATTCATTAATTATCGGGTTAAAGAACAAGTGTTATTTAAAACACTGTTCACGATAAACCCAAAAATCAATATCAATTCAATTCCAATTAAATATTATTTAATTGGTACACTTCATTAAATCTAAATAAAAAGATTTAATCTTTTCTCAACTGGGTTCAAGAACAGTGTTAGTGAAGACACCATTCACGACAAACCCAAATCCCATTTGATATTCAATATAAGGCTCTGAATAGAAAATATATCGGCTTATATTCAATATCAAATTCTACGATTAACAAATGTCGTATTGGAAATAACGATATAAATATATATCTTTCAAATTTCCGTAACAACATCCGTATAATCACAAATTCCAACATCGAAATATTCCGAAGACAATTTCGATTCAAATCCACTCCAATGCAATCATTGGAAATTTTGGTTATTTTCAAAACCCTTTTCAAATTCAATTTATTTATTTAAAAATAAATAGAATTATAATTCTAGTTCAAAACTAGTTCATTTCGATAAAAATCTATTTTTATCTTTTCAAATAGGGAGTTTTTCATCCCAATTCTTTCTAAATCATTTCTTATGATTTTACACAAATTATTACTATTTTTAATAATTTTATCAAGGCCCGTACAGTCGATTTCCATCAATGGCCATCGAACTGCACTTACAGCGACCTTTTTCGAATTTGATTTGGACATAATTCCAAATCCAACCGTTAGATTTCAAATTTCTAATTTTCATTAGAAAGCTCTTTTCGATACGAACCCAACGGTTCCGGTTTTAGGAGAATCCGACGGTCGGATCTCCCGTAATGTCCGTTTGAAATAAATGGTCGAAATTCACGAACTGCCGCGGCGCGGCGCGTTCTATTCAGGCCATTATATTATATATATAATATATATAATATATATTTCGTCGATTTCTATTTAAAACGAATTATATAAATAGTTTTAAATTCGTTTCAAAAACAATTTCAACTTCCGTTTACAATCCAAAGCAAAATTGAATTCTTCTTTATAAATTCGTTTTAAAATTCATTTCTATTCAATTCAAATTTCAATTCAATTTGAATTCATTTCAATTCGCTTTCAATTCAATTCATTTCGAAATCGTTTTCAATTCAATTCATTTCGAAATCGTTTTCAATTCAATTCATTTCGAAATCGTTATATATTCAATTCATTTTGAATTCGTTTTCAATTCAATTCATTTCGAAATCGTTTTCAATTCATTTTGAATTCGTTTTCAATTCAATTCATTTTGAATTCGTTTTCAATTCAATTCATTTCGAAATCGTTTTTAAAATCGATATAAATATCGTTCACGTCAAAATGGCGTCAATCTAATCAACACGGCTTCATATATTCCTTTATTTTCAAATATTCTATTTCAAATATTTCTTTTTCAAATATTTCTTTTTCAAAACTGGAATGAGGCCCAATCAATTACCATATAAAATTAATTATATGGATTTTCATACAACACATGTATATAATAGCATTGAAAAATAACCAACCATCAACCAAAGTGCACTACACTGTATAAGCATCAAATATAGATATTCAACGCTTATAACAGCCTGTCAATCAATCGATCGACATATTTAATCAATCAGGATGAGTGAACTTCAAATTTCATCCTAACACCCGTGTGGGGTTTCAAACAATCAAACACATATTTTATTTGTGCAGTTAGGCGATGTGTAAAATTTATCGACCCAATCAACGTCATTCAAATAGGTGTACATAAACAAACCGTCTGGTTTGTAAATGAATATTTATTTATTCACATTCACGTTAAAAATTATATTTTTAACGATAACACATTTTATTTTAACATATGAATTTCTATTCAGTTCATTCTTTAAATAAAATGCTATTTTTATTTTTCTAACTTATTTTAGAAAATTTCGGCGGCATAACGGCACGATACTAGAAACGGGACAAGGCCTAGCCTTATCCCCGGTCTAGTGAAGGCCCACGCCATTCACACATCAATCAAATTCACTTTCGTTATGCAAACCACAAAATTTGGAGTAAGGGTCTAACCTAGCCTTACTCCTTCGCCTTATAACGGCACACGTCTAATCCTAACCAATTTATCGATTCGATTTTTCACACCACAAACCACATTCAAACCAATATCACAATTAATAACCAAACAGCCAAACAAACAAGTCCATGGTCTGTGGACGATTGTGTCGGGTGCTACTAAACACCGTCTGCATCCTAGTATATATATATAACTAGAAAAGTAAATTGAAAGGTGAGAAATTCTCACATATAGCTATCCTAGCTCCATGGCTCTTCTAATGCAGGAAATCTTCGCCAACTCGCCTTTTTATCACCATCGTTGCCCGTATACACTGTATATAAAAATCACATTTTTATATCCTTTATTATATAAAAATCATATTTTTATCGCTAACTTCATATTGTGAAAATAGAATTTTCATCGCTATTTCATATTTGTAAAAATAGAATTTTCACCTCGTTATTCAATATATAAAAATCGAATTTTTATTTCGAGGTTCAATATATAAAAATCGAATTTTTACTTCGCTATTCAATATATAAAAATCGAATTTTTACTTCGCTATTCAATATATAAAAATCGAATTTTTATTTCGAAGTTCAATATATAAAAATCATATTTTTCTACATCGTTATTCCATATATAACGATTATATTTTTTTTTAAAAATGCTATTTTTAATTCAAACGTTATATTTTTAAAAATGCTATTTTTAATTCAAACGTTATATTTTTAAAAATGCTATTTTTAATTCAAAGGTTATATTTTTAAAAATGCTATTTTTAATTCAAACGTTATATTTTTAAAAATGCTATTTTTAATTCAAAGGTTATATTTTTAAAAATGCTATTTTTAATTCAAAGGTTATATTTTTAAAAATGCTATTTTTAATTAAAGTTATATTTTTAAAAATGCTATTTTTAATTAAAGTTATTTATATATATAAATAATACTTCTATTTATGATGCTATTTATATAAATAAATTCAGTTTTCAGTTTTTTTTTTTTTTTTTTTTTTTTTTAAACAATAAATATGGTAGTGAAAACTACCTTTCTTCTTCGTTGAGCAGCAGGTAACTCGCGAACCCATCTTCTCCGGAATAAGCTCCATGTCGCACAGAACTCCGACCACCGGAGACTGATCGGGACCCTCCCCTTTGTGCGCCGCCTTGTCAGCATCTACCCCGCCCCGCCGCTGCCAGCTCGGACCCACCTTCGCTTCAGAAACTCGCCATGAACTCGCGCCCTTTGAGGGTCAATTCCTCCAGCATCTTAGCACGAAAATCGATATGGGTGGTAGGGATGGATAGATTGAAGAAAGTATTACAAAGCTGCTCTAAGAAGACCTGGGTTTAATTGCGTGGATCGAACGAATTTTGAGCTCAAAGTTTTGAGCTACCGCCGCCGTTCTTTTTACTTGGAGGCGGAAATTAAATGCCCGGTTGACCAGTGAATGATGTGGACCAAGGAATTAGGGTTATATAATATAGTTTTATTTATATTTAATTCCACTTTTTCTTGTTTAACACTGCGAACTCCAAATCATACCCGATCACTGTCGTCCCTAGGTAATTAACCCCATTCCAAGCACAATGGGATATATTTCGTAACCCAATTTGGCTGTTATGCTAAGTTTCCGTCAGAATTAAAATATAAAACAATATATATTTAATTTAAACGCACGTTTCAAATTACCGGGGTCACATACTAACTAGAAAAATTCCAGAAAAATATTTTCTAGCTTCGTATTGACGATACGGTCCTAACAAAACTAGTTTCGTCGAATTCTGAGACCGTTTGAAAAATGACCAATTTCCAGTCGATTAAAATCAACTGAAACCGGTCAAACGCGTTTTCCTATGCCACGCTCACATATTGATTCGAAAAATTATGAAATTTGAAATCTAGCAATAACTTGACATCACGGACCCAACACAACTGGTTTCGTCGAAATCTGAGGTCGTTTGCAAAATGTCCATTTTTAAGGGCCTGAATTCCATAGCGACTATTCAGAATTTTCAACTGGACATATCTTTTGATTCCCGCTATAAAATTTCGATTATTCGGATTCGTTGGAAAGATATTATCAATTAGATCCTATCATTTTTGGTTTCACTAAAATCCGGATTGTTTTGCACCCGGTACATTCAATTGAAGTTTGAAATCGAATTATCGAACTACCGCGCCATTTTCAATTCTATTTATAATTATATATAATTATTTATATTCTAACGACGACGCGTATAATATATACGTTCGAATTATATTCAAAAACAATTTCACGTCGATATTATTTAAAATAATTCATTTTAAATAATCAAAATTCGCTATAATTGCCAAAATAAAAATTTTAAACTGGCCCAGATTTTCGGGTTGTTACACCCCCCCCTTCTGTAAGTTTTCTTTTTGCTCTGTTATTATTATTATTATTTTTTTTAGAGTTTAAAACTGTAAATTTTAAAAAGTTTAAAACTGTAAATTTTAAAAAGTATAAAACTGTAAATTTTAAAAAGTTTAAAACTGAAATTTTAAAAAGTATAAAACTGAAATTTTAAAGAGTATTAAAACTGATTTGTTTTTTTTAAAGTATTAAAACTGATGTGCTTTTAAAGTAAAAACTGATTTTTATATAAAGTTAAAAACTAATTTTTATATAAAGTTAACACTGAATTATGTAAAAGTTAAAACTGATTTTTATAGGAAGTAAAACTGATTTTATTTTGAAAAGGAAAATGATTTTAAACTGAATTTAAAATGATTTATAAACTAGGAAGAGATTAGAAATTTAAAAGGAAAAATCAGATTTCTATATATCGAAAGTCGAAAGAAAAATTAGATTTTTTATATATTGAACATCGAAGTAAAAATGTGTTTTTATATATTGAACATCGATGTGAAATTTAGATTTTTACATAGGTAGTGAAAACGGGCGACGAAGGTAACAAAAAGGCGGGAACGAAGAAGATTTCTATCAAAGAGGAGTCAAGATGATTGGATAGCTATAGGTGAGAATTTCTCACCTTTCAATTTATTTTTCTAGTTATATATATATATATACTAGGATGCAGACGGTGCTTAGTAGCACCCGACACAATCGTCCACAGACCATGGACTTGTTTGTTTGGTTGCAAATTAGTTAGATTATTTGATTGAAATTGAATTGTTTGGTGAAATGAATTGATATGATTGATGTGTGAATGGCGTGGGCCTTCACTAGACCGGGGATAAGGCTAGGCCTTGTCCCGTTTCTAGTATCGTGCCGTTATGCCGCCGAAATTTTCTAAAATATGTTAGAAAAATAAAAATGTCATTTATTGAATAAATGAACTGAAAAGAAAATTCATGTGTTGGAATAAATATTTTATCGTTAAAAATATAGTTTTTAACGTAAATGTGAATAAAATAAAATATTCATTTACAAATCAGACGGTTTGTTTATGTACACTGATTTGACTGATATGGATTGGGACGATAAATTTTACACATCGCCCAACTGCACGAATAAAATCTGTGTTTGATTGTTTGAAACCCCACACGGGTGTTGGGATGAAATTTGAAGTTCACTCATCCTGATTGATTAAATATGTCGATCGATTGATTGACAGGCTGTTATAAGCGTTAGATATCTATATTTGATGCTTATACAGTGTAGTGCACTTTGGTTGATGGTTGATTATTTTTCAAGGCTATTATACATGTGTTGTATGAAAATCCATATAATTAACTTTATATGGTAATTGATTGGGCCTCATTCCAGTTTTAAAATAGAAATATTTAAAATAGAAATATTCGAAATGGAATATTTGAAAATGTCAATATATGAAGCCGTGTTGATTAGATTGGCGCCATTTTGACGTGAACGATATTTATGTCGATTTTATTCATTTTAAAATGAATATTAAAAAGTAATTTTGAAATCAAATATTTCGAAATGAATTGAATTGAAAACGATTTCGAAATGAATTGAATTGAAAACGATTTCGAAATGAATTGAATTGAAAACGAATTCAAAGTGAATTGAATTGAAAGCGATTTCGAAATGAATTGAATTGAAAACGAATTCAAAATGAATTGAATTGAAAATGAATTCAAAGTGAATTGAATTGAAAGCGATTTCGAAATAAATTGAATTGAAAACGATTTCGAAATGAATTGAATTGAAAACGATTTCGAAATGAATTGAATTGAAAACGAATTCAAAGTGAATTGAATTGAAAGCGATTTCGAAATGAATTGAATTGAAAACGAATTCAAAATGAATTGAATTGAGAACGAATTCAAAGTGAATTGAATTGAAAGCGATTTCGAAATGAATTGAATTGAAAACGATTTCAAAATGAATTGAATTGAAAACGAATTCAAAGTGAATTGAATTGAAAACGATTTCGAAATGAATTGAATTGAAAACGAATTCAAAATGAATTGAATTGAAAACGAATTCAAAGTGAATTGAATTGAAAACGATTTCGAAATGAATTGAAAACGAATTCAAATTGAATTGAAAGTGAATTGAAATGAATTCAAATTGAATTGAAATTTGAATTGAATAGAAATGAATTTTAAAACGAATTTATAGAGAAGAATTCAATTTTGCTTTGAATTGAGATGGAAGTTGGAAATAGATTTTGAAACGGATTTTAAAACTATTTATATAATTCGTTTTAAATAGAAATCGACGAAGTATATATTATATATATTATATATATAATATAATGGCCTGAATAGAACGCGCCGCGCCGCGGCAGTTCGCGAATTTCGACCATTGACTTCGAATGGACATTACGGGAGATCCGACCGTCGGATTCTCCTAAAACCGGAACCGTTGGGTTCGTATCGAAAAGAGCTTTCTAGCGAATGTTAGAAATTTGAAATCTAACGGTTGGATTTGGAATTATGTCCAAATCAAATTCAAAAAAGGTCGCTGTAAGTGCAGTTCGATGGCCGTTGATGGAAATCGACTGTACGGGCCTTGATAAAATTATTAAAAATAGTAATAATTTGTGTAAAATCATAAGAAATGATTTGTGAAAGTTTGGGATGAAAAACTTCATGTTTGAAAAGATAAAAATGGATTTTTATCGAAATGAACTAGTTTTGAACTAGAATTATAATTCTATTTATTTTTAAATAAATAAATTGAATTTGAAAGGGGTTTTGAAAATAACCAAAATTTCCAATGATTGCATTGGAGTGGATTTGAATCGAAATTGTCTTCGGAATATTTCGATGTTGGAATTCGTGATTATATAGGTGTTGTTATGGAAATTTGAAAGATATATATTTATATCGTTATTTCCAATACGGCATTTGTTAGTCGTAGAATTCGATATTGAATATAAGCCGATATATTTTCTATTCAGAGCCTTGTATTGAATATCGAATGTGATTTGGGTTTGTCGTGAATGGTGTCTTCACTAACACTGTTCTTGAACCCAGTTGAGAAATGATTAAATCTTTTTATTTAGATTTAATGAAGTGTGCCAATTAAATAATATTTAATTGGAATTGAATTGATATTGATTTTTGGGTTTATCGTGAACAGTGTTTTAAATAACACTCGTTCTTTAACCCGATAATTAATGAATGTGGTTTTGGGTTTATCGTGAACCGTGTTTTAAATGACACTGATTCTTTAACCCAGTCACCGATTAAAACTAAGTGGAGTTTTAATGAATCTTTAATTAGATTGAAATAATCGAAATGGAGTATCACCAGTTTTGCTCCAGGCGATAGATAAATCTTTAATTAGATTTGAACGTGAAATAGTAATTGAATTTACCGATAACACTGTGGTGTTAGATATGAAGTATTACCAGTTTTACTTCATGGGATAAATAGGTTGGGATTGGGAAATTAAAACCAATGATTACTTCGGTAAGGTTCGTTAATCTCGACTAGTTGAATCGAAATTCAAAAGAAGAATAAATTCAAGAAATTTATCTTGGATAAAATTAATGGGAACCTTTCCCTATGAATGTGAAATTTAGAAACTAACTATCGGTTGGCCAAGCAGAATGGTTTTCTGGATATTGATCTGATGTTGGTTTCGGCCTTCGGGGTTAATATTTGGGGAATTATTCTCTTGATTAATTTACGGTTAGTGACTAATGAATTGGAATGAGGCGTATGTTGTGTTTGTGTAACACTTATTTAAAATATACGCGAGTTATTCGGAAAGACCGGGTTTATCCCATTCTGAATAACTGATATGACGAGAAGTCGAAGATGAAGACGGTGGTCGAAGACCGGAAGTCTTCACGTCGTTTGGGTAATTACTGATGATCTTGATTGGGCTGTACACCCAAGAAGATGGAAACAGTTAGTGATCGTCCAGACGTACTTGGAGATCGATGGATATGCGGGGTACTAGGTGCCTCCGGTTTCGTTCAGACCCAGAACGGACTTGTAAATGGACTGTGTGTCTGATATTGGATTTTAGTCCGTGTGATTGATCTCTATTAAATATATATCTGTTTGGCGGCGGAGAATTTATTCTCTTGCTTAACGCCCTTCTCTGAGACGTACGAGCTCAGGGGTTATATATTGATGGATATCAAACGCATGGAGTGAATTGCCTGTGTGGCATGCCTAAGTGGCAAATGATCAAGGCTTCTGTTGAAAAGCAAAGTCTTGTGGTTGATGATCGAAGCACGGCCTTCGTGGCGTAGCTTTGTGTAACGTTTACTTCGCGAGTTTCACACCCGGTATGAACCAAAAACGGGAGAGGACATCAGGGAGGACTTGCGTTTCTTTCTAGCTAGAAGTGGCGTCAGTGGTTTTACACGCCCTGACGAGTTTGACTTATGTGGTTGTTGCTGTTGCGAGGCGCCTCGGTTATATCGGTTTCGGCCGATGCATTCTGGTCGGCTGACGGACCAGACTTACACCCCATAGGGTGGGGAAACGTAGTGTTCAGGCATAATAATCCACATCGGTGGACCGGCCCTGACGATCTAAAGGGTTGATGCGTTCTGATCCTGAGGGGCGGGCTAGAGCGTCTCGAATCGGTTGAGGACTATCTTTTGCCTCGGTTCATAGACGGAAATCCAATTTCCAAATACGTGACTTTGCGGTTTTATTTGTAAACCTATATGTGGCGACATGATATATGGTACCCATGCCGCCTATGATTGATACTTATGATTTGAAGTGTTTTATACACTATGCACTTATAATAGTATCAAATGATTTGTTTTAAACGTATCAAGCATTCTTTGGCTGTTATAAGGGAAAACCCTATCCTCGGCTGCGTTGCATTGTGTGATGGGACCTGGGTCTTATAACAGCTTCATTTTTCTTTATTTAGCATTGCGCTGTTTGTTTTATGCACTGGTATTCTTGGGAGGAAACCCGTTCCGTGTTAAACGGCGTGGTCCCTTGATTTACCTAACTTTGAAAATAAAGATAATAACTGTTTTAGTTCTCACACCAGTCACATGACTGACCTGGAGTTTATTGTTTTAACCTAAACTCTGGGTGCCCCTATTTTGACACGGGCAGCTAGTAGTTTTGGTTTTGCAGATTTATATTCACAGGATCCTGGTTTACAGCTGGAATGATATCCGGAAAGCTTTGTATCCGTATATATCTTCTAGTTGTGTATTGTATTATTTTCCGCTGCTATGTATTTAAATGTAATTTAAATCTCTGATATTTCTGTGTAATATTCATTTATACTCTGTATATTCTTGTAATCTGATGCATTGTTGTAATATACAATGAAATGTTCTTCCGTATGCGTTCTGTTTTGTCATGTTCTCAAACGATAGGGCGTTTCGAACGGCCTGAATCGGTTTAGCGACTGGTTCGGACCGGGCGAAATTCCTTGCCGTCATAGGTGTTTATATTAAAATTTATATTTTAATGTATGAAGGGATCATACTAAAAGATTTAATTTAATAAAGTTGTGTTCACATAAAAAAAATCACAATTTTAATGTAAAGGAAATTCATATAAAAATATTACAATTTTTTTAATGTAATGTAGAAACATAAAAATATTATATTTTTGTTGGCTCACTTTTTGACCAAGCCACCCAGTATCATTCGTAAGGGGAAAGCAGGAAACCACAGTATCTAAGAACATGAAGGAATGGATCGCGCATCATCGTTTCGCTCGATATCGAATCGCGCACCATCGTCTCGCCTAAGATCGATTCGCCTAAGATCGATTCGCGTATCATCGTCTCGCCCAATGTCGGATCGCCCCTCTTCATTAGCGAACGATACAACTGAGCGATCCGATCCAGACTCACGTTGTTATCCCAAGCGAACCGATCCGATCTCCTGGTGCATGGCGAACCCTCTGACTTGTTCAAGCGAGAGCTAGTCTTCAGCGATCCGAATCGCACGGATCTGGCGACACCTGTCCACAACGGCTAATTTGACCATTTCTCCAACGGTGGCGATCCGACCCGAGGTTCTCGGGATTCGTGCCACGTGTCCGCGATCCGTTTGACAAAATCAGCTATAAATAGCCCAGAGCTTGGCATTTTTCGGGATCTTTTTGGCAATAGTGAGTACTGAATCCGCCATTGTTGTCAAACCACTGAAATATTGAGAGAAATCATTGTTGTATTAGCTTTTAAAGCACAATCAATAAGATATAAAGTGGACGTAGGCTCGTTAACGCCGAACCACTATAAACTCTGAGTGTTATTTTCTTTTTCCTTGTTCCTCATTTAAAATTCTCTACAGTTCATAACAATTTGGGTGTTAGGTCCAAATTTCGATCTAACATTTTTGGTGCTTTCACTGAGAAACTCAGTCTTAAAGTTTCACTATTCGCTTCTTTGAAGATTCCAGCGATTCGGATATTATGGCTGGGAAAAGATCTAAAGTTTCGCAGACCAACGAAACGATCGAGGAGAGTGTGCACGAACTGGGCAACGAAGAAATTCTGGATCGCGGAGCGCAGGGGGCGATCCGATCCGACGAAGACACCTCGTTCCGAGTCGATGGGAACGAGACGATCCGTGCTACCGAAGGTGTTGTCACTCGATCCCGAGGCAACACCTCGCAACCTCCGCGTACTACGACCACGAGTCGATCTCAGGGAGGCGCAGCGAACCGCCCTCCACGAACCGCAGCTACCCGAACTGATGGTCAGAATACAACTCGACCTGGAAAAGAACCTATGACCCACTCCTATCGTCCTGGAACCTCTACTCGACCCGGTTCGAGCTCTTTACGCATAAGAGAGAGTGGTGATGACCACTATGATCCTGCCGCTCCTGTCACTGAGGGGGATCTCTCACGCTTCGTCGAAATGTGGGATAGGTTGTTTGATGAGTTGGCCGCCCAAAGGCAGGAAAGTTCTATCCTACGGCAAAATCTGACGGCTATGGATAGAAGACTTGATGAGCTAGCAAGGCAAAGGGCATCACCGGTTCGTCCACTCACCCCAGTATATTCTTCTTCGTCTGAAGAATCGCCGAGACCTCCGCGGCGACCATATGAGAGAGCCGAAAACATAGAACAGCTTCGGTTCGGAACCCTGCCCTCACAAGAAGAGGAACTAGGGGCGGGATCCCCAAACCGTAATGTGAATAGTTCTGTGCATGACAGACTACCTCAGCCCCGTCGCCGCACGCATACTCATGATAACAGGGGGCAGCGAAGCCCCGTCCGAGCCCCAGACTTTGTGGCTACTCCCCGAAGAGAGATCAGAGAACCTCGTCGGGCCAGAGGCACTGACCCTGAACCTCCTTTGACTAGTGCAAACGTTGCAGCCATGGTTCACCAGATTTTGGCCGACAGCCGTGGACAGCGGAACGAAGATTGGGGGATTGACCACAGTCATACCCCATTTACTGATAATATTTTGGATGCAACCTTTCCAAGGCGTTTCAACATGCCACAAATGAACCAGTATGCAGGAAGATCTGATCCTGTTCAGCACCTAATGAGACACTCTTGGTCGATGACTGCT
The DNA here is from genome assembly GCA_030737875.1 of Allium sativum. NCBI lineage: Eukaryota > Viridiplantae > Streptophyta > Magnoliopsida > Asparagales > Amaryllidaceae > Allium > Allium sativum. The sequence goes on along the minus strand of CM060919.1, from coordinate 846,773,873 downwards.
GCTGCCGCTTCTGACGCGGTTAAGTGTAAAGCATTTCCTATATTCCTGGAAGACGTGGATTTGCTATGGTTTACTCGCCTGCCGGCGAGATCGATTTCTAGCTTCAGGGAACTAAGCGAGAAGTTCGTAGAACAATTCCGTATCTACGCACAGAAGACGAAAAGCGTGATCGATTTATTCCTTGTCAAACAACGACCAGGCGAAAGTCTAAAGATGTACCTGGATCGTTTCAATTTAGCCGCCACTGAGGTTAAAGATCCTCATGAGCCGACCATTGTCGCAGCACTAATTGATGGAGTGGATAAGGACACTGAATTCGGGAGGTACTTGGCAGGCAAACCACCCCACACCAGAGAGTTATTCTATGAGAAAGCCAATGTACATCTGCGCCGGGAAGAGGTATACGCAAACCGAAAGGTTAAAACAACTGATAAGGAGGAAATTCAGAGCAATGTCGCCATCAAACAGACTGGAGACAGCTCAGGGAAAGTTGAAGTTAACGTCGGAAATCAGAATCAGGGTGGCCGTCAGCCGAGTAACAACAATAACAATGCTAACGGCAACAACCGGAAGAGGGGCCGAGGGAACGACTCCCAGAGAAGGACTCGTCCCAGGGCCTTTGAAAGTTATACACCCATAAGTGATAGTCTGGAAAATATCTTCATGGATGCGTATGAAGTCCTCCAGAGTAAGAGGCCACCTCCTAGAGAATCAACAGAGAAAGAGCGTGAGACAGGGAAGTTTTGTCTCTTTCATCAAATCCACGGCCATTCGACGAATGAATGCCGTCACCTGAGGGACGTGGTTGAAAGGCTGCTTCGAGAAGGGAAGCTAGACGAATACAGAGTAACGCCTAGGGACAGGGGGCAAGCAGTGCAGGCCCCGAATCAGAATCAAAATCAACTTGCTACTAGGCCAACTGCTCAGCAAAAGGGAAAGAATATTGTTATCAATACCGTGATCGGTGGACTTTATCTTGCTGGGCACAGTTCCAAAGCTTTAGATCAATATGTCAATGCAGCCAAACAACACCTCGAAGTGGGGGAATGTAGCAACCCCGAGGACAGTATCCCGGTGAAGCAGCAGAAGATGATGACTGATGACGTTGTTTTCCGAGAACGAGAAAGCATCGGAGTCCATGCTCCAACTGAAGATCCACTTGTAATTACGATACCCATTGGGCCAGCCACTGTTCATAAGGTCCTGGTGGACAACGGGAGTTCCGTTAATATCCTTTTCAAAAAGGCCTTTGACCAGATGAATCTTGAGATAAAAGACTTGAAGCCCTGCCAAGGATGGATCCGTGGATTCAACGGAGCATCCACCGCACCTATGGGTTATGTAGAATTGCCAGTCACACTTGGGGAAGGAGAACGCCAGAGAGTGAGAATCCTCCCCTTTGTGGTTTTGGATGTCGAATCGCCATACAATGCCTTCTTGGGCCGACCGGCCCTCGCAAAGTTCAGAGCCTGTATAGCCCCCTGGTGCTTGCTATTGAAGTTCCCCACAGAAGCTGGCATTGGTATCGTCAGAGGGGATCAAGTTGCTGCGCGAGCATGTTATGTTGCCGAGCTAAAGTTGCTTCGCAACGGCGGGGATATCGAAACTAAAGGCACTTCTCCCCCTTCGGGGGCGGAGACCTTATAGCAACCAAAGAGGACAATTGTTGGAGAGTTGCTTAGAGTGGTGCCCGAGGATATAGATCCCAGAGAGGATCAAGAACCCGGGGGCAAAACGGCGACTCCCAACGAGGCAACTGTGGATGTACCAATCGATGACAGTGACCCGGAGAAGGTCCTTAAGATTGGATCCCAGTTAAGTCCAAATCTTGCTGAAGAATTGACGAATTTCTTAAAGAACAATTTGGATGTATTTGCTTGGACCCATGCAGACATGTGCGGGATATCCCCATCAATCATGAGCCATTCTTTGAGCATTAACCCCAAACATCCTCCAGTAAAGCAAAAAAGGCGAATGTTGGGCCCGGAGAGGTCCGCTGCCTTGAAAGAAGAGGTTGGAAAGCTAAAAAGTAACGGGTTTATCAGAGATTCAACCTACCCGGACTGGATTTCAAATCCAGTCCTGGTAAAGAAGGCCAACGGGAAGTGGCGCACGTGTATCGACTTCTCGGATTTGAACAAAGCTTGTCCAAAAGATAGTTTCCCATTACCTCGAATTGACCAGTTGGTAGACTCGACGGCAGGTCATGAGCTTCTCTCATTCATGGATGCTTATTCAGGATACAACCAAATTCCAATGCATATTCCAGATCAAGAGCATACTAGTTTCATCACTGATCTGGGATTATATTGTTACGTGGTAATGCCCTTTGGTTTGAAGAACGCAGGCGCTACGTACCAACGTTTGGTCAACATAATGTTTTATAACCAAATCGGGAAAACAATGGAAGTATACGTCGATGATATGTTGGTTAAATCCAAGCAATCTTCTCAACACACCACTGACTTGGCGGAGATGTTCGGCATTCTTCGAAAGTATGGAATGAAACTCAATCCCACCAAGTGTTCATTCGGTGTTGCTTCTGGAAAATTCTTGGGATTCATTGTCAGTTCCCGCGGTATCGAGATTAATCCAGACCAGATCGCGGCAATCAGAAACATTCAGGAACCTAGGCAAATTAGGGATGTGCAAAGCCTTGCCGGAAAAGTGGCCGCACTAAGCAGATTTATCTCCAGGGCTACGGATAAGTGCATCCCATTCTTCGAATTAATAAAGCGAGGAAAACGCCACTTTAAATGGACTCCTGACTGCGTAGAAGCGTTTCAGAATTTGCTCAGGCACTTGGAGAAACCTCCCATTCTATCTAAACCAATAGATCACGAGGATTTATTCGTGTATTTGGCCGTGTCATCCCATGCGATCAGCTCAGCGTTGGTAAGGGAAGAGGATAAGATCCAAAGACCTGTGTATTATGTGAGCAAAAAATTGACAGCAGCAGAGCGTAATTATCCGCGGGTAGAGAAACTGGCGTATAGTTTACTAATTGCCTCCAGAAAACTTCGGCACTACTTTCAGGCACATCCGATCACCATATACACTGACCATCCACTCAAGCAAGTTTTGCAGAGACCGGAGGCATCTGGAAGGTTACTCAAATGGAATATTGAGTTAATTCAATTTGACTTGAACTTTCAGTCCAGACGGTCAATTCGAGGGCAAGTGATAGCCGACTTCATAGCAGAGTTCACTGTTCCTGAAGAAGATATAGCAGACGAAGAAGTGGAACCTTCGAAGTTACTTTTCGATCCTAACGCCTGGAGATTGTATACTGATGGCGCTAGAAACAACGAAAGATCCGGCGCTGGAATAGTGCTTGAAACCCCCGAGAAATGATTGATAACCTATGCCATCCGAATGGAGTTTCAGGCCACTAACAACGATTCCGAATATGAAGCTCTGATAGCCGGATTGAAGATTGCAAAGGAACTAGGAGTCACAAAGCTGAACATTTTTTGCGACTCCAAGTTAATTGTGAATCAAGTCACTGGAAGATTCCAAGCTAAAAATGCAAGGTTGGTTCTATACCTAAAGAAAGTCAAGGAACTGCTGAATGATTTTGATGACTACAGCATATCTCATATTCCGCGGACAGAGAACCAGCAGGCAGACAAGTTGGCGAAGATGGCTAGTTCTAGCAATCCTGAAGTAACTGGGCTGGCCCCCGTTGAAGTACTTCGGTCTCCTAGCATAGATCAGATGGAAGTCGACCTAGTACTAGAGACGGAACCAGAAAGGGAGTCCTGGATGACCCCTATAAAGAATTTCCTAATGGACGGAACGCTTCCGACCAAGAAAAGCGAGAGGCGTAAAGTGATTCGTAAAGCCACCCGATACGTTCTGCAAGGCGGAGTTCTTTATAGACAAGGGTTTTCAATGCCACTCCTTCGATGTATAGCCCACGACGACATCAAACGTGTGCTGCAAGAAGTCCACGAAGGTGAATGTGGCGACCACACTGGAGGGCAAACTTTGGCGAAAAAGGTATTGCGGCATGGTTATTTCTGGCCTACCATAAACAAGGATGCAGTAAGATATGCACGACGATGCGATGCGTGCCAGAGATTCTCAAAGATACCTAGAGCGCCTCCAAGTCAGTTAAAAACAATGATGAGTCCATGGCCTTTTGCTATGTGGGGAATTGATATCATAGGAAGCCTCCCTATAGCAAGGGGCGGAGCAAAGTTCGCTATTGTGGCCGTAGATTATTTCACTAAGTGGGTCGAGGCAGAACCACTAACTACAATCACAACTAAACGAGTGATCAACTTCATTGTAAGAAACATCATCTGTCGATTTGGGATTCCAAAGATTGTGATAACAGACAACGGGACTCAGTTTGATAGTGCTGAATTCAGAAACTTCTGCCAAAAATACCACATCGAGAATCGGTACACCTCCGTGGCACACCCACAATCAAACGGGCAAGTCGAAGCCGCAAATAAAGTAATCAAGTCCATTCTGAAAAGAAGAATGAAGCAGGCTAGGGCCATGTGGGCTGATGAATTGCCCTTGGCACTATGGGCCTACAGGACGACATATAAATCGGCAACAGGACACACCCCGTTTTCTCTTGCTTTTGGAACGGAAGCAGTCATCCCGGTTGAGATAAAGGTACCTTCTCATCGGGTGACTTATTATGATCCAATGACCAATAATGAATTGCTCCTTGAGTCCCTGGATATGATCGAAGAAAAAAGGGATGAAGCAGACCTGCGTGCTTTGAGATGCAAACAGCAGGTCGCCCGATATTACAACAAAAAGGTTCGAGTCCGAACATGGGAACCCGGAGACTTGGTTCTAAAACGTGTCTTCCCACCCCCAACTCATATGGGAGCGAAGTGGGAAGGACCGTACTCCATTTTGAGCAAGCTTGATAATGGAACCTTCAATCTAGCAACCGTAGATGGACAGGAAATCCCCAGAGTGTGGAATGCCCAACATTTACGGCCATATTTAACATGAGAGTTTCAAATCTATTCTTTTGCTTTGTTAAAAAAAAACTATGTACAAGGCATGACTTGCCTAGAATAGTCTGATTTCTTAAAGCAAGAGATTATAAAGTGGACGTAGGTCATGATTCGACCGAACCACTATAAAAATACTGTGTGTTATTTACCTTTACTGCACCTTTATTTATTTGCCTGTTTATTCTTATGAAAAATCAATGTGAATAATCCAGGTACCCGAAGTCTGGTGCCAACAGTTCATCCCGTAGACTAATCGGAGGGAGCCAAAGTTTTGGCAAAAGCTCTAACTGCTTGTCTGACTAGCTTTAATCCACAGAGTATGGGTTAAAGTATACCCCAAGGATGAATTTGATGAGAATGCATGATTGCAGACTGCTTAATCCGTGACTCTAACTCTCCAGAGAAGAGAGAGAGTATAAAGGACATGAAAATCGACATCCACGAATAACGGCAGTGTACCATGATCGGAGCTGCCTAAGCATGAACTCTAACTCTCCAGAGAGAGAGAGTATAAAGGCGTCTCCGATTGAGCGCGGAGAAAGAGCTCCTTCCCCGCTGAAGGATCGGGGGGCGAGTGAATCGCTGAGCTCGAACTCTAACTCTCCAGAGAGAGAGAGTATAAAGGCGTCTCCGATTGAGCGCTGAGAAATAGCTCCTTCCCCGCTGAAGGATCGGGGAGCGAATGAATCGCTGAGCTCGAACTCTAACTCTCTAGAGAGAGAGACAGTACAAAAGCGTCTCCGATTGAGCGCTGAGAAAGAACTTATTCCCTGCTAAAGGAACGAGGGTTGACTGAACTACTGATATCCCATGGGATCTCTTATACCCCCGTACCCAGAAATAGGGGACAACTTGCTATTAGTATTAATTGATTCCTAGTAAACCCCAGCCAGGTGCTACGGTAACAACTGATTGGGGGGCACCAGGCACTCATATGCAAACACTAAACTTTGATATAACAGTGTAACATAGCATGAGCATTCTTCTTCCTGTTGATTGACTGACTTATAATTATTAATAGTTGGTTAACGACTAAACGTGGAAAATTTCTATGAATACAGGTACACAATGATGCGAGGAGAAACAAATCCTTGTTTATGTACTGCAAATCAACAAAGTGAAAACAATCTAGAAACAAAAGTGAGGACCAGTCTCACAATTACACTTCCTGGCCAGTGGAAAACCTAAAGACAAAATACCAATAAACTACAAACATCCTATTTATGCTTTGATTTCTTCTCTTGCTTCTGCCTCTCCAGCCTCTCCTTTTCGGTTTCAGATGGATCTCCCTTCTTCCTTTTTCGCTTGTCTACAAGGGGAACGTCCGACTCCTCTGAGGCCTCCTCTCCCACCTCTTTTCTCTTGCTTCTACTGGAGAGGGAAGCTGGGAAGTCATCGGGGTTTGCGAAGTGAAGCTGTCGGCTGATGGACTTGGACTGAATTTTCACAATCATCCCAGTTTTGGGATCGAATTCTGCAAGAGGCACCACGTCCAAAGCCTCATCTCCCACCTTCTTTGAAGCCAACCCTTTCTCTTGTCTGGCTTTTCGGCTGGCCAGGGGTTCCTCATCATCATCATCATCGGCCTTTTTGGAGCTGGTAATGTCCTCTTCGTCATCCACATGGTGACCATCCATGTCTTTTAAAGCTTCGATGGTCTCGGCATCCTTGGGAACATCGGTGCTAGCTGCTGGGATGCTTCCTTCTACTGTTGTGGCCTCGACCCGCTCTGAGACATCGGTACCAGCACCCGGCAGGACAGCCTCCTTCTCCAATTCTCTCTCTTTTTTAGCACCCTTATCAACGGGCTCACCACCTGCATTATGAGAGATACACATTACTAACTCAATTGGTTGTCCTGCCAGACGACGACAATTCATAATTGCTTTAACAAATTGCGGGGAAAGGAGAGAGATACCTTCAGCAGATCCTCCCTCTTGAGCAGTTCCGGATGCTCCAGCAACAACGGGAGTTAGGCCCAAAGGGATCAGCGGATCATCAGGATGGTACTCCTCGATTCCGGAAGTTTTAGACTTTGCGGCGGAACTGGAACCTTCATCAATTTTGCTTTTACCTTTAGCCATGGTTCTCTCCTTCTCCATTTCCGCCAGGATTAGGCGACGACCTTCTGCCAGGTCCTCGGGCTCGTTGTCTCTTAGGATGCTCTTCATCAGTTCATCCTCATTGATCTCTTCGACACCCAATCTGTATTTTTCGCCCTCCACGATGGCATCCCATAAGTTGGCCAAAGTAACATGATAATCCGGGATCCATGAGATGTTGCGAGTTTTAAGGACTTGGCCGAGGAAATCAAAAATCATCTCCTCAAACCCCTCGATTTCTTTCTCTCTTTCGAGGAGCTTGTTGTTAGAAGCAGTGGCCAATTCGAGGGCACTTTCAACGTTCTTTTCGGCTAGGGCTGCCCTCCTTTCCGCATCTGAAACCTGGTCGTTCAAAATCACCGTTTCTGCCTTTGCCAGGGCTAAACTTTCTTTCAAGCTCGCTTTTTTCGCTTCCCAAGCAGCCTTCTCAGCTTCGAAATGATCTCGTGCTGTTTTCAACTCGATATTGGCCATCTTGAGATCTTCAACCTCCTTTTTTAAAGCCATCTTTTCTTGGCTATTGGAATCCAGTTCTGAATGAAAGCGCTGCTTGGCATTTTCCAATTCAGTCTTATAATTTGCAGCGTCCCTCTGTGCTAGAGCAAGCTGGGCCTGAGCGTCTTCCAGATCCTTACCCAATTTTGTCCTAGCCCTCTCATTGTTTTCAAGTTTTGCTTTAGACCTATGTGCTTCTACTTCAAGTTTTCGGAAGACTTCCGAAAGATTGACTGCGTGCTTTTTCATCATCTCGTACTGCTTGGCCACATGACGGATGTGCCCGATAACTTCGTTGTCCCAGTTCTTAGGGACCGGTTCCAAGGCAGGAACGAATACCATCCTATCAAAGAATATGCCTGGAAATTGTTCCCGCAGCTTTTCCAGCCTACCTTGGATCTCGGGACCATGAACGTGATCTCGTGACCCGGGGGCAGCTAACTCCGGTTGTCTAGTGGGAACGATATCACTTCCCCCCTTCTCAGTCTCTTTGGATGATTCTCTGTCCCTATCTTTGGATTCGTGACGCCTTTTTGACGACCGACTATGGGACGGTGCACTCTTTGGAGGAGTCAACTCTTTTGGAAGTTGTTTTCCCCCGGTCGGAATTGTCGGATGACTCGAAGGCCTGGTAGAGGTTGATTTGGGTGGAGATCGAGGTTGCGAGGAACTCGGCCTATGAGGAGGACCGCGAGGGCGCTCTGTATCCGGGCGGAGGCTAGGTGTGCCCTCACAAAGAGAACGATATGAGTAAGATTTCCTGCGGGACATCGCTCCTGTAAAAAGAAAAGAAGAGTATATTATAACTTTGAATATTCACGATATAATAGTGCAAGGTCAGGTAGCGTGTGTGAGGTGTGCATCCCATATAATTCCCCCTAACAGACCCGGGCCTGGATACAGGCTCATCTGACCCGTTTCTCGTCCCCTTGTTGAAGCAGTCGCCTCTTCGGGAGCAAAAAAGAAAGGCTCCTCGCCGAAGTCTTTTTCTGTATATTCAGTGTCGGGTAGAGGGATTTTATTCAGCTCGTCGAATAACTGTTCTTCTGTCAAGTCGTCATCGCCAACAGTTTCCATTGGGGCAGAGGTATGGATTTCCTTCGACACATCACCACGGGACTCGTCCCCTCTGTATATATTCAAGTCTTCGTCGTCTTGGATGACTATCGGAGAAGGACTTTTGCGAAATTTAGTTGTTTCTACCGCTTGTGAAGTTCCCTCTCCCTCTGCTGGGGGCAAGTACTTATAGGGTTTGCCGCCGGTGCCAAGTCCAAATCTTCTGTCCAGAAGGCGATGCTTATGAAGGTTGTCATCAGTAATGCATTTTTTAATCCTTAAAAAGTCGGATCTGCTTTGCAACAGAATGGACAACCGGTTGTTGTATAGTGCACCCTCCGTTTTCGGGAAGACATGATCTGTTTAAGACAAAGGAAAAAGCGGAAGAATGTTATTACTTAGACTCCTTAAGCAAGATATTCGACTAGGTGATCAAAGTTTACTTGATTTGAGCCATCTCCGTGAGCATCCAGCCTGTTTTCTTATGTAAAACCAGTCGGACTTAGGATCTCCGATGTTACTGTATCCGTCGTACAGAACTTTCCTGTTCGCCACTGATTCAAAAAAGGAAAAGTTTGGAGTTGCAGAAGAACGGTGCTTGAAGAGAAAGAAGAACACCAGATCTCTGAATTTAAGTTCGGCATGCAAGATTTCCGCATAAGCAACACATAAAGAGTATAGAGATGCGTAGGCATTTGGATGAAGATGCATTGGAGCAATGCCTAGTCGTCTTAGAGTTTCAATGGCAATCGGAGGAAACGGAGGAATAGCTCCTACTAGACACATTGTTCGGCTGATCGACATGTACCCTTCCGGTGCTAGATGGGGTCTATCTTCGCTCCCAGGCGTCAAGACATCGTCCCAAGGAATGCCGTGTCTTAAGCAGATTCTCTTGAGTTTTATCTCGTCAAGCTTCGACGCTAAAGAATCAGAGAATTTATCTATCCCGACTGCACCTGGGATTTTGTCCGGAGCTCGCTCGTCAAACTCGGAGTTGTTACTGGATGAAGTACTTTCTGTCGGATCTGATTCTGTGGCTTCATACTCAGATCCAGAATCTTCACCTCCCGGATTGATTGGAGGAATTTTGGGATTGTACTGTTCAGGAGTCTCGGATTCTGCTTCTGCTACGGATCTTGGAGAAGAGTTATCGTTCGACATTGCTGCTGGGACGAGAAAATATGAACAATAAGATTAACACTACCCGTCCCCCGTGTGTGCAAGTGCCGGTGTGTGTGCTTGTGTGTGCGCAGTATTAATAAAAATAATAATAAAACATGAAAGCAGTCAAGGTTATCAGAAGTCGTTAGTCGTCATATGCAGTCAAATCATGAGGTCATTTAGTCCAGAAAGTCCAACGTCGCGGTTCTAGCCTAACTGTTCAAAAGTTTTATGGTGACAGGACGTTGATTAAAGTCTGAAATTTCTTCGTATCGTTAGCTGTAGGACGGATCGCGAAGCATAGGGATCGCCCCCCTTTCGACTCGCGGAGCATAGGAATCGCCCCCCCATCGAATCGCCGGATGAAGGGATCGCCCCTTCATGAACCGTGGCGACTCCCACGATCCGTCCCTTCGTTGCTACCTCGATCTGTCGTCTCGCCACTCACGTTCGTCTTTCATCTTTGACCACGAAACGAAACGGCCTTCTGTCTTCTTCTTCCTCCTCCGTTTCCCTCCTCTCCTTTCCTTCTTCGAACTCCGAGCACTACGTCGTTTGGCCATGGCGTTTTGATGATTTCGTCAGAAAAGCAAGAATTCTCATCGTTTCCAGTCAAGGAAATTCGTGGAAAAGCGGCGTTCACAGATAAGAATGCTTTTAGTGGAGTTACCTTTTTAAAGATTGAAGGAATGCTTGGATTTTCGAAGGGTCAAAAGATTTGGGTTCGCTCCTTGATAATGTAGGCGAAACGATTCGGTAGGAAAGAAAGAAGAAGGAGAATGAAGGGGAAGGGGTCGGCTTATATAGGCAAAGAGGGTGACCGTTTGTCTCCCCTTCTTTGTCTTATTCGGTCCACGAAGCACCATGCAGGCCACGATCCAAAGAAGGAATCGCATAGAGGCCCACGGACCGCTTTGAAACAATGGCCCACAAAACTCAAAGCCCGACACGGCTCGAAGGAAAATACGTCCCGCTTCGCACAAAGGCCTAGGTACTCGGCACGAGACGAGCAGATGACCACATCGGACCGTGTCGCCCTATGGCGATCCGATTCATACATGTGTCGATTTGCACCAATGCGACTGTTGATTTACGACCCTTCAGGAGAAGGTAAATGAGAATCTTCGAAGCATGTTCCATCATCGATAAAACATACTTCGAGGGGGCAAAATGTTGGCTCGCTTTTTGACCAAGCCACCCAGGATCATTCGTAAGGGGAAAGCAGGAAACCACAGTATCTAAGAACATGAAGGAATGGATCGCGCATCATCGTTTCGCTCGATATCGAATCGCGCACCATCGTCTCGCCTAAGATCGATTCGCCTAAGATCGATTCGCGTATCATCGTCTCGCCCAATGTCGGATCGCCCCTCTTCATTAGCGAACGATACAACTGGGCGATCCGATCCAGACTCACGTTGTTATCCCAAGCGAACCGATCCGATCTCCTGGTGCATGGCGAACCCTCTGACTTGTTCAAGCGAGAGCTAGTCTTCAGCGATCCGAATCGCACGGATCTGGCGACACCTGTCCACAACGGCTAATTTGACCATTTCTCCAACGGCGGCGATCCGACCCGAGGTTCTCGGGATTCGTGCCACGTGTCCGCGATCCGTTTGACAAAATCAGCTATAAATAGCCCAGAGCTTGGCATTTTTCGGGATCTTTTTGGCAATAGTGAGTACTGAATCCGCCATTGTTGTCAAACCACTGAAATATTGAGAGAAATCATTGTTGTATTAGCTTTTAAAGCACAATCAATAAGATATAAAGTGGACGTAGGCTCGTTAACGCCGAACCACTATAAACTCTGAGTGTTATTTTCTTTTTCCTTGTTCCTCATTTAAAATTCTCTACAGTTCATAACAATTTGGGTGTTAGGTCCAAATTTCGATCTAACAATTTTCATGTAAGATAAAAAGTTTTTATTTTCATGTAAGATAAAAAGGTTATATTTTCATGTAAGATAAAAAGATTATATTTTCATGTAAGACAAAAAGATTATATTTTTATGTAAGATAAAATATTACAATTTTTTTAATGCAATGTAGAAACATAACAAGATTATATTTTCATGTAAGATAAAAAGATTACATTTTCATGTAAGATAAAAAGATTTCATTTTTATGTAATGTAGAAAGGATAAAAAGATTACATTTTTTATGTAATAGTGAATCATTAAAAAGGTTCAAAAGTGATAGAATGTTTTAACATAAAAGATTGCATCTTTAATGTAATAGTGAATCATTAAAAAGGTTCCAAAGTGATAAAAATGATTTAACATTAAAAAGAACATTTTTAGTGTAAGAGAAATCATATAATAAGATTCAAGTTTGATTAAATTGAGTTTACATTAAAAATTACATTTTAATGAAAGTCTGAATATTAAAAGGATTCGAGTTAGATAAAAAATATCGTCTTTAACATATTAGCGAAGTTATAAAAATAGTCATATGTTGAATTCTTTTTTTGTTTGATAAAAATATTACTTCTAACATGAATTAATTTATATAATATATATATAATTAAAGCCCTTAAAAATGGCGACATCTCCTGGAAACCCTAGTTCGAATTTAACCTCAATCGGATGTGAAAATTAAATTATTGAAGAAGATATGACTGAAGAGCATTGGCAGGAGGTTAGACGTAGAAAAGGTAAGAACCCTATAACGGCAGAGAGGAGAGATATTAGTTCGTACTAGAGGAGATCTGATTTTGGATTAAAATCGCAAGGCATCAAAATTGGCAATACTTCCAGATCATAGGCTCAAGCGTTAGCGGGGAATACCAGAATCGTTGGAGGAGTGGAAATCTGTAATTTTGAGATAGATGAGGAAGGAAACTATGCGGATTTGGATGATCCAGTTTTTGATGAAGCAAATAAAATGTGGAATAACTCGATTTATATATACTTAACTGGGAAGAGACCTTATTACATTCATTTGAATGCATACATCAAAAGGGAGTGGAAGCCTATAGGAAGCTGGGAGATTTTTGCTCGAGAAAATGGTTTTTACCTTGTAAAATTTACGAATGAATTTTATTGTAAGAGAGTTCTTGATGAAGGTCCATGGTTTATGGATAACAAACTAATCTTCATCAAGAAATGGGAACCAAATTTCAGACTTGAAAGAGATATGCTTGAAACTCATCCAATTTGGGTTAAGATGCGTAACCTAGATTTAGCTCTATGGAATGCACGTGGTATCAGTAAACTTGCGAGTTTACTTGGTACACCTCTAGCAATGGATGATAACACAAAAAACATAAAGAGATTGAAATATGCAAGAGTACTAGTGGATATGAAAGCAAGTGATGAGTTTAAAAAATAGGCGAGAGCGAAGGACAGGCAAGGGCATGTTTATCTACAGAAGATTGCATATGAATATGTACCTCCGATATGCAAACATTGCATATGTTTTGGTCATGAGACTGAACAATGCTGCGCAGTTCCTAAGGTCAAACAAGTTTGGCAAATAAAAGAAAATGCTACACCAGACAACCATTAATATAGACATAGAAAATAATACACATACGGAGACTGCAGAGGATACTGTTAACGTGTCCGATAAGAGCACTACTAATATTTACATGCCAAAACAGGCAGATAATTTACATCATATGGAAGCACCCAATGAAACTTCTAATTCTGCATCCCAAATGGAAAGAGGGACTCATTCACATATGGTGGACGGGGAGAGCTATGGTGAGGCAGTGCAGTTGAATTGTGAGGATCCTGCACATGTAGAAAATCAGAATATGTCAGAAACTCCTATAAATGTTGAACAACTAAAAGACTTGGAAATAAATTTGACAAGTGAGGATGATGACATAGAAGATAGAAACTAAAATACTGGAAAATACACAAAGCCAAACAAGGAATATATACAACAATTCAGGAAAGGGGAAGACAAGAAAAACACGGCGACGAACTAGCGTGGACCTACTCCTAGGATAACGAGGAGCAGGTCTACCACCTTTAAGTGTCAATAATTTATTGGAATGTTAGAGGTTTAAATGGTGACTCTCGCCAATTAGACATCCACAATATTAGAAGGAATCATGATCCTTCTATGTTAAGTATTCTTGAAAGCAAACTTGAAGATGATAATATTAACTTTTTCACTGCAAGTTTTGGAGACAAATGGAAATATGTTCATAATAATGACACTGGTTGCAAAGGCAGAATTCTATGTGTGTGGTGAAAATCAATTTGGAAATGCAAGTAATAGACAAAGACACTCAACAAATTACTTTGCTTGCAAATAATACAAGGGGATTAATTATGCATTTCACTGCAGTTTATGCAAGTAATTTAGCTGCAGGTCGATCCAGTTTATGGGAGAAAATTAAACAACAATCCAATGCAATTAACACACCATGGTTGATAATGAGATATTTTAGTTTCACCGCTAGAAGATTTCAACAATTGCGTCATCGGTGCTGGACTGTTGGAACCCATCCACGTAGGCCTAAAATTCACTTGGAGGAGTGGGGAGAGTAAGAAAATATCATGTAAATTGGACAGAGTCCTTGTTAATGCTAACTGCATTAATAAATTTCCAGAAATTAAAATTAAAATTCTGCACAATTCTACGAGTGATTATAGTTCCCTTTTAATTAATTTGATTGAAAAAGAGGAGAATGCAAAAGGCAAGCCTTTCAAATATGTCAATGACTAGTTTTTGAAAGACGAGTATAAGGAAGCTGTGGACTTCAATAAATGTGTGTTACAACCAGGTTGTGCATCTTACATTTTACTACAAGTATTAAAATATGCAAAAACAAGACTGAAGAAGTGGAACAAGGAAAGACCAAAAGATAATGATCAAATTCTGAAGCGTGAAAGCAGCATTGAAGACTGTCTAACGCAAATTGATGAAGGCAAATCACATGATTCAACATGGACGAAGTACTATAATGCTCAAAAAAAAATCTAAAAGAGCTGCTCAAAGCTAAAACCATTGAATTAAAACAAAATGCGAAAGAGCATTGGCAGACGGAAGGAGATGAATGCACAAAATTTTTCTATACTAAAATGGCTATCAGAACTCAAATGAATAATAATTTTCAGTTGATTAATCCATAGGGTTCTTGGTCTAATGACAAGAATATAATGGAATCTATAGCTTTAAACTATTATTCTAATCAACGTAATGGCATTTGTAAAACTAACTTACCTCGTATCAATTGCAAATGGTTGGTCAATGAAAGCGGGAGGAGGATGCTGGGTGACAGGGTCAGCGACACTGAAGTTTGGGAGGCTGTCCGGTCCATCCCTATTGATGCATCCCCGGGTCCTGATGGCTTGGGATCCAGTTTCAACATAAGGCACTGGGAAGTCCTGCAAAAATATGTTATTGATTCAACTCAAGAATCTTTGGACACAGGGAAAATTCTGAAGGAAATAAATCACACATTCATATGTCTCATTCCTAAAATCAAAAATCCCACCAGAATTGAAGAATACAGACCTATTGCTTGCTGTAATGTTATCTATAAAATATTAAGCAAGGTTCTGTGCAATAGAATAAAGAAAATATTACCAGACATTATTGCTGAGTTTCAGAGTGCATTGATCAAAGGGCGTAGTATTTCAGGGAATTCACTTCTGGCACATGAGATGGTAAGAAATTTCTATAAGCAAGGCGCTGATAAATTTTCCTGAAAGTGGACCACCATAAAGCGTATGATAAAATCAATCGTAACTTCATCATACACATGCTCTTGGCTTTGAGATTTCCAAGAAAATTTGTTAGTCTTATCAAGGAATGTATTGAATCCCCTACTTTCTTTATATTGATTAATGGTGTTCCTAAGGGACATATTAATTTAAATCAAGGTATCAAGCAAGAAGATCCTCTTTCTCCGTACCTTTTCACGATTGCGATGGAGTTTTTTTCCTTGTAAATGGAGTTAGCATAATTTGAAGGTAACATCCAGCCTATTTATAATTTTTAGCCAAGTTCTATGCATTTGCTTTATGTAGACGATTTGATCATCTGTACTAAGGCTATAGAAAAAACTGCTGGAACTATTAATAGAATTTTTGGTGAACTGGATAAGTTTATGGGTTTAAAGATGAATGAACAAAAATCCAAATGTTATTTTAATAAATTTTGCAAATGCAAAGATGTCATCAAAAGAATTTTGGGTGTTGAAGAAGGTGAATTACCAGTGAAATACTTTGGAGTTCCCTTATCCAATAATAAAATCACGGAAAGAGAATGTGCAGCTCTGATTTCTAACATAAGAGAGAAATTACAAGGATGGAGCTCAAAACTATTATCGTTTGCTGGTAGAATTGAATTCATTCACATAGTCATTCATCCAAAGGTTAATTTTTGGATGCAGTCTTTCCAGATACTAGATGCCTCAATAAATAAGATTGAAAAGGTGTGTGTGGATTTCATTTGGAAGGGGGGATGCATTATATAAAATTTTCTGATTTGTTCAGACCGAAAAAGGAATGTGGTGTTGGTTTAAGAAACTTTCGAGATATGGGACAAGTTTTTATTCTAAAACAGGGCTGCAAAATTATTCAGTCTGACTGTTTATGGGCTAGATGGATGAGAGGGAGATATTTAAAAGGAAATTTTTGGCATGCAAGTATAGACAATAATGCATCGGCTAGTTGGAAAGCGATTCTCAGAACTAGAAGCATGTTAGCAAAAAATTGCGAACGCGAATTTGCAAAAGAACAGAAACAGATTTATGGCTTGATCTATGGATAGACGGTGAATCTTTAATAGATAAACTGGGCTGGGACACATTATCCACTTATGGTTGTCCAGCTTCTAAGGTGAACGAACTGATAGTTAATAACAATTGGAGATGTGAACAATTACCATGTAATTTCGAAATTAAAGATAAAATCAAGGGAATACCACTATTTTTTAACAGAGGCACTGATATATGGAGATGGAAACATAATAAAGACGGATTCACTACTAAAACAACATGGGAAAACACTCAAAACAGAGGAAACGTGGTGAATTGGTGCTCATTTGTTTGGGATTCTGCGATTAGTACTAAAAGGTCTACGCTTTGTATAAGGCTATACTACAACGCCTTCCTACCAGAGACAGATTAAGAAATTGGGGAATCACTAATGATAAGAAATGTGTTCTATGTCATAATAATGAGGAAAATCACGATCACCTTTTCTTTGCATGCGATTATTCGAAGGCCGTCATACACTACTGCTGTAGTTATTACTCAACTTCAATTGAAGGCAGTCAAATTCAGGAAATATTATATTACCTGACCTTTGACAATCATGTGGTGAATCTGAAGACCAAACTCAAGCGCTCCATTGTTGCATGCACTATGTGGATGATTTGGAGAGAGAGAAATCGAAGAATTTTTGAAAAGAAAGAGAGAAATGCATTAGATTTGAGTAAATTGCGGGTAAACGAAATCAAAATCATGAGTAAAAGGAGTAGAAAGCTCACCGATAGCTGGAGACGCAGACTAGAAGGGAACGGAGAAGAGGATCGTCGATTGGCAACGGAAGGAATTCTCAGAACCAGCTATACGAACGTGGAGCTTCCACCATTGAAGTACACTGGAGGTATACGAGAAGACATTGGAGTGGGATAATGAGTGATTCTTTGTTTAATTAAGTTACGTATAGTTAAGTGTGCCACGTAGGCTAATAGCCGTGATGTAAATAATGTTTGGCACTAGTTTCCGAATAAAGTTTTACAAATTTCCAAAAAAAAATTAAAATAAAATAAAATGAATTGCACTACTGCAGTTCGCAATTTGGAATCGTAATTTCAAACAATTATACCAAGAGATCCGATCGTCGGATTTTCCCAAAACTAGAACCGTTGGGTACGCTTTGGAAAGATTTTTCCAACGATATAAAATTTGCTAAGATCCAATGGCTAGATTTTGAGAAATATGTAAATCAAATTTTGATGAAAACAGCGCCAAGGCCGTGTAATGACCTGAAGCGTCGTTTAATTAAATATGGCTATTTTTATATAAACAAAAATAGCGATAAATCATTATAAATTATTATAAACGATATTGAATGAAAAGAATTGATTTGAATTATATATATTTGCGAATTATTTGAAAGGCCGGGTTAATTCTCATTTCAAATAATTAATCGACGATTAAAAGTTGAAGATTGGAAGACAGTGGTTGAAGACCGTTGATCTTCACATCGAATGGACGATTACTGATGCCTTTGATTGGATTTGCTGCCTTGAAAGGGTTATAGTGGTAGTTGTCCGGACGTACTTGTTGATTGTACGGATATGCGGGAGCCTCTCTTCGGTATCGGACATAGGGAACGAGGAAAAAGGTGTCTCTGGTTTCGTTCAGACCCAGAATGGACTTGTAAATGGATGTATGTCTGACATTGGATTTTATTCTGTGCTGATTGATCTCTATTAAATATATATTTGTTAGGTGGCGGAGAATTTATTCTCTTGCTTAACACCCTTCTTTAAGACGTACGAGCTCAGAGGTTATATATTGGTAGACATCAGTCGCATGGCGTGAATTGTCAGTGTGGCATGCCAAGATGCAAATGATCAAGGCTTATTATTGAAAAGCAGAGTTTTGTGGTTTATGATTGTTGGATAGCTTTTTGACCAAGCCACCCAGGTTCATTCATAAAAAGAAAGTATGAAACCACATTCTCTAAGTACATGAAGGAACGGATCGCACCATTGACTCGCCCCTCATCGGATCGCTCCATATCGGATCGCTCCATTGACTCGCCCCTCATCAGATCGCCCCATATCGGATCGCACCCATTTCATCAGCGAAACGACACCTCTATGCGATTCGATCCATACATGTATTATTGCCCAGTATAGACCGATCCGATCCCCTGATGCATGGCGGAGCCTCTGACCCGTTCAAACACGAGCTAGTCTTCAGCGATCCGAGACGCACGGATCTAGCGACACGTGTCCCTAACCGTCATTTTGACCGATTCTTACCATTTGCACGATCCGATTTTCAAGGGGATCGCGACACCTGTCCACAACGGCTAATTTGACTATTTCTTCAACGGCAGCGATGCGATCCGATGTCCTCGGGATTTGTGCCACGTGTTACTACGATCCGCCTGACAAAATCAGCTATAAATAGCCCGGAGCTTGGCATTTTAAGGATCTTTTTTGGCAATATTGAGTACTGAATCCGCCATTATTGTCAAACTACTAGAGTATTGAGATAAATCATTGATTGTATTAGCTTTCAAAGTATAATCAATAATATATAAAGTGGACGTAGGCTCGTTAACGCCGAACCACTATAAATTCTGTGTGTTATTTTCTTTTTCCTCATTCTTCAGTTGAAACTCTATAAGATTCAGAACAATTTGGGTGTTAGGTCCAAATTTTGATCTAACATTTTGGTGCTTTCACTAAGAAAACAGTCCTAAAGTTTCACTATTCAGTTCTTTGAAGATTCCAGCGATTCGGATATCATGGCTGGAAAGAGATCTAAGGAAGCACGAGCTTCACGAACCAATGAAACAATCGAAGAAAGTGTGCACGAGCTAAGGCAATGAGGAAACTCTGGATCGCGGAGCGCAGGGGGCGAACCGATCCGATGAAGACGCCACGCTCCGAGTCGACGAGAACGAGGCGATCCAGACTGCTGAAGGGGTTGTTACTCGATCCCGAGATAACGCCTCGAATCCTCCGCGCATCGTGACCACGAACCGATCCCAGGGGGGCGTTGCGAGCCACCATCCTCGATCCACAGCGATCCGAATTGATGACCAGACTACAACTCGACCTGGAAAGGAGCCTATGGCTCACTCCTACCGTCCTGGCCCCTCCGCTCGACCTGGCTCAAGCTCTTTGCGCATAAGAGAAAGTGATGATGACCAATATGACCCTGCTGCTCCCGTTACTGAGGGGGATCTCTCTCGCTTTTCCGAAATATGGGAGAGATTGTTTGATGAATTGGCTGCCCAAACGCAGGAAAGCTCCGTCCTGCGACAAAATTTGACTGCTATGGATAAAAGGCTTAATGAACTCGCAAGGCAAAGGACGCCACCAGCTCGTCCGCTCACTCCAGGATATTCTTCTTCGTCAGAGGAATCGCCGAGACCTCCGCGGCGACCATATGAGAGAGCCGAAAACATAGAGCAGCTTCGGTTCGGAACCCTGCCATCACGGGAAGAAGAAGCGCTGGAGGCGGGGCCCTCAAACCGTAATGTGAACGATCACGCCGCGACTCCCAGAGCTCGAGATGTGGACAATCCTGTACAGAACAGACTACCTCAGCCCCGTCGTCGCGCACATGCTCATGGTAACAGGGGGCAACGAAGCCCTATCCGAGCCCCAGATTTTGTGACTGCTCCCGGAAGAGAGACTAGAGAACCCCGCCGAGCTAGAAGCACTGACCCTGAACCTCCGCTGACCAGTGCAAATGTGGCAGCCATGATCCATCAAATTCTGGCAGATAGCCTTAGGCAACGGAATGAAGATTGGGGAATTGACCGCAGTCACACCCCTTTCACTGATGATATTTTGGATGCGACTTTCCCGAGGCGTTTCAACATGCCACAGATGAACCGATACGCAGGTAGGTCTGATCCTGTCCAGCATCTGATGAGATACTCTTGGTCAATGACCGCTGCCGCAGCTTCTGACGCTGTCAAGTGCAAAGCATTTCCCATATTCTTGGAGGATGTAGCATTGTTATGGTTTACTCGCTTGCCAGCAAGATCGATTTCTAGCTTCAGGGAGTTGAGTGGGAAGTTCGTAGAACAATTCCGTATCTATGCACAAAAGACAAAGAGTGTGATTGATTTGTTCCTTGTCAAGCAGCGACCAGGCGAGAGTTTGAGGGCGTACCTAGACCGTTTCAACTTGGCCGCTACTGAAGTTAAAGATCCCCATGAACCAACCGTTGTCGCGGCACTGATTGATGGAGTAGATAAAGACACTGAATTCGGGAGATACCTGGCAGGCAAACCACCCCATACTAGAGAGTTATTCTACGAAAAAGCTAACGTACATTTACGCCGGGAAGAAGTATATGCTAACCCAAAGGCAAAAACAGCTGATAAGGAGGAAATCCAGAGCAATGTCGCCATTAAGCAGACAGGAGACAGCTCGGGGAAAGTCGAGGTTAATGTCGGAAATCGGAATCAGGGTGGTCGTCAGTCAGGGAACAACAATAATAATGGTAACGGCAACAACCGGAAGAGGAACCGAGGGAACGACTCCTAGAGAAGGACTCGTCCTAGGGCCTTTGAAAGTTATACACCAATAAATAATACTCTGGAAAATATCTTCATGGATGCGTATGAAGTCCTCCAGAATAAGAGGCCACCTCCCAGAGAGTCGACGGAGAAAGAACGTGAAACGGGGAAGTTTTGTCTCTTTCATCAGATTCACGGCCATTCGACAAATGAATGTCGTCACCTAAGAGATGTAGTCGAAAGGCTGCTTCGAGAAGGAAAATTAGATGAATACAGAGTAACGCCCAGAGACAGGGGGAAAGCAGTACAGGCCCCAAATCAGAACCAGAATCAACTTGCTGCTAGGCCAACTGCCCAGCAAAAGGGAAAGAACATTGTTATCAATACCGTAATCGGAGGACTTTATCTTGCCGGGCATAGTTCCAAGGCATTGGATCAATATGTCAATGCAGCCAAGCAACACCTCGAGGTAGGGGAGTGTAGCAACCCTGAGGACAATATCCCGGTAAAGCAGCAAAAGATGATGACCGACAATGTCGTTTTCCGAGAACGAGAAAGCATTGGAGTCCATGCTCCGACTGAAGATCCATTTGTAATTACAGTACCTATTGGACCAGCCACTGTTCATAAGGTTTTAGTGGACAACGGGAGTTCCGTCAACATTCTTTTCAAAAGGACATTTGACCAGATGAACCTCGAAATAAAAGACTTGAAGCCCTGTCAAGGGTGGATCCGTGGATTCAACGGAGCATCCACCGCTCCAATGGGTTATGTAGAGTTACCGGTTACGCTTGGGGAAGGAGAACGCCAGAGAGTGAGAATCCTTCCCTTCGTGGTTTTGGACGTTGAATCGCCCTACAATGCCTTCTTGGGCCGACCGGCCCTCGCAAAGTTTAGAGCCTGTATAGCCCCCTAATGCTTGTTATTGAAATTCCCCATAGAAGCTGGCATTGGTATCGTCAGAGGAGATCAGGTTGCTGCGCGAGCATGTTATGTTGCCGAGCTAAAGTTACTTCGCAATGGAGGGGACATAGAAACCAAGGGCGCTTCTCCCCCTATAAGGGCGGAGACCATATAGCAACTAAAGAGGATAACCGTTGGAAAGTCGCCCAGAGAGTTGCCCGAGGATATAGATCCCAGAGAGGATCAAGAACCTGGGGGCAGAATGGCGACTCCCAACGAGACAACTGTGGATATACCGATCGATGATAGTGACACGGAGAAGGTCCTTAAGATTGGATCCCAGTTAAATCCGAATCTCGCTAAAGAATTGACGGATTTCTTAAAAAACAACTTGGATGTATTTGCTTGGACCCACGCGGACATGTGCGGGATATCCCCATCAATCATGAGTCATTCATTAAGCATTAACCCTAAACATCCTCCGGTAAAGCAAAAAAGGCGAATGTTGGGCCCAGAGAGGTCCGCTGCCTTGAAAGAAGAGGTTGGAAAGCTAAAGAGTAATGGATTTATCAGAGACTCGACCTACCCAGACTGGATTTCGAATCCAATCCTGGTAAAGAAGGCCAACGGGAAGTGGCGAACGTGTATCGACTTCTCGGATTTGAACAAAGCCTGTCCAAAAGATAGTTTCCCGTTACCCCGGATTGACCAGTTGGTGGACTCGACGGCGGGTCATGAGCTTCTCTCATTTATGGATGCTTATTCAGGATATAACCAGATTCCGATGCATGTTCCAGATCAAGAACACACTAGTTTTATCACGGATCTGGGATTATATTGTTATATGGTGATGCCCTTTGGCTTGAAGAATGCGGGCGCTACATATCAACGTTTAGTCAACAGAATGTTTTATAACCAGATCGGGAAAACAATGGAAGTATACGTCGATGATATGTTGGTTAAGTCCAAGCAATCTTCCCAACACACTACTGACTTGGTAGAGATGTTCGGCATTCTTCGAAAGTACGGAATGAAACTCAACCCAACCAAATGTTCATTCGGTGTTGCCTCCGGAAAATTCTTGGGGTTCATCGTCAGTTCCCGTGGGATTGAGATTAATCCAGACCAGATCGCGGCAATCAGAGACATTCAGGAACCTAGGCAAATTAGGGATGTGCAAAGCCTTGCAGGAAAAGTGGCCGCACTAAGCAGATTTATCTCCAGGGCTACGGATAAGTGCATCCCATTCTTCGAATTAATAAAGCGGGGATAACGCCACTTCAAATGGACGCCCGACTGCGTAGAAGCATTTCAGAACTTACTAAGGCACCTGGAGAAACCTCCGATATTATCTAAGCCAATGGATCACGAGGACTTATTCGTGTATCTGGCAGTGTCATCCCATGCGATCAGCTCAGCGTTGGTATGAGAAGAGGATAAGGTCCAAAGACCTGTGCATTACGTGAGCAAAAAATTAACGGCAGCAGAGCGTAATTATCCAAGGATAGAAAAGTTGGCGTATAGTTTACTGATCGCCTCTAGAAAGCTTCGACATTATTTTCAGGCGCATCCCATTACCGTATACACTGATCACCCACTCAAGCAAGTTTTACAGAGACCAGAGGCGTCTGGAAGATTGCTCAAATGGAACATTGAGTTAAGTCAATTTGATCTGAACTTTCAGCCCAGGCGGTCAATACGGGGGCAAGTGATAGCCGACTTCATAGCAGAGTTTACAGTACCGGAGGAAGATATTGCCAACGAAGAGGTCAATCCTTCAAAATTACTTTTCGATCCCAATACCTGGAGATTGTATACTGATGGCGCTAGGAATGATGAAAGATCCGGCGCTGGAATAGTGCTTGAAACTCCCGAGAAACGATTGATAACCTATGCAATCCGGATGGAGTTTCACGCCACTAACAACGATTCCGAATATGAAGCTCTGGTAGCCGGATTAAGGATCACAAAGGAATTAGAGGTCACAAAGCTGAACATCTTCTGCGACTCCAAGTTAGTTGTGAACCAAGTTACTGGAAAATTCCAGGCTAAAAGTGCAAGATTGATTTTATACTTAAAGAAAGTGAAAGAGTTGCTGAACGATTTTGATCACTACAGCATATCTCATATTCCACGATCAGAGAATCAGCAGGCGGATAAGTTGGCAAAGATGGCTAGTTCCGACGATCCTGAAGTGACCGGGCTAGCCCCCGTTGAAGTACTTCGGTCCCCTAGCATAGATCAAATGGAAATCGACCTAATACTAGAGATGGAACCAGAAAGGGAGTCCTGGATGACCCCTCTGAAGAATTTCCTGATGAATGGAGCGCTTCCAACCAAGAAAAGCGAGAGGCGTAAAGTAATTCGTAAAGCCGCCCGATACGTTCTGCAAGGCGGAGTTCTTTACAGACAAGGATTTTCGATGCCCCTCCTCCGGTGTATAGCTCACGATGACATCAAGCGTGTGCTGCGAGAGGTTCACGAAGGCGAATACGGCGACCACACTGGAGGGGAAACTTTGGCAAAAAAGGTGTTGCGGCATGGTTATTTCTGGCCTACCATAAACAAGGATGCGGCAAGATACGCACGACGGTGTGATGCGTGCCAGAGATTTTCAAAAATACCTAGAGCACCTCCTAATCAGTTAAAAACAATGATGAGCCCATGGCCTTTTGCTATGTGGGGAATTGATATCATTGGAAGTCTCCCCATAGCAAGTGGCGGAGCAAAGTTCGCTATTGTGGCCGTGGATTATTTCACTAAGTGGAACGAGGCTGAACCACTAACTACAATCACAACCAAACGAGTGATCAATTTTATCGTTAGAAACATCATCTGTCGATTTGGAATTCCAAAGATTGTGATAACGGATAACGGAACTCAATTCGATAGCGTTGAATTCAGAAATTTCTGCCAAAAATACCACATTGAGAACCGATACACCTCTGTGGCGCACCCGCAATCGAACGGACAAGTCGAAGCTGCGAATAAAGTGATTAAGTCCATTCTGAAAAGAAGACTGAAGCGGGCCAAAGCCACGTGGGCTGATGAATTGCCCTTGGCACTATGGGCCTACAGGACAACATATAAATCGGCAACAGGACATACCCCCTTCTCCCTAGCTTTTGGAACGGAAGTGGTCATCCCGGTTGAGATAAAGGTACCTTCTCACCGGGTGACTTATTATGATCCGATGACCAATAATGAATTGCTCCTTGAGTCCCTGGATATGATCGAAGAAAAGAGGGATGAAGCAGACCTGCGTGCCTTGAGATGAAAACAACAGGTCGCCCGATATTACAACAAAAAAGTTCGAGCCCGAACCTGGGAACCCGGAGACTTGGTTCTGAAACGTGTCTTTCCACCCCCAACTCATATGGGAGCGAAGTGGGAAGGACCGTACTCCATTCTGAGCAAGCTTGATAATGGAACCTTCAAGCTGGCAACCGTAGATGGAAAGGAGATCCCCAGAGTGTAGAATGCCCAACATTTACGGCCATACTTAACATGACAATTTCAAATCTAATCTTTTGCTTTGTTGAAAACCATGTAAAAGGCACGACTTGCCTAGAATAGTCCGATTCCTTAAAGCAAAAAATTATAAAGTGGACGTAGGTCATGATTCGACCGAACCACTATAAAAATATTGTGTGTCATTTACCTTTATTGCACCTTTATTTATCTGCATGTTTATTTTATGGAAATCGCTGTGAATAATCCAATGACCCCAGAAGCATATAATTATAAATGCCTTCCATCAGAATGGAATGTAATCACAAGTCAAAGTTCTGAGGATACAATAAAGTAAATTATATCGTTGATAGCGCTCTAACTCTCCAGAGAGAGAGAGAGTATAAAAGCGTCTCCGATTGAGTGCTGAGAAAGAGCTCCTTCCCCGCTGAAGGATCGGGAAGCGAGTGAATCGCTGAGCTCGAACTCTAACTCTCCAGAGAGAGAGAGAGTATAAAAGCGTCTCCGATTGAGCGCTGAGAAAGAGCTCCTTCCCCGCTGAAGGATCAGGAAGCGAGTGAATTGCTGAGCTCGAACTCTAACTCTCCAGAGAGAGAGAGAGTATAAAAGCGTCTCCGATTGAGCGCTGAGAAAGAGCTCCTTCCCCGCTGAAGGATCGGGAAGCGAGTGAATCGCTGAGCTCGAACTCTAACTCTCCAGAGAGAGAGAGAGAGAGTATAAAAGCGTCTCCGATTGAGCGCTGAGAAAGAGCTCCTTCCCCGCTGAAGGATCGGGAAGCGAGTGAATCGCTGAGCTCGAACTCTAACTCTCCAGAGAGAGAGAGAGAGAGAGTATAAAAGCGTCTCCGATTGAGCGCTGAGAAAGAGCTCCTTCCCCGCTGAAGTATCGGGGAGCGAATGAATTGCTGAGCTCGAACTCTAACTCTCCAAAGAGAGAGAGAGAGTATAAAAGCGTCTCCGATTGAGCGCTGAGAAAGATCTTCTTCCCTGCTAAAGGAACGGGAACCGACTGAACTATTGAATTTGAACAAAGGGTCTGAAACAAGCGGCTACCCTAGCTGAGTTTAGCTTTCAGCCCTATCTCAACTAGGCAAACAGCCTTCAATTTGCCAACACAGCCCAACACAAGAAATTCAGTACCATAAGAACAGTTATCTTATGAAATTTTCTAAGTCCCCCATATTCAGAAATAGGGGGCAACATGCGAATAATGCTAATCAATCTTTAAGAAGCCCTAGTTAAGCGCCACATTAACGATTGATTAAGGGCCATATGCATATACACACGAACTTTAATGCAGCAATGCAGCACGAAAATTTTCTTTCTGTTGTTTGATTGATTTGTGGATATAATTAGATGGTCTGTTACTAAACATGGAAAGTTTATTTGAATACAGGTACACAATGATGCAAAAAGAGATAAACTTTCATTTATATACTGCGAACCAACAAAGTGAAAAACGACCTAGAGATGAAAGTGAGGGCCAGTCTCACAATTACACTTCCTGGCCAGTGGAAAACCTAAAGACAAAATATCAACAAGCAACAATATCCTATTTACGCTTTGGCCTCTTCTCCTGCTTCTGTTTCTCCAGCTTCGCCTTGTTGGCATCGGACTGATCCCCTTTCTTCCTCTTCCTTTTGTCTATGAGAGGAACATCCGACTC
Organism: Allium sativum; assembly: GCA_030737875.1. NCBI lineage: Eukaryota > Viridiplantae > Streptophyta > Magnoliopsida > Asparagales > Amaryllidaceae > Allium > Allium sativum. The sequence continues at coordinate 846,746,847 of CM060919.1, read as the reverse complement.
TTCTGAAGATTCCTCTTCCACCTCTTTTCTCTTCCTTCTATCAGAAAGGGAAGCCGAGAAGTCATCAGGATTTGCAAAATGAAGCTATCTGCTGATGGATTTGGGCTGGATTTTCAAAATCATCCCGGTTTTGGGATCAAATTCTGCAAGAGGGACTACGTCCAAAGCCTCATCTGCCACCTTCTTCGAAGCCATCTCTTTTTCCTGCCTAGCCTTTCGGCTGGCCAAGGTTTCGTCGTCATCGTCGTCGGCTTTTTTGGCGCCGATAATATCTTCCTCATCCTCTACATGGCGCCCATCCATGTCTTTCAAGGCCTCAATGGTCTCAGCATCCTTGGGAACATCAGTACTAGGTGCCGGGATGCTTCTTTCTGCTGTTGTGACCTCAGCCTGCTTTGATATATCAATACCGACACCTGGCGAGACAGCCTCCTTCTCCGCTTCTTTTTCTTTTTCAACACCCTTGTCGACGGGCTCGCCACCTGTATTATGAGGAACACACATTACTAATTCAATTGGTTGTTCTACCAAACGACGACAATTCACAATTGCTTTGACAAATTGTGGGGAAAAAAGGGAGATACCTTCCGCAGATCCTCCTTCTTGAGTAGCTGCAGGAGCTCCAACAACCACGGGAGTTAGGCCCAAAGGGATTAGTGGATCATCGGGATGGTATTCCCCAACTCCGGAGGTCTTGGGCTCCACGGCTGAACTCGAACCCTGGTCAGCTTTTCCTTCACCCTTAGCCAGGGCCCTCTCCTTTTCCATCTCCGCTAGAATCAGACGACGACCCTCCGCCAGGTCCTCAGGCTCGTTATCCCTCAAGATGCTCTTCATCAACTCATCTTCGTCAATTTCTTCGACCCCCAATCTCTGCTTTTCACCCTCAACAATGGCATCCCATAAATTGGCCAAAGTAACATGGTAATCCGGGATCCACGAAATGTTGCGGGTTTTGAGGACTTGGCCAAGAAAGTCAAAAAACATCTCTTCAAACCCCTCGATATCCTTCTCTCTTGCGAGGAGCTTGTTGTTAGAAGCGGTAGCCATTTCAATGACGCTTTCAACATTCTTTTCGGCGAGAGCTGCCCGTCTCTCCGCATTCGCGACCTGATCATTCAAAATCACCTTTTCTGCTTTAGCCAAAGCCAAACTTTCTTTCAAACTTGCTTTTTTTGCCTCCCAAGCAGCTCTTTCAGCTTCAAAATGGCCTTGTGCTGTTTTCAACTCAATATTGGCCATTTTGAGATCTTCAACCTCCTTCTTTAAGGCCATTTTCTCTTGGCTATTGGAGTCAAGTTCCGAATGAAAGCTCTGTTTAGCATTCTCTAATTAAATCTTATAATTTTCGGCATCTCTCCGCGCTCAAGCAAGTTGGGATTGAGCATCTTCCAAGTCCTTCTCCATCTTTGTCCTGGCCCTTTCGTTGTTTTCAAGTTCGCCTTAGATCTATGTGCTTCTATTTCGAGCGTTCGGATGACTTCTGAAAGGTTAACTACATGTTTCTTCATCATCTCATACTGCCTGGCAACGTGGCGGATGTGCCCGACAACTTCATTATCCCAGTTCTTAGGGACCGGTTCCAAGGCTGGAACAAATGTCATCCTGTCGAAGAATATGTCTGGGAATTGTTCCCGCAGCTTTTCCAGCCTACCTTGAATCTCGGGACCATGCATGTAATCCCGTGACCCGGGGGCAGCCGACCCTGGCTGGCTGGAAGGGACGATGTCACTCCTCTCCTTTTCAGACTCTTTGATTGGATCCTTGCCCTTATCCTTAGACTCGTGATGCCTTTTTGACGACCTACTGTGAGAAGGTGCACTTTTCAGAGGAGTTAACTCTTTAGGAAGTTTCTTTCCCCCTGCAGGAACTACCGGATAACTAGGAAGCTTGGCAGATGTCGATTTCGGTGGAGACCGAGGTTGTGAGGAAGTCGGCTTGTGAGAAGGGCCACGAGAGCGCTCAGTACCCGGATGAAGACTGGGTGTCCCCTCACGAAGAGAACGATAAGAATAAGATCGCCTGCGGGACATCTTTCCTGCAAAAAAGAAGAGAACATATTAAAACTTTGAGTATTGACGATATAAGCGTGCGGGGTCATACAGTGTGTGTAATTTGTGCATCCCATAAGATTCCCCCTAACAGACCCAGGCCTGAAGACAGGCTCATCTGACCAGTTTCTTGTTCTCTAGTTGGAGCGATGGTCTCTTCAGAAGCAGGGAAGAATGGCTCCCCTTCGAAGTCCCTCTCTGTGTATACATCATCGGGTAGAGGAATTTTGCTCAGCTCGTCGAATAACTGCTCTTCTGTCAAATCATCGGGAGCAGCGGTTTCGATTGGAGTAGAAATTGGGATTTCCTTGGACTTGTCACCGCGGATCTCATCCCCTCTATATATGTTCAGGTCATCATCGTCTTGGGTGACTATCGGGGAAGGACTCTTGCGAAACTTTGTTGTTTCTACTGCTTGCGAAGTTCCCTCTCCCTCCGTTGGGGGCACGTATTTATAGGGTTTGCCGCCAGCGCCAAGTCCGAATCTTATATCCAGAAGATGATGCTTATGAATATTCTCGTCAGTAATGCATTTTTTGATCCTTAGAAAGTCGGATCTGCTTTGTAGAAGAATACACAATCGATTGTTGTATAGCGGACCCTCCATTTTCGGGAAGACGTGATCTGTTTAGGACAAAGAAAAAGGGGGAAGAATGTTAACGCCTCGGCTTCTTGAACAAGATATTCAGTTAAAAGCTTAAAGTTTACTTGATTTAAGCCATCTTCTTGAGCATCCGGCCTGTTTCTTTATGTAGAACCAATCAGACTTAGGATCCCCTATATTGCTGTATCCATCGTACAGAACCTTCCTATTCGCCACCGATTCAAAGAAAGAGAAATTTGGGGTTGCCGAGGAGCGATGCTTGAAAAGAAAGAAGAATATTAAATCTCTAAATGTGAGTTCGGTATGTAAGATCTCCGTGTATGCAACATATAGGGTGTACAGAGATGCGTAGGCATTAGGATGAAGCTGCATCGGAGCGATACCCAGTCGTTTTAAAGTCTCGATGACGATTGAAGGAAACGGAGGAATAGCTCCTACCAAGAACATGGTTCGACTGATTTCCATATATCCTTCCGGAGCTAAGTGGGGTCTATCTTCGCTACCGGGTGTCATGACATCATCCCAAGGAATCCCATGTCTCAAGCAGATTCTTTTAAGCTTTATATCATCGAGCTTAGATGCTAAAGAATCAGAAAATTTATCTATTCCGAGCGCGCCAGGAATCTCGTCGGGAGCTCGCCTGTCTATCTCAGACTCTTCGCTAGATGAAGTACTTTCAGATGGATTTGATTCCGTTGCCTCGTATTCAGAGCCAGAATCTTCACCTCCTGGGTTAATTGGAGGGACCTCAGGGTTGTATCGCGCAGGAACCTCGGACTCCATTTCTGTAGCGGATCTTGAAGAAGATTGATTATCCGACATTACTGTTAGGCGAGAAAACATGAAAAATGAGATTAAAACTACCCGTCCCCCGTGTGTGCAAGTGCCGGTGTGTGTGCTTGTGCATGCATTAAAGATAAAGCGTAAAAGCTATCAAGATCATCAAAATATTAGTCGTCATATGCAGTTAAATTATGTGGTCATTTAGTCCAGAAAGTCCAAATCAAGGCCCTAGCCTAACTGTTCAGAGTTTTATGGTGCCAAGGCATCATCTAAGGTTCAAAAATTGGTTTGGATCGCGAACTACGAGTCGGACCGTGGTGTGTAAGACAGTTCGCCCTCCTTCGGATCGCAGGGTAGATTGACTCGCCCCTCCTTCGGATCGCAGGGTAGAGGGATCGCCCTCCTTCGGATCGCAGGTCAGAGGGATCGCCCCCCCTCTCGGATCGTGAGACACCGGGGTCTTTGCCGAAGCGTTGCAGCCACCCACGATACACGCCTCTGCCGTCACCACGACCCTCCGTTTCGCCACTGGCCTTCACCTTCTTCCTCTCCTCTCCTTGTCCACGATCCGAACCGGCCTTCTTTCTTCTCCTTCCTCCTCCGCTTTTCTCCTCTCCTTCTCATTTCCGAGCTCCAACCTCTGAACCTATCAGCCATGGCGCCTCGCTGGTTACCACAAAGATCACAACGTTCCATCGTTTCTTCCCTCAAACCAGTCGAAATAACTTATAAAAACGAGAGCGATATCGAATAAGGGTGCTTTCGGTAGAATTACCTTTCTAAAAGTAGGGGAAACAGTCGGATTTTTGGAGGTTTGAAAAACTAGGGTTTTTCCTCAATGATGCAGGCGATACGATACGAAAGAAGGAAGAAGGAAGAAAGTGAAGAGGAGGGTCGACTTATATAGGCAAAAGGGCGACCGTTTGTCTCCCCTTTTTTTGTCTTATTCGATCCGCAAAAATAGGCGGGCCACGAACCAAAAGCCCACCACGTCTCGGAGAGAAGCCCATTTCGTTCCGTTCCGTAAAGAAGCTCAAGCACTCACCAAAGAACGAGACGAATGGCTCGAATGGCTTGCTAAAGGACCACGACTCGAGTATGCGATACGAATCGATAAATCACCAACAGATCCAGTGATGAAGACTCTGAAAAGTCCCAGAAAAGGAATCGTTCACTGTTTTGCGACTCGATCTGAAAAGACGGTTCTATAGATTCGAAGCATGTTCCATCATCAATAAAACAGACTTCGAGGGGGCAAAATGTTGGCTAGCTTTTTGACCAAGCCACCCAGGTTCATTAATAAAAAGAAAGTATGAAACCACATTCTCTAAGTACATGAAGGAACGGATCGCACCATTGACTCGCCCCTCATCGGATCGCTCCATTGACTCGCCCCTCATCGGATCGCCCCATATCGGATCGCACCCATTTCATCAACGAAACGACACCTCTATGCGATTCGATCCATACATGTATTATTGCCCAGTATAGACCGATCCGATCCCCTGATGCATGGCGGAGCCTCTGACCCGTTCAAACACGAACTAGTCTTCAGCGATCCGAGACACACGGATCTAGCGACACGTGTCCCTAACCGTCATTTTGACCGATTCTCCCCATTTGCACGATCCGATTTTCAAGGGGATCGCGACACCTGTCCACAACGGCTAATTTGACTATTTCTTCAACGGCAGCGATGCGATCCGATGTCCTCGGGATTTGTGCCACGTGTTACTACGATCCGCCTGACAAAATCAGCTATAAATAGCCCGGAGCTTGGCATTTTTAAGGATCTTTTTTGGCAATATTGAGTACTGAATCCGCCATTATTGTCAAACTACTAGAGTATTGAGATAAATCATTGATTGTATTAGCTTTCAAAGTATAATAAATAATATATAAAGTGGACGTAGGCTCGTTAACGCCGAACCACTATAAATTCTGTGTGTTATTTTCTTTTTCCTCATTCTCCAGTTGAAACTCTACAAGATTAAGAACAATTTGGGTGTTAGGTCCAAATTTTGATCTAACAATGATCAAAGCACAACTTTAATTAGCATAGCTTTGTATATAGCGTTACTTCACGAGCCTCACACCCCGGTATGAACTAGAAACAGGAGAGGATTACAGGGAGAACATGCATTTCCTTCTAGCTAGGAGTGGTGTCATGGTATGGATCCCAGACATTTTTACTTATGTGGATGATGGAATGAGGCACCTTGGATTTGAGTCCCTAGTGGCTCTTTGTTTATGCCCCATAGGGCGGGGAAATATATTGTTCAGGAATTAATAATCCACTAAAATATTTGTGGACTGGCCCTGAAGATCCAAGGCTCACTCGAGCTCTAAGCCTGAGACACGGGCTAGAGTGTCTCGAATTCTATAAGGACGATCCCTCACCTTGGTTCATGATGAAAATCTAACTTCCAATACGACCCCATACGGTTTTGATTGTAAACCTATATTAAAACGATATCTATTTGCTCTGCACCACCTAACTAGCATCCTCATAAGTTTCTTACATTTAATGATCCGTATTCCTACTAGTGTCCCAACTAGTGTCCTTTGTAACAAGGATCCGTACCCCCTACTAGTGTCCCAACTAGTAGCCCGTGTTATATAATAATTACAACGTGATCCCTATCCCCGCAATTATGGTAGCCTTCAGGTGTACATCGATTATGAGGATTCCACCTCGATCACCCCAATGGCCATGTATATATTCGATGCACCCTTGCTACCTTATTGATCGGCTCCCTACTTGACCTAGTTCTCGTTTGTGTCACGCGGCCCCCTACTTGTAGATACCTGTGTTGGTCCCACCATGGGTTGTATCAAGTCCCATGGTGGCAACCCTGACACAATCAAGATGCACAACTTTATACCTACTGATGCCCAGTGGCTAAATTTTCTGCGCCGAAGTGTGTGCACGCCCGCACTCCATTAGAACCTGCACTGCTGCACCAACCGCCGCTAATTTGACCTCTTATAATCAGCCCAGTAACCGTGCCCCACCCTGCCTAGCTCAGGGTTCCGTTGATACCTAATCTGGGTTACTGCTGAAATGGGTCCCCGTTACTAGGTTTTTCTAATGGTTAAGTCTGTGGGTCTATATTCTCTGATATTACCCACCAACCCCGATGTGTACTTAACCCCGCTACTGATTCAAGCCTGTGTATTTAATGGTTAAGTGTATGTGGGCCTATATTTACTAATATTACCCACCAACCCGATATGTACTTAACCCTTCTACTCGTTATGTTACCATGGTTAAGTGTTTACCTTAGTTAACTTAACCTTTCTCGCTTAATATGTTTGATTGGATAAGTGTGGTTTATTAACTTAACCCTGTTCGTCTATCTGGTTACATTGGTTAAGAATTTTCTTGTTAACTTAACCCCATGTGTTACTTAACCCTACCACGCCTCACATCAGATTGGTTAAGTGCATGTTAACTTAACCCCATCCACTAGTCATATTATAATGGTTAAGTGTTATCAACTTATTCCATTTAACTTAACCCATCCGCTTGTCCTGTTGTGTTGGTTAAGTGTTATTACTTAACCGCAACCACTTGTCTAATTAGCCCGTTGTATTAGTTAAGTGTTCTCACTTTACTTAACTTAACCCACTTATCTAATTAACGTGTTATATTGGTTAAGTGATCTCTATTTACTTAACCCCACCTACTTGTTTGATTAACACGTTATCTTGGTTAAACGTTCTTAGTTTACTTAACCCTACCCACTGGTCTGATTACCATGTTATGTTGGTTAAGTATTACTACTCGTATTCCCACATGTCACCCACATGTCACCCACTTAACCCCCATGTCCAACCACATGTTTTTCTTTGGTTAAGTGTTACTTAATTTATTACTACCGCACCCCTGTAGGACCTCTCACATTAGGCCGCCCTTTTGTGGTTGCTGGATTTGCCGGGCGGGTCCGGGCAGTCTTACACCACAAACGGGCCTAACCTCGTGTCCATATAGTTGTCACGCATTTAAATTTCAAATTAGATTTTTAAGATAACCATCCCGTCCATCGGATCAGTTAGGGATAGCCAGGGAGGGCAGGAAACTTGTATTTTCCAAACCCAAGCCTAGACACTATCCTCTCTGTCACCCTAGGACATTCTGGTGTATGTGTTATTAGGAGAAAATGTCATTAATATATATAATATTTTCACCCCATATTTGGATTAATTATCCCTAGTCAAATATGTCAAAATATTCCAATTATCTTTATGTCCATAATTTATATTAATTATGTCCATATATGAACATTTATTATTTATATTAATTATGTCCATTTATCAACATTTATTATGGTCCACTTTCCCCTTTAAATCATGTTTATAATTTTTGGTATGTAAATTATACCAAATTAATTGTCACTAACCATGATAATGCTAAACATGACAATTACATGTAATTTCAAATTATCAATCAAAATATGTTGTACCCAAAATTATATGTATACCATGTTTACACCAATTTACCTATAACAAGTTCTAGCTTTTTACATATATCATGATCCATGTCAAATTACCTATACTAATTTATATATGCCTAATCCTAGCCAATTTACATACGTTCAACTTATGCCGATTTACATAATTACCAAGTTTCATGCCATTTTAAATATATCAAGATTCATGTCCAATTTACATATATCAATCCCAAATAAACCCAATTCATGATTCATGATGTAGTTATCCCAAACTATAATCTTTTTATTTAATTTACATAGGCCCGAACTCATGATTTAATTTACATGCCAATTCATGTATGCGACTTCATGCCAAATTATTTATGCCAATACCCCAAACTTGCAATTTCAATCATATTGACAATACCCAAATTTCCAATTTCATGTTATGCCATCAATTCCACCCAACACATATATCCAAATAGGCAATATTCCCATATTTTTCCCCGTATTCAATCGTACGCAAATCGCAGTTTAGGCCTAGATCCGAAATTGATCTAGGTTCATCAAAAGAAAATAAATAGGGAAAGGTAGAATTTGCATCAAGATAAGATTGGAGGGAAAAACCTCATCTCAGGCATGAAGAATAGATCTTGATAATAATATCAACATAAATCAAGAAAACTAATTTACAACAGGCTGAATAGATCATGAACTAGACATGAACAAGTATCAAAACTCAAGGTTCAAGAATCAACAGGAATAGATCGATAAACAAACTTAAATCCAAATTCACTTTATTTCATGGCCATATTATAATTAAATATTTAAACCTGAAAATAACTAGAACTTACAGAGAACGGCTAATGAATTAGGGAGTGAATTTGTCGTAGAAAGTTGCAGTGTCATTGATCTATCCTCTTGAATTTGTTGTAGAAGCATTGATCTTTGATTTGATTTGGGTTTGAACGCTTAAGCTTTAATTTGGAGACGGCGGCCATGGCTCAAGAGAGATTCCAGCAGCATTTAGGTGTCATATGAATTTGTGTGAGTTAGGCTAGGTCTAGGTGTTCTTTTATAGGTGTAGCACTTCATTTCAGCTATCGGATTAACCCTAAAACCCATCTGGACCATCAAAACTCGTCCCGGGCCTCAAAAATGGGTTCTGGACCACCCCAGGCCGACCAGGTCGACCTGTACAGGGGGGGAGTCGACACTATAGTCGACACAAGGGGGGCAGGTCGACTTGGGTGTTGACACTACAGTCGACACGGGTAGTCTGCCAGAAAGTCTGCCGAAATCTTGTTTTGGCCATATCTTGGTCATACGGACTCCGATTTTCGAAAACTCGGACTCTATTTCGCGTACTTTTTTGAGAGGAACGCAATGGTGATGTCCATTTTACCTAATTCCAGATTCTTGAATTAGTTATCCTTATTTTTCTATCTTTTCCGTTACATACGCGGTTATCGAACTAATTTTTCTTCTCTTCCATGTATTAATTAATTCTCCTTATGCATCACCATTATTTACCTATCATAAGCATATTTTTATATATTTTAGTTTATTTTTAATTATATTAAAAATACGGGGTGTTACATTCTCCCCTCCTTAAAGGATTTCGTCCCCGAAATCTTCAAGTTAAGAAGAATGTGTCCTACCATCCATCATCCATCTACTCAATCATCAATCACAGACATTCATTGTCCTTAAGAGATTTCTAATGTTGTATGAACATATGCAAGAAGTGTGTGTATATGTTCCTTGTCTAATGCAAATGATAAGGCCTGATTGATCTTCTAGATGCAAAATATGTTTAGTACCATAAGTCCAACATGTATGCAAATAGTCCTAGTCACATAAACCCTATATGTGTGCACAAACATCCATCCATATGCAACATTCACATGATAACACATTCAATTTCATCCATAAACAAGTGTAAACACTCATGCATATGCAATATGAAAGGTGATTGAGCCGATCTAGTGCCTAATGTGTGTAAATGCATCCACGAGCAACCACTAGCAACCACTTGCAGCCACTTGCAACCATCAATCATAACATGTCTCAAACACATGTTTACACCCAATTGTTCCTATCTAAAGGTATAGTCGAATGATAGAAGCAAGTAAAAACTTTGTGCCCATTAGGCAATGTCAAAACTGGAAATCTATGCCACATATATATTGATTAGGAGAAGAACTCTCTAAGCATCAGCCCCGAAGACCGAAATCAACATCAGACTGACACCCAAAGAATTACTCAACCCAACCACTATATATGATTCTAGGGAACTAAGCATGATGGACTCCTTTTAGGTCACAAGGAAATCCCTTCCTAAGACCAACCCGTATCCTATAACACCAAAAAAAAGTTTAGTCAACCCAACGAACACCCTCAAACAACAACATGTGTTACTAACAGATGAGTCATACTCCCTATGGGGTTTGCAACAGAAATTAGATTGAGGATAGGACCGAGAGGATATACACAAAAGATAGCATGTGAGTAAGCTCTATAGGAAAAGATAGATCATGGATATACTCTTAAAAACAGATATGATGCGCGAATCTAGTCTTCAATCTTCTAAGTCGTATTCTTTGAGCTTAACTCCATTGTGCTTTGACCGCCTTTAACTTCACAATTCCGTAGCTTCTTAATTCTTGTTTCCAAAGTATGGTTGGAATCCATTTCACTTTTGCCTCTCATTCCACTTTCACTTATTCTCCTCCTTGTATACTCGGCTCAAACATAACTACGTACTCATGGTTTCATGCAAGCTCTCCAAAATTCACTAGTGAATCTTGGATCTCGTTCACTTACTATCAGGTATTCGACGCAGAAGAACTATCTCTTGGAAATAAATGCCAACCATGTTGCCAAATGTACTTACTAAGGTGATTCTCTACAACTCATACATAAGCGAAATGACCCATCCGCCTTAGTGGCGAACATTACTTGAGCGGATTACGAATTACCAATTAATATGTCAAGAGATTCTAGGTAACAAATCATGATAGAACCCTAAAGGTTACATGCGACTTCGAGGGTATTACCGAGGCAAGTCAAGAGTCTAACTACCCTCATTTCAAAACCAAGAAGGTCACCCTTACTGGATAACCACTCCATCGCTAGAATCAACCCATAGCCCAAAACATAAACATTACTTCTAGACTCAACACTTAGCATAGACATTCTCAAATCCAAACAAGTCATGAATAAATGAGCCGATTTCCCCAACAGGATTTGAGACAAAAATGGGATCCTCTACTATGCTAGTACTAAGGTGCAGAGACTCAACTATCGAAGCAGAATTAAAAGGTTGCGATGTACAAAAACAAAGTTCTAGCGGGATGATAGAAAAGAAAATCTGAACCTTTAACAGAAACGTTACCACTCTCTTAGGTACACTAGTAGTGAGAGCATACAATTGCGCCCTCGACGATCTTGTCCCTTGCCCTTGTCCTATAATTCTTAACTACATGTCCCTTCTCACTAAAGATACTCTCTCTTGTCATTGGTTTTACTATTCTTTCTCTTTGGCCTCTTTCCTTTCACCTTTTTCCTCCTTCGTGGATTAAGCTATAACAACTAGTTTTTTTTTTCTTACTGTCCTTGTATAGTTTGTTGACAAGTCTCTCGAAGCTACCTCCAATGCACGGCAACTCTACCCAACTTGAAATAAGATTAGACATAGATGGAACTACTACGGCTACAGATGGAGGTTGGGCACTCCTTTGCCCTCCGACCTGTGTCGGATGCCTACGAAACTATGGTGAAAAGAGAGAGAAGAGATTTCAAGAGAGAATCGAAAGATAGTGCATATGGCTTTGGGGAATATGCCTTTTAATCAAAACAAAATTTTCTTGAAAATTTGCTTCTTTGTAAATGTTTTGAAAACCAGTTCAGAAGGTTTTTGAAGACTTTTTCCCAGTCTGGTAACCTTCTGCTCTGATACCAAATGTAACACCCCACATCTGTTAAGGTCACTCACAAAAGGGAATGCCTTAACTTCAATGGAGTATTATGGGTACTGGAACAGAAATATTACAAGACAGACATATATAAAACAGCGGAAAATAAAGTGGAAGTACTTCAAATCATTTATTAAATATAAATGTTTACAAGAAAAGCCCATCAACTTCCAATACCCAATTTCATAGTTAAAATATCTGTCTTGCTCAAAAACAAAGAAGCATAAAAACAAACTGCAGTATTCCCCAATAAAGCAAAGCAAGCCATAGCCAAGAGAAATCCAAGCCATACATGAAAAAGCCTTGGAGCTTGGTAAGATCCGAACTAAGCTGTATTCCTACCCTGTGAACCTAGGGGGGAAACGGAAGAAAAAGAGGCGAAACAAAACGGGTCAGTCATAAAGACTGAGTAAGTCCTAGTGACTTTCAGCATAAAAATAGGTAAAGATAACATGGCATGAATAAACTGAAAGTAAACATAAGCATGATAACAAGGTAGGCAAGATAAACTAAGATAACAAGATAAACTAAGTTAACAAGATAAACTTCGGGCACGATGAAACTAGTATAACGTCCCATAATTCCTATCAAGTATCCCACCGCATGGTTTCTATCAAGAATAACATCGCAAGGTTTCTAAGCTTTACCATTAAAACCATATCTATTTGCTCTGCACCACCTAACTAGCATCCTCATAAATTTCTTACATTGAATGATCTGTATTCCTACTAGTGCCCCAACTAGTGTCCTGTGTAACAAGGATCCGTACCCCCTACTAGTGTCCCAACTAGTAGCCCGTGTTATATAATAGTTACAACGTGATCCCAATCCCCGCAATTATGGTAGCCTTCAGGTTTACATCGATTATGAGGATTCCACCTCGATCATCCCAATGGCCATGAATATATTCGATGCACCCTTACTACCTTATTGATAGGGTCCCTACTTGACCTAGTTCTCGTTTGTGTCACGCGGCCCCCTACTTGTAGATACCTGTGCTGGTCCCACCATGGGGTGTATCAAGTCCCATGGTGGCAACCCTGACACAATCAAGATGCACAACTTTATACCTACTGATGCCCAGTGGCTAAATTTTCTGCGCCGAAGTGTGTGCACGCCCGCACTCCGTTAGAACCTGCACTGCTGCACCAACCGCCGCTAATTTGACCTCTTATAATCAGCCTAGTAATCGTGCCCCACCCTGCCTAGCTCAGGGTCCCGTTGATACCTAATGTGGGTTACTGCTGAAATGGGTCCCCGTTACTAGGTTTTTCTAATGGTTAAGTATGTAAGCCTATATTCTCTGATATTACCCACCAACCCCGATGTGTACTTAACCCCGCTACTGATTCAAGCCTATGTATTTAATGGTTAAGTATATGTGGGCCTATATTTACTAATATTACCCACCAACCCGATATGTACTTAACCCTTCTACTCGTTATGTTACCATGGTTAAGTGTTTACCTTAGTTAACTTAACCTTTCTCGCTTAATATGTTTGATTGGATAAGTGTGGTTTATTAACTTAACCCTGTTCGTCTATCTAGTTACATTGGTTAAGAATTTTCTTGTTAACTTAACCCCATGTGTTACTTAACCCTACCACGCCTCACATCAGATTGGTTAAGTGCATGTTAACTTAACCCCATCCACTAGTCATATTATAATGGTTAAGTGTTATCAACTTATTCCAGTTAACTTAACCCATCCGCTTGTCCTGTTGTGTTGGTTAAGTGTTATTACTTAACCGCAACCACTTGTCTAATTAGCCCGTTGTATTAGTAAAGTGTTCTCACTTTAATTAACTCGACCCACTTATCTAATTAACGTGTTATATTGGTTAAGTGTTCTCTATTTACTTAACTCCACCTACTTGTTTGATTAACACGTTATCTTGGTTAAACGTTCTTAGTTTACTTAACCCTACCCACTGGTCTAATTACCATGTTATGTTGGTTAAGTATTACTATTCGTATTCCCACATGTCACCCACTTAACCCCCATGTCCCACCACATGTTTTTATTTGGTTAAGTGTTACTTAATTTATTACTACCGCACCCCTGTAGGACCTCTCACATTAGGCCACCCTTTTGTGGTTGCTGGATTTGCCGGGCGGGTCCGGGCAGTCTTACACCACAAACGGGCCTAACCTCGTGTCCATATAGTTGTCACTCATTTAAATTTCAAATTAGATTTTTAAGATAACCATCCCGTCCGTCGGATCAGTTAAGGATAGCCAGGGAGGGCAGAAAACTTGTATTTTCCAAACCCAAGCCTAGACACTATCCTCTCTATCACCCTAGGACATTCTGGTGTATGTGTTATTAGGAGAAAATGTCATTAATATATATAATATTTTCACCCCATATTTGGATTAATTATCCCTAGTCAAATATGTCAAAATATTCCAATTATCTTTATGTCCATAATTTATATTAATTATGTCCATATATGAACATTTATTATTTATATTAATTATGTCCATTTATCAACATTTATTATGGCCCACTTTCCCCTTTAAATCATGTTTATAATTTTTGGTATGTAAATTATACCAAATTAATTGTCACTAACCATCATAATGCTAAACATGACAATTACATGTAATTTCAAATTATCAATCAAAATATGTTGTACCCAAAATTATATGTATACCATGTTTACACCAATTTACCTATAACAAGTTCTAGCTTTTCACATATATCATGATCCATGTCAAATTACCTATACTAATTTATATATGCCTAATCCTACCCAATTAACATTTGTTCAACTTATGCCGATTTACATAATTACCAAGTTTCATGCCATTTTACATATGTCAAGATTCATGTCCAATTTACATATATCAATCCCAAATAAACCCAATTCATGATTCATGATGTAGTTATCCCAAACTATAATCTTTTTATTTAATTTACATAGGCCCGAACTCATGATTTAATTTACATGCCAATTCATGTATGCGACTTCATGCCAAATTATTTATGCCAATACCCCAAACTTGCAATTTCAATCATATTGACAATACCCAAATTTCCAATTTCATGTTATGCCATCAATTCCACCCAACACATATATCCAAATAGGCAATATTCCCATATTTTCCCCCATATTCAATCGTACGCAAATCGCAGTTTAGGCCTAGATCCGAAATTGATCTAGGTTCATCAAAAGAAAATAAATAGGGAAAGGTAGAATTTGCATCAAGATAAGATTGGAGGGAAAAACCTCATCTCAGGCATGAAGAATAGATCTTGATAATAATATCAACATAAATCAAGAAAACTAATTTACAACAGGCTGAATAGATCATGAACTAGACATGAACAAGTATTAAAACTCAAGGTTCTAGAATCAACAGGAATAGATCGATAAACATACTTAAATCCAAATTCACTTTATTTCATGGCCATATTATAATTAAATATTTAAACCTGAAAATAACTAGAACTTACAGAGAACGGCTAATGTATTAGGGAGTGAATTTGTCGTAGAAAGTTGCAGTGTCATTGATCTATCCTCTTGAATTTGTTGTAGAAGCATTGATCTTTGATTTGATTTGGGTTTGAACACTTAAGCTTTAATTTGGAGACGGCGGCCATGGCTCAAGAGAGATTCCAGCAGCATTTAGGTGTCATATGAATTTGTGTGAGTTAGGCTAGGTCTAGGTGTTCTTTTATAGGTGTAGCACTTCATTTCAGCCATCGGATTAACCCTAAAACCCATCCGGACCATCAAAACTCGTCCCGGGCCTCAAAAATGGGTTCTGGACCACCCCAGGCCGACCAGGTCGACCTGTACAAGGGGGGAGTCGACACTACAGTCGACACAAGGGGGGGGGCAGGTCGACTTGGGTGTCGACACTACAGTCGACACGGGTAGTCTGCCAGAAAATCTGCCGAAATCTTGTTTTGGCCATATCTTGGTCATACGGACTCCGATTTTCGAAAACTTGGACTCTATTTCGCGTATTTTTTCGAGAGGAATGCAATGGTGATGTCCATTTTACCTAATTCCTGATTCTTTAATTAGTTATCCTTATTTTTCTATCTTTTCCTTTACATACGCCGTTGTCGAACTAATTTATCTTCTCTTCCATGTATTAATTAATTCTCCTTATGCATCACCATTATTTACCTATCATAAGCATATTTTTTATATTTTATTTTATTTTTAATTATATTAAAAATACAGGGTGTTACATTCTCCCCTCCTTAAAGGATTTCGTCCCCGAAATCTTCAAGTTAAGAAGAATGTGTCCTACCATCCATCATCCATCTACTCAATCATCAATCACATGCATTCATTGTCCTTAAGAGATTTCTAATGCTGTATGAATATATGCAAGAAGTGTGTGTATATGTTCCTTGTCTAATGCAAATGATCAGGCCTGATTGATCTTCTAGATGCAAAATATGTTTAGTGCCATAAGTCCAACATGTATGCAAATAGTCCTAGTCATATAAACCCTATATGTGTGCACAAACATCCATCCATACGCAACATTCACATGATAACACATTCAATTTCATCCATAAAAAAGTGTAAACACTCATGCATATGCAATTTGAAAGGTGATTGAGCCGATCTAGTGCCTAATGTGTGTAAATGCATCCACGAGCAACAACTAGCAACCACTTGCAGCCACTTGCAACCATCAATCATAACATGTCTCAAACACATGTTTACACCCAATTGTTCCTATCTAAAGGTATAGTCGAATGATAGAAGCAAGTAAAAACTTTGTGCCCATTAGGCAATGTCAAAACTGGAAATCTATGCCACATATATATTGATTAGGAGAAGAACTCTCTAAGCATCAGCCCCGAAGACCGAAATCAACATCAGACCGACACCCAAAGAATTACTCAACCCAACCACTATATATGATTCTAGGGAACTAAGCATGATGGACTCCTTTTAGGTCACAAGGAAATCTCTTCCTAAGACCAACCCGTATCCTATAACACCAAAAAAAAGTTTAGTCAACCCAACGAACACCCTCAAACCCCAACATGTGTTACTAACAGATGAGTCATACTCCCTATGGGGTTTGCAACAGAAATTAGATTGAGGATAGGACCGAGAGGATATACACAAAAGATAGCATGTGAGTAAGCTCTATAGGAAAAGAGAGATCATGGATATACTCTTAAAAACAGATATGATGCGCGAATCTAGTCTTCAATCTTCTAAGTCGTATTTCTTTGAGCTTAACTCCATTGTGCTTTGACCGCCTTTAACTTCACAATTCCGTAGCTTCTTAATTCTTGTTTCCAAAGTATGGTTGGAATCCATTTCACTTTTGCCTCTCGTTCCACTTTCACTTATTCTCCTCCTAGTATACTCGGCTCAAACATAACTGCGTACTCATGGTTTCATGCAAGCTCTCCAAAATTCACTAGTGAATCTTGGATCTCGTTCACTTACTATCAGGTATTCGACGCAGAAGAACTATCTCTTGGAAATAAATGCCAACCATGTTGCCAAATGTACTTACTAAGGTGATTCTCTACAACTCATACATAAGCGAAATGACCCGTCCGCCTTAGTGGCGAACATTACTTGAGCGGATTACGAATTACCAATAAATATGTCAAGAGATTCTAGGTAACAAATCATGATAGAACCCTAAAGGTTACATGCGACTTCGAGGGTATTGCCAAGGCAAGTCAAGAGTCTAACTACCCTCTTTTCAAAACCGAGAAGGTCACCCTTACTGGATAACCACTCCATCGCTAGAATCAACCCATAGCCCAAAACATAAACATTACTTCTAGACTCAACACTTAGCATAGACATTCTCAAATCCAAACAAGTCATGAATAAATGAGCCGATTTCCCCAACAGGATTTGAGACAAAAATGGGATCCTCTACTATGCTAGTACTAAGGTGCAGAGACTCAACTATCGAAGTAGAATTAAAAGGATACGATGTACAAAAACAAAGTTCTAGAGGGATGATAGAAAAGAAAATCTGAACCTTTAACAGAAACGTTACCACTCTCTTAGGTACGCTAGTAGTGAGAGCATACAATTTCCCCCTCGACGATCTTGTCCCTTGCCCTTGTCCTATAATACTTAACTACATGTCCCTTCTCACTAAAGATACTCTCTCTTGTCATGGGTTTTACTATTCTTTCTCTTTGGCCTCTTTCCTTTCACCTTTTTCCTCCTTCGTGGATTAAGCTATAACAACTAGTTTTTTTTTTTCTTACTGTCCTTGTATAGTTTGTTGACAAGTCTCTCGAAGCTACCTCCAACGCACGGCAACTCTAACCAACTTGAAATAAGATTAGACACAGATAGAACTACTACGGCTACAGATGGAGGTTGGGCACTCCTTTGCCCTCCGACCTGTGTTGGATGCCTACGAAACTATGGTGAAAAGAGAGAGAAGAGATTTCAAGAGAGAATCGAAAGATAGTGCATATGGCTTTGGGGAATATGCCTTCTAATCAAAACAAAATTTTCTTGAAAATTTGCTTCTTTGTAAATGTTTTAAAAACCAGTTCAGAAGGTTTTTGAAAACTTTTGCCCAGTCTGGTAACCTTCTGCTCTGATACCAAATGTAACACCCCACATCTGTTAAGGTCACTCACAAAAGGGAATGCCTTAACTTCAATGGAGTATTATGGGTACTGGAACAGAAATATTACAAGACAGACATATATAAAACAGCGGAAAATAAAGTGGAAGTACTTCAAATCATTTATTAAATATAAATGTTTACAAGAAAAGCCCATCAACTTCCAATACCCAATTTCATAGTTAAAATATCTGTCTTGCTCAAAAACAAAGAAGCATAAAAACAAACTGCAGTATTCCCCAATAAAGCAAAGCAAGCCATAGCCAAGAGAAATCCAAGCCATACATGAAAGATCCTTGGAGCTTGGTAAGATCCGAACTAAGCTGTATTCCCACCCTGTGAACCGGGGGGGGAAACGGAAGAAAAAGATGCGAAAAAAAATGGGTCAGTCATAAAGACTGAGTAAGTCCTAGTGACTTTCAGCATAAAAATAGGTAAAGATAACATGGCATGAATAAACTGAAAGTAAACATAAGCATGATAACAAGGTAGGCAAGATAAACTAAGATAACAAGATAAACTAAGGTAACAAGATAAACTTCGGGCACGATGAAACAAGTATAACGTCCCATAATTCCTATCAAGTATCCCACCGCATGGTTTCTATCAAGAATAACATCGCAAGGTTTCTAAGCTTTACCATTAAAACGATATTTATTTGCTCTGCACCACCTAACTAGCATCCTCATAAGTTTCTTACATTGAATGATCCGTATTCCTACTAGTGTCCCAACTAGTGTCCTGTGTAACAAGGATCTGTACCCCCAACTAGTGTCCCAACTAGTAGCCCGTGTTATATAATAATTACAACGTGATCCCAATCCCAGCAATTATGGTAGCCTTCAGGTGTACATCGATTATGAGGATTCCACCTCGATCACCCCAATGGCCATGTATATATTCGATGCACCCTTACTACCTTATTGATCGGCTCCCTACTTGACCTAGTTCTCGTTTGTGTCACGCGGCTCCCTACTTGTAGATACCTGTGCTGGTCCCACCATGGGGTGTATCAAGTCCCATGGTGGAAACCCTGACACAATCAAGATGCACAGCTTTATACCTACTGATGCCCAGTGGCTAAATTTTCTGCGCCGAAGTGTGTGCACGCCCGCAATCCGTTAGAACCTGCACTGCTGCACCAACCGCCGCTAATTTGACCTCTTATAATCAGCCCTGTAATCGTGCCCCACCCTGCCTAGCTCAGGGTTCCGTTGATACCTAATGTGGGTTACTGCTGAAATGGGTCCCCGTTACTAGGTTTTTCTAATGGTTAAGTCTGTGGGCCTATATTCTCTGATATTACCCACCAACCCCGATGTGTACTTAACCCCGCTACTGATTCAAGCCTGTGTATTTAATGGTTAAGTGTATGTAGGCCTATATTTACTAATATTACCCACCAACCCGATATGTACTTAACCCTTCTACTCGTTATGTTACCATGGTTAAGTGTTTACCTTAGTTAACTTAACCTTTCTCGCTTAATATGTTTGATTGGATAAGTGTGGTTTATTAACTTAACCCTGTTCGTCTATCTGGTTACATTGGTTAAGAATTTTCTTGTTAACTTAACTCCATGTGTTACTTAACCCTACCACGCCTCACATCAGATTGGTTAAGTGCATGTTAACTTAACCCCATCCACTAGTCATATTATAATGGTTAAGTGTTATCAACTTATTCCAGTTAACTTAACCCATCCGCTTGTCCTGTTGTGTTGGTTAAGTGTTATTACTTAACCGCAACCACTTGTCTAATTAGCCCGTTGTATTAGTTAAGTGTTCTCACTTTACTTAACTCGACCCACTTATCTAATTAACGTGTTATATTGGTTAAGTGTTCTCTATTTACTTAACCCCACCTACTTGTTTGATTAACACGTTATCTTGGTTAAACGTTCTTAGTTTACTTAACCCTACCCACTGGTCTAATTACCATGTTATGTTGGTTAAGTATTACTATTCGTATTCCCACATGTCACCCACATGTCACCCACTTAACCCCCATGTCCCACCACATGTTTTTCTTAGGTTAAGTGTTACTTAATTTATTACTACCGCACCCCTGTAGGACCTCTCACATTAGGTCACCCTTTTGTGGTTGCTGGATTTGCCGGGCGAGTCCGGGCAGTCTTACACCACAAACGGGCCCAACCTCGTGTCCATATAGTTGTCACGCATTTAAATTTCAAATTAGTTTTTTAAGATAACCAGCCCATCCGTCGGATCAGTTAGGGATAGCCAGGGAGGGCAGGAAACTTGTATTTTCCAAACCCAAGCCTAGACACTATCCTCTCTGTCACCCTAGGACATTCTGGTGTATGTGTTATTAGGAGAAAATGTCATTAATATATATAATATTTTCACCCCATATTTGGATTAATTATCCCTAGTCAAATATGTCAAAATATTCCAATTATCTTTATGTCCGTAATTTATATTAATTATGTCCATATATGAACATTTATTATTTATATTAATTATGTCCATTTATCAACATTTATTATGGCCCACTTTCCCCTTTAAATCATGTTTATAATTTTTGGTATGTAAATTATACCAAATTAATTGTCACTAACCATGATAATGCTAAACATGACAATTACATGTAATTTCAAATTATCAATCAAAATATGTTGTACCCAAAATTATATGTATACCATGTTTACACCAATTTACCTATAACAAGTTCTAGCTTTTCACATATATCATGATCCATGTCAAATTACCTATACTAATTTATATATGCCTAATCCTAGCCAATTTACATATGTTCAACTTATGCCGATTTACATAATTACCAAGTTTCATGCCATTTTACATATGTCAGGATTCATGTCCAATTTACATATATCAATCCCAAATAAACCCAATTCATGATTCATGATGTAGTTATCCCAAACTATAATCTTTTTATTTAATTTATATAGGCCCGAACTCATGATTTAATTTACATGCCAATTCATGTATGCGACTTCATGCCAAATTATTTATGCCAATACCCCAAACTTGCAATTTCAATCATATTGACAATACCCAAATTTCCAATTTCATGTTATGCATCAATTCCACCCAACACATATATCCAAATAGGCAATATTGCCATATTTTTCCCCGTATTCAATCGTACGCAAATCGCAGTTTAGGCCTAGATCCGAAATTGATCTAGGTTCATCAAAAGAAAATAAATAGGGAAAGGTAGAATTTGCATCAAGATAAGATTGGGGGGAAAAACCTCATCTCAGGCATGAAGAATAGATCTTGATAATAATATCAACATAAATCAAGAAAACTAATTTACAACAGGCTGAATAGATCATGAACTAGACATGAACAAGTATCAAAACTCAAGGTTCAAGAATCAACAGGAATAGATCGATAAACATACTTAAATCCAAATTCACTTTATTTCATGGCCATATTATAATTAAATATTTAAACCTGAAAATAACTAGAACTTACAGAGAACGGATAATGAATTATGGAGTGAATTTGTCGTAGAAAGTTGCAGTGTCATTGATCTATCCTCTTGAATTTGTTGTAGAAGCATTGATCTTTGATTTGATTTGGGTTTGAACGCTTAAGCTTTAATTTGGAGACGGCGGCCATGGCTCAAGAGAGATTCCAGCAGCATTTAGGTGTCATATGAATTTGTGAGAGTTAGGCTAGGTCTAGGTGTTCTTTTATAGGTGTAGCACTTCATTTCAGCCATCGGATTAACCCTAAAATCCATCCGGACCATCAAAACTCGTCCCGGGCCTCAAAAATGGGTTCTGGACCACCCCAGGCTGACCAGGTCGACCTGTACAGGGGGGAGTCGACACTACAGTCGACACAAGGGGGGGCAGGTCGACTTGGGTGCCGACACTACAGTCGACACGGGTAGTCTGCCAGAAAGTCTGCCGAAATCTTGTTTTGGCCATATCTTGGTCATACGGACTCCGATTTTCGAAAACTCGGACTCTATTTCGCGTATTTTTTCGAGAGAAACGCAATGGTGATGTCCAATTTACCTAATTACTGATTCTTGAATTAGTTATCCTTATTTTTCTATCTTTTCCGTTACATACGCCGTTATCGAACTAATTTTTCTTCTCTTCCATGTATTAATTAATTCTCCTTATGCATCACCATTATTTACCTATCATAAGCATATTTTTTATATTTTATTTTATTTTTAATTATATTAAAAATACGGGGTGTTACAATTTCTCATACCAGTCCCATGACTGACTCGTAGTTTGTTTCACTTTGCAAACTCGGGTGCCCTCTTTTCCACATGGGCAGCCTTGTATTCAGGTTTAAGAAGGCTCATTCTGGATAGCTATGGAGCTGAAGATGGATCCTATCATTTCTATTATGTTGTTCAGACTTCATGTAATATATTATGTTTGATTCCGTTGTAGACATTTTATATTAAACTGAAATTGTATTATGAACTAAGTATGATCCTATTATGCTGTGTAAATCTGATGATATATTATTTCCAGTGTAATTTGATGAACGTTATCTGCTGTAATTCTATATTTCTGTTCTGCTGTTACTGTTTAAGTGTTTTATTCCAATGATTATCCTTGCTTCCGTGGCATGGGAGTTTGGGGTCATCACAACTGGTATCATAGGTTTGGTTAATCTTAGCTCCGGAATATAACATATAAACAAATTCTTCAGAAATTGAATCAGCAAAATTCTAAGATGAATAACTCATCATAGATAGGATTAGTAATGTCCTAGAATGAGTATAGAAGAATAAAATACACCCCCATAGATGCATTTACATTTAAATATATGTCTCTATACTTTACAATATCTTTTCTGTTGGCCTGACTCTTTGTCTGCTATTTGTAGACATGGTAGAAAATGAGTGGCAGAAACAGAAGAAGTAATTATATCATTCAACAATCTAATGAGCCAATCGTGCTTCCACAACTAGAACCAGATCTAGAAGATCTAGTAAAAAAGTATCGAAATCTGGGTGGAGTACCATTCTTGGGCAAAGAGTCCGTTATTGAAGCACAAGCACGGGTGCATTCTTCTGAGAGAATTTTTGGAGGCTTAAAGCTGAGAGGTGATCAGAAGAATTAATTGCATCTTGGGCATTCAAAGACGAAGCCTTAATCTGGCGGGAAACTGTTACTAAGGAAAATACAGAAGGTAATATTACCTGGGATAAATTTAAAGAAATGTTTAAGAAAAATTATTCCTCTAGAAACAACTGAGCGGCTAAATGATGAGTTTTACAATTTGAAACAAGGAGATATGACGATCTAGGAATATCAGAATAAATTCAGTGAACTTTCCCGCTTTGCCACAGAACTAATTGAGGATCCTATAAGGAAGAATCTGAGATTTTTCAAAGGACTTCAAAAGAAATACGAAGGTAGAGTACTTGCTCATGTGTATCTCCCATTTTCTAAGATGATACAAATGGCTTATCGATATGAGTATATTTATAAGCAACATGGTTTGGAAGATGAAGAGGAAAGTAGTTCTAGCAGCAAAAGGAAGTTTGAAACTGATAGTCCTGAGGCAAGTACAAAGCCTGAGGTTAGTAAAAAGCCTAAAGCTGATAAGAAAAAGTTAGATCTAAGAAAGAACCATTAACGAGTGCCACGTGCTCTAACTGCAATAGGCAAGGGCATTTGTCGATAAATTGCAAACCTTCGAAGAAACGAAAGAATGATGGAACTAAATCCGATAAAAAGTTTTAAGAGAATAGAGAATGCAATCTTTGCCATCAGATGGGTCATCTTTCAAAGAGTTGCTAACTATCAAAGAAGTCTGAAGTAGCGCATGTAAATGAAGTGGCAGAAACTCCACCACCCTCAACTAATAGGGAAAGGCCAGATGTTTTGGAAGGCACTCTTACTGTCAACAATATTCCAATTACATTATTATTTGACACTGGCGCATCATGAAGTTTCAATTCAAGTAATATAGTTAAAAAGTTAAAGCTAACCCTAAAGAATCAATTAGTGTTCATAATCCGATAGGGGGTTCTCTTGTTCTCGAGTTATATTGTAGAGTGCCTGTCTCCTACTCTTGCTACCGGTTTCCTTTCAAATTTATTGTTATGGATCATTCTGATATTGATATCATTCTTGGGTTGGATTAGTTAACCAAATTTGAAGCCAAAGTTAAATGTGCAGAAAGAGTTGTTAGAGTTAAAACGAAGCTTGGAAATATTGTTATACCCTGTGTAGGCTCAGATTCAGATAGAAAGGAATTTTGGGCTGCTCTTGAGGTCACCCCAACTGCTATTGAAAATATTCCGGTTGTCAAGAATTATGCGGATGTGTTTGAAGAAGTTGATAGCTTACTTCATGCGAAGAGAAATTGACTTCAGGATTGATCTAGCTCCGAATGCAAGGCCAGTTGTGCATCATATTCGAAGAATGACATGGAAAGAGAAAGAAGAATAGGGTAATCAAACTAAACATATTTTATGGAAAGGTCTGATCAAGCCTAGCTTTTTGAATTAGGGAGCAGCAGTAGTTTTTATTCCAAAGTCAGATAGTACTCTCAGATTATGTGTTGATTACCGAGACCTAAACAAGCAGACACTAAAGAATTAATATCCATTGCCCTGTATGGATGATTTATTGGATAGTTTGAACGGAGCAAAAGTATTTTTGAGGATGGACCTAGCTATAGGTTTCCATCAATTGTGTATTGCCGAAGAATGTGTTCCTTTGACAGCTTTCAGAGGTCCAGACATATTTTATGAGTGGTTAGTAATGCCATTCGGTTTATGCAACACTCCTGCTTACTTTGTCGATCTGATAAACAGAGTATTCCGCGATGTCTTGAACAAATTTATGCTGGTTTTCTTTGACGACATTTTAATCTTCTCTAACTCAACAGCCAAGCATGAAAAGCATTTGGAACAAGTTTTGGAAATTCTGAAAAAGAACGTTTTAAAAGCCAAATTTTCTAAATGCATATTCTGCAAGAATAAGTGAAGTTCCTTGGTCATGTAGTATCGAAGGAAGGAATTTCAGTGGATCCTAGTAAGTTCACCGCCATTTAAGATTGGAAGCAGCCTAACACGCCTACAGAAGTCAGAAGTTTCCTAGGATTGGCTGGCTATTATCGGAAATTCGTTAAGGATTTTTCAAAGCTATCTTGTCCACTAACAAAGCTTACCAAGAAGCATAAAAGTTTAATTGGACACCTGAGTGTGAGGCAACCCTCCAAGAGCTAAAATTAAGGTTGACTACTGCTCCAATGTTGACTATTATCAATGGTAATCAAGATTTGACAGTCTATACATATGCTTCTATTGAAGGTATTGGTGCGGTATTAATGCAAAAAGGCAAAGTCGTTGCTTATGCTAGCCGTCGGTTGAAGCCGCATAAGAAGAGATATCCTACTCATGATCTTGAGTTGTTAGCCATCGTGTTTGCTTTGAAAATATGGAGGCACTATCTTTTGGGTGAGAAGTTCGAATTATATACAGATCATAAGTCATTAAAGTATTTGTTCACCCAGAAGGACTTGAATTTGAGGCAGCAGCGTTGGTTAGAATTTCTTGCGGCATACGATCTTGATATTTTGTATACTCCAGGGAAAGCCAATGTTGTAGAAGATGCACTTAGCGGAAAGAATGCAATTATCGCTAATCTCATTACTATGCCTTCATTGATTGACAAAATCTATACTCTTCAGAAAGATGATGAATTTATTCAGAGGATTAGTAAAAGAATTCGGGAAGGCAAACCCGCGAGTTTCCAAATTGATAACAAGGGAGTTCTGAGGTTATTAGGCCGAATTTGTGTCCAGAATATTCCTAAGCTTAAAAGGGAAGTGATGGACGAATGTCACAAATCCAAGCTTAGTATTCATCCAACGGTGAGTAAGATGTATTATGATCTCAAGCGCGCGTACTGGTGAAATTCTATGAAAAGAGACATTTCAATATATGTTAGCAGGTGCTCTACTTGCCAATAAGTAAAGAGTGATCAGCAAAAACCTACCAGATTGTTACAACCACTAGAAGTTCCAAGTTGGAAGTGGGATAAAAATTCCATGGATTTTATTGATGGTTTGCCCCGAACCGGGAAAGGCAATGACAGTATTTGGGTGATCGTAGATCGTTTCACGAAGACCGCCCATTTTATTCCTGTCAGATCAAATAGAACAGCTCGAAGTCTGGCGCAAATTTATTTCAAGGAAATCATTAGACTACATAAAGTTCCCAGTCGTATTGTTAGTGATCATGATCCGATATTCGCTAGTAAATTCTGGGAGGCTTTCCAAGAGGAGCTAGGGACAAAATTAAGTCTGAGCACCGCTTATTACCCTCAAACAGATGGTCAGACTGAGAGGGTAAACCGTATACTATAAGACTTGTTGCGGGCATGCATTCTTTATTTTGGCGGGTCATGGGAAGATCATTTGCATTTGGTTGAGTTTTCTTGTAATAACAGTTACCAAGCCAGCTTACAAATGTCGCCATTCGAAGCATTGTATGGCAGGCCGTGTAGGTCTCCCGCATGTTGCGTGGAATTAGGAAATAGACTAGTATTAGGTCCCGACATGATTCGAGAAGCTTCGGATAAGGTTGATTTCATTAAGAATCGACTGCTGATTGCTCAGAATCGACAAAAGAGCTATGTAGATTCAATAAAAAGGGATTTATAATTTTCTGTTGGTGATTATGTATACTTGAGTGTTTCCCCATTGAGAGGAGTAGTTCATTTCGGGAATATAGGGAAGTGGGCGCTGAGGTTCATTGGTTTATTCCCTATACTCGAAAGGATTGGAACTCTCGCTTACGGGGTGCAGTTACCTGACTGGTTGCTAGGGGTACATGATGTATTTCACGTGTCTCAACTTCGAAAGCATGTACATGATCTAGACTTGATTGTAGAGGAAGCTGCACAGCAAGACTCGGATATTACCCCAAGCTTAGCAGTAAGAAGGGAGATAGTAAAGATTATTGGCAAGGAAACAAGAGTTCTTAGAAATAAGAGAATTCATCTAGTCAAAGTGCAGTGGAGCGGAGATCCTAGAGACTGTACAAGGGAGAATGAGGATATCATCAAACAGGCTTATCCCCAGTGCGGAGTGGATATCTCTGATTAGCTCTGGTGCAAGATACATTTACAATATTTTACATTTTCCGTTTTGTTTCCTACTTTACTGTTGTTTCCTTTTCGGGGACAAAAACTTTTTAAGTGGGGGAGATTGTAACAACCCGGAAAATCAGAACCAATTTAAATTTTTTATTTTGTCTATTTACATGAATTCAGAATATTTAAAATAATTTATTTTAAATAATAACGATTAAAATTTTGTCTAAAATGAAGTTAGTACAGATATATTTATTTTAATTATAAAAGGAGTTAGAAATAGTGTGGTAGTTTGAAAATTTGAATTTGAACTTTGACTGAATGTACAGGATTCAAAATAAATCGGATTTTAGTAAAACTAAAAATATTTAAATCTGTTTAATTATATATTTCTAAGAATCTGAAAAATTGAAAACAACCTCCATTTTCGATGAAACCACTTTGGCTGGATCCGGAATGTCAAATTATTGCAAGATTCCAATTTTCATAATTTTTGGAATTAATATGTGAGCATGGCAAAAGAAAATGTGTTTTGTCAATTTCAATCAAATTTGATCGACTTGAAAATGGCCATTTTTCAATTGATCTACGAATTCGACGAAATTAATTTTATTAGGACCGTATCATCAAAACATAGCTAGATTTATTTTTCGGGAATTTTTGGAGTTAGTATGTGTCCTTGGTAATTTAAAATGTACGATCAAATTAAGTAATTAAATGTTTTATATTTTAATTTAAAGAAAAATGGACTGAAGCGATCAAATGGGCTGATGAGACCTAGTCCATTGTGTCCGGAATAAGGGTATTTGGCTAGAGCCAACATTCGCTGGGCTGGATTTGGAGTTGATGTGAGTTAACGGGCTTTTAATGAAATTAGGGAATTTAATAATAAAATATTAATAATATAAGAATTTCAAAACCCTAGTTCATCTAAAGCAGCCGCCGCCCTTGTGATTTCAATGGCCACCGAGCTCCCATTTTGATCCCTTAATAACGATCGATCCACATAATAAAATCGTCCACTCCTAAAGGCAAATTCAAAGAGAAGTTCGTGCTCTTCCGATCCATACCACCGGCGCCTCCCATTATGGTGTGTACCCAGAGAACCGCGCCCCCAAACATCACCCGCATCGACCGTGATCTCGCCTCCTACAGGGGATTGAAGTGGGGCCCGCTTCCTAGCCCTCTGACGTGACACAATCCAATCAATGCCTAGCTACAGGGATTTGGAGCAAACCTAAACCCTAGTTTCGAACAATTAGGTTGAATGTCGGCCTTGGTCGGATTGTTGAAGAAAGGATATTATTTATTTATTTAATTAATTAACTAATTTAAAATGTCATCAACACATTAAAACCATATCTTGTTCATACTAAATCAGAATTTGATGAAACTGAAAGCGTTGAGACCGTAAATTCAAGATCTACATTTCAGAATAGACCAGAGCAGAAACAGAGCTTTCTACAATTTTAGAAGAAATAAAAAGCAATGTGAGATTTTTGAATCCAAAATAATTAAATAAAATTATATTAGGTTGCAGACGGAGTTTAGAAACTCCCGACACCGTCGTCCACAGACCATGGACGACTTTATTGTATTGTGGTGTGAAATTGATTGTGTTTGTGGTTGATTGATTGTGGTTGAAACGAAATCGATTGTGATTGTGAAAAATTCATTATGTAGTGAAACGAAATTGTATTAGGAAAAATTAAACCCTTGTATCGCTACGAGGCCTAGGTTAGCAGAGGAGTCGTACCAGGGACGGTGCCGGTTTTAATTACCCTGCCGTTATGCTACCGAAATTTTCTGAAATATTTATGTGTTGTAAAATATTCATGTTATGATATAAAATTGTCTGAGCAATAAAAAATAGATTTTTATTGTATATTTAAAATTAAAAATGATCATTATTTAGAATGAAAATTGTTTAACAATAAATTCACATTTTTTTTGTTGTAAAGTAAAAAATGATCATTACTTGAAATAAAAATGTGTTAATAATGAAATTTACACTTGGAAAATGATCATTGTTAAATAAAAATGTCTTTACAATGAAATTTACATTTTTTTATGTAAACGAATCATTAAAAATGTCCATTATTTGAAATGAAAATATATTAACAATAAAAATGCACATTTTTATTGTATGTAAGAAAAGATTAAAAATGATCATTATATGTCATGAAAATATGTTAACATAAAAATTTATATTTTTATTGTAGATTAAAAATCACATTTTTAATGTAAATATAAATTCTTTAAAAATATTCATTGTTTGAAATATGGTTAGCATTAAAAGTCACATTTTTAATGTAAAGATGAATTCAATAAAAAAATTACATTTTTATTGTATATGAGAAGATTTGAAAAGTGAACATTTGTTTGAATAGAAAAGTTAATAAAATGGTGTTTACATTAAAATTTACATTTTAATGTATATAGGAACCATATTAAAAGATTTAAGTTAATAAAGTTGTGTTCACATAAAAAAATCACATTTTTAAGGTAAAGGAAATTCATTTAAAAAGATTATATTTTTTTAATGCAATGTAGAAACATAAAAAGATTATATTTTCATGTAAGACAAAAAGATTATTATGTAAGATAAAAGGTTACATTTTTTTAGTGTAATGTAGAAACATAAAAAGATTATATTTTCATGTAAGATAAAAAAAATACATTTTTATGTAATGTAGAAAGGACAAAAGGATTACATTTTCGTGTAAGATAAAAAGATTTCATTTTTATGTAATTTAGAAAGGATAAAAATATTACATTTTTTATGTAATAGTTAACCATTGAAAAGGTTCAAAAGTGATAAATGTTTTAACATAAAGATTACATCTTTAATGTAATAGTGAACCATTAAAAAGGTTCCAAAGTGATAAAAAATGCTTTAACATTAAAAAGTACATTTTTAATGTAAGAGAAATCATATAAAAAGATTCAAATTTGATAAAATTGAGTTTACATTAAAAATTACATTTTAATGAAAGTCTGAATATTAAAAAGATTCGAGTTAGATAAAAAAAAATCGTCTTTAACATATTAGCGAAGTTATAAAAATAGTCATATGTTGAATTCTATTTTTGTTTGATAAAAATATAATTCTTAACACGAATTAATTTATATATATATATATATATTTATAAATATAAATTAAAATAAAACGAATCGCGCTACTGTAGTTCGCAATTTGGAATCGTAATTTCAAACGATTATACCAAGAGATTCGACCGTTGGATTTTTACAAACTAGAACCGTTGGGTTCGCTTTGGAAAGATCTTTTCAATGATATAAAATTTGCTAAGATCCAACAGTTAGATTTTGAGAAATATGTAAATCAAATTTCGAAGAAAACAGCGCCAGGGCCGTGTGATGACCGGAAGCATCGTTTAATTAAATATGGCTATTTTTATATGAATAAAAATAGCGATAAATCAATATAAAATATTATAAACGATATGGAATGAAAAGAATTGATTTGAATTATATATATTGACGAATTATTTGAAAAGGCCGAGTTAATTCTTATTTCAAATAATCAATCGACAATTAGAAGTTGAAGATTGGAAGACGTTGGTTGAAGACCGACGATCTTCACATCGAATGGACGACTACTGATGCCTTTGATTGGAGTTGCTGCCTTGAAAGGGTTACAGTGGTAGTTGTCCGGACATACTTGTTGATTGTTCGGATATGCGGGAGCCTCTCTTCTGTATTGAATATATGGAACGAGGAATAAGGTGTCTCCGATTTCGTTCAGACCCAGAACGGACTTGTAAATATATGTATGTCTAACATTGGATTTTACTCTATGCTGATTGATCTCTATTAAATATATATCTGTTTGGTGGCGGAGAATTTATTCCCTTGCATAACACCCTTCTTTGAGACGTATGAGCTCAGAGGTTATATATTGGCAGACATTAGTCGCATGGCATGAATTGTCAGTGTGGCATGTCAAGATGCAAATGATCAAGGCTTATTGTTGAAAAGCAGAGTCTTTTGGTTGATGATCAAAGGACAGCTTTAATTAGCATAGCTTTGCGTATAGCGCTACTTCACAAGCCTCACATCCCGGTACGAACTAGAAACGGGAGAGGACTGCAAGGAGAACATGCGTTTCCTTCTAGCAAGGAGTGGTGTCATGGTATGGAGCCTAGACATTTTTACTTGTGTGGACGATGGAATGTGGCACCTCGGATTTGAGTCCCTAGTGGCTCTTTATTTATGCCCCATAGGGCGGGGAAACGTATTGTTCAAGAATTACTAATCCACTAAAGTATTTGTGGACCGGCCCTGAAGATCCAAGGCTCACTCGAGCTCTGAGCCTGAGACACGGGCTAGAGTGTCTCGAATTCGGTAAGGACAATCCCTTTCCTTGGTTCATGATGGAAATCCAACTTCCAATACGACTCCATACGGTTTTGATTCTAAACCTATATTTGGCAACATAGTATATGGTAGCTACGCCGTCTATGATTGATACATTATGATTGAAATGTTTTTGAGACATATAGACATTAATAATAATATCAAATTGTTTTATAAGTATCAAGCATATTTTAGCCATTATAAAGTAAACCTCTATCCTCCGGTTTGTGTTGCATTGTGTGATGGGAATTGAGTCTTATAATGGTTTCATTTTTCTAAAAAGCATTGCGTTGTTTAAATGATTTACTTTATTTATGCACTGACAATCCAATGGAGTAAAGTCGTTCTGTAACGTCCCGTGTTTTTCGTAACCAATTATTTAATTTATTTTATTTATAATTGTTTTGGAATTTCAATAGTTAAATAATATTTTCGAATATTAATTTGACGTTAAGATGGATAAGAAAACAATGATTTAATAGGCGGAAAATGCTGGAATTGTAATACCATATGAAACAGTAAGGTAAGTTTTGTACAAATATCAAAACAGTCCATTTCGTTGGAAACCATTAGTAATGGATGAGAGATTCTATAAATAGAATTTTGGTTTCATCCTTATTAGCTACCAACAAACTCTTTACGAAATTGTTGTGTATTAGTGGCATATACCGTTAGCTATGTAGTTTAGATCAAGTCATCCAAAGTTCAAGTTATCTTCATCTCGCACCACAAATGTCATCTTCTAAATAGATTTAATAAAATGCCATCAACCAAAAACAACCAGATGAAGAAACGGTGAATCCATTTACTCGTCACAAGAGTTTAACACCATTTTCTCTTTACCAATGCCTATATTTTCTTGTTTTTAAAATTGGCGCTCATATACACGTCATAGGTAGTATGTATCATTACATGCCAACATAACTTCGAGTTGCGCTATGCAAAATTCTTATGTGCGACTCTTTAATTACAGTCGAATTGTCATACCAGTTGGACAATGGCGTTAGAAACAATACAAAACAAGGACTATACAAATATGAGAGTAAGGACCATAGTTAAATTTACAGTAAAATTCAAATCAACATTTAATATACAATCCTATAACAGTACAATATGCAACTGTTTTACCTTATTTTACAATACATCCAAACATGAAAAAAAAAAAAAAGAGGAAAAAGGTATGCAAAGTCCTATCCTAAATCCACAAAGACCTCTGCTGTCATCATACGATTTCAACAATTCCTCCATCCGTAAAAGCAACCTGGAAAGAGGAAAATACAGCTATTAATAGCTAATAATAATATGTATGAAGTCGAAAGATTTGAAAAGGAAAGGAAAGAACAGCTATAAGTAGCTAGAAAACATATAGACATCTATAGAATCCCAATGTCAAGGGTACCACATAAAAAAACTCAGATTTTACAGCAAAGCAAATGCTGATATATGTGTTGTACTATCAAAGCAAATGTATGTATGGTTCCATCAAAACTACAGAATCGAAACAGCTAATACCTGTTTTTTTTACAAACCTATACTAAGGGGTATCCTACATATATACTGTCATCGTTCAAATCTGCAAATGAAATCAGCATTCCAGTAGTTTTATGTACATAGACAAGACAATACGAAAGAAAAATGAAATATACAGACCATGTGATCAGGACAATGCATAGCTGTGCCTAAGCTACATATTGTATTGGTATGAATGGACAATACAACCAAAAGGGACGGCATGCCATGTTCTTGCCAATAAAGCAACAGTAGAAAACCCAAATTTTCAGAAATTGAATAGAACAGAAATCAAATTCTTACATCATCAAATCGAAACAGCTGTATGTGTGTATATATATATATATACATAATTCAATACTACATAGGAACAGCTCCATGTAAGTACATGAACATAGAGGAAATAAAATCTCTGAAATTTCAATTGGAACAAAACCGTACAAACAAGACAAGCATATACCACTCTTTTAAAAATCGAATACAAGGGCATAAATGAATCCTCCAATTTCTGAACGAAGTGACAATTCACAGATACACAAAAATCCATCCGTAAATCTATGTATTCACGAGTAAACATCACGCAACAATAATGTCTCCATCAACCACAATCCGACCAAACACAGCTAGAAACGAATGGGAAACAACACCTAGGGTTCAGGCAACTAAGCCTATAACTAGGATATAACAATTCGAAAAGCACAGTGATCAATTCGACTATAAATAGGCATTCATATTCATTGTTTCAGAACACAACAACGAAGAAAAATCGAATTCAAACAACAATCAAAACAGAAAATCAAAACAGAAATTAGATTTTTGGGAAAAATCACTTAGCTTTTTCGTTCGGTCTTCGATCTCTGGGGATGGCGAAGCAACTGAGGATGAGGCCGAGGCAACAACGGGGCGTCACGGTGGTCAGGGATGGAGGCGATGCGAGTTTTATGGACCTAGGGTTTCGTTCTTTTCTGTATTTGGAGGCGGCCGATTTGTTTTGAGAAATAAGGGTTTGAGAGGAGCTTCGAGAGTTATAGAAGGGGAGTGGAAGCGGGTCAGAAAACATAATGGGCTGGACGATTTAATGGTAAGGCCCAATTTGTATTTAAAGGTTTTTAAGGTTTAATTAATTTAAATATTTATATAAACTTTGATTATTAATTTCGAGTACACACGAAATCAGATTTCGACGAAACGAAAAACAGCAGAACCGTAAAAACGTGTACTACGCGATGGATAAGGGCAGAGCAGGGCAGACAGCGACTGGATTTTTTTCAAATGAATTAAACGCAGTTCAATTTGACAAGAAATGAGCTGATTTATCGACAAATCAAACTCAGGTGAGTTAATTCTCACACCTTCTGGAATACTGTGATGTGGTACATTAACAGTAAAGTATATTTTACAGTTAACAGTATAAATTGGTTGATTGGATGCGATGGATAAAAATTGGTTGTTATTGTGTGATAGTTGCAGTTATTTATATCTCGTCATTTATTTAATTCGTTTATTTTTTATCAACTGACATCTGTGATGCAGAGAAGGACAGGTTGGAGGAATCCGACCGGGTTCCTCAAATAAACTGTATATTTTGGTTGGTATGCATATATATATATGAATTGTTTGGGTTGTCTGACACCAAAACCTGTTTGAGTGTGATGGATGAACAAATATTCACCCGTGTTGTGTTTAAAATCAACCGACAGTGTTGATTGGGTAATTGGCAGTGAATAGCCTAAAATATGTTGTTTAGACGTCGTTTGACCGTTCGATGAAACGACGCAGTTTGAAAATTATAAAGTATTATATAAGTGAACTGAAGCTTTTCAGTCATTTTATATAATTAATTAAATTAGAAATTTATAAATAAATATTTTAATCAAGTTATAAATGAAATGATCAATTGGTTAATGATAATAAGTAAATCATTATTTAATCAGCTTTAAAGGGAATAATTATTCTATTTTTGGTTAGTGACAAGGTCAACTATTTCCATATGGTAAATGTTAAGGCTAATCATTATTTTTATAAAAAAATGATTTGATGTAAGGGTTTTTAATTGAAATTCAGGTCAGACGTTATTAAGTGGTGATAAGTTCGATTGAAGTCAAATAGGGCATTATAAAGGATTTTCAACCCAAGTGTTCAAATGAGCTTTGTAAATGAATTGGAAAAGTAAATGTTGAGATTTAAGTAAGATTTCACTTAATTAAATAAAGTGAATTCAATTGAAAGTAAATGTTTTAAGAGGGATGATAATATAATTGAAATATGGTAATGGTAAGGGTTTAAAATGAAATATAAGAAGTTGTTTAATTGTGTATAAGGAAATCCAAGCGAGGTTTTGAAGAGGGTTTTAAAAACCAAAATGATAAGTTAAAGGTCGTGGTTGGAACGAGGACTTACTCAATCAAACGAATTAAGTAAGAGGATTTTTGAAAAGAGGATTTCAAATGAAGGAAACGATGTTGTAAACTAGATTGAAATCAAAGTGGCAAACGGGACTTGAATATCAATGTTTAAGTGACGAACTGATATTATTCTAAGGTAAGAACGGGTCGATCAAGGTCTGAGAGGTAACTAAAATACCCCAACTTGACTGGCTTTACTATTATCGAGGGATGGTATTAGTTTGAAGTAAGTGAAGGTGTTGAAATTGGTTTTTCTTATACAAGAATTATCGAACTCTAATGTAAGTTTTGGGAAAATATATAATTCCAAAAGAATTAAGAATATTGTTTTCAAATTATAGTAAATATCGTTTATTCAATTAGAGTTGATCAAATATAATATTTGAGTTAGAGTTAGTCAAAAGAGTTGCCATTGTATACGACTGCTAGCGTAATTCGCAGGGCTGCAGATAGCCTACAGCGGTCGGATGTTTCCTAAGGGAATCAGGCGTAACCATTGTGATCGCTGCGATCTAGAGTCAGGTCAGTAGAGTTAAGTCGAATATTAGAGTTAATTAACGATTTTGTTAATTATATTTTAAGAGTCCAAGTCATGCCAAGTAATGAATCAGAAAACTTGTTGTATTCACACATTTGTTATTTGATAGTTAAAACACCGACTATCAAAACCAGACCAATACGATTGTTGGCATGGAAAGACCGGGATCGAATTTATATTCGAAAACCATTCCGACCAACAAGTACGTGAAGACGTCAATTGAAGACGGAGCAAGTGAAGACCGTGGATCTTCATAAACGGAAGGACCACTGGTTGAATCTCTCTGGATTGCAACCAGAGTTATTCGATGTGTGATTCTGTCGTGGATGAAATCCACGGATTTACAAGGACTTCTCGCTACTGATCCATGGGGTGATTCCTATATGAGATGCAGTAGGAGAGTACCTTCGGTTCATCCTGATCCTGGATGACATGTATGGACGGATGTCTGACAGAGTATTTCCAAAGGAATTACATGTGTTGATTTCTCCAAACATACCATAGTTGATGGCGGAGGAATGGTTATTCTCTAGCCTGATAGCTAGAGTGTGTTTGTGGACGTCAATCAAGTGTGATCTGGCGGATCTGACGATGTGGCATTCAAAGTGAATGGTGGCCAGATGATTGAGAAGAGATTCTAGCCTCGAGCCTCATCAACCGGGAAATGACAAAAATCGGGCAGGCAGCATGGCTATGTGGGTCGCACCCATTAGGATGTATGATCACCTATCTAGAGAAATTCCTCTTGCTTCTTTAATCTATGTTTCGATGCTGACCCTATTCGGGTGACGGTTGCTGATCCCAACCGTCGGTGATATACATTCGATACACTCAAGCGAAATGAGTGGTCGGTCATGTGTGGGCCGGGTTGCAAGAAGTTCTTGTTGAACCCAGTGTATTCACCTCTAGAGATACACGTGCGGAAGGTGGACCCATACCTTGTCAAGTTGGAATCCAATATCCAATAAGCGCCCACGGTTTTTCGATTGTATACTATATATGGGGAGCGTGAGATGCAAGCCTTCCTCTAGATTGCTAATTACTTGTAATTAGACATTATGATAATATCAGAGAAAGATATTGATTTCCAATAATGGTTTGGTTATAGTAAGGTAAAAACCGTCCGTGTTTATGTGTGGACTGGTCTTACTATTATCCTTCTGTTTCGAAAAGGATTTCCAAGTTAAACAGGTGTGTGTGTAAACAAGTGTGTGTTATGTGAATTTATCACTAATAGTATTCCAGACTGACCCGGTGTATTTTTGTTTTAAATCAAATGTGCTCGGGTCAGACCGAGTATGTTCCAGGTTAGGTTTCGCTTGGAATTTCTGGAGCTGGAAGCAGGAGGCTTCATCGCTAGTTATATAAAGTTATTTCCGCTGTGCAGTTATATGTGTGCTCTGATGATTGGTATGTATACAAAGTCTTTTATATAAAGGTATTTGATATTATATTTTATCTGTTCCGCTGTGAGATTCTGATGTGTGATTCTTCTTCTTTCTTCTATTCTAAAATTTCTTTCCTTCTTATCTCACCCTCTAAATTCTTTCTAAACTATCCAGTGTTTTTCGGTGCTTGGAGGATCGGTATAAGATACGGTCATGGTATTTATATCGATTTTCGAGGCCGAAAATCTCTTGGGTCGTTACATGTTCCGCATTAGCGGCGTGGTCCTATGAATAGCCTTATTATTAAATAGGATAAGTAAGATTTCTCATACCAGTCCCATGACTAACTCGTAGTTTGTTTCACTTTGCAAACTCAGGTGCCCTCTTATCTACATGGGAAGCCTTGTGTTCAGGTTTAAGTAGGCTCATTCTGGATAGCTATGGAGCTAAAGATGGATCCTATCATTTCTATTACGCTGTTCAGACTTCATTTAGTATATTATGTTTGATTTCGCTGTAGACATTTTATATTAAGCTGAAACTGTATTTTGTACTAAGTACGATCCTATTATGCTATGTAACTCTGATGATATATTATTTCCAGTGTCATTTGATGAACATTATCTGCTGTAATTCTATATTTCTGTTCTTCTGTTATTGTTTATGCGTTTTATTCCAATGATTATCCTTGCTTTCGTGGTACGGGAGTTTGTGGTCACCATAGTTCGTAACTCGTCCTTTTTAAACCAAAATCTCGTGAAACTGGACACATTGGAATCACAGTGAATAGCACACTGCATTGATGAGCAAGTTCAGACTTGGAAACGGAAGCAATTGGATTTTCATTTAATTTTAAACACTCGTTTAAAATTAAATGAAACAATGTGCCAATTGATCATCGAAAAATAAATTGGTGAGACAATTCTCACGCTTTCTGGAACTCTATGATGCGTTAAATTCATTGTTCTAAAAACAAATCGATGTTTAAGTTCTAAAGAAATGTAATAAAATGATTTTATGATAAGGATTTGACGTTTAAATCAATTTTATAAGCAATTTAAGTTGTAATGAACCTACAGGTTAATATTTTGGAATATTTATATTTAAGCAAATAATTAAGCAATATTATTAGATTAATTTAATTAATCTAATAGGAAGTGGTAATTGAAATCGGTTAACGAATTTACCGATGGTTGAAAGTTGATAAAGTCAACTGTTTGATTGAAATATTTTATTAATGAATAATTGTTTAATTTAATAAGATTTCTTAAGTTATAATTTACTTTTATTAATGATGATTAAAATATTATTGAAATAACTAATGTAATTAATTATTGTTTATAATACTAAAAGCGATTACCTATCTATTTGGTAAATAAAGAAATAAATTAATATCACTTAAATAACTAGCGAAAGTGAGTTCTTCTTAAAAAAGATTATTTTAAGACGTAATCGAGTAAGTGAATTTTAAAAGGATGTATGAAGGATTTTGAATCCGAATTTAATAAAATAAGATAGTTTGAGTAAACATGATTGTTTAAAACAAATATTTTATTTAAATCGAGTTTTGAATTAAAAAGGACATTTCTGACACAATAAGATATTTATGAAGGGATTGAATAAAATCAACGAAGTTATCAAAAGAAGATTGAGTTAATGCAATAAGTATTGAATTAAATATTTTATTTAAAATCGACTTGAAGTAAAAGGGAAGTTTTCTTGAATATAAGGGAAGTTATTTATCAATTTGGTAAAAAGTTGAAATGGATTTGTTTATAAACATCCAAGATTTAGTTTTATTACATAATAAGGGTTTTTGGAAGAAATATTTGACAAATGGATTATTGTAATATAATTCCAAATGGAATTGAAGATGTTTAAATAGAAGGTTAATATTAAGTAAAGGTGGTCATAATCGACCATGATTTTCAGAAGTAACGATATGGTTTATAAAACCATATTTTAATTAAAACAAATAAGATTTAGTAAGATGGTTTTTTTAGTTACAATCTTTTACCTATTATAAGATAAGAACGTTGTCGATTAAGGTCTGAGAGGTAAATAAAATACCCCAACTTGGACGACTTCACTATTATCAAAGAATGATATTAGTTAGTAATGGTGAAGAATAGAGAGATTAGTTTATTATTTTAAAAGTAAAATATACTGAAACAGTAGTGGCGAGACTTTGAAAAGTAAATAATATTGCGACGTTAGTTGCATGATTTTGAAAAGAAAATAAGATTATTTGTTATGAAATAAACAATGAAAATTTGACATCGTTTGTCCCGTAAAGGAACTGGAAATTCATTTTACATCATCGAGATAATTATATATATATATATATATATCGATATTTCCAAAGTTAAAGAAATACTAAGGAGAATGTAAGGCAATATTTACGAAGTGAAGGAAATGGAAAGGGTTTATGGAAATGCAGTGATATTTCAAAGTAAAGGAAATAAAAAGGAGCTTTTCTTTGGCAATGATAAGAAGTATGAAAACCATGTTATTCTTAAATTTTAAGAATATACTTAAAGGAAGTAAAGAATGTTTCTGGTCGAATGAAATAAATGTTAAACCGATAAAGTGATCTTAAAAAATCGATAAGAGTTTTAAGTTTAAGAATGTTTTGAAAAAATAAAAGGCCTGGGCTACCAATATACTTGATCATGCTGTTTATAATCGATAGTTAATACGCCGACTATCAATAAAATATTACTGGACCTTTTCGACATGTTGTTTCGAAGAGACCAGGATGGGAACTAGACATGAAACTACTTCGAATCAATGTTGAGTACGAAATTGACATGTGACGATGTATATATACATACATATATATATATATATATATATATATGTATATAAAGATGGAGCATTAAAGACCGTAAATTCTCGTGAGTGGAAGAATTACTTGTTGGATTTCTCCAGCTGATCCCAAGATATATTTCGGTAGTGATTCTATTGTTATTGAGATCTACGGATTTGCAAGAACTACTTGCTACTAATCCTTTGGGTGATTCCTATGATGAGGTGGGAGGGTGCCTTCGGTTAATCCTGTTCCTGGATAACTTGTATGGACGAATGTCTAATAGAGTATTTCTTGAAACTCACGTACGTTTATTTTTACAAATATACCAAGTTTGGTGGTGGAGAAATTCACTTCCTTAACACCTAGATTATATTTGTGGACGTCAATTAGTGATTTGACGGATCTGACGATGTGGCATTCAAAGTGATTGATGGCCAAATATTATCAAAAGATAAACGTGACCTCAAGCCTCATTAACCGGGAAATGACAAAAATCAGGCAGGCAACGTGGTTAGTTGGGTTGCTCCAAACAGGGTGTATTGTCACTGATCTAGAGAAAATACAAATTTGTTCTTCTTTCGATTTCTGTATTTCCATGGAAGTACATTGGGCCCTTAAAACCAAAGGGGTGGCAATACATTCAGTACACTCAAGCTAAATGAGTGGTCGGTCATGTGTGGCCAGGTTGCAAGATGTTCTTGCTGAACCCCAGTGTATACCCTCTAGAGTAAACTGAATGGAAGGTGGTTCCATACCTTCTCATAGCTGGAAATCCATTCTCCAGTAAGCGCCCTGTGGTTTTTGATTTTATGTTATATATGGAGCATGAGATGAAAGTGTTCCGCTAGATTGATATTTATCTAAAATTTTATAGACACTATTATAATATCACTGGATTTTGATACCAAAAATGTTTTGGGTTATAGTAAGGTGAAAATCGTCCATGTTTATGTGTGGTCTGGTCTTACTATTATCATTTTTATTTCATAAAGAATTTTTCAAAGTTAAGCAAGTTGTATGTCATGTGAATTTATCAGTGGTAGTACCCCAGACTGATCCGAGTGAATTTTGCTTTGCTTCAAATGTGCTTGTTTCCGATGAGTATATTTCGAGGTGAAGTTTCACTTGGAGTTTCAGAGATGGAGTTAAAGTCCAGACGAATTCTATCTATTCACTGGTACTAGTTTATTTCCATTGTGTGTTGTATTGATATGAATGTATACCCTGATGTTGTAATATATATATACACATTTTCTTTTGTGAAGCATTTTGATATATTATATTTTGTCCATTCCGTTGTGAGACTCTGATCTTGTTATTCTTCTTGTCTAATATTTATTTCTTTTTTCACTCACCCTCTAACTTCTTTTTATTAGCAATCTGGGATTTGATACTTGGGTTTTGGGCAAGTAATACAGAGTTATGTATTATTGTCGAAAATTCGAGCACCGAATTTTTTTTAGGTCGTTACAATTCCAAAAAAAAAAAAGTAAATCGAGGACCACAGTCAACGCCCCA
Source organism: Allium sativum (assembly GCA_030737875.1). Lineage (NCBI taxonomy): Eukaryota > Viridiplantae > Streptophyta > Magnoliopsida > Asparagales > Amaryllidaceae > Allium > Allium sativum. Next base: position 846,704,781 of record CM060919.1, on the reverse strand, counting down.
TTGACCAACAAAGCAACATGTGAAAAAATTGAGCTAAAAAAACCTTTCGAGCTCTCAAAAGTACTTAAGATTGAATTTCTTGGTTTCTAAACTAAAATGAGATGGGTGGAACCTAATAGTCCTATTGATCTATGAGAGGACTTATTTTTGACTGGTAATGGTTCTAATAAGTCAATACGGATAAAAAGTTATGGTTGACAGAAAAACCCACGTCCTTTGGGGGCAACATCGAAGTCTTGAGGTGCAACATCTATTTTAAAATCCAAAATTGCACTGTATGACTTTTGATAATCCATTTATGGCGACGAAATAGAAATATAACATTGTGCATCATATTCCAAAAAATTGTAAATCAAATTCCAACCACTATCATTGCCCCTTTGACCGACAAAACGGCATGTGAAAAATTAGGCTTAAAAAGTTTTCGACATCCCAAAAGTCCTTAATATTGAATTTCTTGGTTTCTAAACTAAGATGAGATAGGTGCAACCTGGCAGATCTATAGCTTTATGAGAGAGCTTCGTTCTACTAGTTATGGTTCTAGTGTCTCTAAATAGATAAAAAGTTATGGTTGACGGAACAACGCACATCTGTCCGGTGCAACATCGAAGTCTTGAGGTGCAACATCTGTTTGAAATCCAAAATTGTACTATATGACTTTTGAGAACCCATTTATGGGGTTGAAATCGAAACATAACATGGTGCATCATATTCGAAAAATTAGTATATCGAATTCCAACCGCGGTCAACCCCCCTTTGACCAGCAAAACGACGTGCAAAAAATTGGGCTAAAACAGCTTTCAAGCTCCCAAAAAGTAATTAAAATTGAATTTCTTGATTTCTAAACTAAGATGAGATAGGTGAACCAGTTAGTCTGATAGATCTGTGAGAGATCTTATTTTTTACTAGTTATGGTTGTAATAACTCAAAATGGATTAAATGTTATGGCTGACAGAACAACCCACGTCTGTTGTGTGCAACATCGAAGTCCAGAGGTGCAAAATCTATTTGAAAATCCTAAATTACACTGTCTGACTTTTGAAAACCAATTTATAGGGATGAAATAGAAATATAACATGCTGCATCATATTCCAGAAATTAGTAAATGAATTTCGACCACGGTCGACCCCCTTTTGACCAACAAAACGGCATGTGAAAAAATTGGCCTAAAAAAGCTTTCGAGCTCCCAAAATTCTTTATGATAGAATTTCTTGGTAAAAACTTATAGTTGATGGAACAACTCACATTTGTTGGGTGCAACTTCGAAGTCTTGAGGTGCAACATCTGTTTGAAATCCAAAATTGCAATGTATGACTTTTGAAAACCCATTTATGGGGATGAAATAGAAATATTACATAGTGCATCATATTCCAAAAATAGTAAATCAAATTCCGACCACGATTAACCCTTCTTTGACCAACAAAACAACGTGTAAAAAAATTGAGCTAAAAAAGATTGCGAGCTCCCAAAATCTTTAAGATTGAATTTCTTGATTTCTAAATTAAGATGAGATAGGTGGAAACTTTTAGACCTATGGATATATGAGATGTCTTCTTTTTAACTTTTTATGGTTCTAGTAAATCAAAATGGATAAAAGGTTATGGTTGACGGAACAATCATGTTTCTCAGTTGCAACATCGAAGTCTTGAGGTGCAACATCTGTTTGAAAATCCAAAATCACACTGTAAGACTTTTGGAAAACAATTTACGAGGATGAAATAGAAATATAACATGGTGCATCATATTCCAAAACATAGTAAATCGAAATCCGACCACAGTCAACCCCCCTTTGACGAACAAAACAACATGTGAAAAAATTGAGGTAAAAAAGCTTTCAAGCTCCCAAAAAGCATTTATGATTGAAAATCTTGGTTTTTAATATAAGACGAGATGGTTGGAACTAGTCAGTTCGATAGGTTTATGAGAGAGCTTCGTTGTTACCGATTATGGTTCTAGTAGATCAAAATGATAAAAAGTTTTGGTTGACGGAACAACACACATCTGTTGGGCGTAATATCGATGTCTTGAGGTGCAACGTCTGTTTGAAATCCAAAATTGCACTATATGACTTTTGATAACCCATTTATGGGGATGAAATAGAAATATAACATGGTGCATCATATTCCAAATATTAGTAAATCGAATTCCGACCACGATCAACCCTGCTTTGGCCAACAAAACAACGTGTGAAAAAATTGGGTTAAAACAGCTTTCGAGCTCCCAAAAAGTTTTTAATATTGAATTTCTTGGTTTCTAAACAAAAATGAGATGGGTGGAACTAGTTAGTCCGATAGATCTGTGAGAGATATTCGGTTTTACAAGTTATGGTTGGAGTAACTCAAAATGGATAAATAGTCATGGTTGACGAAACAACCCACGTCTGTTGTGTGTAACATCGAAGTCTTAAGGTGCAAAATCTGTTTGAAAATCCTAAACTGCACTTTATGACTTTTGAAATCCAATTTATGGGAATGAAATTGAAATATAACAAGGTGCATCATATTCCAAAAATTAGTAAACCAAATTTCGACCTTGGTCGGCCCTCTTTGACCAACAAAATGGCATGTGAAAAATTAAAGCTTAAAAAACTTCCGAGCTCCTAAACGTCTGTTGGGTGCAACTTCGAAGTCGTGAGGTGCAACATCTGTTTGAAAATTAAAATTACACTATATGACTTTTGAGTCCACATTTATGAGGATGAAATAGAAATATAACATGGTGCATCATATTCCAAAAATAGTAAACCGAATTCCAACCACGATCAACCCCCCTTTGACCAACAAAACAACGTGTAAAAATATTGACCTAAAGAAGCTTTCGAGCTCCCAGAAGTCTTTAAGATTGGATTTCTTGGTTTCTAAACTCAAATCAGATAGGTGGAACCTTTTAGACCTATAGATATATGAGAGATCTTCGCTTTACTTGCTATGGTTCTAGTAACTCAAAATGGATAAAAATTTCTGGTTGACAGAACAACACATGTCTGTTAGGTGCAACATCAAAGTCTTGAGAAGCAACATCTGTTTGAAATTCCAAAATTGCACTGTATGACTTTTGAAAACCAATTTAAGGCGATGAAATATAAAAAGAACATAGTGCATCATATTTCAAAAAATGGTATATCGAATTCCGACCGTGGTCAACCACCTTTTGACGGACAAAACAACATGTGAAAAAATTGTGCCAAAAAAGCTTTCGATCTCCCAAAAAGCCTTTAAGACTGAATATCTTGGTTTCTAAACTAAGATGAGATAGCTGGAACCAATTAGTCCGATTGATCTATGAGAGAGCTTTGTTTTTACTCGTTATGTTTCTTGTAACCCAAGATGGATAAAAGGTTATGGTTGACGGAACAAGCCATGTCCGTTGGCTTCAACATCGAAGTCTTGAGGTACAACATTTGTTTGAAAATCCAAAATTGCACGGTATGACTATTGAAAGCCAATTTTTGGGAATGAAATAGAAATTCAACATGGTGCATCATATTCCAAAAATTAGTAAATCGAATTTTGATCGTGGTCCACCCCCTTTTGACCAACAAAACAACGTGTGAAAAAATTAGGCTAAAAAAGCTTTTGAGCTCCCAAAAAATATTATAGTGATGAAATAGAAATATAACATGGTGCATCAAATTCCAAAAAATATTAAATCGATTTCCAACTACAGTCGACCCCATTTTGACCAACAAAATGGCATGTGAAAAAATTGAGTTAAAAAGCTTTCGAACTCCCAAAACGTTTTTAAGATTAAATTTCTTGGTTTCTAAACTAAGATGAGATGGGTGGATACAATTAATCCGATAGATTCATGAGAGATCTTCTTTTCGACTCGTTATGGTCCTAGTAACTCAAAATTTATAAAAATTTATGGTTGGCATAACAACCCATGTCCGTTGGTTGCATCATCGAAGTCTTGAGGTGCAACATCAGTTTGAAAATCCAAAATTGCACAGTATGACTTTTGAAAACCAATTTGTGGGTACGAAATGAAATATAACATGGTGCATCATATTTCAACAAATAGTATATCGAATTTCGACCATGGTCAACCGACTTTGACCAACAAAATGGCATGTGAAAAAACTGAGCTAAAAAAGCATTGCGAAAAGTCTTTAAGACTGAATTTCTTGGTTCTTAAACAAAGATGAGATGGGTGCCACCTGTTAGTCCTTAGATCTATGAGAGAGCTTCATTTTGACTTGTTATGGTTCTAGTAAATCAAAATGGATAAAAAGTTATTGTTGATGGAACAACCCTCATCCGTTGGGTGTATCGAAATCTGGAGGTGCAACATTTGTTTGTAAAAACAAAATTGCACTGTATGCCATTTGAAAACCCATTTATTAGGATGAAATAGAAATATAAAATGGTGCATCATATTCCAAAAAATGGTAAATCGAAATCCGACCACGGTCAAACCCCCTTTGACCAACAAAATGACATGTGAAAAAATTGAGCTAAAAAAGCTTTCTAGCTCCCAAAAGTCTTAAAATTGAATTTCTTGGTTACTAAACTAAGATGACATTTTTGGAACATGTTATTCCTACAAATCCATGAGAGAGCTTTGTTTTGACTTTTATGGTTCTAGTAACTCAAAATGGATAAAAAGTTATGGTTGACGGAACAACCTGCACCTATTAGGTGCAACGTCGAAATCTTGATGTGCATCATCTTTTTGAAAATTCAAAATTGCGCTGTATGACTTTTGAAAACCCATTTATGGGGATAAAATAAAATATAACATAGTGCATCATATTCCAAAAAATAGTAAATCGAATTTCGACCACGGTCTACCCTCCTTTGACCAATAAAACGGCGTGTGAAAAAATTATGCTAAAAAGGCTTCCTAGCTCCCAAAAGTCTTTAAAATTGAATTTCTTGGTTTCTAAACTAAGATGAGATGGGTGGAACCTTTTAGTCCTGTAGGTCAATGAGAAAGCTTCATTTTGACTGGTAATGGTTTTAATAAGTCAATATGAATAAAAAGTTATGGTTGACGGAACAACCCATGTCTGTTGCGTGTAACATCGAAGTCTTGAGGTGCAACATCTGTTCGAAAATTCAAAATGGCACTATATGACTTTTTAAAACCCATTTACAGGAATGAAATAGAAATATAACATGGTGCATCATATTCCAAGAAATAGTAAATCGAATTACGACCACGGTCAACCCCCCTTTGACAAACAAAATGGCATGTAACAAAATTGAGCTAAAAATGCTTTCGAGCTCCTAAAATTCTTTAAGATTGAATTTCTTCGTCTCTAAACTAAAATGATAGGATGGAACCTATTATACCTATAAATCTAGGAGAGAGCTTCGTTTTGACTGGTTGTGGTTTTAGCAACGCAAAATGGATAAAAAGTTATGATTGACGGAACAACCCTCGTCTGCTAGGTGCAACATCGAATCATGAGGTGCAACATCTTTTTGAAAATCCAAAATTGCACTGTATCACTTTAGAAAACAAATTTATAGGGATGAAATAGAAATATAAGATGGTGCATCATATTTTAAAAAATAGTAAATCGAATTCCGACTAAAGTCCACGTCCCTTTGACTAACAAAACGATATGCGAAGCAATAGAGCAAAGCTTTCGAGCTCCTATAAGTCTTTAAAATTGAATTTCTTAGTTTCTAAACTCAGATTGATGGGTGGAACCTGTAAGTCCTATAGAGCTTTGAAAGTGCTTCATTTTGACAAGTAATGGTGTTAATAAGTCAATATGGATAAAAGGTTATGGTTGACGGAACAACCCACATCCTTTGGGTGCAACATCGAAGTCTTGAGGTGCAACATCTGTTTTAAAATCCAAAATTGCATTGTATTACTTTTGTAAACCTGTTTATAGGGATGAAATAAAATATAACATAGTGTACCATATTCCAAAAAATAGTAAACCGAATTCTAACAACTGTCAATGCCCCTTTGACCTACAAAACGGTTTGTGAAAAATTTGAGCTAGAAAGGCTTTCGAGCTCCTTAAAGGCTTTAAGATTGATCTTTTTGGTTCCCAACTAAATGAGATTAGTGGAACTTGGTATATTTATAGATCTATGAAAGAGCTTTGTTTTGATTGGTTATGGATCTAGTAACTCAAAATGGATAAAAAGTTATGGCTGACGAAACAACCAACATCTAGTGGGTGCAATGTAACACCCCGTATTTTCTATGAACATAAAAGCAACAAAACAAAGTATACTTAATTTTTAAAAGAAGAATTAAGGGAAACGGGTTACGCCATTGCGTTCGTCTCGGAATTATGCTTGGAATAGAGTCCAATTTTTCGTAAATCGGACTTCGTATGAGAAAGTTATGGCACTCAGAAGTTTCAGGAATTTAAATAAAATAAAACAGCTCAGATTTAAATTTAAAATTCAAATCACACACCCGGGCTGGGCGGGAAATTTCCCGCCCAAGACCCAGGTCGACCTGGGGGTCGAGTTGGGTGACATAGGTCGACCTGGGGGTCGACCTGGGTGACATAGGTCGACAAGGGGGTCGACATGGGGGTCGAACTCCCGCTATTTCCAGATCCGAGGACTGGTTCGTTTACCTGGGGGTCGACCTGGGTGACATAGGTCGACCAAGGGTCGACCTGGGGGTCGACCTAGGTAACATAGGTCGACCAGGGGGTCCGGCCGGGGGTCGACTTCCCCCCTATTTCCAGATCTAAGGACTGGTTCGTTTTTCTGCATTAGGACGCCCGTTCTGACCAGATTCGTTGATCCCTATGCTACTTAAACACCCCCAAACCCCCTTTCTCTCCACACAAAACCATTGTAATGCTATGCAACCTCAATTCCAATTAAAATAAATCAATGGCGTCTCTACTCTGCTGAAACCTAAGCTAGAACTAGTGCTTCTTCTTCTTCCAATCTGAATAGGATTAAAAGAGAACAACTACAACCCTTTTTCTTTTAGAATCCAACCAAGGTGAGTACAGTTATTTTCAGATATGAAATTTAATTATGATCCCGCCCAGGACCCAGGTCGACCAGGAGGTCGACCTGGGGCTTGACCTGGGTGACATAGGTCGACCAGGGAGTCGAACTGGGGGTTGACCTGGGTGACATAGGTCGACCAGGGGGTCGACCTAGGGGTTGACCTCCCACCTATTTCCCGATCCGGGGACTGGTTCGTTTTTCTGCATTTGAATGCCCGTTCAGACCAGATTCGTTGATCCCTATGCTATTTAAACACCCCCAAACCCCCTTTCTCTCTACACCAAACCATTGTAACGCTATGCCGCCTCAATTCTAATTAAAATAAATCAATGGCGTCTCTACTCTGCTGAAACCTAAGCTAGAATTAGTGCTTCTTCTTCTTCCAATCTGAATAGAATTAAAAGAGAACAACTACAACCCTTTTTCTTTTAGAATCCAACCAAGGTGAGTACAATTATTTTCAGATATGAAATTTAATTATGATCTTGACGTGGTTATCAATCTGAATTTGAGATTATGCATATTCTTGTTTATCAGATTTGTTTTTCTATGTAAATCTATCTTATTAATATTATAGTAACTATTCTGTATCTCCTCCTTCTTTCTGTTCTATAGCCAGGCTACCACGAGCTTGAGCCAAATCTCATAAGAGATTGACGCACAAACGCTAAATTTGCGGAAAATAGTGAATGATGCTGTTACACCCCGTATTTTCTGAGAATATTAAAATAACAAATTAAAGAATAATTTATTTGAAAAAGAGGAATGAGAAAAGAATGATGTTTAGCATTGTTCTAAGGTTTGTAAGCAAAAGACTTAGTAGCTCATTTGGTTAGAACATGTGACTTGCATACAAGAGGTACCGAGTTCGACCCCCGCCAGCGCCATATTTTTGTTTTAGGGGAATGGCTAAAAAGTGGCTTAGTGTGAACGCAGTTCAAAAAGTGGTTTAGTGTGAAAATGGTTAATTATGAAGAAGTTATTAAGCCATGAAGTTTGTTTGCATATGAGAGAAATATATATAGGCATATATAAAAATTAAATAAATAAATATTCAAAAAAAAAGTTCAAAACAGCGAATCGGGAGGGGGAATAGCAGAACCGCACCATTTTTGGAGTCGACCCGAGCTCCGCTGGGTCGACTAGAGGTCAATCCAGGATGTTTGGCTGCCAACCTGTGGCCCGGTTTGCCCTAAGGGATGATATGGCATCTGAGTGGTCCAGATCAGTTCTAGGGTTAATCCTAAGGCCTAAATAACTTCCTACACCTATATATACACCCTAAGACCTAACCTTAATTCATAAATATTATCTATGACACCATTATGCTATCAAATTCTCTCTTAAACCCTAGCCGCCGCATCTAAATCAAATCTCAAGTGTTAAACTTCAACTCAAATTAAAGATTAGAGCTTCTTCAACAATTCAAGAAGATAAATCAGTAACACTGCAACGTTTCTACACCAATTTCAGTGCATAATTCTATTCTTTAACCACGAAAGGTGAGTACGGTGATTTTCACAATATAATGGGATTAAAAGTAACATGATGAAGTTGTAAAGAGGATTCATATGTATGTATGTAATTTAAATCTCATCCAAGTCTTCACCTTTTTGATTCATGTCATCATATGCCTATGTTTCTATGTAAAGTTCATACCTTTATCAGTTTATTCATGTTGAATCTGTCATTATGCCACTATGACAGTTTACATGCCCCTTTATTTCATGATGTTGTGTTAATTCCAATTTTCTGTGATTTGATTCTCTCTTCTTATCCCTATTCCTTTTATTTTTGGATCTAGGCTACCTTCGAGCCTATGTTAAAAATACGCGCGAATGAAAATACGTGGGAACGATGGGAATATGTGAAATATGGAAAATTGGATATTATTGGATATTTTGGACAATTGGATAATATGTGAAATTGGCATATTTGGGTATGAATTACATGGAATTGATGAAATTGCCTATAATTGTAAATTTGTAATTGAGGCTAATTAAATGTAATTAGTGACAATTTGGAATAGGCAATATTATAAACATCATTATATGTTTAGTTGGATATACATGACATAAATTGGGTACTGGTGAAATATGATTATTAATAAACCTTTGACACGAAGTTAGGTGCAATTGTGGCGTAAGACTGCCCGGAACCGCCCGGCAAATCCAGCTGCCACAATTGGACGTCTAATGTGAGAGGTCAAAGGAATGCATTGTAGGCGCAACAGTCAATGACACGAGGTTAGACCCGGTTTGTGGCGTAAGACTGCCCGGAACCGCCCGACAAATCCAGCGGCCATAAAGCGTTCGGTCTAAGGTGGGAGGTCATGCACCGTTCGTCATAAGGAATGAATTAAGGAATAATAACCATAATAAGACGTGGGTATGGTTAGAGGGTCAAGTGGGGTGACTTGTAAATTTTGACATGTAAATATGGGCTTAACCGGAATAAGATAAGACATGTAAATTATGACATGTAAGTATGGACTTAACCATAGCATGTGTAAGACATGGACATTTAAATTAAAATGTTTAAGTGGGAGAAAAACCTAGTGGGGACCAAGCACAGGTGGGAGGATTGTGTCGGATGGGGGATCCGTTTCAACCAGTAAAACGTTTAAGTATCTAATTGGGCCCGGTACTAGGCCGAAGTAGGGGCACGCTTACTGGACTTGAATGTAAGAGGTCAAAATGTGAATAGAGGTGGCATCGCGCGTCCAACGGGTTTATGTGCGTGCATGGGTCCGGGATGGTGGTAAGACGTTGTTGCATCGTGTAGGTATGGTCGTGCATTTTATGTTGGTATCGGAGTTGCCACTTTGGGGAGTGATACACCCCACTGTGGGGCCAGCACGGGTGCCTACGGGGTTTAGGGAGTCGATCGAATGGGTAGGGTAAGGGTACCTTAGCGGTGGTAGGAGCAAGCCGACACCTACGATAGCAGCTAGGTACAAGTAACTACCAAGTATGTCATGTGGGTACAGTTAGTGTGAAGGGATCAACCTTCAGTAAATAGAGACTAGTAGATGTGCGGTGTAATTAAGTAATGTGGTGTAACTTAGCAAAAGTTCGGTGTAACGAAATACATGTTGGTTGAGTTGGATAGTCCTTTGGGTGCTAGTCTGATGTTGACTTCGGTCTTCGGGGTTAGTACTTGGAGGGTTGTTCGCTTAGCCAAGGTGTAGGATTGTCTTAGTACTTAGGAACGGAATCATCTTGTCCATCCTTTTTATTTACCTTATCTATGTTACAGCCATATCATGATGCCTATTTATGTCTTGATCATTTACCATATCTATTATTTGTTAAAATTACTGGACTCTCCAGACTTTATGTCTGACCCATTTTGTTTCCACCTCTTTTCTTTCCTTTTCCCCCCCTCGGGTGTGCAAGGAGGGAATACTACAGCTTAGTGCCGATTTCTTTCAGTTTCTTGAAGAGAGTGGATGTATCGCTTTGCACTCTCTCATCTTTATGGCTTTGCTTATGCTCAGTGGGGATTTATGCATTTATATTATTGAAGTATTTGCTTCTTTATGTACGTTGAAGTTTTTGGAAAAGACAATTGATCCTGTTGTAATGGTTTTGGAGACCACTTATGTAAGCTTGTTTTGAAGTTATGATGCTATGAAATAAGTTTTATCTTCCGTTGTGTTTTATTTATTTACTCTTGTAATTTTTCTATTCTGTACTACTATAACGCTTCATGACATTAATGCATTCCCTTTGTGAGTGACATTAATGGCCATGGGGTGTTACACGTGGTATCATAGCTATGGTTACAAGAACTGATAAAAAGTTTTGAAAAGTGTTTTCAAAAGTATTATTTTCATAGAAAGTATTTTCAAAAACTTGTTTTAAAGAAGCTATTTTCAAGGAAAGTTTACTTTAAAGAGCATAATCCCCGCAAGCCATGCATCTCTCTTTCGCTTCCCTTGTTTTGAAAATCTTTCTTTTTTCTTTTTAGCATGTCTTGAGCATCTGAGATACCAGAGGGTGTTCATGTACCTGGTTGGTTTCGTCAATATCTCGAGATTAGGGCCGCTGCCGTGGGTCCGGCTGACGTTCCTCCTCCCCCAGCTCCAGTCATTCCTCCGCGTGGAGATGCTTTCTCCAAGATATGTAAAGACTTTCGTTCGATGGGCGGAAAACCTTTTAGTGGGTCTGAAACGTTCGTTGAATCTAGAAATTGGTTGAAAGAAGTGTAGGATCTGTTTGGCACTTTCGATTTGGATGATTGTAAGAAGGTCCAATTGGCTGCTTGATTGATGAAGGACGAAGCTTCTTTTTGGTAGGAGGTTACTAATGGAGAGCGTGCTGTAGAGATGTGGGCAGATTTTAGGGGAAGGTTTGAGTTGAAATTCCTTTCTCAAGCTGAGGAGAGTATGTACATGGAGAGGTTCTTGACATTGAAGCAGTAAAACTTGACCGTGAAGGAGTATGTGACCGAATTTAATAAGTTGGCGAGATTTGGGATAGAGTTGGTTAATACGCCTCACAAGAAGGCCTTGAGGTTTGCAAAGGGCCTAAATGAAACATTTCACAGTTTGTCTATGTCCCACATTCCAATTGGGGCTACGTATGAAAACTTGTTGATATGGCATACATGCATGAAGAAGAGAAGGGTGTAAGTACTTTTAGGCCGCAAGATAAGAAGGAGGATCCAAAGAAAGCCCAACAACAAAAGAAAGTGGGTAAAGAAAAGAGGAAGTGTCACACCTTTGGGATACCCGGCCATTTGAAGAAAGACTGTAGGAAGAAGAAGAAGTTCGCTTGTTATCATTGTGGTGATCCAGGTCATGCTATCAAGGACTGTCCTAAGAAGCAAGGGCAGAGGGCAGGTTCTACTTCGGGAGGGCAGGTTCATGCTCTCATGGCTCCGAGGCAGAAGAAGGTAGAAAAATTTCTGTCGAAAGTTTTATTTTCTTGTTTGATCATCCTGTCCGTACTTTATTCGATTCTGGCGCATCACATTCGTTTATCTCTACATCATTAGTTGAAACGCTGCACTTAAATACTAGTCTCGTTATGGATCCCATTATAGTCTCAAATCCTATTGGCGGGTCGGCTCATTTATCCATGGTTTGCAGGGATTTGAGATTGTCTATCTTAGGCGTTGGTTTTGAATGTAATGCTTTTGTGCTTGGTTCCATGGGCTACGGGTTGATTCTAGGGATGGATTGGCTAGCCAGACATAGTGCCATCCTAGATTGTGAACGAAGGGTAGTAAAATTGTTGACTCGTAGTGGAAAGACCCTTAATATTTCTTGTGACCCTAGAGGATCAGTGATGCTTAGTTATCTTGAGTCACTATACGCATCCAATGATGATTTACATTCTGTTCATATAGTCCGTGAATATGTTGATGTCTTCGATGAGGTGAGGGGTCTACCCCCAAAACGTGAGATAGACTTTCGTATTTATCTTGGAGACAATGCAAAACCCGTATCTCTGCCAGTACGCCACATGGATTCTCGTGAGAGGAGGGAACTCAATAAGCAAGTAGGGGAGTTGCTTGAGTAGGGGTTCACAAGACATAGTATATCGGAGTGGGGTGCTCCAGTAGTATTTGACACGAAGGCGGATGGGTCCTTAGACTTTGTGTGGACTATATAGAACTTAATAAGCTTAGAAAGAAGAATAAGCTCCCACTGTCGAGGATTGACGATTTATTCGATCAGTTAGTTGGCGCCTCAGTATTTTCGCAGTTGGACTTAGCCACTGGTTTCCATCGGTTGAGAGTGGCTGAGGATAGCATAGGACTGCTTTTAGGACTCCAGACAGTTTCTATGAGTGGCTGGTAATGCCTTTCGGTTTGACAAACGCCCCCGCATATTTTGTTGACTTAATGAGTAGGGTATTTAGGGAGTTCCTTAACAAATTTGTGGTGGTCTTTGTGGATAACATCTTAATCTTTTCTAAGTATGAAGAAGAGCATGCCCTACATCTTAGGGAAGTGTTGGAGACCCTTCGAGCGCATAGCCTTAAAGCTAAATTTTCTAAATGTCACTTTTGGAGGAAGGAAGTGCGATTCTTAGGGCATATGGTTTCCAAGGAAGGGATAGCTGTGGATCCTACGAAGGTGGTGGCCATCCAAGATTGGAATGTCCCTAAAAATGCTACCGAGGTGAGGAGTTTCTTGGGGTTGGCTGGCTACTATAGGAAGTTTATCAAGGACTTCGCAAAGATATCAGCCCCATTGACATGCTTGACGAAGAAAAACCTAGTTTTCACGTGGGACGTAGATTGTGATGATGCGTTCCAACATTTAAAGAGAGCTTTGACCACAGCTCCAGTCTTAGTGTTGCCAGATGGTAGTAAGCCATTTACTGTTGATACCAATGCTTATGGGACAGGAATAGGCGCAGTCTTAATGCAAGAGGGGACGGTAATAGCCTATAGTGGAAGGCAGTTGAGAATGAATGAGAGAAATTACCCTACACATGACCTAGAGTTGGCCGCTATTGTTTTTGCTCTTAAGTCTTGGCGCCATTATCTTCTTGGTGAGAAATTCGAATTATTCACAGACCACAAATCCCTAAAATACTTGTTCTCTCAGAAGGACTTGAACTTAAGGCAGCAAAGGTGGATGGAATTCTTAGCGTCCTACGATTTCGAGATAGCATATACCCCTGGCAAGGGTAACGTAGTGGCATACGCCTTGAGTAGGAAAAGGTTGTCCTTGAGTCCATTGTTTATTGAGCGGCGAAGCTTAGAGTACATCTCTACGTTGACTTTAGACCTTCCATTGACTTTGTACCCGGTTTTCTAGCATCCTTACAGGTCAGACCTACGCTTTTGGGACAAATTGGTGAGGCACATCAAGATGACTCACAGTTGGTGGAGTTAGTAGAGAAGCTCATAAGGGGGATTCATCGAGCCATCTCAGTAGGTATACCCTAGATGATAAGGGTTGGTTACGTAGGAACGGTAGACTTTGTGTACCACGAGGCGAGAACTTGAGGAAGACCATTCTTGATGATGCACATCGTTCGAAGATGACCATTCATCACGGCGGGAACAAGATGTACATGGACATGAGATGAGTTTACTTTCGGGCCGGTATGAAGAGGGATGTGGCCGAGTTTGGCACTAGATGCTTGGTGTGCCAACAAGTAAAAGCAGAGCAAAAGAAGCCTGGTGGGTTGCTTCACACATTGGAGGTCCCATAATGGAAGTGGGAGAGTGTCTCAATGGACTTTGATGATGGGTTACCGGGATCAAGGAAGGGTAATACAGGGATTTGGGTCGTGGTAGACAGACTTACTAAGAGCGCCCATTTCATTCCCGTGAAGAGTAAGAGGACTGCTCCATGGTTAGCCTCCATTTACATTCGAGAGATAGTTCGTTTGCACGGTGTTCCTTCTAGCATAGTGAGCGATCGCGATCCTATCTTTATTAGCGAGTTTTGGAAGAGCTTGCTTAGAGAGGTGGAAATAGAGCGTGATGCGACGATTCGACGAGCTCCTACGTGCATTCTTGGGTCGGAGATTAAGAAGTTGAGGAATCCAGATGTCAAGCTAGTCAACGTGCAATGGGGAGACGATGAGAGTGACGCTATTTGTGAGACGGAAAAGAAGATGCGTTCATTGTACCCTTTTCTTTTCGAGGGTATGTCTTTTAATTTCTCCTTTATCGCTTAGCTTGTGCTTGTTCTATCTTTATTATGTCCTCTCACTAGTATCTTTGACCTTTAGATAGGGTAATCCTATGGTTGAAACATGTGTTTGAGACATGTTATGTATGGTGGATGCAAGTGTTTGCTAGTGGTTGCTCGTGGATGCATATACACACACTTTAGGCACTAGATCGACTCAGTCACTTTCATATTGCATATTGCATATAAATGGATGTATTTAGTAAAATGAATGTACGTTGAATGTGTGTATCATACGGATATTGCATTTAAATGAATGGTTGTGCACATATGTAGTAATGATATGTATAGGGTTCTTTTCATAAATGATGGATACATGGCACTATCATTATTTGCATTAAGGAGGTTGACTGAATCAGTGGACCGCCTGATTTTGCGTTAGTATACGGACATACACACACTATGCATATGTACATGAAAAGCATTAGAAATCTTTAAAGGACCATGGTTTCTAGTGGTTGATGGTTGAGTAGATGGATGATTGGATGGTAGGATACGTTCTTCTTGACTTAGAGATTTCGAGGACGAAATCCTTTAAGTAGGGAAGAATGTAACACCCCGTATTTTAGAGAATATTAAAATAACAAATTAAAGAATAATTTATTTGAAAAAGAGGAATGAGAAAAGAATGATGTTTAGCATTGTTCTAAGGTTTGTAAGCAAAAGACTTAGTAGCTCATTTGGTTAGAACATGTGACTTGTATACAAGAGGTATAGAGTTCGATACGCGCCAGCGCCATATTTTTGTTTTAGGGGAATGGCTAAAAAGTGGCTTAGTGTGAACGCAGTTCAAAAAGTGGTTTAGTGTGAAAACGGTTAATTATGAAGAAGTTATTAAGCCATGAAGTTTGTATGCATATGAGAGAAACATATATATAGATATATATAAAAATTAAATAAATAAATATTCAAAAAAAAAGAGTTCAAAACAATGAATTTGGAGGGGGAATAGCCGAACTGCACCATTTTTGGAGTCGACCCAAGCCCGCTGGGACGACTAGAGGTCAATCCAGGGTGTTTGGCTGCCAACCCGTGGCCCGATTCGCCATAAGGGCTGATATAGCATCTGAGTGGTCCAGATCAGTTCTGGGGTTAATCCTAAGGCCTAAATAGCTTCCTACACCAATATATACACCCTAAGACCTAACCCTAATTCATAAAAATTATCTATGACACAATTATGCTGTCAAATTTTCTCTTAAACCCTAGCCGCCGCCTCTAAATCAAATCTCAAGTGTTCAACTTCAATTCAAATTAAGGATTAGAGCTTCTACAACAATTCAAGAAGATAAATCAGCAACGCCGCAACGTTTCTACACCAATTTCAGTGCATAATTCTATTCTTTAACCACGAAAGGTGAGTACGGTGATTTTCACAATATAATGGTTTTAAAAGTAACATGATGAAGTTGTAAAGAGGATTCATATGTATGTATGTAATTTAAATCTCATCCAAGTCTTCACCTTTTTGATTCATGTCATCATATGCCTATGTTTCTATGTAAAGTTCATACCTTTATCAGTTTATTCATGTTGAATCTGTCATTATGCCTCTATGCCAGTTTACATGCCCCTTTATTTCATGATGTTGTGTTAATTCCAATTTTCTATGATTTGATTCTCTCTTCTTATTCCTATTCCTTTTATTTTTGGATCTAGGCTACCTTCGAGCCTATGTTAAAAATACGCGAGAATGCAAATACGTGGGAATGATGGGACTATGTGAAATATGGAAAATTGGATATTATTCAATATTTTGGATAATTGGATAATATGTGAAATTGGCATATTTGGGTATGAATTACATAGAATTGATGAAATTGCCTATAATTGTAAATTTGTAATTGAGGCTAATTAATATGTAATTAGTGACAATTTGGAATAGGCAATATTATAAACATGATTATATGTTTAATTGGATATACATGACATGAAAATTGGGTATGGCTGAAATACGATTATTAATAAACCTTTGACACGAGGTTAGGCGCAATTGTGGCGTAAGACTGCCCGGAACCGCCCGGCAAATTCAGCTTCCACAATTGGACGTCTAATGTGAGAGGCCAAAGGAATGAATTGTAGGCGCAACGGTTAATGACATGAGGTTAGACCCAGTTTGTGGCGTAAGACTGCCCGGAACCGCCCGGCAAATCCAGCGGCCACAAAGCGTTCAGTCTAATATAGGAGGTCATGCACCGTTCATCATAATGAATGAATTAAGGATTACTAACCATAATAAGACATGGGTATGGTTAAAGGGTTAAGTGGGGTGATATGTAAACTATGACATGTAAATATGGACTTAACCGGAATAAGATAAGACATGTAAATTATGACATGTAAGTATGGACTTAACCATATCATGTGCAAGACATGGACAATTAAATTAAAATGATTAGGTGGGAGAAAAACCTAGTGGGGACCAAGCATAGGTGGGAGGCTTGTGTCGGATGGGGACCCGTTTCAACCAGTAACCCGTTTGAGTATCTAATTGGGCCCAGTATTAGGCCAGGGTTGGGGCGCGCTTACTGGACTTGAATGTAAGAGGTCAAAATGTGAATAGAGGTGGCAACGCGAGTCCAACGGGTTCATGTGCGTGCATGGGTCCGGGCTGGTAGGTAAGACGTTATTGCATCGTGTAGGTATGGCCATGCATTTTTTGTTGGTTTTCAGGTTGCCACTTTGGTGAGTGATACACCCCACTGTGGGGCCAGCATGGGTGCCTACGGGATTTAAGGAGCCGATCGAATGGGTAGGGTAAGGGTACCTTAGCGGTGGTAGGAGCAAGCCGGCACCTACAATAGCAGCTAGGTACAAGTAACTACCAAGTATGTCATGTGGGTACAGTTAGTGGGAAGGGATCAACCATTAGTAAATAGAGACTAGTAGATGTGCGGTGTAATTAAGTAATGTGGTGTAACTTAGCAAAAGTGCGGTGTAACGAAATACATGTTGGTTGAGTTGGATAGTCCTTTGGGTGCTAGTCTGATGTTGACTTCGGTCTTCGGGGTTAGTACTTGGAGGGTTGTTCACTTAGCCAAGGTGTAGGATTGTCTTAGTACTTAGGAACGGAATCATCTTGTCCATCCTTTTTATCTACCTTATCTATGTTACAGCCATATCATGATGCCTATTTATGTCTTGATCATTTACCTTACCTATTATTTGTTAAAATTACTGGGCTCGCCAGACTTTATGTCTGACCCGTTTTGTTTCCACCTCTTTTCTTTCCTCCCCCCCCTCAGGTTTGCAAGGAGGGAATACTACGTATTAGTGCCGATTTCTTTCAGTTGCTTGAAGAGTGTAGATGTATCGCTTTGGACTCTCTCATCTTTATGGCTTTGCTTATGCTCAGTTGAGATTTATTCATTTATGTTATTTAAGTATTTGCTTCTTTATATACTTTGAAGTTTTTGGAAAAGACAATTGATCATGTTGTAATGGTTTTGGAGACTACATATGTAAGCTTGTTTTGAAGTTATGATGATATGAAATAAGTTTTATCTTCTGCTGTGTTTTATTTATTTACTCTTGTAATTTATCTGTTCTATACTACTATAACGCTTCATGACATTAATGCATTCCCTTTGTGAGTGACATTAATGGCCATGGGGTGTTACAGATGCATAATTAGACATGACTGATTTGTGACAAATTTGAGAAAAGAACATATGTTGTAATTTATGATCTGGATCTGGGAATACTATATATGATAGTATGTGATTTGGAAGAAGGAGAATTATTGTGTATATAATTTAGGTGCAAAGATATATATTATAAAAGGATAACTATTAGATGTGAATACGGCTAGATAGGGATTTTGGATATTAGGCATACGCTGAAATCAAAGGCTATAATTTGGCATAATTCGTATTGTATATCATGATTTGGGGTTTTTAGAGAATATTCTGTAATGTGGAAATTTAACTAAAATTTGGGGCATATGTTATATTGTGAATTATGACCATAATTTGAGCATGTAAAATTAGGCATAATTTTATGATTAAATCTATTAAATTGCCTAATCTGCTAAATCTGTTGAAACTGAATACAATAAATTTGGGGTATGAAAATCTGTAGGCTCGATCTAAAATAGAGCAAAACAAGTTAATAGAACTTTAAATAATCTACAGTAACCTGTAAAGAAGTTTAATTTGTTGAATTGGCATAATTAGTCGGATATTGGCATAATCTGGGAATGAATACTTTAGTTA
Source organism: Allium sativum (assembly GCA_030737875.1). Classification (NCBI taxonomy): domain Eukaryota; kingdom Viridiplantae; phylum Streptophyta; class Magnoliopsida; order Asparagales; family Amaryllidaceae; genus Allium; species Allium sativum. Next base: position 846,685,958 of record CM060919.1, on the reverse strand, counting down.
AAAATAAGAATGTTGAGACACGAGGTTAGACTCTGTTTGCGGTAGAATCCTACACGGACCCAACTGGCTTAACCAGTAACGGAAAACTGCAGTCTAATGTGAGAGGTCGTAGGCATAACTAAAAGATGCTTAGAAACGAGGTTAGGTCTGGCTTGTGGCAGAAGTCTGCTAGGAACTGCCTGGCACATCCAGCGGCCACAAGCTACCGACCTAATGTGAGAGGTATGTGCATTTGTGATTAATTAATGCAAATCTTGGATAAATATGATGCCTAAAATGTGTTGGGTAGAAAAGGTTAAATCAACTGGGCGGATGAATCTAATAAACCCGTTTCGTAAATCTGTAAGCCCAATACAAGGTTTGGTAAAACAATCTATAAGTCTGCTAATCTGTATATCTGATCCGTTAACTTGTTAACCTGTATGTCTGATCTGAGTAGTTAATCTAAACTTTGTACATCTAAAATCTGTAAGCAAGTTAATCTGAAATCTGTTAGTCTGGGGACACAAGGTTAGGAGGGGTAATTACTTGTGTCATCTGTTGTGTGGGACCCATATAAGTCAGTAACCCTTTTCTGGTATCAAAACAATAACCCAACACTAGGAGGGGTCCGGGTACGCTTACTGAACTGATTGTAAGAGGTTCACTCTGATAATGGCGAGGGGTGTCGATGGCGCATTCCAACCGGGTTATGTGCATGCATGGATCGGTCTGCTCTGAGGATGTAAGACACCGTGACATCTGTAAATAGGTCTGTGTCTATAGGTTGCCACATTAGGGAATGATACACCCTTCTGTGGGGCCGGCAAAGGGTATTTATGTATTAGGGAGCCGATCGCTTGGGGTAGAATTTAGGGTACACCTAGTTCTGTTTGTTTTTGTTGGTGTACCGTCTATTTCTTTTGGGGTGGTAAAGGCCCATTATTAGCATTCTGTTTCTGTACCTTCTGTTTCTGTTGGGGTGGTAAAGGCCCATTAGTTGGGGTGGTAAAGGCCCATTATTAGCATTTTGTTTCTGTACCTTCTGTCTCTAATGGGGTGGTAAAGGCCCATTACTAGCATTCTTTTTCTGTAGAGATTTTTCTGTTTCCGGTTCTGTTTCGGTTTAGACATTAGGGTAACATCTAATCCTTTTATACTAAGTATTAGTGCAGAGAAGTACGATATAGGTAAGAAGCATATCTTGGTCTATATCATTCTGTTTCTTCTATTTAACTTAAGCATACCTGCTACTCCTGTTGCTGTAATCCCTCATCCAGTTTTATTTACATGTCATGATACTACTATTTGTTTATATGCTGAAAGTTACTGGACTCGCCAGACTTTATTTTTGACCTCGTTTGTTTTCGCCTCTTTTTCTTTCCGTCCCCCCCCCCCCCCCAAGGTCTCAGGGTGGAAACATAGGAGCCTGATTCATATTCTCTCTACTTGATGTGCTTGAAGTAATGCTTGGCTTTGATTCTATCTTCTTATGGCAGTTTATGTTGGGGAATATGGTTTTAAAATTATGCGTTCTTAAGGATTTTTGTATAAGACTGATACTTGTGTACTTGGGTTTTGGTATTGTGATTTTGAAGGATGTAACCAAACTTACTTATGTTTCTGCTGTAACAAAGTTATAAAATTTTCAAGTACTACTTTACTTATCTGTCTTGTAATATTCTGTTCTATTTTACTTATAATGCTTCATGGAAGTTAATGCATTCCCTTTGTGAATGACATTAACGGACATGGGGTGTTACACTTGGTATCAGAGCTGAAGGTTACTAGATTTTATAAAAAAAATTGAAAACTATTTTCAAAAAGGTTTTAAAAAGGAAGTATTTTCAAAAGTTAAGTTTATTTTGAAAAACATAATCCCCAAAATCCATATATCCGTCTTTCGATTCTCCGTTTTTGAATCTCTTTTCTTTCGTTTCATCATGTCTGGACAACAAAACATCCCTTATATCCCAGAGGGAGTCACCATACCCGGATGGTTCCATAGATATTTGGAGGCCACGCCACCCGCCGAAGGCCAAGGAAATGTTCCTCCAACTGTACACTTCGCTCCTCCTCCTCCTCCGTGCGTGAATACTTTCCCAAAGTCATGTAGAGACTTTCGAACTATGGGTGAAAGAACTTTAATGGGACTGAATCATTTGTGGAAGCAAGAAACTGGCTCAAGGAAACAGAAGATTTGTTCGTTATCTTTGAAGTGGATGATAGGCAGAAGATATAGTTGGCTGTATGGTTACTTAAGGATGAAGCCTCATTCTGGTGGGAGGTCATGAATGGAGAACGAGCAGTGGAGACATGGATGGATTTCAGGCATAGGTTCGAGATGAAATTTCTCTCACGAGCAGAAGAGAATTTATACATGGAGAGGTTCTTGGCTTAGAAGCAGGGGAATTTATCAGTGAAAGAGTACGTCAACAAGTTCAATAAGTTGGCGAGATTCGGCTTTGACTTGGTGAAGACACCTGATAAGAAGGCCATGAGATTCGTTAAAGGTTTAAATGAGCCACTGCACGGGTTGGCTATGACCCACATTCTTATGGGGGCTACCTTCGAGAAATTGGTTGACATGGCATTGATGCATGAAGAGGAAGCCAAAAGTGAGAAAAAAGAGGAAAAGCTTGAAGGACCATAGAATAAAAAAGCGTGGCCCAAAAAGGAAACACAAAAAAAGGGATGAAAAGTCTAAAGATAAGGAGAAAAAGTGCTTTACTTATGGAAGCTTAACTCATCTGAACAAGGATTGCAGAAAGAGGAAGGACACTTGCTTCAACTGTGGTGAGATGGGACACTTCACTAGGACTGGCCGAAGAAACGCGGGCAAGGACAGAGGACATGACCTACTTCTGAAGGCAGGTGAATGCTCTCGTGGCTGGTGGATAGGATAGAGAGAGGAAAATTTCTGTAGGAGGTTTAATTTCCTTATCTGATTAGTGAGTTAAAACTCTTTTTGATTCTGGCATTTTGATTCTGTAATTGAGACTGCACTTTAATATTAGTCTTGCTTATAATCCTGCTATAGTCTCAAAACCCATAAGGGTTACGATGATTTGTTTGTGATAAGTTGGTGGTATCTGTGTTGGGCGTTAAGTTGACTATGACGCATACATTCTGGGTTTTGATAATCTGATATGTACCAAGTATTTTATAAGTATCCGAATATTTCTGAAAATGATAGGGGTTTTTACTCGAAGCATGAAGTAGATTTCCAATTTTGACATTGTTTAATGGGAGTAATTGTCTGAGTGTCAATCTAATGTTGATTTCGGTCTTCGGGGTTGATACTTAGAGATTTATTCTCTTAACTGATGTCTAATGGGGACAGAACTTTTGTTTTAATTGTACTTGCTTCTGTCACTCGGTTGTATCCTATCGATCGAATCTTCGACCTTTAGGTAGAAACTAATGGGTGTAAACATGTGTTTGAGACATGTTATGTTTGATGGTTGCAATTGGTTGCTAGTGGATGCTCGTGGTTACATATACACACACTAGGCACTAGATCGGCTCAAAAGCACTCTCTCATACTGCATATGGATGTGTGCGCATTTTTTAATTTTTGTGGATGCAAAATGATTGACTCATCACATGGATGTTGCATTTGGATGAATGGTTATGCACTCATATAGAAATGATGTTTATCAAATAGGATTTCTTGCATACATAATTGGACTCATGGTACCAACATAAATTTGCATTAAGGAGGTCAACTGAATCAGTAGACCGCCTGATATTTGCATTAGATAAGAGACATATAGATGCTTGTTCAGACAACATTAGAAATTTTCAGAGGACAATAGATGCTTGTGAATGATGGTTGACTAGATGGTTGATTGGATGGTAGGACACATTCTTCTTAACTTGAAGATTTCGGGGATGAAATCCTGTAAGGAGGGGAGAATGTAACACCCTGTATTTTTTGTGAACATAAATGTAACAAAACAAAGTATACTTAATTTTTAAAAGAAGAATTAAAGAAAAGGGTTACGCCACTACGTTTGTCTCGGAATTCTTCATGGAATAGAGTCCAAGTTTTTGTAAATCGGACTTCGTATGAGAAAGTTATGGCACTCAGAAATTTCAGGAATATAAATAAAATAAAATACCACAGATTTAAATTTAAAATTCAAATCACACACCCAGGCTGGGCAGGAAATTTCTCGCCTAGGACCCAGGTCGACCAGGGGGTCGACCTGGGAGACATAGGTCGACCAGGGGGTCGACCTGAGTGACACAGGTCGACCAGGGGGTCGACCTTCCCCCTATTTCCAAATCCGAGGACTAGTTCGTTTTTCTGCATTTGGACGCCCGTTCTGACCAGATTCGTTGATCCCTATGCTATTTTAACACCCCCAAACCCCCTTTTCTCTTTGCACCAAACCATTGTAACGCTATGCTACCTCAATTCTAATTAAAATAAATCAATGATATCTCTACTTTACTGAAACCTAAGCTAGAACTAGTGCTTCATCTTCTTCCAATCTGAATAGAATTAAAAGAGAACAACTACAACCCTTTTTCTTTTAGAATCCAACCAAGTTGAGTAGAATTATTTTCAGATATGAAATTTAATTATGATCTTGACGTGGTTATCAATCTGAATTTGAGATTATGCATATTCTTGCTTATCAGATCTGTTTTTCTGTGTAGATCTATCTTATTAATATTATAGTAACTATTCTATATCTCTTCCTTCTTTCTGTTCTATAGCCAAGCTACCACAAGCCTGAGCCAAATCTCATAAGAGATTGATGCACGAACGCTAAATTTGGGGAAAATAGTGAATGGTGCATAATTAGACATGACTGATTTGCGACAAATTTGAGAGAAGAACATATGTTGTAATTTAAGATCTGGATCTGGGCATACTATATATGATAGTCTGTGATTTGGAAGAAGGAGAATTATTGTATATATCACTTAGGTGCAAAGATCTATATTATAATAGGATAACTATTAAACGTGAATACGCCTAAATGGGGATTTTGGATATTAGGCATGCGCTGAAATTAAAGGCTTTAATTTGGCATAATTCGTATTGTATATCATGATTTGGGGTTTTTAGAGAATATTATGTACTATGTAAATTTAATTAAAATTTAGGGCATATGTTATATTGTGAATTATGACCATAATTTGAGCACGTAAAATTAGGCTTAATTTTATGATTAAATCTGTTAAATTGCCTAATCTGTTAAATCTGTTGAAACTATATACGGTAAATTTGGGGTATGAAAATCTGTAGGCTCGATCTAAAATGGAGCAAAACAAGTTAATAGAATTTGAATAATCTTCTGTAACCTGTAAAGAAGTTTAATTTGTTGAATTGATATAATTTATTGGATATTGGCATAATCTAGGAATGAATACTTCAGCTAAAATAAGAATGCAGAGACACGAGGTTAGACTCTATTTGCGATAGAAGTCTTCCCGGACCCAACCGGCTTAACCAGCAACCGCAAACTGTCAGTCTAATGTGAGAGGTAATAGGCATAACTAAAAGATGCTTAGACACGAGGTTAGGTCTGGCTTGTGGCAGAAGTCTGCCCGGAACCGCCCGGCACATCCAGCGGCCACAAGCTACCGACCTAATGTGAGAGGTCTGTACATTAGTGATTAATTAATGCAAATCTAGGATAAATATGATGCATAAACGTGTTGGGTAGATAAGGTTAAATCAACTGGGCGGATGAATCTAATAAACCCATTTCGTAAATCTGTAAGCCCAATACAAGGTTTGGTAAAACAATCTGTAAGTCTGCTAATCTGTATATCTGATCCGTTAGTCTGAAAATTTGTTAATGTGTATGTCTGATCCGAGAATAGTTATTTTGAACTTTGTACATCTGATAACTGTAAGCAAGTTAATCTGAAATCTGTTAGTTTGGGGACACAAGGTTAGGAGGGGTAATTACTTGTGTCATCTGTTGTGTGGGACCCATATTAGTTAGTAACCTTTTTCTGGTATCAAAACAATGACCCAACACTAGGAGCGGTCCGGGCACGCTCACTGAACTAATTGTAAGAGGTTCACTCTGATAATGGCGAGGGGTGTCGATGGCGCATTCCAACCGAGTCATGGGCGTGCATGGATCCAGTCTGCTCTGAGGATGTAAGACATCGCGACATCTGTAAATTGGTCTGTGTCTATAGGTTGCCACTTTAGGGAATGATACACCCTTCTGTAGGGCCAACATGAGGTATTTATGTATTAGGGAGCCAATCACTTAGGGTAGAATTTAGGGTACACCTAGCTTTGTTTGTTTTTGTTGGTGTACAGTCTGTTTCTTTTGGGGTGGTAAAGGCCCATTATTAGCATTCTGCTTCTGTACCTTCTTTTTCTGTTGGGGTGGTAAAGGCCCATTAGTTGGGGTGGTAAAGGCCCATTATTAGCATTCTATTTCTGTAACTTCTTTCTCCGTTGGGGTGGTAAAGGTCCATTACTAGCATTCTGTTTCTGTAGAGATTATTCTTTTTCCGTTTCTATTTCGGTTTAGACATTAGGGTAACATTTAATCCTGTTATACTAAGTATTAGTGCAAAGAAGTAAGATATAGGTAAGAAGCATATCTTGGTTTATATCATTCCGTTTCTTCTGTTTAACTTAAGCATACCTGCTACTCCTGTTGTTGTAATCCCTCATCCAGTTTTATTTACATGTCATGATACTACTATTTGTTTATATGCTGAAAGTTACTGGACTTTCCAGACTTTATGTCTGACCTCGTTTGTTTTCGCCTCTTTTTCTTTTCGTTTCCCCCCCAGGTGCTTAGAGTGGAAACATAGGAGCTTGATTCATATTCTCTCTACTTGAAGTGCTTGAAGTATTGCTTGGCTTTGACTCTACCTTCTTATGGCAGTTTATGTTGGGGATTATGGTTTTAAAATTATGCATTCTAAAGGATTTTTGTATAAGACTGATACTTGTGTACTTGGGTTTTGGTATTGTGATTTTGAAGGATGTAACCAAACTTATTTCTATTTCTGCTGTAATAAAGTTATAAAATTTTCAAGTACTACTTTACGTATCTGTCTTGTAATATTCGTATCTATTTACTTATAATGTTTCATGGAAGTTAATGCATTCCCTTTGTGAATGACATTAGCAGACATGGGGTGTTACTTGCAACATCGAATTCTTGAGGCGCAACATCTATTTGAATTCCGAACTTGCACTGTAGGACTTTTGAGTACACATTTATGAGGATGAAATAGAAATATAACATGGTGCCTTATATTCCAAAAATTAGTAAATCGAATTTCGACCATGGTCGACCTCCCTTTGACCAACAAAACTACATGTGATAAAATTGAGCTAAAAAAGCTTTTCAGTTCCCAAAAGTCTTTAAGATTGAATTTCTTGGTAAAAAATTATAGTTGACGAAACAACCCATGTCTGTTGGGTGTAGCATCAAAGTCTTGAGGTGCAACATCAGTTTGAAATCCAAAATTGCGCTATATGACTTTTGAGAACCCATTTATGGGGATGAAATAGAAATATAACATGGTGCATTATATTCAAAAAAATAGTAAATTGAATTCCAACCACGATCAACCCCCCTTTGACTAATAAAACAGCATGTGAAAAAATTGAGCTAAAAAAGTATTCGAGCTCCCAAAAGACTTTAGGATTGAATTTCTTGATTTCGAAACTAAGGTGAGATAGGTGCAACCTATTAGACCTAAAGATATATGGGAGATCTTCATTTTGACTAGTTAATATTCAAGTAACACAAAATGGATAAAAAGTTATGGTTAATGGATCAACACTAGTCCCCTGGGAGCAACATCGAAGTCTTGAGGTGCAACATCTGTTTATAAATCCAAAATTGCACTGTATGACTTTTGAAAACCAATTTATGGGGATGTAATAGAAATATAACATGGCGCATCATATCCCAAAAAATAGTAAATTGAATTCCAACCACGATCAACCCACCTTTGACCAACAAAACGTGTTAAAAAATTGAGCTAAAAATGCTTTTGATCTCCCAAAAATTCTTTAAGATTGAATTTCTTGGTTTCTAAACTAAGATGAGAGTTGGAACCAGTTAGTTCGATAGATCTATGAGAGAACTTAGTTTTGACTTGTTATGGTTCTAGTAACTCAAAATGGATAAAAAGTTATGGTTTACATAACAACCCATGTCCATTGGCTGCAACATCGAAGTCTTGAGGTGCAACATCTGTTTGAAAATCCAAAATTGCACTATTTAACTTTTGAAAACCCATTTACGGGGATAAAATAGAAATATAACATCATGCATCATATTCCAACAAATATTAAACCTATGATCAAGGTTAACCCCACTTTGACCAACAAAAAGGCATTTGAAAAAATTGAGCTAAAAAAGCTTTCCGAAAAATTTTTAAGATTGAATTTCTTGGTTACTAGACTAAGACGAGAAGGGTAGAACCTGTTAGTCCTATAAATCTAAGAGAGAGCTTTGTTTTGACTGGTTATGGTTCTAGTAACTTAAAATGGATAAAAAGTTAAGGTTAATGGAACAACCCTCGTCCGTTGGGTGCAACATCGAAATCTTGAGAAGCAACATTTGTTTGAAAAACCAAAATTGCACTATATGACATTTGAAAACCCATTTATTGGAATGAAATAGAAATATAACATGGTGAATTGTATTCCAAAAAATAGTAAATCAAAATCCGACCGCGACCAACAAAACGACATGTGAATATATTGAGATAAAAATGCTTTCTAGCTCCCAAAAATCTTTAAGATTGAATTTCTTGGTTTCTCAAGTAAGATGACATAGCTGGAACCTGTTCGTCCATAGATCAATGAGAGAGCTTCATTTTGACTGTTTATTGTTCTACTAACCCAAAATGGATAAAAAGTTATGTTGACGGAACAACCCACGTCTGTTGGGCGGAACATCGAAGTCTTGAGATGCAACATCTGTTTGAAAATCCAGAATTGCACTGTATGACTTTTGAAAACCAATTTATGGGGATGTAATAGAAATATAACATGGTGCATCATATCCCAAAAAATAGTAAATTGATTTCCGACCACGGTCAACCCCCTTTGACCAACAAAATGTGTTAAAAAATTGAGCTAAAAAAGCTTTTGAGCTCCCAAAAATTCTTTAAGATTGAATTTCTTGGTTTCTAAACTAAGATGAGATAGCTGGAACCAGTTAGTCCGATAAAACTATAAGAGAGCTTCATTTTGACTTGTTATGGATGTTGTAACTCAAAATGGATAAAAAGTTATGGTATACATAACAACCCATGTCCATTGGCTGCAACGTCGAAGTCTTGAGGTGCAACATCTATTAGAAAATCCAAAATTGCATTACATAACTTTTGAAAACCATTTTATGGGGATGAAATAGAAATATAACTTCGTGCATCATATTCCAACAAATAGTAAATCAAATTCCGACCACACTCAACCCCACTTTGACCAATAAAACAACATTTCAAAAAATTGAGCTGAAAAAGATTTCCGAAAAGTTTTTAAGATTGAATTTCTTGGTTCATAAACTAAGTTGAGACGGGTAGAACTATTAGTCCTATAAATCTATCAGAGAGCTTCGTTTTGACTGGTTATGGTTCTTGTAACTCCAAATGGATAAAATGTTATAGTTGATGGAACAACCCTCGTCTGATAGGTGTAACATCAAAATATTCAGGTGCAACAATTGTTTGAAAATCCAAAATTGCACTGTATGACATTTGAAATCCCATTCAGTGGAATGAAATAGAAATACAACATGGCTAATCATATTCCAAAAAATAGTAATTGAAATTCGACCATGGTCAACCTCCCTTTGAATAGAAATATGACATGGTTAATCATATTCCAAAAAATAGTAATTGAAATCCGACCACGTTAACCGCCCTTTGATCAATAAAACGACAAGTGAAAAAATTGTGCTAAAAACGTTTTCTAGCTATCAAAAGTTATTAAGATTGAATTTTTTGGTTTCTAAACTAAGATGAGATGGCTGGAACCTTTTCGTCTAATAGATCAACGAGAGAGCTTCGTTTTGACTGTTTATGGTTCTACTAGCTCAAAATGAATAAAAAGTTATGTTGACTGAACAACCCACATCTGTTGGGTGCAACATCGAAGTCTTGAGGTGCAACATCTGTTTAAAAATATAAAATTGCACTGTATGACTCTTGAAAACCAATTTATGGGGTTGTAACATAAATATAACATGGTGCATCATATCCCAAAAACTAGTTAATCGAATTCCGACCACAGTCAACCCCCCTTTGACCAACAAAACATGTTAAAATATTGAGCTAAAAAACCTTTAGAGCTCCCAAAAAGTCTTTGTTTACACCAAAATGGTCTAAACACCCAAGGTACTAAACTGTACTTCACCAATTCGGTAAGGAATAAATGGAACCATGTTTAATCTGCAATAAAAAGTGAAAAATGCAAGAAAAGTAAAATAGAGATGAGATTTAGAGTGGTTCAGCCGTTAACGAGGCCTACGTCCACTATGAAGGTGATTTCCTCTCTTATAATGAGAATTACAAAGTACATCCACCCTTTCTTTTCACACATTTCTATATCCACTCACCATACCCTCGTTTATATATTTCAATCTAAGGAATTATACAAGAGAGTAGTAGAATTTGGGGAGAAGAAGGATGGATGAATGGTTACGAAGAAGGATCTCTTTGTTTTCCTTCATCGTAAGATTGCCCTTGACGCCATGGTTGAATCTGTGGTTGAGGATGAAATTCAGCAACACTTCGTGGTCCTTTTCGGAAAAGCCCCTTTATGTTGGTAGCCATGGTGTATTTATAGGTGAACTTCCCTTGGTAAATGACTCGGAATCCGTTTATCCAGGCTGTGGATCGTTCATTTTGTTAATTACAACCATGCCACTAGCTAGCTGTAGCCAGCTGTCCGTAGTTGTATCCAGTTATTATATGCGGACGACTCGTTGGAACGAGTATCATGAATAGTCGAGCGGGTTCATGTAAGCGAGCGTCCTGCGAGCGCTTTTGGGAGATTTTATAAGAGCAGGATGCGGGTCTAGAGTTGATTCTCCTTTGTTCCTTGTGCGACCGTCCTTCTCGGTCCAGGGGCGCTCGTCTTCTTGCCGCCTTTGTATGACGCTGTTTGGCTTTACGGCTATGTTATGAAGTCGCTCCCGCTTGTGCTGAATGGGCGACTTGCTTTATTTCGGTGTTTGAGTGGTTCTTAGGATATGCGACCTGTATCTTTATCGGGTTGCACATTTCATGATATGTTATGCCGTTATCCTTGGTCGCATCGGTTAACTTGACCTTCCCTGTAACGACCCGTATTCTACACATCATAGGATTGTAGAATATTTATTTCTTTCCCGTATGAAGTTGTATGGTCATATAACTTTGGGAAGCATCCATTAGAGTCATTTCCCATGTTCATGATTTTTGTCGATTTTTAAATGACCATTTTGCCCCTAGTTGGTACTGTTTTGGCCATAACTTTTGATTGGAAAGGAATTTTGACCTGAAACAACTTCCATTAGATTCGTTTGATGGTTTACCTTTCCGTAGAGTGGTCATTATAGCCAAACGGACTTACCGTTTGGGAGATATGGCTGAAATAAAGTTTGGAGGGTGAAAAACTGCTTAACCGGGCCAAATCGCGTGATTAGTGAGTAGGCCCATAACCCATTTCGGGATTAGGGTTATGGGGGGCTGAAATGAGATAGAGGATCATTCCATTTCAGTTTTCTAGCCTCCACTTATCACCAAGGAACCCTAAAAATGGCCTCTAACCTTTAAATCACCTCCAAATCATCTTTTGATCAAGGATTAAGCTTAGCAACATCTAATCAAGGGAGATCTACACCAAATCAACATTGGAGCTGCTGTTTGGCATTGAGATTCACATCAAATCAGAGAATTATTTCAGATCTTAGTTTATTTGTGGCTAAGGTGAGTGATTTGCATAGTTTTGCACTAATTATGGCTAATTAGGGTTGATTAGTGTTAATTAGCGAATTTAAACATGATAAAATTCGGGAAAAATGTTCATAAATTCTTAAATGATGTTTTAGGCCTCTGATATGAATTTGGGTTAATTTGGTTAAGTTTTGTTAATCCTATCATTAGTTTCACCTAAACATGCTTAAGGGGAAATATGGGGTTTTGGGTATGTTTGATCCATTTTAACCTATCATGTTGATGTTTTGATGTTTGTGGTTGATTATGCATGTTGCTATGACTGTATGAAATGCTTTGTGATTGATTTCAATAGTTAGAATGGTCGAAAACATCGTCGAATGGCGTAAACACTTGCTGGAACAGTTTCAGAAAACAGTGCAGGGTTCGAATCGGATCGGATATGGGGCTCGGATCGGATATGTTGAACTGAGCAATGGAATTCGATCGGATCGGAACCCAGCACTTGGGGAAAATGGCAAAAAGGAAGGCCACGCTAACTGAACTGGGATCGGATCGGATTAGGGAGGACGGATCGGAGCGGAGGCATGAGAATGGATCGGATAGGAGCATGTGAAGGACGAGGAGACGGATCGGAACGGAGGCACGAGCTGGAGGGGAGATGACACCCGACCCGACCCGAGGAAAAACGCCCGACCCGAACCGATGGAGTGGCACCCGACCCGAACCGCACCAGAAGAAGACCCGATCCGAACAGATGGAGAACACCCGACCCGAACCGATTGCTTGAGGAGGAACCCGACCCGACCCAGTATTGACCAATAACCCGAGATGCAAAGGTAGTCCAATATGGGAAGTTGGAGCTCAGGATCCAGTTGGGAACCGATGAGTTCACTTCATGGTTGGACTTTGCTGCGGGACGTGTGCTAAGGAGTTGTCGACGTTCATAACTTCGATTCACCACTAAGAATGAATGATGGGCTACTTATCAGTGCAGTAGGGTCATTATGACCTGAGGGGCAAGGTGATGGTAGCAAGACTACGTTATCATTGCAGTAGGGTCATTATGACCTGAGGGGCAAGGTGATTCGTAGTAAGACTATGAGCCAGCGCAGATGGGGTGAATAACTCCATGGGGCAAGTGGACATAGTAAGGATTGGTAAGGCTATGAGCCAGTGCAGTGGGGTTCTTGTGACTCCATGGGGCAAAGTGGACATAGTAAGGATTGGTAAGGCTATGAGCCAGTGCTGTGGGGTTCTTGTGACTCCATGGGGCAAAGTGGACATAGCAAAGGATTAGTGGCTATGTTATCAGTGCAGTGAAGCCATTATGACTTCATGGGGCAGAGTGATCGTAGCAAGGTATGTTGGGTGATCGAAGTGGTGAATATCGTATGCTTTACGCACTGAGTGAGAGATGTGAGGTTGGATGCTATGTTTGATTGTTTGCCATCCCTATGACATGCACACCTCCCCCACCTCCGTATCTTTACACTGTTTGATATGGTACCTTAGAGTGTTGTACAGTATGTAGTGCTAACTCTTTGGTTGCAGGTCCAGGTTCAGGTATGTTTTTAGTCTACCTGTTATTGTTCACTTTAGATGCTTATCGCTCATACCAGGCTTTATGTCTGACCCAGAGTTTTATGTCTCCTCTTATTACTCTGGGTGCTCACACGAGCAGACTAGAGACAGGTTAGCTGGTGATGCGCGAGTAGCTAATTCGGAGGCGGGCAGGAGGCTTCCACGTATGATATATATATACACATTCTCCCTGTGTCGTTGGTGGTCGCTACTTGGGCATTAGTAGTGTACCTCCTTTATCTTACTTTTGCTTTGAGACAGTTTGAAAGTTGTAATAAGCTGTATTTTGGATTTCCGCTACTATGATGTTTAGTTCTGATTTTCAGCTTATGCACTGTCTCTCCTGTTTTATGTCAAGTATGTTATTATTATATTTTGCTCTATGCGCTGTGAGACATTCTATAGGTTCTTTGTATGTTCATCTTCTTCTTCCTTTTCCTTCTGACGACCCGTTCCGTGCTAACTGGACATGTGTACAGCGCACCTTTGGAGTAAATGTCGGTTGGTGCGGGGCGGGCTGTCACACTTGGTATCAGAGCTCTAGGTTGCGTAGTTAACCTAAGGAAAGACACTAGGGAGAGTTAATACGTATATGAGAGCGCATATTTGTGATTACTTTGGTTTTCAAAAGATTTGTATATATATACTATTAGTAGTATAAGAATGAAGTCGCACTGCACTAGCACCACTATGGGGTCGTTAATCGTTTCCCTTTTTCAGATTGACGATGAGCCGAGACACGAGGGGTGCTGGTAGAGGGACCAACCAAGGGAATGTCGCTGACATGAGGGCGATGTTTACTAACCTCATGAGAGACAAGCTTAGAGAAGTGCAAGGGGCAGTTCCCAATCCCGAAGTTGGTGTTGGCCCAGTAGTGCAGGCGCCTAGGGTCGATTTCGCCAAGTTGTGCAAAGATTACACTAATCTCGGTGGAAAGCCGTTCCACGGAACGGAGTCGGCCACAGATGTTCAAGATTGGATGGATAGCTGTGACCGTATCTTCGATGACTTGGGTCTTGAGGATGCGATGAAGAGAAGGCTAGCGTCTCGTCAGTTGCAAGGGCGAGCGATGAATTGGTGGAATGCCATTAGAACAGCTACTCCATAGGACCAGGTTACTTGGGTTCAGTTCAAGGCTCGCTTTAGCGAGAAGTTTATTCCAGCTGCCTAGAAGTCAGTATTGTTTAAGAGGTTCTTGGAACTCAAGCAGAACGGAAGGGCAGTTTCTGACTATATTGCTGAGTTCGACACTTTGTCGAAGTATGGACTGTCTCTCATTGATACTCATGAAAAGAAGAATGAGAAGTTCATTACTGGTTTGGATGGATACTTGGGGGAAAGGCTTATCAACCACATCGATGAGACTTTTGAATCGATCGTGGGGAAAGCTTTGAGATCAGAGAGTCTTTACCCTAAGTCAAAGACTGAGGCTGCATCTGCAGAAGGGCCAAAGCCGCAAGCAGGCGGTGGAGGCAAGAATAGCTCTCAGAATAAGAGGAAGCAGGACCAATCTAAGGGTGGCCAGAAAAAGAGCAAGAAGGATGTTGAGTGCTTCAGCTGTGGAAAGAAGGGCCATTATGCTAAAGAATGTCGGGCCAAGCCAGCGGAAAGGAAGTGCTACAACTGTGGTCAAATGTGACATCAGAAGGATAAGTGTCCGCAACCTCTTAAGGAGAAGCAGATTGTGAAAGCATATTCTCTTGATGCTGTTCCTTCTTCGTCGAATGCCCCAACTGCGGCGGAGAAAGGAAAGAATGTTGTTATTCAAGGTATGCTTTCTATTTATGATGTACCAGTTCGAGTTTTGTTTGATACTGGGGCTTCCCGTTCCTTCATATCTAGTGACCTGGTAGATAGGTTGGGACTGGAACCCGAGATAGTCGATAGACCATTGATTGTGACGAACCCGATTGGTGGTTCGACTAGCCTTAGTATGATTTGCAGGAATTTGGTCTTATCGAGTCATGGATGTATGTTTGTATGTGATTGCTTTGTTTTGGGCTTTACTGGGTATGGCATTATATTGGGAGTCGATTGGCTCCAAAGATACGGGGTGGTGGTAGACTGTGAGGGCTTTTTGGTGACAGTGAGGGCGGATGATGGGCGGAGGGTAGTGTTTGGTAGTCTACCTAGTGATGGGGTTATGGCTAGTTTTGTAAATTCCCTCGACATACCGCAGGATGAGTTGTCAGATGTGCCCGTGGTTGGCCAGTATCCGGACGTCTTCGAGGAGGTGACCGGGCTTCCACCACACCGAGAGATTGAGTTCCGTATTGATTTGGTGAAAGATGCCAGACCTATAGTGATGCCACTTCGTCGTATGGCACCAAGGGAGCAGCGAGAGATCGGGGTGCAAGTCAGCAATCTTTTGAAGAAGGGATTTATTAGAGGAAGTGTCTCCGAGTGGGGAGCACCAGTTGTGTTTGCCACTAATGCAGATGGTTCCCTTCGTTTGTGTGTGGACTATCGCGAGTTGAATAAGGTAACGAGGAAGAATAAGTATCCTCTACCGCGGATAGATGATTTGTTTGATCAGCTGGAAGGAGCAAGAGTGTTCTCCCAGTTGGACCTCGCGACAGGATTTCATCAGCTTCGAGTAGCGGATGAGAGTGTTCCGAAAACGACATTTAGGACGCCGTCTGGATTTTATGAGTGGTTGGTCATGCCATTTGGGTTGACTAATGCACCAGCCTATTTTGTGGATCTTATGAATCGAGTATTCAGAGATCAGCTGAATAAGTTTGTTCTTGTGTTCGTGGATGATATTCTTGTTTACTCAAGGACAGAGGAGGAACACAAGGGACACATGAGGATAGTGATGGAGGTGTTGAGGAAACACCAGTTGAAAGCGAAATTCTCTAAGTGTCATTTTTGGAGAAGGGAAGTAAGATTCTTGGGTCATGTTGTTTCAGAGAGTGGTATTGCCGTGGACCCTGCGAAGGTGGCTACGGTACAGGATTGGTCTACACCCAAGAATGCAACAGATGTAAGAAGTTTCTTGGGATTAGCTGGATATTATCGTAAGTTTATCCAGGACTTCTCCAAGATAGCAGCACCGTTGACTCAGTTGACTAAGAAGAATCAGTCCTTCGTCTGGGACGGAGTGTGTGAGGATGCCTTCAAGAGTCTAAAGGAGAAGTTGACGCGTGCGCCAGTGTTAGTAATTCCTAAAGGGAATGAAGAGATGACGGTATACATGGATGCTTGTGGTACCGGACTGGGTGCAGTATTGATGCAGGGAGGTAGGGTTGTAGCTTATGCTAGTCGACAGCTAAAGCCGCATGAGAAGAAGTATCCTACCCATGATTTGGAATTGGCAGCGATTGTATTTGCGTTGAAGATGTGGAGACACTATCTCTTGGGAGAAAGATTTGAGTTGTTTACCGATCATAAATCGTTGAAGTATCTCTTCTCTCAGAAAGATCTGAATCTCCGTCAGCAGAGATGGTTAGAGTTCTTGGCTTCGTATGATTTTGATATTGCATACACACCTGGGAAAGGTAATGCGGTAGCCGATGCCTGGAGTAGGAGACATGCCAGCTTAGGGGCAATGTTTCTCGAGTGGAAGCAACTGGAGTATATCGCGGGGTTTGATTTCAGACCAAAGTGCGAATTGGATCCAGTCATGCTAGCTAGTTTGACGATCAGACCCACTTTGATAGAGCGGATTGGTTCTAGTCAGAGGGACGATCCTAATCTATTGGAAGTCATCTCCAAGTTAGAGATGAACATCGACGGTGAGGAGATTAATGCGTATGGGCTTGATCGAGATGGATGGCTTCGGAAGAATGGAAGACTAATTGTGCCCAACGTGAATGATTTGAGGGATGAAGTGCTTAGAGAATGTCATCACTCAAAACTGACTATACATCCCGGTGGTAATAAGATGTATCGAGACATGAGACCGACCTACTACTGGGAAGGAATGAAAAGAGACGTTGGGAAGTTTATATCCAAATGCATGAATTGCTAGCTAGTTAAAGCCGAGCAAAAGAAGCCTAGTGGTTTGTTGCAACCATTAGAAATTCCCGAATGGAAATGGGAGCAAGTCTCGATGGATTTCATCGATGGTTTACCAAGGACTAGATCGGGATATGATAGCATTTGGGTAATTGTGGATCGATTGACTAAGAGTGCAAGATTTATACCAGTCAAATCGACTAGAACGGTAGCCAAGTTGGCAGAATTGTATATGAAGTGGGTAGTGAGATTTCATGGAGTACCCAAAAGCATTGTGAGTGACCGAGACCCGTTGTTCACTAGTGGGTTTTGGAAGAGCTTACAAGAGGCTCTAGGGTCAGGATTACATCTCAGTACCGCATATCATCCTCAGACCGACGGTCAGACGGAGAGGGTGAATCGTATATTGGAAGATCTCTTGAGAGCTTGTATATTGGATTTTGGTGGATCATGGGATGACCATTTGCATCTAGTAGAGTTTGCATATAATAATAGCTACCAATCCAGTATCGGTATGGCTCCATATGAAGCTTTGTACGGAAGACCGTGTAACTCACCATCATGTTGGATAGAGACTGGCGAGAAGTTTGTGCTTGGACCAGATGTGGTGAGAGAAACTTCAGATAAGATTAAGATCATTCAGCAACGAATGAAAGCTGCTCAAGATAGGCAGAAGAGTTATGCTGATAAGAGGAGAAGAGACTTGAAATTCTCCGTTGGCAACTTGGTGTTTGTCAAGATCTCTCCGTTGAAGAGCGTGATTCGATTTGGCAGGAGAGGCAAGTTGGCACCAAGATTTGTTGGCCCATTCCCTGTTCTTGAATTAGTCGAGAATTTGGCGTATAGAGTTGGCTTACCAGAGAAGATGGCGGGAGTTCACAATGTGTTTCATGTTTCCCAACTAAGGAAGTTCGTTCACGACTCAGATATGACTATTTCACCTGATCAGTTAGAGGACTTCGAAGTAGAACCCGAGGCGGTTGGGAACCGCAAGCCGATTCGTATTGTGGGGCACGATACGAAGCAACTTCGAAGGAAGGCGGTGAAGCTAGTCAAGGTTCAGTGGGGCGAGGACGAAAATGATTGTACTTGGGAGACAGAGGAGAGCATTAGGAAGGCATATCTAGAACTCTTTGCCTGGTAAGATTTACTTTGCAATTTAGTTTTCCGCATGCTAGGGTAGACTTGTTTTGCATGTTTGATTGTTGTTCTATGATTGATAGGCATGCGGGACCTCTATGTGTGTTTTGATTAGGGAGTTTCGGGGGCGAAATTTCTTAAGGGGGGGAGAGTGTAACGACCCGTATTCTACACATCATAGGATTGTAGAATATTTATTTCTTTCCCGTATGAAGTTGTATGGTCATATAACTTTGGGAAGCATCCATTAGAGTCATTTCCCATGTTCATGATTTTTGTCGATTTTTAAATGACCATTTTGCCCCTAGTTGGTACTGTTTTGGCCATAACTTTTGATTGGAAAGGAATTTGGACCTGAAACCACTTCCATTAGATTCGTTTGATGGTTTACCTTTCCGTAGAGTGGTCATAATAGCCAAACGGACTTACCGTTTGGGAGATATGGCTGAAATAAGGTTTGGAGGATGAAAAACTGCTTAATCGGGTCAAATCGGGTGATTAGTGAGTAGGCCCATAACCCATTTCGGGATTAGGGTTATGGGGGGCTGAAATGAGATAGAG
The DNA here is from genome assembly GCA_030737875.1 of Allium sativum. Lineage (NCBI taxonomy): Eukaryota > Viridiplantae > Streptophyta > Magnoliopsida > Asparagales > Amaryllidaceae > Allium > Allium sativum. Next base: position 846,666,836 of record CM060919.1, on the reverse strand, counting down.
GATCATTCCATTTCAGTTTTCTAGCCTCCACTTATCACCAAGGAACCCTAAAAATGGCCTCTAACCTTTAAATCACCTCCAAATCATCTTTTGGTCAAGGATTAAGCTTAGCAACATCTAATCAAGGGAGATCTACACCAAATCAACATTGGAGCTGCTGTTTGGCATTGAGATTCACATCAAATCAGATAATTATTTCAGATCTTAGTTTATTTGTGGCTAAGGTGAGTGATTTGCATAGTTTTGCACTAATTATGGCTAATTAGGGTTGATTAGTGTTAATTAGCGAATTTAAACATGATAAAATTCGGGAAAAATGTTCATAAATTCTTAAATGATGTTTTAGGCCTCTGATATGAATTTGGGTTAATTTGGTTAAGTTTTGTTAATCCTATCATTAGTTTCACCTAAACATGCTTAAGGGGAAATATGGGGTTTTGGGTATGTTTGATCCATTTTAACCTATCATGTTGATGTTTTGATGTTTGTGGTTGATTATGCATGTTGCTATGACTGTATGAAATGCTTTGTGATTGATTTCAATAGTTAGAATGGTCGAAAACGTCATCGAATGGCGTAAACACTTGCTGGAACAGTTTCAGAAAACAGTGCAGGGTTCGGATCGGATCGGATATGGGGCTCGGATCGGATATGTTGAACTGAGCAATGGAATTCGATCGGATCGGAACCCAACACTTGGTGAAAATGGCAAAAAGGAAGGCCACGCTAACTGAACTGGGATCGGATCGGATTAGGGAGGACGGATCGGAGCGGAGGCATGAGAATGGATCGGATAGGAGCATGTGAAGGACGAGGAGACGGATCGGAACGGAGGCACGAGCTGGAGGGGAGATGACACCCGACCCGACCCGAGGAAAAACGCCCGACCCAAACCGATGGAGTGGCACCCGACCCGAACCGCACCAGAAGAAGACCCGATCCGAATAGATGGAGAACACCCGACCCGAACCGATTGCTTGAGGAGGAACCCGACCCGACCCAGTATTGACCAATAACCCGAGATGCAAAGGTAGTCCAATATGGGAAGTTGGAGCTCAGGATCCAGTTGGGAACCGATGAGTACACTTCATGGTTGGACTTTGCTGCGGGACGTGTGCTAAGGAGTTGTCGACGTTCATAACTTCGATTCACCACTAAGAATGAATGATGGGCTACTTATCAGTGTAGTAGGGTCATTATGACCAGAGGGGCAAGGTGATGGTAGCAATACTACGTTATCAGTGCAGTAGGGTCATTATGACTTTAGGGGCAAGGTGATGCGTAGTAAGACTATGAGCCAGCGCAGATGGGGTGAATAACTCCATGGGGCAAGTGGACATAGTAAGGATTGGTAAGGCTATGAGCCAGTGCAGTGGGGTTCTTGTGACTCCATGGGGCAAAGTGCACATAGTAAGGATTGGTAAGGCTATGAGCCAGTGCAGTGGGGTTCTTGTGACTCCCTGGGGCAAAGTGGACATAGCAAAGGATTAGTGGCTACGTTATCAGTGCAGTGAAGCCATTATGACTTCATGGGGCAGAGTGATCGTAGCAAGGTATTTTGGGTGATCGAAGTGGTGAATATCGTATGCTTTACGCACTGAGTGAGAGATGTGAGGATGGATGCTATGTTTGATTGTTTGCCATCCCTATGACATGCACACCTCCCCCACCTCCGTATCTTTACACTGTTTGATATGGTACCTTAGAGTGTTGTACAGTATGTAGTGCTAACTCTTTGGTTGCAGGTTCAGGTATGTTTTAGTCTACCTGTTATTGTTCACTTTAGATGCTTATCGCTCATACCAGGCTTTATGTCTGACCCAGAGTTTTATGTCTCCTCTTATTACTCTGGGTGCTCACACGAGCAGACTAGAGACAGGTTAGCTGGTGATGCGCGAGTAGCTGATTCGGAGGCGGGCAGGAGGCTTCCACGTATGATATATATACACATTCTCCCTGTGTCGTTGGTGGTCGCTACTAGGGCATTAGTAGTGTACCTCCTTTATCTTACTTTTACTTTGAGACAGTTTGAAAGTTGTAATAAGCTGTATTTTGGATTTCCGCTGCTATGATGTTTAGTTCTGATTTTCAGCTTATGCACTGTCTCTCCTGTTTTATGTCATGTATGTTATTATTATATTTTGCTCTATGCGCTGTGAGACATTCTACAGGTTCTTTGTATGTTCATCTTCTTCTTCCTTTTCCTTCTGACGACCCGTTCCGTGCTAACTGGACATGTGTACAGCGCACCTTTGGAGTAAATGTCGGTTGGTGCGGGGCGGGCCGTCACATTCCCTAGTTTTGATATTTGGGTCTTGCACTGTGCGGTTGCATCATGCACGGATGACCAAGGTGATACCCGCTTTGTACCCTTTACCCAATGTGCATAAGGATTTCTAGGGATTAACACTTGCCCCTCGAAGTTCGTGATTTCTTTTTGTATGGAATCATTGGCTTTGACATATTTGATCGCACATTGGTTGGTGGGTTTGTCCTGACTTGTCGATGAGTCGTTCGTGCAGGGACTGAAATTTTTGTTGTTGCAGCTGATTGTCGTCTTTACCTTTAGGTGAGATGTTTGGACTGTTTTGTCTTTATTGTAAATAGCTAAATTATGGGGAAGTGAATACGCCAACTAATCTTTTGATGGGACACCTATTTCAGCACTCAAGTGTTATGCTGACGTGGCAAAGAGTACCTTTGAGGTGTGCCTTTTAATCTCCCCTCCATTCTCTTATTTTTCATTCGATTTTGCTTCCATCTATCTTTTAGGAAGGTCTCTTAAATCTAGAAGAAAAACTTTGTATCTCTTTCTACTGCTACTCAGGTTTGTTGATTCTCTCTCGTGCTCATTCTTCCCTTGAGCCTTACAGCTATTCCCTAGTCAATTTGCAGGATGGTCTCATCTCCAAAACAACGCCAAAATGGGACTTTTGTCGATTTGAGAATTTCAAGGGATGAGATTCAGTCGGTTGGTCAATCGTCCGTAAATTCTGCTTTCGGCCCTTTTTATACGGAACTTCAAGCTATCATCAACAGGCCTCATCATGCTCCTAGGCCTTGCAGTCCCAGGTTTGTTAAGCGATTTCGGGGATGGAGCTTACAGGGGGTCCCTTCGAATGTGGATGTATCTTCGGCTGACTCTCTGAATTTCACTTACGATATGACTGCAACGGAAGGTCAAATGTTGGCTCGCCTCGAGACTGCAGTTCACCAATTTAGAAAATAGATGGATTTGCTGAAGAATCATTCTGCGAAGCGGATGATTGGCTGGCATAAATTGGCCTCTGACCTCCATAAACTTTACAAGGACAACCTTGAGTGTATTTCTGTTTTGGAAAACGAAAAGGTGAAGTTAATACAGGCCCTTAGGTCCAAGGATAGCATAGTCGCTTCCTTCGCCCCTGGGGATGTTGAGTCGGTGATTTCCGCACATGTTGAAGGGCCTTCATCTTGTTCTGCTCCGGCGAAGAGGAAAGTAGGTAGGCCAAGGAAGGGTAGAGAACTATAACCTCCTCTCTCTTGGTTGTTTTGCTTTTTGAATTTTAAGACCGGTTGTGTAAGCAGGTGTCAGTCCTCGCCTATGACATCATGCTGGTTGTTGTTTGTGATTTTATGTTTGACCTGTAACACTTTATGTGCTCCTGATGAATGGTTACTTGGCTGGTTTTTTGAAGCTTTCCATGTCTGTGTTATGCCATGTCTCTTTGCCCTGTTTTGACAATACACACACATTTTTGTTAAAAGTTTTTCGCAGCGACCCTGCGTTAGCGTCGTATTACAAGGCGTCCGTTGATACGTTAATATCGTATCACGAGGCGTTCGTTCGTATGTTAATATCATATTACAGTTAGTCTTGTATTGTTCTTATTAGGCTGGGATTATCCAGCTTTCAGTATTTGGCTGGATTGGTAAGTCTAGTTGTTTTAACATTGGCAAGTCTGCCATTTAGATTTTTATTAAATATCCTGCTTTATTTGTTTGGGGTATTTTCGTGATGCATTTTTATGCACACCCCCGTAGGAGGACTTGGGCTTCAATGTAGAATCCGATCTTGGCTTCATTTGACTTGGTTAACAAGAAAGAACAAAAACTAACACCCCCAAATGGCTAGGATTTCTACACCCCTATACGGCTAGGATTTCCGATATTGTAATCCATCCTTGGCTTTGTTTGACTTGGTTAACAACAAAGAACAAGAATAGCCACCTCCTTTCGGTCGGGTTTCTGTTTTTGCGCTTGTCTTTCCAGCATGTTTAATCCTTCTCCATTTTATTCTTCATCCGAGGAGCGGACACTAATACATCTCATTAAGCTTTTAGCTCAGAAGGAAAAAATTCATGTCTTTTACCTACCAAGGTAGGTGCCCCTTCAAATTGGAAATTTTCCGTTTCGGGACATGCCGGTTTTTCCGACTTTGTGCTTTGATCTAGGATACAGACGTTGGTTTGCCTCATTGAGTTTCTTTTTCTCAAGTTGGAAAACCATGTCCAGCACCTAGGAAGGTCACCTAAGAAGGTGCTTCTTCTGTGGGCTTAGCAATTTAATCCGTGGGACTTTTGAGTTGCTTTTACTCTAGCATTGACTCTTTTAATCTGACATCAGGCTTTTGTTGGTCCTGTATTGAAAGGTCCAGCATTTCCTGATGGAAGTTAGAATTCCTCGATTTGGTGCTCCCTGATCGCTCGTTTGCCTACACAAGGAAGTCAACTTTTACTAGAGGATTGTGAATGAGTGTCCTGTACATGTAATTAGGACTCCATATTCAGTCACTTCATGTTCATCATTAAAAATGCGAAAATTTCATGAATCTCTACAACATTTTCTATGTATTTGAATAACATGCTATAAGAAATAACGACTGATATGCTCGCTATCCCATGCTCGTGGAATCTGGTTCCCATCTTTGGTGACCAATTTGAAGGTTTCGTCCTGGAGTTTCTGACTTATAATATAAGGTCCTTCCTAATTGGGCCCGAAGACTCCAGTACCGGTCATAATCTTTTTCAGAACGAGGTCTCCGATTTCAAAAGTTCTATGCTTGACTTTTGAATTGAAGTGCTTGGCCACCCTCCTTTGGTGCGCGGCTACTCTAAGTTCCGCTTCTTTTCTTCTTTCCTCGAGTTGGTCGAGGGCTTTGAGCTGTAGCTTCTCGTTCTCTTTGGGGTCAAAATGTTTTCTACAATGGATAGGGACTTCCAACTCCACTGGTATCATAGCTTCAGAGCCATAGGATAAGAAAAGAGAGTATGCCCTGTTACAGTTTTGTGCGTAGTGCGATACGCCCATAATGCCAGCGGGAGTTCATCTACCCATCCACCTTTAGCCTTTTCTAGTCGCTTCTTGATGGTAGTCTTGATGATTTTATTTACTGCCTCCACCTGCCCGTTCGCTTGTGGATGAGCGACCGCTGAAAAGCTTTTTTGGATTTTATACTTGGCGTAAAAGCTTTAGAATTCTTCAATTTCAAACCGGGTTCCATTGTCCGTGATTATTTTTTGTGGTACCTTGAACCTGCATATGATATTTTTTAAGACAAAGTTAATAACCTTCTTTGATGTTATAATGGCCAATGGTTCTGCTTCAGCCCAATTCTTAAAGTAGTCAACGGCAATAATTGCGTATTTGAAACCGGATTTTGTAGTGGGAAGGGCTCCTATGAGGTCGATGCCCCAGATAGCATACGGCCATAGTCTGACTATGTGGGTTATGGTTGTCGGTGGCATCCTTGGGATTTTTGCAAATCTTTGGCACCTGTCACATTTTTAAGTATAGGACGTGGAATCTTTATTGTTATCTGGCCAGAAGTAACCATATCGTAGGATCTTCTTGGCCAAAGTTTGTCCTCCGATATGACCTCCGCATTACGCTTTGTGCAGTTCCGCCATAATTGCCTTAGACTCCTTCTCTACAACACAGCGAAGTAAAAGGTGTGGAAAATCCTCGTCTATATAGTCGTCCATCTTGAATAAGATATAAAGGAGCTTTTCGTAAGATCTTTCTTTGGAGTTTGGTTTCAGCCAGGAGTGCCCCAGTTGCGAGGTATTCTTTAATTTACGACATCCATGAATTTGATTCGTTAGTTGTTTCCATGATCCAATCCATTTCGATCTGCTTTGTAGTTGGATTGGAAAGGACTTCCACTGGGACTAACCCCATTAGCTGTGCATCTCCTGTGCTCACGTATTTTTCTAATGAATTAGCTTTAGTATTTTCTTCCCCATTTTTGCTTGGAATTCTCCCAGATTCTGGCATACTACGAGCTGGGGGTCGCCGAAGATCTGTATAGTTTTTATTTGCAACTCTTTCGCTAGCTTTATTCCTACGATAAAGGCCTCGTACTCGGCCTCATTGTTGGTTGCAGTGAAATCTAACCTTAGTGCATAGCATAAGGATCTTGCCTTAGGGGTTTCGAGAACTACCCCTGCCCCCGAACATTGGTCATTCGATGCCCCACCTACAAATAGCTTCCAGTGGATATTAGTTTCGATATCATCTTGCTCCTTTACTTACCCTCGGTCGGTAAATTCTGCAATGAAATCAGCAAGCGCTTGTCCGTTGATCTCTTTCCGTGGGTGATACGTAATGTCGTACTGGCTAAGCTCTATATTCCATTTTAATAACCTTCCGGAGGTTACTGGTCGGGATAGGACTTGCCTCAGTGGTTGGTCTGTGAGCACCTTGATGGGATGAGCTTGAAAGTAGGGACGAAGCTTCTTTGATGCAATGAGCAAACAATAAGCAAGTTTTTCAAGTCTTGGATAATTAAGCTCCGCCCCGGATAACCTCTTACCGATGTAATAGACCGGTTTTTGTATCTTCAAATCTTCTCTGATTAGTGTTGCGCTTAGAGCATTGGCAGGGACCGCCAGGTATAGAAACAAGTCTTCCCCGTCACTAGGCTTTGACAACATAGGTGGTGTTGCCAGATGTTGGATCAGTTCTTTGAAGGCTCTCTAGCACTCAGGGGTCCACTATATCTTCTTTCTTCCTTTTCTGAAGGCATCGAAGAATGGAAGACATCTGTCCGTTGCCCTGGATATGAAGCGATTCAAAACCGCGATCTTCCTATTTAAACACTGAAGCTCCTTCTTGGTTCCTGGGGCATGCATTTCTCTCAGAGCTGATATTTCTACTGGATTAGCTTCTATACCTCTAGCGTTGACTATGTACCAAAGGAACTTGCCTGAGCCAACACTAAAACTACATTTCAAAGGGTTCAACTTCATGCCATATTGTCGTAAGATGTCGAACATTCGGGTTAGGTCCTCCAAATGGTCTATTGCTTTCTTTGACTTAACCAACATGTCATCGACATAGACTTCCATCGTCCTACTGATTTGTTTCTTGAACATAGCGTTTGTCAGTCGTTGGTAAGTCGCTCCTGCCTTTTTTAGAGCAAATGACATTAACTTATAGCAATATAGGCCAAGAACAGTAATAAAGCTGGTGTTTTCCTGATCTGGACCATACATCATAATTTGGTTGTAACCGAAATATACATCCATGAAAGATAGCAATTCATGGCCGGCCGTGGAATCCACCAGTTGGTCGATTCTGGGGAGAGGGAAACTATCTTTTGGACAAGCTTTATTTAGGTCTGAATAATCCACACAGACCCGCCATTTTCCGTTTGATTTCTTTACGAGCACCGGGTTGGATACCCATTTCGGATATGTGGATTCTCTAATAAAACCATTTTCCATTAGTCTGTCTATTTCTTCTTTTAAGGCGTGATCTCTCCAGCCCATGTGCTCTCCTTTTTTGTTTGACAGCCGGAATGCGCGGGTCAATATTTAGCTTATGGACTGCAACAACCGGAGATATTCCGCACATGTCGGAATGGTTCCATGCGAACACATCTAAGTTAGCTCTCAGAAAAAGTAATCAATTGAATTTTCAATTCAGGGCTCAGCCGAGACCCTATATTCAGCACACGGTTTGGGTCCTTTGGATTTACAGCTATAGGAATCATGTCTTCGGCCGAGGTCGCCCTTTCGTCCTCTGCACTGGCTTCTCTAGATCGATCTCTTTTTGCATTCTACTATGCTCACCAGTCCACAGACCTTTCTTTATTTGCTATAAGGGGGGAGTTTTGGTAAATCATAGCGAGGCCACGCCTTCTAGGCACACAGGAAAGTATAAGCACTTGATTTCGTCGGTGGCCCTAGCTCCATTCATGTGCTGGTCGTACTTGAACAGGAAAATGGTTGGATCTCCAACTCCGCTATAAGGCGCTATTGCTGGTGGTATAAATTTCTTTGGGAATTTCGTTTGACGGATCTCCTCTGTGAATGGATTTTTGTCAGGAGAAAACTCCCATTCTTTCTCCTCATTCTCTCGAGTCGCCTTCTCCTACATTACTCGCTGGATTAGGTATGTGATGCGCCTTTCATTGCCTGCTTGTTCACCTGGATTGATGCTGATGTTCTTATCAGCACGACCACGGTTTAAGCTTCGGCGCGTTGCATCCTTTTTGAGGGAGGTTATGTTGGTACGACTCGCCGCACGTTCTTCTTTGCGCTTTGGAAATATGACCTTAGGATCCTCAACGTTGGACTTTCCACTGTCTCTTATTGGGCTGTGAGGTCGTCCAGGGTCTGAGGCTGATGAGTCCTCTTTTCCATCAGCATTAGCCACAGTATTTGGCGGTAATAAATTGGTTTGACTGTTAGTCAGGACATCAAACCTTTCCATTATCATCTTCTCTATATTATCCATTTTCTCGTTCAAGCCGGTTACGACCACATTCAATTCATCTCGCGTCACAGATGGCCCAAGGGTTTCCCCGGCCCCTTGACTCAAGATTTGAGGTGTAGCTTCATCAGCATTATCATCCTCATTGATTGCAATGACTATAGTAGATTTACCGCTTTTCTTCGATCCAACCATGATTCCTAAAGGAGAGAACAATTTTGGGATGTTTTTACTGCTGAACTACAAAAGGAATTTATGAACACGGCCTCACGGAGGGCGCCAAAATGTTTACACCAAAAATGGTCTGAACACCCAAGCCACTAAACTGTACTTCACCAATTCGGTAAGGAATAAATGGAACTGTGTTTAATCAACAATAAAAAGTGAAGAATGCGAGAAAAGTAAAATAGAGACGAGATTTAGAGTGGTTCAGCCGTTAACGAGGCCTACGTCCACTATGAAGGTGATTTGCTGTCTTATAATGAGAATTACAAAGCACATCCACCCTCTCTTTTCGTACATTTCTATATCCACTCACTATGCCCTCGTTTATATATTTCAATCTAAGGAATTGTATAAGAGAGTAGTACAATTTGAGGAGAAGGATGGATGAATGGTTAAGAAGAAGGATGTCTTCATTTTCCTTCACCGTAAGATTGCCCTTGACGCCATGGCTGAATCTGTGGTTGAGGATGAAATTTAGCAGCACTTCGCGGTCTTTTCCGAAAAAGTCCACCTTTATGTTGGTAGCCATAGTGTATTTATAGGTGAACTTCCCTTGGTAAATGATCTGAAATCCGTTTATCCAGGCTGCGGATCATTCATTTTGTTAATTACAACCATGCCACTGGCTAGCTATAGCCAGCTGTCCATAGCTGTATCCAGTTATTATGTGCAGATGGCTCGTTAGAACGAGCATCTTGAATAGCTGAGTAGGTCCATGTAAGAGAGCGTCCTGCGAGCGCTTTTGGGAGATTTTGTAAGAGCAGGAAGCAGGTCTGGAGTTTATTCTCCTTTGTTCCTTGCGCGAATGTCCATCTCGGTCCAAGGGTGCTCGTCTTCTTGCTGCCTTTTGTATGGCGTTGTTTGGCTTTACGACTATGTTATGAGGTCGCTCCCGCTTGTATTGAACGGCGACTTGCTTTATTTCAGTGTTTGAGCGGTTCTCAGGATATGTGACCTTTATCTTTATCGGGTCACACTTTTCATGATATGTTATGCCATTATCTTAGGCCGCATCAGTTAACTTGACCTGCCTTGGGTCCGATATTTGGGTCTTGCTCTGTACGGTTGCATCGTGCACGGACGACCTAGGTGATACCCGCATGTACCCTTTACCCAATGTGCGTATGAATTTTTAGGGATTAACAGTCTTTAAGATTGAATTTCTTAGTTTCTAAACAAACATGAGATAGATGGAATCAGTTAGTCCAATAGATCTATGAGAGAGCTTCGTTTTGACTTGTTATGGTTCTAGTAACTCAAAATGGATAAAAATTTATGGTTTATATAACAACCCATGTCCATTGGCTGCAACATCGAAGTCTCGAGGTGCAACATCTGTTTAAAAATCCAAAATTGCACTGGATAACTTTTCAAAACCAATTTATGGGGATGAAATAGGAATATAACATCGTGCATCATATTCCAACAAATAGAAAATCGAATTCCGACCACGGTCAACCCCAATTTGTCCAACAAAAAGGCATTTGAAAAAATTGAGCTAAAAAAGCATTCCGAAATGTTTTTAAGATTGAATTTTTTGTTTCCTAAACTAAGATGAGATGGGTGGAACCTGTTAGTCCTATAAATCTATGAGAGAGCTTCATTTTAACTGGTTATGGTTAAAGTAACTTATAATGGGAAAAAAGTTATGGTTGACGGAACAACCCTCGTCCGTTGGGTGTAACAGCGAAATCTTGAGGTGCAACATTTGTTTGAATAACCAGAATTGCACTGTACGAATTTGAAAACCCATTTCTTGGAATGAAATAGAAATATACCATGGTGAATCATATTCCAAAAAATAGTAAATCGAAACCCATCGAAGGTCAACCCCCCTTTCACCAACAAAACTACATGTGAAAAAATTGAGCTAAAAACGCTTTCTAGGTCCCAAAAGTCTTTAAGATTGAATTTATTGGTTTTTAAACTAAGATGAGATTACTGGAACCTGTTCGTCCTATAGATCAATGAGAGAGCTTCGTTTTGACTGGTTATGGTTCTACTAACTCAAAATGGATAAAAAGTTATGTTGACGGAACAACCCACATCTGTTGGGTGCAACATTGAAGTATTGAGGTGCAACATCTATTTGAAAATCCAAAATTGCACTGTATGACTTTTGAAAACCCATTTATGGATATGAAGTAGAAGTATAACATGGTGCATCATATTCCATAAAATAGTAAATCGAATTTCGACTAGGGTTGACCCCCCTTTGACCAACAAAACGGCATGTGATAGAATTAATCTGAAAAAGCTTTTGAGCTCCCAAAAGTCTTTAAGATTGAATTTCTTGGTTTATTTACTAAGATGGTATGGTCGAAAGACGTATAGACCTATGAGAGAGCTTCGTTTTTACTGGTTATGTTTCTAGTAACTCAAAATGGATAAAAAATTATGGTTGATGGAACTACCCATATCCGTTGGTTGCAACATCGAAGTCTTGAGGTGCAACATATGTTTGAAAATCCAAAATTGCACTGTATGACTTTTGAAAACCAATTTACGGTGATGAAATAGAAATATAACATGGTGCATCATATTCCAAAAATTAGCAAATCGAATTCGACCACGCTCAACCCCCATTTGACCAACAAAACAACGTGCGAAAAAATTGGGCTAAAAGAGCTTTCGAGCTCCCAAAAAGTCTTTAAAATTGAATTTCTTGGTTACTAAACAAAGATGAGATGGGTGTAACCTGTTAGTCCTATAGATCTGTGAGAGAGCTTCTTTTTGACTTGTTATGGTTCTAATAACTCAAAATGGATAGATTTTATGGTTGACGGAACAACCCACGTCTGTTGAGTATAACATCGAAATCTTGAGGTGCTACATCTGTTTGAAATCCAAAATTGCACCGTATGACTTTTGAGAACCCATTTATAGGATTGAAAAAGAATTATAACAAGATGCGTCATATTCCAAAAAACGGTAAATCAAAATCCGACCATGGTCAACCCCCTTTTGACCAACAAAAAGGTATGTGAAAAAATTAAGCAAGTCAAAGTGGTATTATTTAATGGTGAGAATTATAAGTATTTTAAATTGTAGAATTTCAATTATGTGACAGTGTTTTACTTAATTACTTAGGCACTAAGCAACTTACTTATTAAATATGCAAATATCAACATTTTACTGATATTAGAATTGTTTTGAATTTTTTTTGAACTTATTAGCATAAATTTTAGGTCAAAGTGGTATTATTTAATGATGAGTATTATAATTATTTTAAATGGTAGAATTTCAAACATATGGCAGTGGTTTACTTAATTACTTAGGTGTTAAGCAATCTAATTATTCAATATGCAAATATCAATCTTCTACTGTTATTAGAATTTTCTTTGAAATTTTTTTGAACTTACTAGCACAAATTTTAGGTCAAAGCGGTATTATTTAATGATGAGTATTATAAGTATTTTAAATTGTAGAATTTCAAACATGCAACAATATTTTACTTAATTACTTAGGCACTAAGCAACCTACTTATTCAAGATGCAAATATCAATCTTTAACTGATATTTGATTGTTTTTTGAATTTTTTTTGAACTTATTAGCATAAATTTTAGGTTAAAGCGGTCTTATTTAATGATGGGTATTATAAGTATTTTAGATTGTAAAATTTCAAACGTGTGGCCTTGTTCTATATAATTACTTAGGAACTAAGCAACCTACTTATTCAATATGTAAATATCAATGTTTCACTTATATTTGGAAATTTTATTTGTCTTATTGGCACAAACCTAGGGATAGAACGCTATTTTTTTGACGAATATTATAAGTATTTTAAATGGTCGAATTTCAAACTTGAGGCAATGTTTTGTTTGGTTACTTAGGAACTAATCAACATACTTATTTAATATACAAATTTCAGGTAAAAGCAATATTATTTAATGACGGGTATATAAAGTATTTTAATTGGTAGTATTTCAAACATGCGACGGTGTTTTACTTAATTACATAGGTAATAAGCAACCGACCTATTCAATATGCAATATCAATATTTCACTTACATTAGGAATCTTTATTGATCTTATTGGCACAAACTAGGGACAGAATGCTATAGTTTGTTGACGAGTATTATAAGTATTTTAAATGGTAGAATTTCAAACATGCAGCAGTGTTTTACTTAATAACTTAGGCACTAAGCAGCCTACTTATTAAATACGTATATATCAAACTTTTACTGATATAAAAAAATGAAATTTTTTTGAACTTATTATCACAAATTTTAGGTCAAAGTGGTATTTTTTGATGATGAGTATTATAAGTATTTTAAATGGTAGAATTTTAAACACGCAGCAGTGTTTTACTTAATTACTTAGGCACTAAGCAACCTAATTATCAAATATGCACATATTAATGTTCCACTTATATTTGGAAAATTTATTGATCTTATTGGCACAAATCAGGGATAGAACACTATTTTTTGTTGACGAGTATTATTAGTATTTTAAATTGTAGAATTTCAAACAAGTGGTAGTATTTTACATAATTACTTAGGCACTAAGAAACATATTAATTTGATATGCAAATATTAATATTTCACTTATATTTGGAAATTTTATTGATTATACTGGCGCAAATCTTGGGATAGAACTCTATTTTTTGTTGACGTGTACTATAAGTATTTTAAATTGTAGAATTTCAAACATGCGGTAGTGTTTTACGTAATTATGTAGGCACTAAGCAATCTACTTATTAAATTTGCAAATATCTATTTTTATTAATATTAAAAGAATATTTGATTATTTTTTGAACTTATTATCCCAAATTTTAGGTTAAAGCGGTATTATTTAATGATGAGTATTATAAGTATTTTAAATTGTAGAGTTCCAAACATGCGTAGTGTTTTACTTAATTACTTAGGCACTAGGCAACCTACTTATTCAATATGAAAATATAAATCTTTTACTGGTATTAAATTTTTTTTGTTGAAATTTTATTGAACTCATTAGCACAAATTTCAGGCCAAAGTGGAATTATATAATGATGAGTATTGTAAGTATTTTAAATGGTAGAATTTCAAACATGCGGCAGTTTTTTACTTATTTACTTAGACATTAAGCAACCTACTTATTCAATTTGCAAATATCATTATTTCACTTATATTTGGAAACTTTATTAATGTTACAAGCATAAATCTTGGTACAGAACTCTATATTTTATTGATGAGTATTATAAGTATTTTAAATTGAAGAATTACAATCATGCGGCAGTGTTTTACTTAATTACTTAGGCACTAGGCAAACTACTTATTTACTATGCAAATATCAATCTTTTAAAAAAAAAATTGAAATTTTTTTTAACTCATTAGCACAATTTTTAGACCAAAGCGGAATTATTTAATAATGAGTAATGTAAGTATTTTAAATGGTAGGATTTCAAACATGCGATAGTGATTTACTAAATCACTTAGGAAATATGCAACCTACTTATTCAATATGCAAATATCAATGTTTCACTTATATTAGGAAACTTTATTGATCTTACTGGCACAAATCCTGGGAACATTTGAAAACCCATTAATTGGGATGAAATAGAAATATAACATGGTGCATCATATTCCAAAAAATATGAATCGAATACCGACCACGGTCAACCCCCATTTGACTAACAAAACGGCGTGTGAAAAAATTGAGCTAAAAAAGCTTTCGAGTTCCCAAAAAGTCTTTAAGATTGAATTTCTTGGTTTGTAAACTAAGATTTAACGGGTGGAACCATTTAGTCCTATATATCTATGAGAGAGTTTTTTTTTACTGACTTTGGTTCTAGTAACTCAAAAGGGATAAAAAGTTATGGCTGACGGAACAACCCATGTCTGCTGGCTGCAACATGGAAATCTTGAGGTGCAACATCTATTTGAAAATCCAAAATTGCACTGTATGACCTTTGAAAACCAATTTATGGGGAAGAAATAGAAATATAACATGGTGCATCATATTCAAACAAATAGTGAATCGAATTCCGGTCACGGTCAACCCCCCTTTGACCAACAAAATGGCATGTGAAAAAATTGAGCTAAAAAAGCTTTCAAGCTCCCAAAAAGTCATTAAGATTGAATTTCTTGGTTTCTAAACTAAGATGAGATCGACGGAACCTGTTAGACCTATAGATTTATGAGAGAGCTTCGATTTGACTTCTTATGGTTCTAGTAACTCAAAATGGATAAAAAGTTATGGTTGATGGAACAACCCTCGTTCGCTGGGTATAACATCAAAATCTTGAGGTGCAAAATCTCTTTGAAAAAACAAAATTGCATTGTATGATATTTGAAAACTCATCTATCGGGATAAAATAGAAATATGAAATAGTGCATCATATTCGAAAAAATAGTAAATCGAATTCCGACCACGATCAACCCCACTTTAACCAACAAAATGGCATGTGAAAATATTGAGGAAAAAAGGCTTTCAAGCTCCCAAAAGTCTTTAAGATTGAATTTCTTGGTTTCTAAACTAAAATGATATGGATGGAACCTGTTAGGTCTATTGATCAATGAGATAGCTTCGTTTTGTCTGGTTATCATTCTAGTGACTCAAATGGATAAAAATTTACGGTTGATGGAACAACCCACGTCTAATGGGTACAACATCGAAATCTTAAGATGCAACATCTGTTTGAAATCCAAAACCGCAATGTATGAATTTTGAGAACCCATTTATGGGATGAAATATAAATATAACATAGTGCATCATTTTCGATAAATTAGTAAATCGAATTCCGACCATGGTCAACCCCTACTTGATCAACAAAACGGCATGTGAAAAAATTGAGCTAAAAAAGCTTTCGAGCTCTCAAAAGTATTTAAGACTGAAGTTCTTGGTTAATAAACTAAGATGAGATGGGTGGAACCTTTTAGTCCTATAAATGTGAGAGAGCTTTGTTTTGATATGTTATGGTCCTAGTAACTCAAAATGGATAAAAAGTTATGGTTGACGGAACAACCCATGTCTGTTGGGTACAAAATCGAAATCTTGAGGTGCAACATATATTTAAAAATCAAAATTGCGTTGTATGACTTTTGAAAACTCTTTTATGGGGATGAAATCGAAATATAACATGGTTCACCATATTCCAAAAAATAGTAAATCGAAATTTGACCACGGTCAACCCTCTTTGATCAAAAAAATGACATGTGAAAAAATTGAGCTAAAAAAGCTTTCGAGCTCTCAAAAGTCTTTAAGATTAAATTTCTTGGTTTCCACACTAGAATGAGATATGAGGAACCTGTTACACCAATAGATCTATAAGAGAGTTTCTTTTTTACTTGTTATGGTTCTAGTAACTCAAAATGAATAAAAAGTTATTGTTGGCGGAACAACCCATGTCTGTTGGGTGCAACATCGAAGTCTTGTGGTGCAACATCTGTTTGGAAAATCAAAACCGCACTGTATGACTTTTGAAAACCCATTTATGAGGATGAAATAGAAATATAACATGATGCATCATATTCCAAAAAATAGTAAATCAAAATCCGACCACGGTTAACCCTCCTTTGACCAACAAAACGACATGTGAATAAATTGATCTGAAAAAGATTTCGAACTCCCAAAAATCTTTAAGATTAATTTTCTTGGTTTCTAAACTAAGATGATATGGGTGGAACCTATTAGTCCTATAGGTCTATAAGAGCTCCGTTTTGACTGGTTATGCTTCTAGCAGCTCAAAATGGATAAAAAGTTATGGTTGACAGAACGACCCACGTCTGTTGGGTGCAACATCGAGGTCTTGAGGTGCAACATCTGTTTGAAAATTCAAAATTGCACTGTATGAATTTTGAAAACCCATTAATGGGGATGAAATAGAAATATAACATGGTGCATCATATTCTAAAAAATAGTAAATTGAATTCCGGCCACAGTCAAACCCCCTTTGTCCAACGAAACGGTAGATTAAAAAATTGAGCTAAAAAAGCATTCGGGCTCCCAAATGTCATTAAGATCGAATTTCTTGGTTTCTTATCTAAAATGAGGTGGGTGGAACCTGTTAGTCCTATAGATCTGCGAGAGAACTTTGTTTTGTCTGGTTATGGTTCTAGTAAATCAAAATGGATAAAAAGTTATGGTTGACGGAATAACCCACGTCTAATGGGTGCATCATCGAAGTCGGGGTGCAACATCTATTTTAAAATCTAAAATTGCACTGTACGACTTTTGAGTACCCATTTATTGGGATAAAATAGAAATATAACATTGTTCATCATATTCCAAAAATTAGTAAATCGAATTCCGACCAAGTCAACCCACCTTTGACCAACAAAACAACACGTGAAAAAATAAGGCTAAAAAAGCTTTAAATCTCCCAAAAAGTCTTTAAGATTGAATTTCTAGGTTTCTAAACTAAGATGAGATGGGTGGAACCAGTTAGTATGATATAATTATGAGAAAGCTTCAATTTACTGGTTGTGGTTCTAGTAACTCAAAATGGATAAAAAGTTACAGTTGATGGAACAACCCAAGTCTGTTGGGTGCAACATAGAAGACTTAACATGTAACATCTGTTTGAAAATCCAAAATTACACTATATGTCTTTTGAAAACCCATGCATGGGGATGAAATAAAAATAATACATGGTGCATCATATTCCAAATAATGTAAATCAACAAAGAAATGGATACGAGATCAATTTACAACTTTGGATTTTCATCTACAACTGAAATCCAAATTATAATTCCCTTCATTTGATTCATAATGTTTACACTAAAAATGGTCTAAACACCCAAGGTACTAAACAGTACTTCACCAATTCGGTAAGGAATAAATGGTACCGTGTTTAATCAGCAATAAAAAGTGAAAAATGCGAGAAAAGTAAAATAGAGACGAGATTTAGAGTGGTTCAGCCATTAACGAGGCCTACGTCCACTATGAAGGTGACTTCCTGTCTTATAATGAGAATTACAAAGTACATCCACCCTCTCTTTTCATAAATTTTTATATCCACTCATTATAACCTCGTTTATATATTTCAATCTAAGGAATTATACAAGAGAGCAGTAGAATTTGAGGAGAAGAAGTGTGGATGAATGGAAAGGAGAAGGATGTCTTCGTTTTCCCTCACCGTAAGATTTCCCTTGACGCCATTGCCGAATATGTGGTTGAGGATGAAATTCGGCAGCACTTCGTGGTCTTTTCCAAAAAGTCCATTTATGTTGGTAGCCATGGTGTATTTAGAGGTGAACTTCCCTTGGTAAATGATCTGGAATCCGTTTATCCAGGCTGTGGATCGTTCATTTTTTTAACTACAACTATGCCACTGGCTAGCTGTAGCCTGCTGTCCGTAGCAGTATCCAGTTATTATGTGCGGACGGCTCGTCGGAACGAGTATCTTGAATAGCTGAGCAGGTCCATGTAAGCGAGCATCGTCCGAGCGCTTTTGGGTCATTTTGTAAGAGCGGGATGCGGGTCTGGAGTTGATTCTCCTTTGTTCCTTGTGCGACCGTCCTTCTCGGTCCAAGGGCGCTCGTTTTCTTGCTACCTTTGTATGGCACTGTTTGGCTTTACAGCTATGTTATGAGGTCGCTCCCTCTTGTGTTGAATGGGCGACTTGCTTTATTTTGGTGTTTGAGAGGTTCTCAGGATATGCGACCTTTATCTTTATCGGGTCGCACTTTTCATGATATGTTATGCCGTTATCCTAGGTCGCACCAGTTAACTTGACCTGTCCTGGGTCCGATATTTGGGTCTTTCTCTGTGCGGTTGCATCGTGCACGGACGAACTTGGTGACACCCGCTTTGTACCCTTTACCCAATGTACGTATGGATTTTTAGGGATTAACACTTGCCCCTCGAAGTCCGTGATTTCTTTTTGTATGGAATCACTAGCTTCGACATATTTGATCGCACATTGGTTGGTGGGTTTGTCCTGACTTGATGATGAGTCGTTCGTGCAGGGACTGAAATTGCTTTTTTTAGCTGATTGGCGTCTTTACCTTTGGGCGAGACATTTGGACTGCTTTGTCTTTATTGTAAATAGCTAAATTATGGGGAAGTGAATACGCCAACTAATCTTCTAATGGGACACCTGCTTCAGTACTTAAGTGTTATGCTGACGTGGCGAAGAGTGCCTTTGAGGTGTGCCTTTTATTCTCCCCTTAATTCTATTATTTTTCATTCGATTTTGCTTCCATCTATCTTTCAGGAAGGTCACTTAAATTTGGAAGAAAAACTTCGTATCTCTTTCCACTGCTACTCAGGTTTGTTGATTCTCTCTCATGCTCATTCTTCCTTTGAGCCTTACAGCTATTGCCTAGTCTGTTTGCAAGATTGTCTCATCTCCAGAACAACGCCAAAAGGGGACTTCTGTCGATTTGAGCATTTCAAGCGATGAGATTCAGTCGGTTGGTCAACCGTCCATAAATTCTCCTTCCGGCCGTTTTTTATACGGAACTTTAAGCTATCATCAACAGGCCTCGTCATGCTCCTGGGCCTTGCAGTCCCAGGTTTGTTAAGCGATTTCGGGGATGGAGATTACAGGGGGTCCCTTCGAATGTGGATGTATCTTCGGCTGACTCTCTGAATTTCACTTACGATATGACTGCAGTGAAAGGTCAAATGTTGGCTCGCCTCAAGACTGTTGTGCACCAATTTGGAAAACAGATGGATTTGCTGAAGAATCATTCTGTGAAGCGGATGATTGGCTCACATAAGTTGGCCTCTGACCTCCAGGAACTTCACAAGGACCACCTTGAGCGTATTTCTGTTTTGGAAAATGATCAGGCGAAGTTAATCCAGGTCCTTAGGTCCAAGGATAGCATAGTCGCTTCCTTCACCCCTGGGGATGTTGGGTCGGTGATTTCCGTACATGCTGAAGGGCCTTCATCTTGTTATGCTGTAATATCCTGTATTTTTACGGTGTAATAATGAATTTATTTAATTAGTGATTTAGAGAATTAAAGGGTTGTTTAATTAAAATTATATTGAATATTTAATTAATATAATTAATAGAATAATATATATAATTTAGAAATAGTCAGAAATATTAGAACTCACATTATTCTATGAATGGGATTATTTCTAAGATATAATTCAGTTTAGATTTGAATTATAATAACTAACATATTATTTAAATGAAGTTTGAACATAATTATAATATAATTTTAATCGAGGTCGAAATGGCGCGGCAGTTCGTAATTTGGCGATTCGAACTTTAAACGGGTATACACAAGCCGTTTTAAATCGGATTTCTGTGTAATAAGAAATGTTAGGAGCTGGTGAAGTATATTTTTCTAGTGGAAGAGAAAAATCGGGATTTCATTGTGTATATTTTGATTTATGTCCAAATCAAATTTTAGAAAAGTCGCTATGGAATTCCTTTATAATTTATAAAAATATATATAAAGAATTTCAATATAAATTTGAATATTGATTCAACTAGGAGTTGAATATCGAGTTGTAAAATCCCATTGGAGCTGTATGATATTCTATTGTGAATATATACGATAATATTAATTTTTAAATATTAAATTTAATTATTTTTAAATATATTAATATATTTAAAAGGGTTATTTAGAGCATTAAAAATAGCCAGTTTTGCAAACGACCTCAGTTTTCGACAAAACTAATTTTGTTGGATCAGGAATGTTAAATTATTGTTAGATTTCAATTTCCGCTATTTTTGAAGTCAGTATGTGGTCATAAGGGATTTTAATGTTAAAAACAGTCAATAATTTGACCTTTAAAAATATGTTGTGTGAGCAAATGATGTCGGAACTCGACGAAACCAGTTTCGTTGAGTTCGTAATGTTGAACTGTAGCTGGATGTCAATTTTCGTGATTTTTGAGTATCGCATGTGATCATATGAATTTTTAGAAGACGAATATCAAAAGCGATTCCTTAAAAAGTAATATAAAATATTGAAACCCTACATTATATATATTCCCTAATCCCTCAACTTTCTCATTTCCATCTGCTAGGTCAAGAACAAAGGGGCCGCCATCGTGTTTCCTCAAACCAGAAATTTCATGACCTTCAATAAATGATATTAATTCAAAGAAAATGTTATAAATTCCAGAAATCATATCGGTGTAATCCTCATTCATTTCTATACCTAAATCGCTGGGTGCGGTTATGATTCTGAGATGCTCAAAATGTACCGTAGCAAGTAGGGTTCACAGAATCCGAAGAATGGAGCATCGAATGGAAGAACGGATGTTAAAGTCGAGTTTGTGGGATTTGTTCGGAACTCGTGTGCAAAAATTGAAGATTTTCGACAAGGAATGATGTCGTGAGTTTCTGGAGCTCGTGCGTGAAGAATGAAATATCGCGAGTTGACATATCTGTGCGAGCTTAAGGGTTTTGACATGGAGTTGGAGAGATTTCATTGAGAAGGAATTTGGTGTAAGCAGTATTGGATATTCTGGAGTGGTGAAGGTGTAGAAAGGGATGAAAGTTATGAGGAAATGGATGAATGGTTTCCAGATCGGTTATGGCTGTTGAGAAAAGGAGGAACGGGCATATATTTCTTCAATATGGGCTGAAGACGTGAGGCCAGTGAAGAGAAAAGGAGTCTTTGTTTTGGAGAAGAATGCTGTTTAGTTGGGCCTGGTATGGAGAAGAACAGGAAGTCGGATCTCCTTATAAGGGCAGCTGGTTCGAATTCATGGTGGCTGGGGGTAGATGTTGCAAAAAGGAATGGGATAGGTGAACTCAGTTCGAATTTCTGTGATTTGGAGAACGATGAGGATAAAGGTTTGGTAATGGTGAAGCCTCTCAACGTATTACAGGAACAAGAAGAAGGAATTCTTCTTTTTATTTGCGGCCTTGGGTTGGAAACAGGGATGGGCTAATTACAAAGGGTAAAAGCCTATTTAAGAATTTAAATTAGGTTTAAATTCAATTAAAATAATGTATTAACTATAAATTATCGTATCATATTCATATGTTAACGGAACTCTGCAAAACAAGATCCGACAGGATCGTATGGACGGACACTACAACATGGAACTGTTTGGGAGTGGATTGGAGTTCGTTCCAATTTATAGCAAAATAAATTGTCCGTCTGAATCAAGCGATGATTATCGTTATTAACGATGATCGTCAAATGTGAGTAGAACTCACCAACTCTGAACAGTAACATTTTTATAACGTATTCTTAGAACTGATAATTATTTATTGATTGATGTGTGTTAACTGTTTGGTTGAATTGCTTGTGTATTGGTTGAAATTATAGATAACGATATATATATATATATAAATCATTAATCAAATGTTGATTCTCTTTAGCAGAATATTTCATATTGAAATGAAATCGATCTTAATTATGTTGTTTAACATCTGTGATGCAGGGAAATAGATTGGAGGAATCCAACTGGATTCCTCAACATTTATTTTACTGTTTTTCATATATTGTAATATATAATGTGATATATAATATGTTGTTGATTATATGTGTTTGAATGATATCGATCATGGTTATTTGGTATTTTAAATACCGTAAGAAATACAGGGATGTAAAAAGGGGGGTTTTCAAAGTATATTTGAAAATAAATTATTTATATAAAATCAATGGATTTTATATATATAAGGAAAAAGGATTTTATAAAAGAAATTAATTATAAAATTAAATGAAATCGAAAAGGAGATATTTGTAAAACACTTACAAATGGAATCGAAAAGGAAATATTTATTTGTTAAATAAATAGAAAGATAAAGGAAATCTTTATTTGTTAAATAAATAGAAAGATAAAGGAAATATTTATTTGTTAAATAAATAGAAAAAAATGGAGATATTTATTAGGGAAATATATAGAAAGAATAAAGAAATATTTATTTACGAAACAAATAAAGATAGAAAGGAAATATTTGTAAACTATTTACAAATAGAATTAAAAATAAATGTTTATTTAGAAAATAAATAGAGTCAAAAAAGGGATTTATTGGGAAATGACAAAGAATGCCATATAAGGAAATATTTGGCAAATGAATGGAATTTTACATCAGGAAAGTTTAGACCCGTGCTTCACAAACGGTTATAACATGATATGGGTTTAAAGCAAAGAGTTTAAATAGAATCTGTTCTAACTGATAGATTGAGAAGATTAATTTATAAATAATATTTTATAAATTAAATAAAATATTTATCATTGGATAAATAGAGTATATAAGTCAGGACTTATATAGAGAAGTAAGAATCGATTTCAACATCGATATTTGAAACTGAAAATGGAAGTAGAGTTAATCAAAATGTGTTAATCAAATAGAGTTAGAGTTAATCGATTAAGTTAAATAAATCGAGAAGGAGTATATCGATAAGAGTTGATCGAATTATAGTTAATCAGTTAGAATTAATCGATTAGAGTTTAAATTAATCGATTAGAGTTAGAGTTAATTGATTAGAGTTAATCAGTTATATTTAACCAGTTAGAGTTAATCAGTTAGAGTTAACTTGTTATAGTTAATCATTTAGAGTTAATCGATTAGAGTTAAAGTTAAACAGTTAGAGTTAACCAGTTAGAATTAATCAGTTAGAGTTAATCGATTAGAGTTAAATCGAACTAGAGTTATTTGAATAGGGTTGATTGAACAAGAGTTAATCGAATATTAGTTATTCGAATATAGTTAAAAAGAGATATCGAATATTAGTTATTCAAATAAAGTTAAAAGGAGTTATCGATTATAGTTTAATCGAAAGGAGTTATCGAATATTAGTTATTCGAAAGGAGTTAATCAAATATTAGTTATTCGAAAGGACTTAATCGAATATTAGTTATTCGAAAGGAGTTAATTGAATATTAGTTATTCAAAAGGAGTTATCGAATATTAGTTATTCGAAAGGAGTTATCGAATATTAGTTATTTGAAAGGAGTTAATCGAATATTAGTTATTCGAAAGGAGTTAATCGAATATTAGTTATTCGAAAGGAGTTAATCGAATATAATTTATTCGAAAGGAGTTAATTGATAAGAGTAAATTAGTTAGAGTTAATAGAATAGAGTAAATCAAATAGAGTTAATCAAATAGAGTTAATCCAATAAAGTTAATCAAATATAGTTAATAGAATTGAGTTAATCAAATAGAGCTAACTGATAAGAGTAAATCGATTAGAGTTAATCGAATAGTGTTAATTGAATTGAGTTATTCGAATATAGGTTATTCGAAGAAGAGAGATTATTGAATATAGTTTCGAAGGAAAGAGTCATCGAATAGAGATTTATTCGAAAGAGAGTTACGTAAGGAAGTTTGTTAAAGATTTAAAAGATAAACTTTGACTATTTCGAAGTTAAAACGTTGTTCAGTTAAGGTCTGAGAGGTAATTATACCCCAACTTGATTGAATTCCTTCTTAACTAATGAATGGAAAGGTTTGATAGTGAATGATGGTTAAGTGAATGTAGTTAATGAATGAAATGATTTGAGTTGGCATGGCGATGTTTGATTTAAACATCAGTTTAAATCCAGTGAAGGAGTTTTGGAAATGTTTTCCAAATAAGAATTAGAAATGTTTTCTTATAATAGAAAATAAGAATTTAGAATATATGGAAACAGGAGATAAGTAAATTAATGAAATAAAGAGATAATTTTAAATGATGATTTGATCGATAAAATTTCCATCTGGAAATAATATCATTGTTTGCAAACGTGTTTTTCTTTGATAGTTAAATCACAGACTATCAAAGTTTTGACCATTTTTCCGTTGTCAATACAGAGAGACTGGTTGGATTCTTATCCAAAGAACCACTCCGTATGGGCGTTAGCGTTTCGAATCAAATAGATCGAAGACAAATTGAAGATGGAGTAAAGTGCAAGGGCTGTTGTATAAGTCCTAGGTATATATTGCCTAGGATGGATCTACGGAATAGTGCCTTCGGTTTGTCCAGTCCCAGGACAACTTGAATGGACAAATGTCAGACAGAGTGTATCTGGTAGATCGCGTAAGTTGATCGTTTCAAACGTATTTACGTTGGTGGCGGAGGAATTCGTTTCTCTTAGCTTATACCCGTGGTATTTTTGGGGAAATCAATTTGTGATTTGACGGGTATGACGATGTGGCATTCGAAGTAAATGAAGACGTGATCTGTATGGAGATGCGTTATAACCTCATGCCTCATCAACTAGGAAATGACAGAAATCGGGCAGGCAGCATGGCTAAGTGGTTCGCAACCAAGTAGGGTATATTGTCACCATCTAGAGAATATTCATATTTGTTACTTCTTTCAATTTTGTATCCCCAGGGAATGGTTATGTTGTTTTACCAATTGTAAGGTGACAATATATTCGATACACTCAAGCGAAATGAGTGGTCGGTCATGTGTGGCCGAGTTGCAAAATGTTCTTGTTGAACTCCAGTGTATCGCTTCTAGAGTACACTGAGTGGAAGGTGGATCCATACCTTGTCATAGTTGGAAATCCATTATCCAAATAAGAGCCCGCGATTTTGATTGTATATTATATATGTAGAACGTTAGATGCAAGCGTTTCTACTAGATGATTATTATATTGTGGCTGATAGACATTATTATAATATAAAAAGAGTTTTGATATAAAGTTTATCGTTTCTTTAAAAAAGATTTTTGAACGTTAAAACAAATGTTTTCGATTCTCATAAGGAATAAACCCATTCTGTTATACGGCGTGGTCTTATGAGATATCGTTTTATTGCTCAAACAGTTTTAAATTGTTTTACTCACACCAGTCCCATGACTGACCCGGAGTTTATTTCATTTTGTTTTCCCTAAGCTCTTGGGTGCCCAATTTTGTACTAGAAGTTAAGTAGTCGGGATTTACAGATACTTGGAGAGCTTGGAGCAGGGGGCTTTAGGATCATATAGTTAATGTTTATTTCCGCTGTGTTGTAAGTGCTGTACTTTGGAAATGATACGTATATTCAAGTACAGACTTATATTTCAAAGTTATGTTATGAAATATATTTATTCATTCCGCTGTGAGATTCGTGTTTACTTTGATGTTGTATGTTCATCTTCTTCTTCTATTCTAAGTTTCCATCTTATCTATTCTCACCCTCTAATTTCTTTCATTAACTACCGGTGTTTTCGATCCTTGGATGTTCGATATGTGTTGTATATCGGATAACCTAGATCGATTTTTTCCGGGACGTTACATATGCTCTGGCGAAGAGGAAAGTATGTAGGCCAAGGAAGGTTAGAGATCTGTAACCTCCTCTCTCTTGGTTGTTTTGCTTTTTTAATTTTAAGACCGGTAGTGTAAGCGGGTGCCGGTCCTAGCCTATGACATCATGTTGGTTGTTGTTTGTGACTTTGTGTTTGACCTGTGACACTTTCTTCTCCTGATGAATGGTTACTTAGCTGGTTTTGTGATGCTTTCAATGTCTATGTTATGCCATGTCTCTTTGCCCTGTTTTGACAATACACACACATTTTTCTTAAAAGTTTTTCGCTGCGATCGTGCATTAGCGTCGTATCACGAGGCATTCATTTGTACGTTAATATCGTATTATGGTTAGTCTTGTATTGTTCTTATTAGGCCGGGATTATCTAGCTTTCAGTATTTGGCTTGGTTGGTAAGTCTTTAGTTGTTTTAACATTGGCATGTCGGCCATTTAGATTTTTATTAAATATCCTGCTTTATTTGTTTGGGATATTTTCGTGATGCATTTTAATGCGTGCCCCCGTGGGAGGACTTGGGCTCCAATGTAGAATCCGATCTTGGCTTCATTTGACTTGGTTAACAACAAAGAATAAGAACGGACACCCCCATACAGCTAGGATTTCTGCACCCCTATACGGCGAGGATTTCTGCTGTTGTAATCCATCCTTGGCTTTGTTTGACTTGGTTAACAACAAAGAACAAGAATGGCCACCTCCTTTAGGTCGGGTTTCTGTTTTTGCACTGGTCTTTCAAGCATGCTTAATCCTTCCCCATTTTATGCTTCATCCGAGGAGTGGACACTAAATCATCTCATCAAGCTTTTAACTCAGAAGGGGAAAATTCGTGTCTTTTACCCACCAAGGAAGGTGCCCCTTGAAATTGGCAATTTTCCGTTTCGGGACATGCCGATTTTTCCGACTTTGTGCTTTGACCTAGGACACAAACGTTGGTGCGCCTCATTGAGTTTCTTTTTCTCAAGTTGGAAAACCCGTGTCCAGCACCTAGGAAGGTCACCTAAGAAGGTGCTTCTTCGGTGGGCTTAGCAATTTTATCCTTGGGACCTTTGAGTTTCTTTTACTCCAGCATTGACTCTTTTAATCTGGCACCAAGCTTTTGTTGGTCCTGTACTGAGAGGTCCAGTGTTTCCTGATGGAAGTTGGAATTCCTCGAGTTGGTGCTCCCTGATCGCTTGTTTTCCTACACAAGGAAGTCAACTTTTAGTAGAGGATTGTGAATGAGTGTCCTGTACATGTAATTAGGACTCCATATCCAGTCACTTCATGTTCATCATTGAAAATGCGAAAATTTCATGAATCTCTGCAACATTTTCTATGTATTCGAGTAACATGCTATAAGAAATAACGGCGGATATGCTCGCTATTCCATGCTCGTGGAATCTGGTTCCCATCTGCGGTGGCCAATGTGAAGGTTCCATCCTGGAGTTTCTGATTTATAACATAAGGTCCTTCCTAATTGGGCCCGAAGACTCCAGTACCGCTCATAAGCTTTTTCAGAACGAGGTCTCCGATTTCGAAAGTTCTATGCTTGACTTTTGAATTGAAGTGCCTGGCCACCCTCCTTTCGTGCGCGGCTACTCTAAGTTCCACTTCTTTTCTTCTTTCCTTGAGTTGGTCGAGGGCTTCGAGCTGTAGCTTCTCGTTCTCTTTGGGGTCAAAATGTATTCTTCGATGGGTAGGGACTTCCAACTCCACTGGTACCATAGTTGTAGAACCATAGGATAAAGAAAGGGAGTATGCCCTGTTGCGCTTTTGTGCGTAGTGCGATACGCCCATTATTCCAGCGGGAGTTCATCTACCCATCCACCCTTAGCCTTTTCTAGTCGCTTCTTGATGGTAGTCTTGATAATTTTATTTACTACCCCACCTGCCCGTTTGCTTGTGGATGAGCGACCGCTGAAAAGCTTTAGTGGATTTTATACTTGGCGCAAAAGCTTTGGAATTCTTCACTTTCAAACTGGGTTCCGTTGTCCGTGATTATTTTTTGTGGTACCCCGAACATGCATATGACTTTTTTTAAGAAAAAGTTAATAACCTTTTTTGAAGTTATAGTGGCCAATGGTTCTGCTTCAGCCCATTTGTAAAGTAGTCAACGACAACAATTGCGTATTTGAAACCGGATTTTGCAGTGGGAAGGGCTCCTATGTGGTCGATGCTCCAGATAGCAAACGGCCATGGGCTGACCATGTGGGTTATGGTTGTGGATGGCATCCTTGGGATTTTTGCAAATCTTTTGCACCTGTCACATTTTTTTAGTGTAGGCCGCGGAATATTTATTGATATCTGGCCCGAATTTAACATATCATAGGATCTTCTTGGACAAATTTGTCCTTTGGTATGACCTCCACATTCCCCTTCGTGCAGTTCCGCCATAATTGCCTTAGACTCCTCTGTAACACAACGAAGTAAAGGTGTAGAAAATCCCCGTCTGTATAGTCGTACATCTTGAATAAGGTATAAAGGAGCTTTTCGTAAGATCTTTCTTCGGAGTTTGGTTTCAGATGGGAGTGCCCCAGTTGCGAGGTATTCTTTAATTGGCGACATCCATGAATTTGATTCGTCAGTTGTTTCCATGATCCAATCCATTTCGATCTGTTTTGTTGTTGGATTGGAAAGGACTTCCATTGGGACTAACCCCATTAGCTGTGCATCTCCTGTTCTCACGTATTTGGCTAATGAATTAGCTTTAGAATTTTCTTCCCTGGGAATATGAGATATGGTGTAATGCTCGAAAGCTTCCAACAATTCCAAGGATTTTGTAAGATAATCTAACAAGTTACCCATTTTTGCTTGGAATTCTCTTAGAATCTGACATACTATGAGCTGGGACTCGCTGAAGATCTGCATAATTTTTATTTGCAACTCTTTCGCTAGCTTTATTCTTCCGATAAGGGCTTCGTACTCAGCCTCGTTGTTGGTTGCAGTGAATTCTAACCTTAGTGCATAGCATAAGGATCTTCCCTCAGCGGTTTCGAGAACTACCCTTGCCCCCGAACAGCGGCCGTTCGACGCCCCGTCTACAAATAGCTCCCACTGGATATTAGTTTCGATATCATCTTCCTCCTTTACTTCCCCTCGTTCAGTAAATTCTTGAATGAAATCAGCAAGCTCTTGTCCATTGATCGCTTTCCGGGGGTGATACGTAATGTCGTACTTGCAAAGCTCTGTATTCCATTTTAATAACCTTCTAGAGTTTTCTGGTCAGGATAGGACTTGCCTCAGAGTTTGGTCTGTGAGCACCTTGATGGGATGAGCTTGGAAGCAGGGACGAAGCTTCTTTGATGCAATGAGCAAACAACAAGCAAGTTTTTCAAGTCTTGGATAATTAAGCTTCGCTCCGGATAACCTCTTACTGATGTAATAGACAGGTTTCTGTATTTTCAAATCTTCTCTGATTATTGCCGCGCTTAGAGCATGGGCAGAGACCGCCAGGCATAGAAACAAGTCTTCCCCCTCACTAGGCTTTGACAGCATCGGTGGTGTTGCCAGATGTTGGATCAAATCTTCGACGGCTCTCTGGCACTCAGGGGTCCACTGTATCTCCTTTCTTCCTTTTTTGAGGGCATCGAAGAATGGAAGACATCTATCCGTTGCCCTATACATGAAGCGATTCAAAGCCGCGATCTTCCCATTTAAACAATGAAGCTCCTTCTTGGTTCCTGGGGCACGCATTTCTCTCAGAGCTGATATTTTGGCTGGATTAGCTTCTATACCTCTAGCGTTGACCATGTACCCAAGGAACTTGCCTGAGCCAACACCAAAACTACATTTCAAAGGGTTCAACTTCATGCCATATTGTCGTAAGATGTCAAACATTTGGGCTAGGTCCTCCAAATGGTCTATTGCTTTCTTTGACTTAACCAACATGTCATTGACATAGACTTCCATCATCCTACCGATTTGTTTCTTGAACATAGCGTTTACCAGTCGTTGGTAAGTCGCTCCTGCATTTTTTAAACCAAATGGCATTACCTTATAGCAATATAGGCCGCGATCAGTAATAAAGCTGGTGATTTCCTGATCTGGACCATACATCATAATTTGATTGTAACCGGAATATGCATCCATGAAAGATAGCAATTCATGGCCGGCCATGGAATCCACCAGTTGGTCGATTCTGGGGAGAGGGAAACTATCTTTTGGATAAGGTTTATTTATGTCTGAATATTCAACACAGACCCGCCATTTGCCGTTTGATTTCTTTCCACGAGCATTGGGTTGGATATCCATTTCAGATATGTGGATTCTCTAATAAAACCATTTTCCATTAGTCTGTCGATTTCTTCTTTTAAGGCGCACGATCTCTCCGGCCTCTGGGCTCTTCTTTTTTGTTTGGCAGCCGGAATGCGCGGGTCAGTGTTTAACTTACGGACTGCAACATCTGGAAATATTCCGCACATGTCGGAATGGTTCCATGCAAACACATCTAAGTTAGCTCTCAAAAAGGTAATCAATTGATTTTTCAAGTCAGGGCTCAGTCGAGACCCTATGTTCAACACACGGTTTCGGTCCTTTGGAATTACAGCTATAGGAATCGTGTCTTCGGCCAAGGTCGCTCTTTCGTCCTCAGCACTGGCTTCTCTAGGATCGATCTCTTTTTTCATTTTGCTATGCTCACCAGTGCACAGACCTTTCTTTAGTTGCGATAAGGGGGAGTTTTGGTGAACCTTAGCGAGGCCATGCCTTCTAGGCATACAGGAAAGTATGAGCACTTGATTTTGTCGCTGGCCCTAGCTCCATTCATGTGTTGGTCGTACTTAAACATGAAAATGGTTGGATCTCCAACTCCGCTATAAGGCGCTATTGCTAGTGGTATAAATTTCTTCGGGAATTTCGCATGACGAATCTCCTCTGTGAATGGATTTTTGCTGGGAGAAAACTCCCATTATTTCTCCTCATCCTCTCGAGTCGCCTTCTCCTTCGTTACGCGCTGGATTAGGTCTGTGAGGCACCTTTCGTCGCCTACTTGTTCATCTGGATCGATGCTGTTGTTCTTATCAGCACGACCATGGTTTAAGCTTCGGCGCCTTGCATCCTACTTGAGGGAGGTTATGTTGGTACGACTCGCCGCACGTTCTTCTTTGCACTGTGGAGATCTGACCTTAGGATCCTCAACGCCGGCCTTTCCCCTGTCTCTCACTGGGCTATGAGGTCGTCCAGGGTCTGAGGCTGATGAGTCCTCTTTTCCATCAGCATTAGCCACAGTATTCGGCGGTAATAAATTGGTTTGACCATTGGTCAGGACATCAAACCTTTCCAATATCATTTTCACTGTATTATCCATTTTCTCGTTCAAGCCGGTTACGAACACATTCAATTCATCTTGCGTCACAGATGGGCTAGGGGTTTCCCCGGCCCTTTGACTCAAGATTTGAGGTGTAGCTTCATCAACATTATCATCCTCATTGATTGCAACGACTTTAGTAGATTTACCACTTTTCTTTGATGCAACCATGATTCCCAAAGAAGTGAACAATTGTGGGATGTTTTTACTACTAAACTACAAAAGGAATTTATGAACACGGCCCCATAGTTGGTGCCAAAATGTTTACACCAAAAATGGTCTAAACACCCAAGGTACTAAACTGTACCTCACCAATTCGGTTAGGAATAAATGGAACCGTGTTTGATCAGCAATAAAAAGTGAAAAACGCGAGAAAAGTAAAATAGAGAAGAGATTTAGAGTGGTTCGGCCGTTAACGAGGCCTACGTCCACTATGAAGGTGATTTCCTACCTTATAATGAGAATTACAAAGTACATCCACCCTCTCTTTTCATACATTTCTATATCCACTCACTATATCCTCGTTTATATATTTCAATCTTAGGAATTATACAAGAGAGTAGTAGGATTTGAGGAGAAGAAGGATGGATGAATAGTTAAGAAGAAGGATGTCTTCGTTTTCCTTCACCGTAAAATTACCCTTGACGCCATGGCCGAATCTGTGGCTGAGGATGAAATTCAGTAGCACTTCGTGGTCTTTTCCCAAAAAGTCCCCTTTTATGTTGGTAGCCATGGTGTATTTCTAGGTTAATTTCCCTTGGTAATTGATCTGGAATCCGTTTATCCAGGCCGTAGATCGTTCATTTTGTTAATTACAACCATGCCACTAGCTAGCCGTAGCCAGTTATCCGTAGCTGTATCCATTTATTATATGCGAACGGCTCATTGGAACGAGTATCTTTAATAGCTGAGCGGGTCCATGTAAGCGAACGTCCTGCGAGCGCTTTTGGGAGATTTTGTAAGAGCGGGATACGGGTCTGGAGTAGATTCTCCTTTGTTCCTTACGCGACCATCCTTCTCAGTCCAAGGGCGTTCATCTTCTTGCTACCTTTATATCGCGCTGCTTGGCTTTACGGCTATGTTATGAGGTCGCTCCCGCTTGTGTTGAATGGGCGACTTGCTTTATTTCGGTGTTTGAGTGGTTCTCAGGATATGCAACCTTTTTCTTTATCGGGTCGCACTTTTCATGATATGTTATGTCATTATCTTTGGTCGCATCGGTTAACTTAATCCGCCCTGGGTC
This sequence comes from Allium sativum, assembly GCA_030737875.1. NCBI lineage: Eukaryota > Viridiplantae > Streptophyta > Magnoliopsida > Asparagales > Amaryllidaceae > Allium > Allium sativum. The sequence goes on along the minus strand of CM060919.1, from coordinate 846,634,307 downwards.
CGATATTTGGGTCTTGCTCTGTGCGGTTGCATCATGCACGAATGACCTAGGTGATACCCGCTTTGTACCCTTTACCCAATGTGCATATAGATTTTTAGGGATTAACACATAAAGTCGCCGGTTTCATGTGAATCTATAAAGAATTGACCAAGTAATGATCAAATGAAGTTTTGGCGAATAAAGAGAGAACGAAACCAAAATTGTCAACAATTATGTTCAAACTACATCCACATGTTAGACTATTTTGTCCCAAATCCTTTTCAAGATTGCAGCTCTTGTTTTCACGGTCTTTTTGACGGGTAGATCATCGAATTCTAATCAAAATTGAGTGAGATATGACTATTTGAAGTTGGCTATGCAAAATTGAAAATTGTGTACGGGATTTCTTACATCTCTCCTACTGTTTCGACTGATGCACCCTAATACAATCCAACTTCATCCTGTTACTCGATCATAATCTTTGCATTCCTCTTCGATTTGCCACTAGTTTCATCCAACTCCTTTCAAAAATGAGGGAGATATGGCTTCTAAAAGATTGATAGAAAAAGAAAAGCGGGAAAAAGAGAAAGAAGAGAGTTTATGAAAGGAAGTGGCCATTGGGCCTATTTATAAAAGAATGAAGTGTCCATTCATTTGAAATTCAAATTCAAACTCTAGGAATTGAGCCAAGATGGATAAACTACTAAGTCATCAATATATTTCTCTTATGATCTTCAAATTCAGCAAATGAGTATACTATGCTGATCAGAAAAACGAGCCCATCGCAATAGAGCAGATCTTATCATCAAATTCTGGAAGATGTGAATGTGTGGTCCAAGACAATGGAAGAACAATAGATATAAGGATTGCAAAAAGAGGTATGCTTTATGATAATTTCATAATTATCATTATAGGAATTTAGATCTATGCACATAGTTAGGTATTGAAATTTATCTCTTTTATAATTTTAGATATTTTTGTCCATACAACGATACACCATAGTATACTTATCAATATACCAATTTAATTTTTCCAAAAAAGGGTTGTTTTCTTATGAATTCAAAATTCATTACTCTTTGCTTTAATTTCAAAAATTGAAAGGACATCTTTTCAATATGAAAATGTCAATTCAAACTCTAGTTATCAGTTTTGATCATCTACTTATGTATTTCAAAAATATATATTTAAAGTATATATACAGTACATAGATAAATTAATATGATTGAAATAATTTAAAATTTTCAAACATTTGATATTGTCATAAAATATAAATTTATATATCTGTGTTGGCCCACCCAGCACTGGCCGATATTTCTCCAAAATGCGTTGTGCCAATGCCCAACCAGCACGTGACGGTTGCCTGAAGAAAAGGGTTAAGATGAAGAACTAACAAATGACCTGTAGTATATCTCACAACGCATGGAATAAGATATTGTAATAACATAACTTGACATAAAACAGGCGAGACAGTGCATAAGCTGAAAATTAAACCATCATAGCAGCGAAATCCAAGGCACAACTTATGATCCAACCATTATTACAACTTTAAAATACTGTCTCTAAAGAAAAATAGAAAAGGTACACTACTAATGCCCAAGCAGTGACTAGCAACAACATAGGGAAAATATATGTAAATAGTACGTGGAAGCCTCTTGCTCGTCTCCGGACATCTACTCGTGCATACCAACTAACCTGTCTCTAGTCTACTCGTTTAGGAGCACCCAGAGTAATAAGAAGAGACATAAAACTCTGGGTCTGACAAAAGTATGATATGAGTGATAGCAGCAAAAAAAAATAACAGGTATAAATAATCATAAGTGAACCTAGACCTGCAACCAAAGATTTAGCACAACAAGATGTACAGTACTCTAAGGTAACACTAACATAAAGTGTAAAGTGAAAGTGCACATGTCATGGTGATAGCAAACATCAAACATAACAACCATCCTCACATCTCTCACTCAGTGCGTAAAGAATACGATATTCACCACTTCGATCACCTAATCCTTTGCTACGATCACTTTGCCCTTGAGAGTCACAATGACCCCATTGCACTAGTCCATAGCCCATAATCCGTCTCTCAGTGGTGAAACAAAATTATGGATATCGATAACCCCTTTGCACATGTTTCGCAGCAAAGCCCAACTCTAAAAGTTAACTCATTGGTTCCCAGCTGGATCCTGAGTAATTACTTCTCACTAGGACCTCCTTTGAATCTCGGGTTTTGATTGAATTGGTTTTGATCTTCAGAAGAGTTCACAATTTTCGTTGCGTGGTAGAAGTTTGAATCCGGTTCAATTTGGAGTCATCATCTTAGATGAAGTGACAAAGTATAGGAAAGCTCGGATTCTCGCTCTCGGAATCCCATTCTCGGAATCCTGCTCTCGGATTCCCGCTCTCAGAATTCCGCTCTTGGAATTACGCTCTCGGATTCCCGCATTCGAAATCCCGCTCTTGGAATCCTGCTCTCGAATTCCGGCTCTCGGAATCCCGCTCTCGGATTCCCGCTCTCGGAATCCCGCTCTCGGTTGGATGAAGTGACAAAGTATCGAAAATCTCAATCCCTCCCCCGGTTCATGACCACCCTTACCCCCCCAACGGTTTGTGACACCCCCTGACTCGTGACACCCTTGCCGCTCTCGGAATCCTGCTCTCGGTTGGATAAAGTGATAAAGTATAAGAAAGCTCACCCCCCTCCGTTTGTGACACCCCCCGGCTCGTGACAACCTTCCCTATTTCATGACTCCTCATATTGAATTGGAACCATCATCTTTGAGCGATTCGTGGGCATGGTTGCGGTTCGTGACCCCTACCCATTTTAGGAACCGAATTTCTGCAGTTTTTCCTGTGAGCTAATTTCGCCAAATGACGACGTTTTCAACCATTCTAACCTTCCTATGACATCACAAAACATTCCAAATAATAGTAACAACATAAAGAATCAATCAAAAAGATTAAAACATCATTCACATGAAATATTTTGGATCAAACATACCAATAAAGTATGATTTTCCCCTCATTAACCGTGTTTTAACTATAGGATTAGCAAACTTAGTCCCAATTAATCCAAATTTTCACCAATGACATAAAATAATACTTAAGAATTTCTACATGTTTTTCCACATTTTATAATGCATAATTTCTCTAATTATCACTAATCACCACTAATTAGCCATAATTAGTGAATAAAAGTGCAAATCACTCACCTTAGCCACAAATAAATTTAAGATCTGAAATTCTAAATGATTTGGCATGGTTCCCAATGTATTCCCGCAGCTTTATTCGATTTCTATGCTAATCCACCTTAATTTGGTGTAGGTTTGGCTAATATGTGATTAGTAAGTGATTAAGGATGAATTTAGAAGGTAGAGGCCATTGCTAGGTTTGAAGAAAATGTTTATGGCGACTAAGAAAATGAAAAGGAACCATTCTCTAACTCATTTCAGCCCTCCCATAACCCTAATCTCGAAATGGGTTATGGGGCTAGTTGCTAATTACCATATTAGGCCCGGTTAAGCTTTTTTTCACCTTCCAAACCTTATTTCAGCCATATCTCCCAAACGGCAAGTCCATTTGATTAATGTGACCACTCTACGGAAAGTTAAACCATCATTCGAATCCAACGGAAGTGGTTTTAGATCAAAACTCATTACCAATAAAAAATTATTGGCGAAACAAGATCCGCTAGTGGCAAAAAGGTCATTTAAAAATCGGTAAAAATCGTGAACATGGGAAATGACCCCCATAGTCGTTATTCTACGACCCTCCATACGTAAAACGTGAGTGGTTACAATATCTTTTATAGGTAATTTAAACATACATAGTTTAACTTATATATTTTTCACATATAATTTCATAACAATTTTTAGGTACATTAACATAAATACTATTTGTAACTTAAATACTAATTTTGATTTCTAAAAGTTTATAATACTTGTATACTTAACTTAAAATTTTGTTGTGTGTGTATATATATATATATGATTTTTATACATTAAATATGTAGTTTAATATAAGAAGTTATAGCTTTATAGGTTACTTTATAATACCAAAAATAATTTTTTATATAACTATAGATTTCTTTTAAAGTTTTAACATATAAATGGTTTTTTATTAATATGTTTTGATTTCTAAAGTTTAAATTTAAAATTGATTTGTATCAAAATGTTTTTGTATATCTCATAATAAATTAAATTTTAAGTCCTTTTAAATTAGTTTTTATATATACTTATGAATATGTGTTTATATCAAAATAGTTTACTTTATATGGTAGAATATTTTCAATTTTTAATATATTATTAAAAGAAGCGCTCTACTAAGATTATTTAATTCCCTATTTCTCATTCAATTATTCTGAATGTTTTACTACCTGTCTTGAATATATTTTTAATTTAACACTTACCTTTAACTATTCTTTTAATCTCTTTCGTTAGTATCATTAACTTAAGTCTATAAATTGATGTATATTACTTTTGTTTGATTAAAATAATTTATAATATATATGTACATGCATGATAGTTAGATAGTACTTTGAATATTTTTACCAAAATAGATATCATTACCAAATTATTCTGTAAATTATCATTACATACCTTATTCCGTATCATACATCATTATTACAAATTACAATGCATCTCAAATTAGAATCATTCACATCACAAATTGCATTTGAATATAACATCTCATATTACTTCGCATATGACATATGTTTCTTACTACAGTATAGCCAACATACTACACACATTAGACTACATGTTAACTTTTAAACTCCACACATAACAAGTATACTCTATATGGGGTTATTGTCTTAGAAATATATAAGATTATTAATTAAACACATAACATATTTACTTTCACTTGATTGGCTTGTTTGGGTTGATTGATTTGTTTGACTTATTTGGCTTGATTGACTTATTTAACTTGTTTGACCTGGTTGGATACGTGTGTGCGTCTTGATAGGCTCGAAATATATTTATACACATGTAGGTATTAAGTAATATAACTATATTTTTCATATTTTATTACATATAGCTTTTCTAGTATTAAATTAAGGGGGAGCTTTATAGTTTCTAGGATTAGTTAAGGTTTTGAGAAGTGTTTTTGAATTGATTTTTTTTTTGCTTTGGTTGACTTGATTTAGATTGTTTAGATTGATTGTTTGAATTGCTTGTTTGTTTGAATTGCTTGTTTATTTGAATCGATTAGATTGCTTAGTTTATTATCCTTATATTTTAAACTAGTTTAATCATAATTTTAGGGGGAGTTATAATATTTTATGTTTTGAATTATAGATTTAGAGGGAAGTATAGGGTTATTCAATTCAGAGAGTATTATATAGTCATTAAGATCATTTATTGCATAGATTTAGGGGGAGTATAACTTAGTATAGTCTATTATAGGTATAGTATTTGTATAGTCTTATATAAGGTGCTTTTCGATAATGACAAAGAGGGAGAAATTATAAAGTAGGGCTTAGTTAGGCTTAGTTTAAAGGGGAGTATGTAGAATTCGTGATGACAGGGGGAGTATTAGAAGGATAAGAATCAATAGGTATGAATATTTTATAAACCAGTGTTGTGATCATCAAAAATAGGGAGATTGTTGGAGAATGGAGTTTTGATGACAACAACCTTATTTCAATTATCATTGATTATAAAATATATACTGACATCTCTATCTAGAATATATACATATATGCAGGATTTGTATACAAGACTTAAGTATTGAAGATTGTACAATTTTAGAGTTTTGAGAAATTCAGAATTCAGAGGAGATTCAAGACCCATGAATAATCAAGTTATCAAGAGTTTAAGACTTCAAGAGTTCATGAAAAATATAGTAGTAGAGTATAGTTTATATGTAAGATTATGAATAGCACTCCAGGTTCAAATTCAAATTCTGTTTTCAAATTATTTTCAAACTGTTTGAACTTGCTAATGATTTCAGATAAATTTAAAGTTTAAAATATATATATAAGTTTTTATATATATGTGTATATAGTTTTATAATTTTATGGTTTTATAACTTTAAACATTATAATTTTATAAATATGTTTGTATAATATGTATTTATGTTTTCATATGATTTTACACTTTAGAATACTCATTTATATCATTAAGTTTTAATTAAAGAATTTCCAGAATAATATACATGATCAAACATTTGAAAAAAATGTTTTAAAAATAATATAAAAAAACATATGTCGACATACATATATGGGTATGTCGACATAAATTGTCAAAAATTCAATTTTTAAGGGAAGTGTCTTTTCACTATTTGTAACGTTCCAGAAGCATTGCTATCTTATAAATAGGGGCTGATTTCGAATTTTTTATTATTATTTTTCTCCATGTTCAAACCTCCTCCTCCTACAATTATCATTTTATATTTTATTGATTTCTACACATCTACTTTGCCAATTTCTACACGAATTATATAAAACTTCTTCTTTTCTCACTCTCTATCCATACTCTCTGAATTGAAGAGATATTGAAGAGTTATAGGGCTGTTGTAATCATTTGGGAAGTGTTTGGGAAAGAGTGCATTCCTTGTAGCCTTGAAATCAAGGAAAGGGAGCGGTGGTAACCTTGTAGTCATGAAATGAAGAGTGTTTGGAGCGGTGGTAATCTTTTAGCCGTGAAATCAAGAGTGGTTGGAGCGGTATTAACCATGTAGCCGTGAAATCAATGAGATTGTACTTGGATAGTGATAATAATAAAACTTTGCACAATCCAATGTTGCGTGGGACTGGACATAGGAGTAATCTGAACTAGTATAAAATCCGATGTGTTCTTTCTTTTTCTGCATTTTATATTTATCTGTTTCTATCTTTGATTCTTTGTATGTGGTCATCTCTGTTGTGTGTGATTCATATAGTAGATCAATTAAGTTGAATATTTTTGTTAATTCCTTAGAAACACTATTCACCCCCTCTAGTGTTAGTCTTGCCTTAAGATCCACATTCCGTGTTCCCTAATAATATAAACCAATATGGATTTTAAAACTCAACAATAAAAATTTCGAGTTGAACGATATCCAAATTATATAGGAATTCCTTTTCAATTTATTTAATAAAACGTTATGGTTTGTAAACGATTCCATAGCGGTTTTCTAAAAATTTGATTTGGACATAACTCACAATCTATAAGATAAAATCTCGATTTTTCTCCTTCATTAGAAAACTATAATCAAATAGATTCTGATGATTCTTGTTTCAAAGAATTACGACTTATTTTGGATTATGTATATTCAGTTGAAGTTCAAAACTTGATATTACGAACTATCGCGATGCTACGAGCTCGTTTTTAAATTAAACATAAATTAAACGTTCAAACTTCATTTAATTAACAAATTCTATATCAAAATCCGTTAATATTTCAAATATAACATTTAAAACAAGTTTAAATATTCAAATTCAAATGATTGAAAAATATGGGTCATTACAATTTTAATTCTTTTTAATATAATTTATATGTAAGCATGTGCATGTGAATGATTTATATTAATATATCGATAGCATATCTTTAGTATCAAACTTAAATTCATAGTTAAGAAAAAATCAGTAAAGATATTTTTCTTCTTTTATCATAATGTGCAACTAATAGTCGGTTTTCCTACCATTATGCGACTATACTATTTAGTCCTCTATCATTAATGGAAGAAAGGTCACGTCTCATCAACTACTATGAATAAAGAGGCAACTCCCATTCAGGAAAATGTACTCTTAGCTTCTCTCTCTCTCTCTCTGGACTTTATGGTTATAATCACCTTCATGTTTTCTATCTGTTCATATTTTCTTTTTAAGATGAGCCTAAGGACGATTAATGACATTTAGACCAATGAAAGAATAGATAACAAGTGATAATGAAACATAAGGTCATAGACAATTTACAAATTGCATATTCATATTTTTGTAACATAATCATTATTAACGATATTTTTCGTCAACACCGGGAGTGGGTCAACGAGGACAAATCTTGAGGGAAAGTCAGGTGGATTGGTTCTCTTCCCTGATCAACCTTAGTGGAGAATTGGGATGCTAGGGCTCTAAGTCTCGGGCTCATTAAGGATTACCAGATCGAATCTTGACTCAGTGATCGAGGTTTGATCGCCATTCGAGGGTGTTGATGGATGCAAACTCGGACTTCTCTGTAGAATGGATAATGGACTACAACTATTGCAATTAGAGAAATAAAGGTACACACAGACAGAGCAATTTTCCTAAGAAGATCTCCTTTCTTTAAGCTTTTAATGGAAATAAATAGTTGTCATAGAGTGGAATTCTCCATTGATGTTATTTTCTAAGTTGCTTTTACGTATACAAAAAGTAAGTGAAAAGTCCTCCCTCTAATGTAATCCCTGGGGTCCTATTTATAACGGTTCTGAGCCCCTTCCGTCGTAGGGCTATCGGACCCACCTGGGCTTTTGGCCAGTCATTTTATTCCTAGTCTGGGATGCTTGGCCTCCGGCCGCCTTGGGTGCATTTGGTTATGATACTTGAATTCTTGAGGGCAGCTTCTGAGTGTAGGCTCGCAGACATGAACTTCCAAATGTAGGCTTTCAGCTTTATCGTGAATACGTAGAGGGGCTTGACCCTGTGGTATATGTTGATAGCTGCCTGGATGAAACCACTACAGGTTTTAGTACTAGGTATGCTAGCACAGGTAGCCTGTAATCCTTGTCTGGTTTTCGGCTAGCCCTACGATAGGGCCTTTGTCGTATCCTGTACTCTTGGAGGGTGGTTTCCGGTGTCACTATTATTATTTTGTGGATGTGACCTTTTCAGTAGTTATGTAGTAGATGCTACGGAAGTTGGATTTCAGTGGCCTTCACGTTATCCTGGGTTAGTGCCTCTGATATTATCATCTTTAGGTGTATCGGTATTTGGGTAGGTTATGTGTTGAAGGTTTCCCTTTTTTCTTTGTCCGTCGGTTTTGTAGCTCCTGACTTCCTTAGTTCTGGATCAGAGTGGTTCCTTACACGGAACCTTTCGTCGAGCCAATACTGGTGGAAGGTCTTGTCGGACTGACTTCGAGTGAAGAGGCCGGTTGTGGTGGCCTTTCGGATTACGTCCTCCTGCTCTCGCTGTTTTCATTGTTGTGTCCTACTTTCTATTAAGCCCTTCCGCGAGCTTTCTGTCATCCGATACCCCTTCGCTTCCATCTTTCTTTGAATGTTGATTTTGATAGTAACATTTGCCCCCTCCCTTAGTAAAGGGTTATTTTCGACTTTACAAGTCAATTTTTTGTCTTTTCTTCGAAGTGTTGCGTTTGTGCCCTCTTCTTCCTTCAATCGGGAGCGTTGATTGATCTCCTTTTGATTGATCTGATTGCCTGTGCATTCTGAATACAAAGCATACTTCCTTTCCTTTTATTCCCGTGCAGTATCCTTACTTTCTTCTTATGAATCTTGTTCGTTGATTCATTCTTTGGTGGACAGCTGGGATGCGAGGTAGATCTTTTCCTTTTTTCCTACATAGCATTTCACCAATGCAAGATTACTGTTCATTTAAATTCGTTGCATTATTTTCCTAGGATTTCATCTCTAGTTAGGGGTAAATTTTTTTTAGTGTAGCAGTGGATAACTCAACTTACTGACATCGGTTTCCTTAGCCAGGGTTGTAGTCTTATAGGATAATGAAATTTCAAATCATGCATAAGCCTATGTGGCGTTTGTGTATAATCATCAAAGAAAATTAGATTGAATTACGTGTTTATATTATGGTATCATCTGGCAGGGCTTTGTACAAGATTACACAAACTGGCGATTTCATTCTGGATGAGTCCGGGCTTTTTTTGACAGAGGAGGAGCTGGGGATGAAGGAACACCAGGTTAGCAATGCTTTGAGTGAAACCCCAAGTGTCTTGAGTCAACATTCTGAACTGTTTCTCTCGCGCTTTTCCATAGGTGTATTTCTTCTTCTTAAGGATGGGATCTTCTAGAACAAACTTCCTTCCCTTGTTCTGTGTTTCTTGGAGATGTTTTATTCTCACCTTCCATGGCTCCTTCTTCCCCCGAATTTCTATCCGAGAAAAGATCTGCTTCGGTTTTTAACAACGATTCCCTTTGGCATCACAAAAGGGTAAATTATATTTCCTGTTCTAATGAAGACGAAATTGTTGCGTCGCCTTGCCGTCGGCTACCGCGTACCCCTCTTGTCCTTTCTCCTGGAAGTTTTCACAACATTTTTCCCTCCTCTGCAGAGACCATTGGGAGTGATTTTATAACCAGTTTCTTAAGGCGTGAACCTTCCCTTTCTCCTTATGACCTCGTGGGTCCCCCTTTTCAGGTTTCAGACATTGATACGATCGTAGGATCTGCTCTATCCTCCATCGATGTTTCCGATATTCAGAAACTGGCTTCTGAAGGATGGTTTGAGTTTTATCTCAATTTTGTTAAACGAAAACTTCTGGTTCGTATCCATGTTCCGTTGTGGATTTGTGTCTGTCTTATTGTCGTAAGAACTAACGTTGCATTGCTTTTACCCCCCTCCCCCTCTTCTTTTTTCGTTTCCCTCTCCCCCTTTTTTTAGATATCTAAGGATTGGTATGCTACCAGATCTACAGCTGCTTCTTCGTTCTAGGATAAGGGAGAACTTCAAAGAGAGAAAGACTTGTTGGATTCTAAGGTTCATGATTTAACCTTTGCAAAGATCAGTAATGAAGAGATGTTTGATCAGATGATGGAGTCCCTTAAGAGGGAAAGACATGTCAATAGTTTCTTAACTTTCGAAGTTTTGGCCCTTAGGCGTGAGCGGTCAGATATGCTGATGGAGCACGTGGGGGACTGAAAACAAGGGAGGCGACTCTTTCTGATGCCATGCGAATAATTAACGAAACTCGAGATCGGATTTCCTTGTTCTTGAAAGTGCATTTTCCAGATATGATGGCTGACTGTTATAAGAGGGTTCTCCTCTCGGTCTACCGCGATAACCGTGGCAAGTTTCCTGACATGGACTTTCCTTCTCTTCCTTCATTCCTTCGGAACAAAATCTTGAGTGGTGTTATTTCCATAGATTGGGGTATTGGGGATTCTGAAGGAGAGAAGACTAAGGTCGAGGACCTTTTGTTTGTTGAAAAGATGTTTGACTGCCAATCATCCGGGGTTGATGAAAATATGATTTTGCATAAAGAAGGTGGTAGTGTTGTCAGCTCGTATGGAGATGATGGATTTGCGGAGGGGGTTATATTTTTTGGGGCTTAAGGAGAGAGAGCAGGCGGTGCACATAAGTTCCCCTATTCTCCAGGCATAAATTCCATCCTCTGAATTCTTTGTTTACTTTTACCAGTTGACTTTTGATGGCCTGTTTTTATGGTGATAGGAATGATATCCTTCCCACTTACCCTTCCTCTTTTATTTTTATTTTTAAGGATGGTCTTCGTTCTCTTTCTAAATTGAAGAGGGAATTTCTCATTAAGCCTCCTTTTAGATCCGGCAGAGAATGCTTCTTGAAAGAACTCAAACATACTTATATGAATTATCCTCAGTTATCTTTCAACTTCTTAGGGAACGACAAGGAGATAATACTAAAGAAACTTAGGACTCATAATGCAAATTTAACATGTAACATAAAGGAAAAGAATACTAGGGAAAGATGATCTGTTATATCTATATGTTCCTTGACAATAACACGTGTGAATGTGAATTTTATTTGTTTTTATCCCTTGTACTTATGTTGGATGCTTTTTCCTGGATTTGAAACACCTTTGCAAAGATGGCTTATCTGCTTATTTAAATAGGATGACTTACTTGAAGACATTTCCTCTTCTGTGGATAGAAGTGCATTGTTTCCTTTGCATTTGGGAGATTTTTCGGGAACTTCTCCTACCAACATAGGTGGCAGATGTTTCCTATCCAAGGATCGATTGGCACAACGTCTTACAAAACAAATACGTGTATTGGAGACCCAAATAAGGAAAAAAGACAAAGATATACTCGAGGCAAGGAGGATCATGAAGATGAATCCTACTGTCGATATTCTCAAAGAAAGGGATGAGCTACAGCATCAAGTTAGGGAATTAGAGGTGAGATACAAAGACGTATTAGTAAGATGCAAAGAATAGGAGACTATATTTGGATGTGCCCTTGGGGTCTTTGCCTCTAACGACTCACGGGTCATGATGGAATGCATCTTTTCGGAATGTGAGTTTGGGGATCCTCCCCCGGGATAGATCATTCCTTCGCTGCCAGGTGGTACAGACAGGTTAAGGCATGCACGAAAAGTCTTTATGTTTGGAAGGAGATCGAGGGGAATTCTCATCATGCTGACTTTATACCTCCAAATTTAAGCAATTACATAAGGAGAAACAGCTCTTGCGCGGAGATGCTTATGATCGGAGGAAGGAAAACAAAAATCTTTGCATGATGGGTAAGACTTTCAATCAAGCTTTAAAGTGGCAACTAAAACCCTTGGATGACCCAGGCAAGGTGAAGGAAAAGATGCAAAGGGTCGACGAGCTTTTGCGTGCCGCGATTCGTCGCTCCGTCACTTCCTATTGGTTCCATGAATAGGGCGCACCCTATCGGAAGTTAGTCTGTTGCTTGTATGGGAGTTGTAACACCCCGCCTCCGCTAGGGTCACTCGCAAAGGAATGCACTAGCTTTAGAGGGGCATTATTGGTAAACATGCACAGAAATATCACAAGACAGAACATATAAAATAGCGGGAGTAAAATCAAACTTTCATAACATGAATAAATAAGGTCTAAAGCCTTTTACATCAGAGTACAACAAAACCTGTCTTGCAATAGTAAAGAAGCATAAAGACTTTTTAATAAATTATTCCCCAAGTAAAAACGGTAAAGTAGCCATAGCCAAGAGAAGTCCAAGCCATCCATGATGACCTTCAAGCAGAAGAAGTCCGAACTAAACTGCATTGTTTCCTCCCTGTAACCTGGGGGGGAAACGGAAGAAAAGAGGCGAAACAAAACGGGTCAGTCAAAAAGACTGAGTAAGTCCTATCTACTTCCAGTATAAAAACAGGTAAAGGTAACATGACATGCATAAACTGAAAGTAAACATAAGGATAACTACAAGATAGATAAACTAAACCGGGCTAGCCGGTTTAACTACTGTAGCAAGGTAAACTAAGGTATCATGATAAACTACGGTGTTATGATAAGTCAAGGTATCACATCGTCATATTTCTATCGAGTACATTATCCCAAGGTATCTGCCCCGCCTATCATCCCACGGTATCTATTATGTATATTAGTTCTAACATGTATATTTGCTCTGCACCCTCCGTACTAGTATCCCAGCCTTGTTATGTGTTAACCATGAATGTCCCTTACTCAAAGTCGTGTAATGGTCCATGTCAACCTAATATATCGCATATATAGGTTACTCAAATCATATGTTTCTTTCCATGTATATAAGTTCAGTCCTTTGCCGTACCTCGTACGGGCTTCCTCATGTCGTATTATCCTAGAAATCGTTTGGACTGTCACCCTTGTTCTAGCTAGGCTCTTCCATATGAATCATCGTTTGAACTACTAGGACTTACGCCACCTAGCACCACTGGGGATTACGCTTACCTATTGCACGCTTTCGTATTTTGGTTTGGGTTAAACCACCTAGGCCACTAGGGATTACGCTAACCCTCAACCGCGCCCTTTTTCCCCCGCATTCATCGTGAATCGTTTTTCTATAACTGTATGCACATGTATCACATCGTGCCATCCGAGTCCTGTCACAGGGCAAAACAAGAAATACAGGACTTGGTCGGGAGCTTTAGATTTATCTGCCGATGCAGATACTAAGGTCTGCTTTTCTACACGTGGCTATGGTCCCACGAGACCCCTCCCTCAACTAGTGAAAGGCAACACAAGAGAAAATCTTGCATGAGAACTACACTCCGGCCAGCCCACATCCTACGGCCTACCTCACCCATAATTAGATAGCAAATTATGGTCTGTTGGGTGTTCCCTGCCTTTCCGTACGTACACGCTTGACTCAAGATGGTAGATGATCGACGAACTTGCTATCTCGGGCACCTTATGTATTCGTCGACTCACTGCTATCCACCCCAGTCTTTAGGTCGCTCGCATAGCAACCAAGGCATATTCTTGGTTCTTCTACCGCAGACCTCAACCTCTCGTGAGCCTAGTATAATGACCTGGCAGCTCACAGAGGGATCTCAAGAATATCCTCACGTTCCCCGAAGCCGTTGCTTCGTTACCCAGTTCGTTAGAGCCTTTATCTAAATCAGATAGCCTGCTCCTATACGCATACTTAAACGTTGACCAAACGTATCGGGTTACTAACCTATCTGAGAAATGGTCCAAATTTCCTTGACTAAGAATTATTACTTAGTTTCCCTTAACTAAGGTTTACCACTTAGCCTTATTTCCATAATCCTTGTTAACTATGGTTATTTACCCAATCCTCCGAATTAGGGTTTATCTAATGGGTTAAGTGTCACTTAAGTTCATAACTTAGCCCGTCTACAAACCATGTCAAAATTGGCTAAGTATCCAAGTCCAAGACTTAACCCTACAAACCATGTGTCAAGTTGGCTAAGTATATTAAGCAATCCATAACTTAACCTCGTCTAATTATCATTTTAGATTGGTTAATTATATAAATTAACTTGACCTTGTCAAATTACCGAGTCAAATCGGTCAAGCGTATTCAAGTGATTCGTGACTTAGCCTTATCATGTTTTCACGTTAGATTGGTTAAGTATAGATTAACTTAACCTCATCAAATTAACGAGTTAGATTGGTTAAGTATAGGTCACTTAACCTCATCAAATCATCGTGTTAAATTAGTTAAGTATTTAACTTAACCCCATTAAATTACCAAGTTGGATTAATTAAGTCTAGGCTAACTTAACCCCATCCGATTACCATGTTTAGATTAGTTAAGCCTAATCTTAACCCCATCCATTAACTGTATTATACGGTTACGTGTCATTAAGAAAATTTACTTAACCTTATCACGTTATCGTGTTGGATTGATTAAGTGTTGGTTAACTTAATCCCGTCCACTAGTCGTATAAAAATGGTCAAGTATCATTAGGCAAATCAAGTTACTTAACCTACCCAAGCTTATCATGTTTTGTTAAGTATCATTAGCCTAATCAAATTACTTAACCCATTTGTCCATATCATATTTGGTTAAGCCTCATTAATCAAATTAACTTAACCCTATTATGTGGCATTAATTTAATTAATGCACCCTCAACCTCTCACATTAGACCTTGTTGTGGTTACTAGTTAAGCCGGGCGGGTCCGGGTAGATTTACACCACAACCTAGTCTAACCTCGGGTCTTAAGCGCGACATGACCAACTTCTCACATTGGGTCCTATTGTTTGCAACTACTAGTTAGGCCGGTCGGTTCCGGGTAGTTTTACGTTGCACACTCAACCCAACCTCGAGTTGGCCACACTTATATTATCTAAGTTCATCATGTTTCCAAAACATGTTACAAGTTTTCAAGCATTTGGGTAGACCTAACTTAATAGGTAAATTCCCAAAGGGTAGACCTAACTTAATAGGTAAATTCCCAAGCTCATGTTTTTATGCATACTTACATGTCATCTTCCATGTTATCTTTCAAGTCATATTTTCAAGTATAAACACATGCCATATTCAAGTTAAGATTTTGCGACATGTTCATGTTTATCTAACTACCCAAAATCGTGTTTTCCCAACGCAAGCAAAGCGAGTCAACATAGTAAGGATACTATGTCACATATTGGTCTCAAAACATGCATGATGCCAAAAAGGGCTTGGCTTCCACATGCATAATATCATAAAGAGATTGGCCATAAACATGCATAGTGTCATAAGGTAATTTGGCCACAAACATGCATATTATCAAAAAGGGTTTGGCCATAAACATGCACAACTTAAAAGAGGGGATTGGCCACGAGCATGCATAATCTCATAAAGGATTTGGCCACAAACTTGCATGTTAGCATAAGGGGTTTGGGTTCATAAACATGCATAAGCCCTAAAATCTTGTCTTAGCCAATGTTTCACAAGTAAAGTGGTTCCTAAAGGTTCATGCTAGCATTTCATGCATAAAGATCCAAACTTGCAAGTTAAACTAGGTTATGCATAGCATGAGAGGCATGATTAAGTCACTCACATGGCCTAAAATCATAAACATGAACACAAGAGGCAAGGTAAGGTTCATATAGGTTCGCATAATCATGTTTAGCCTCATTTTATCCCATGTCATTATCAAAACTACCGTTTCCATCTAAAAGTAGCTAGAACTTACATAGTTAGGCCTAGGGAAAGGAGCATGAATCATCTTGGCTAAGAAAGGTGCCTCCTTTGAAGAAGAACCTTCATGAAACTCGCATAGCAATGTTGATTTGGCCTTGATTTGGTGTAGCAAGCTTGCACCTTTTGATTTGAACTTGATTTGAGTGCATAGGCTCTAGGGATTTGAGATGGAGGCCATGATCAAAATTGATTTTGGCAGCACTTAGTTGCTAGGTTTGATTTTTAGGGATTTAGGTTAGGTTTAGGGTCCTTTTTATAGAGATTAGGATAGTTTTAGGCCATAGGATTAGATCTAGGATTAATCTAGACCACAGAAATCGTCACAGGCCCATCAGACCAGACCAAGACTGCATCCAGGTGCACCAGGCCACAAAACACGAAATTGTGTTTTGGACCCAGTCGACACCCAAGTCGACAGCCCTGTCGACTTGGGGTCCAGGGGTGTCGACAGCCCTGTCGACTCCCCTGTCGACATGGGCTTTGGCGGGAAAATTCCCGCCTACCTCAAAACTTGAACTTCCTAGGTGATTTTCAAACTTGAAAACCCTGAAAACTTCGACGGATCATAACTTGGTCATGCGGATTCCGATTCTCGAAAACTCGGACTCTATTTCGCGTATATTTCCGAGACGAACGCAATGGCATAGCCCGTTTCACTTGATTCAGAATTTATAATTTAATTCTGCCTTGATTCTCGTTTTAACATGTTATTGAAATACGGGTTGTTACATTCTCCCCACCTTTTAGGATTTCGTCCCCGAAATCTCAAAGTTAGGAAGAACATATCCTACCATCCATCATCCATCTACTCAAACCATCATCCACAAGCAACCATTGTCCTTAGACGACTCCTAATGCTTTATGAATGTATGCAAAACGTGTGTGTACATGTTCCTTAGCTAATGCTAATGATCAGGCCTGAAAAATCTTTTGAATGCAAAAATATGTTTAGTGCTATGAATCCATCATATATGCAAATAGTCCTAGTCATATACACTATATGCATGCACAAACATTCAACCATATGCAACATCCGCATGATAACACATTCAATTTCATCCATAAACAAGTATAAATACTCGTGCATATGCAATATGAAATGTGACCGAGTCGAGCTAATATCTAATGTAAATTCGCGCATCCACGAGCAACCACTTGCAACCATTTGCAACCATATCAACCATAACATGTTTCAAATACATGTTTACATCCATAGGGTTCTACCTAGGATTCCCTGAAACAGGGTCGAGAAGATAAACAAGACAAACTCCTTATGGGGTTTGTAACAGAAAATAGGACCGAGAGGATGTCCACAAAAGATAGCCTACAAGTAAGCTCTACAGAAAACAGGGATCAAGGATATACTCCCAAAAAGAGATATCATGCGCGTACCTAGTCTTTGACCATCAAAGTCGTATTTCCTTGAGCTCAATTCCATTGTGCCTTGACCGTCCTTTAACTTCGCGATTTCGTAGCTTCTTGATTCCTATTTCCAAGGTGTGAGTGGAACTCATTTCACTGCCGCCTCTCGTTTCACTTATTCTTTCCCTAGTATGCTTGGCTCAAATATATCTGCGTACTCATGCAAGCTCTCCAAAATTCACCAGTGAATTCTGGATCTCGTTTTCCGATGCCAATCCATGTTGCCAAGAGTTCTTACTAGGGTGATTCCCATAACTCATACATAATCGAAGTAAACCATCCGTCTTATTAGCGAACACCATTCGATCGGGTTTCTAATTTCCAACAAAGGCATCTAGGGATTCTAAGTAACTAATCATGACAGAACCCAAAAGGTTACGCGATACTTCAAGGGTATTACCAAAGCAAGCCAAGAGTCTAACTACCCTTCTTCTAAAACCGAGAGTGGCACCCCTTACTGGATAACCACTTCATCCCTAGAATCCATCCACAACTTATAAACATAAGCATTATTTCCAAGCTCAACACTTGATATAGACATTCTCAAATCCAAACAAGCCATGAATAAATGGACCAATCTTCCAATAGGACTTGAGACAAAAACGGGATCCTCTACTACGCTAGTACTAAGGTGCAGAGACTTAACTATCGAAGCGGACTTAAAAGATGCGGTGATCAAAACAAAGTCCCGACAGGATGATAGAGAAGAAAAGCTAAACCTTTAACAAGATCGTTACCCTCCTTCTGAGGTACCCTAGAAATGAGAGCATACTACTGCCCTCCCGATGATCTTGTCCTTGTCCCATGATACTTAACTATCCGTCCCGTTCCACCATGCCAAAGGTACTCTCTCGTCATGGGTTTCATTGTTCATCTTTCTCTCTCATTCTGAGTTGAGCCATACCAACAAGTTGCTCATCCTTAAACTCGTATCCTTTATCCTCTTTCTCACTATCCTTTCTTATAACGCGGCCACTGGTCTCCCGAGAACAGCCTCCATCGCATGGAAAGCACTTTCGAAGATAGAAAAGACTAGTCGCAGTTAAAACCACTGTGACTACAGATGGAGGAAAGAAAGGAAAAGAGATTCAATCAAGGAAACCAGGATAGTGCTAATGGCCTTTGGGGAATAGCCTTTTTCTTTTTAAAAGAAAATTTTCTTGAAAAATGCTTCTTTATAAACGATTTTCAAATAGTTTTCAGAAGGTCTTTAAAAACTTTTGCCCAGTCTGGTAACCTTCTGCTCTGATACCAAATGTAACACCCCGCCTCCGCTAGGGTCACTCGCAAAGGAATGCACTAGCTTTAGAGGGGCATTATTGATAAACATGCACAGAAATATCACAAGACAGAACATATAAAATAGCGGGAGTAAAATCAAACTTTCATAACATGAATAAATAAGGTCTAAAGCCTTTTACATCAGAGTACAACAAAACCTGTCTTGCAATAGTAAAGAAGCATAAAGACTTTTTAATAAATTATTCCCCAAGTAAAAACGGTAAAGTAGCCATAGCCAAGAGAAGTCCAAGCCATCCATGATGACCTTCAAGCAGAAGAAGTCCGAACTAAACTGCATTGTTTCCTCCCTGTAACCTGGGGGGAACGGAAGAAAAGAGGCGAAACAAAACGGGTCAGTCAAAAAGACTGAGTAAGTCCTATCTACTTCCAGTATAAAAACAGGTAAAGGTAACATGACATGCATAAACTGAAAGTAAACATAAGGATAACTACAAGATAGATAAACTAAACCGGGCTAGCCGGTTTAACTACTGTAACAAGGTAAACTAAGGTATCATGATAAACTACGGTGTTATGATAAGTCAAGGTATCACATCGTCAGATTTCTATCGAGTACATTATCCCAAGGTATCTGCCCCGCCTATCATCCCACGGTATCTATTATGTATATTAGTTCTAACATGTATATTTGCTCTGCACCCTCCGTACTAGTATCCCAGCCTTGTTATGTGTTAACCATGAATGTCCCTTACTCAAAGTCGTGTAATGGTCCATGTCAACCTAATATATCGCATATATAGGTTACTCAAATCATATGTTTCTTTCCATGTATATAAGTTCAGTCCTTTGCCGTACCTCGTACGGGCTTCCTCATGTCGTATTATCCTAGAAATCGTTTGGACTGTCACCCTTGTTCTAGCTAGGCTCTTCCATATGAATCATCGTTTGAACTACTAGGACTTACGCCACCTAGCACCACTGGGGATTACGCTTACCTATTGCACGCTTTCGTATTTTGGTTTGGGTTAAACCACCTAGGCCACTAGGGATTACGCTAACCCTCAACCGTGCCCTTTTTCCCCCGCATTCATCGTGAATCATTTTTCTATAACTGTATGCACATGTATCACATCGTGCCATCCGAGTCATGTCACAGGGCAAAACAAGAAATACAGGACTTGGTCGGGAGCTTTAGATTTATCTGCCGATGCAGATACTAAGGTCTGCTTTTCTACACGTGGCTATGGTCCCACGAGACCCCTCCCTCAACTAGTGAAAGGCAACACAAGAGAAAATCTTGCATGAGAACTACACTCCGGCCAGCCCACATCCTACGGCCTACCTCACCCATAATTAGATAGCAAATTATGGTCTGTTGGGTGTTCCCTGCCTTTCCGTACGTACACGCTTGACTCAAGATGGTAGATGATCGACGAACTTGCTATCTCGGGCACCTTATGTATTCGTTGACTCACTGCTATCCACCCCAGTCTTTAGGTCGCTCGCATAGCAACCAAGGCATATTCTTGGTTCTTCTACCGCAGACCTCAACCTCTCGTGAGCCTAGTATAATGACCTGGCAGCTCACAGAGGGATCCCAAGAATATCCTCACGTTCCCCGAAGCCGCTGCTTCGTTACCCAGTTCGTTGGAGCCTTTATCTAAATCAGATAGCCTGCTCCTATATGCATACTTAAACGTTGACCAAACGTATCGGGTTACTAACCTATCTGAGAAATGGTCCAAATTTCCTTGACTAAGAATTATTACTTAGTTTCCCTTAACTAAGGTTTACCACTTAGCCTTATTTCCATAATCCTTGTTAACTATGTTTATTTACCCAATCCTCCGAATTAGGGTTTATCTAATGGGTTAAGTGTCACTTAAGTTCATAACTTAGCCCGTCTACAAACCATGTCAAAATTGGCTAAGTATCCAAGTCCAAGACTTAACCCTACAAACCATGTGTCAAGTTGGCTAAGTATATTAAGCAATCCATAACTTAACCTCGTCTAATTATCATTTTAGATTGGTTAATTATATAAATTAACTTGACCTTGTCAAATTACCGAGTCAAATCGGTCAAGCGTATTCAAGTGATTCGTGACTTAGCCTTATCATGTTTTCACGTTAGATTGGTTAAGTATAGATTAACTTAACCTCATCAAATTAACAAGTTAGATTGGTTAAGTATAGGTCACTTAACCTCATCAAATCATCGTGTTAAATTAGTTAAGTATTTAACTTAACCCCATTAAATTATCAAGTTGGATTAATTAAGTCTAGGCTAACTTAACCCCATCCGATTACCATGTTTAGATTAGTTAAGCCTAATCTTAACCCCATCCATTAACTGTATTATACGGTTACGTGTCATTAAGAAAATTTACTTAACCTTATCACGTTATCGTGTTGGATTGATTAAGTGTTGGTTAACTTAATCCCGTCCACTAGTCGTATAAAAATGGTCAAGTGTCATTAGGCAAATCAAGTTACTTAACCTACCCAAGCTTATCATGTTTTGTTAAGTATCATTAGCCTAATCAAATTACTTAACCCATTTGTCCATATCATATTTGGTTAAGCCTCATTAATCAAATTAACTTAACCCTATTATGTGGCATTAATTTAATTAATGCACCCTCAACCTCTCACATTAGACCTTGTTGTGGTTACTAGTTAAGCCGGGCGGGTCCGGGTAGATTTACACCACAACCTAGTCTAACCTCGGGTCTTAAGCGCGACATGACCAACTTCTCACATTGGGTCCTATTGTTTGCAACTACTAGTTAGGCCGGTCGGTTCCGGGTAGTTTTACGTTGCACACTCAACCCAACCTCGAGTTGGCCACACTTATATTATCTAAGTTCATCATGTTTCCAAAACATGTTACAAGTTTTCAAGCATTTGGGTAGACCTAACTTAATAGGTAAATTCCCAAAGGGTAGACCTAACTTAATAGGTAAATTCCCAAGCTCATGTTTTTATGCATACTTACATGTCATCTTCCATGTTATCTTTCAAGTCATATTTTCAAGTATTAACACATGCCATATTCAAGTTAAGATTTTGCGACATGTTCATGTTTATCTAACTACCCAAAATCGTGTTTTCCCAACGCAAGCAAAGCGAGTCAACATAGTAAGGATACTATGTCACATATTGGTCTCAAAACATGCATGATGCCAAAAAGGGCTTGGCTTCCACATGCATAATATCATAAAGAGATTGGCCATAAACATGCATAGTGTCATAAGGTAATTTGGCCACAAACATGCATATTATCAAAAAGGGTTTGGCCATAAACATGCACAACTTAAAAGAGGGGATTGGCCACGAGCATGCATAATCTCATAAAGGATTTGGCCACAAACTTGCATGTTAGCATAAGGGATTTGGGTTCATAAACATGCATAAGCCCTAAAATCTTGTCTTAGCCAATGTTTCACAAGTAAAGTGGTTCCTAAAGGTTCATGCTAGCATTTCATGCATAAAGATCCAAACTTGCAAGTTAAACTAGGTTATGCATAGCATGAGAGGCATGATTAAGTCACTCACATGGCCTAAAATCATAAACATGAACACAAGAGGCAAGGTAAGGTTCATATAGGTTCGCATAATCATGTTTAGCCTCATTTTATCCCATGTCATTATCAAAACTACCGTTTCCATCTAAAAGTAGCTAGAACTTACATAGTTAGGCCTAGGGAAAGGAGCATGAATCATCTTGGCTAAGAAAGGTGCCTCCTTTGAAGAAGAACCTTCATGAAACTCGCATAGCAATGTTGATTTGGCCTTGATTTGGTGTAGCAAGCTTGCACCTTTTGATTTGAACTTGATTTGAGTGCATAGGCTCTAGGGATTTGAGATGGAGGCCATGATCAAAATTGATTTTGGCAGCACTTAGTTGCTAGGTTTGATTTTTAGGGATTTAGGTTAGGTTTAGGGTCCTTTTTATAGAGATTAGGATAGTTTTAGGCCATAGGATTAGATCTAGGATTAATCTAGACCACAGAAATCGTCACAGGCCCATCAGACCAGACCAAGACTGCATCCAGGTGCACCAGGCCACAAAACACGAAATTGTGTTTTGGACCCAGTCGACACCCAAGTCGACAGCCCTGTCGACTTGGGGTCCAGGGGTGTCGACAGCCCTGTCGACTCCCCTGTCGACATGGGCTTTGGCGGGAAAATTCCCGCCTACCCCAAAACTTGAACTTCCTAGGTGATTTTCAAACTTGAAAACCCTGAAAACTTCGACGGATCATAACTTGGTCATGCGGATTCCGATTCTCGAAAACTCGGACTCTATTTCGCGTATATTTCCGAGACGAACGCAATGGCATAGCCCGTTTCACTTGATTCAGAATTTATAATTTAATTCTGCCTTGATTCTCGTTTTAACATGTTATTGAAATACGGGTTGTTACAGGAGTCGTCGTATTGGAGCGTGCTTCCTTCTCCTTTCTCCCTTTCCTTTATTTTTAAAAACATCTATGTAATGCGCAAAGTTCCATATATTTTAATAACGGAGTGTAGCATTTTATATAAATAGCGTACATGAATAAGAGTAGGACCTATGATGATATGGTTTGGCGTGCAATTGTGTATTTTAATCTTGGTGCTTTCCTTTTAGCCATCGCTACGTTATGACTAGACACTTAATGCTATGTTGGGGTCCATCTCGTGGTTTTGAAAACAGTGCCCTGTACCCTTTTTGGGATTAACAGTGTCGTAGCGCGTTCCATCATAAAAGATCCAAAATACTCGTTCGTGTTTTGCGTGTTAGTGCGAGTATTTGGTGCATCCATGTAAATCAGGGATATTTTCCTGAGTACAAAAGAGAAATGATAAAGGCTACCGGTGTGCGATCAGTGCTATGGTTCATCGTGTAGTTGGGGTTGAATTGCTTCTCCCATAATTTATAAGGGATTTGGTTAACCCTAATCCAAATATGTACAGAAGACCAGAATCTCCATCAGTATTTGTGAAACACCGAATTGTCCCTGATTTGGGTTTTAGCTTAGAAGACCGGAACCATCTTTGGCATCGGCGAAACACTGAGGCTTGCTTAGATTCGGTCATTAATAATAGTTTACCGGTACTTCTTCCGGTATTCCTAGAGTTGGATTCACCCAGATTCGGGTTTTAGTATTGAGAACCGGAACCCCCTCCAGTATTGGTGAAGCGTCGAATTGGCCCAGATTCGGGTATTATTGTTGAAGACCGGAACCCTCTCTGGTATTGGTGAAGCGCCGAATCGGCCCAGATTCGGGTATTAGTATTGAAGACCGGACCCCCTCCATTATTGATGAAGCGCCGAATCGACCTAGATTCAGATATTAGAATTGAAGGCCAAAACCCCCTCTGGTGTTGGCTAAGCGCCGAATCGACCTAGATTCTGGTATTAGTATTGAAGACCGAAACCCCCTCCGGTATTAGTGAAGTGTCGAATCGACCCAGATTCGGGTATTAGCATTGAGGACTGGAATCCCCTTAGGTATTGGCGAAGTGGGTATCCCCTTTGGATTTGATTTGGAAAGCAGAGGTTGTACATGCCTTTTGAGCCTTCCCTTGGGCTTATGATGTCAAATCAGAGGATGCACCTGCTTTGTTGGCCAATCTCTGAGCCTGTGCGTCCAGAGTGCTTGGCTTGCTTATCCAAAAGTAGGGCCCAAGGACATACCTGACCTCCCTCCTGGAGGCGCCTTATCCTGACCATCGTAGGCTATGATAAGGGCTTAGAAACTTAGACGGGGTCATCGTAGGCACAGAACCAAGGTTTGCTCTTTTGATGCTCTACATGTACCATCGTAGGCACTAATAAAGGCTTATATGCCACCCCCCTCCAAGGGGTGCCATATCCTAACCACCATAGGCGATGATAGGGGTTTGCCTTCCCATCTGCAGGTAACGCGGAACATAAGCAGAGGTAGGACAAGCTCTTCAACGAGCAGAGGTAGGACGTGCTTAATTCTAGCAGAGGAAGGGCGTACTCTTCTACGAGCAGAGACAGGGTGTGTTAATTTTAGACGCATCGCCATGACCATTTTTGGTGTGAAACAATTGCTTTTTCTTTGGATGCTTTAACCTTGCCTCCTTTGGTTTGGGCATGGAGAAAGACTAACACACTATCCCCCTCCGGGGGATGCCTCGCCCCGACCAATTTGGCGATGACGAGGGATTTAATCCGTTGGCAATTGGACCCCTTTTGGCCTTTCTGTACATTGGCTCATGTGTATTAATCCTTTTACTAAGGATTTCTCCAAACTCATCTTGATTTTTTGACAGACTCTCATAATTGGCCTTGATAGCCGAATCTGACGATGGCCTCTTCAAGAATTCTGCAGTGATTAGTCTCATGTCCATTCATCAAGTGGTAATGACAATAAGGACCTCCTATTTTTCTTTCGTATTTAGACCTCTTTTTCATAGAGATCCAATAGTCGATTTCGTGTTTGGTTAGGAAGTAAACATTCTCCATAGAAGTAGTGAGGTAGCATTCATAGGGTATCTTTGGTGTACACTTCCTTTTTTGCTGATAGGGTTTAATCCTCCTGCAAATCGTTTTAGTTGTGGTTCCAATTGTAACGCCCCGGAATTTCGAACCAGTAAAAAAATTTGCTAAATATTCTTCCATCCAAAACAAACAATGAAAGCTACCATTTTATTTGATAAATATACAACATCACTAATTGCTCTGGATAAAATTTTAATAAATACCACTTATCTAATTAATTGCTTGTGCTTAAATATGAATTAAACACAACTACCGTAAATCTACCATTGCACAACTCTAATGAGATGGACATCGACATTCATTCCTGCAAACTTGATAAACACGTTAGCATAGCTTAAATGAAAGATGCACTGTTATAAAATGAAATAGCAAATAATAAACAAAAAGTATTTTTTATTAATAAAGCAGCTGCATCACTACCCCTTCATGACTGCCTACGTACCTATATCTAATTGGGTAAGCAATTAGATATAGGATCAAGCCAACGTAGTTTTTCTTTACACAAAACATAATCAATGTTTACTTCCAAAATACTCTTGATATCATGTGGGGCTAAAATACCTTTTGTAAATATTCATTTTAAAAGACATCTATATATATCTCTTGTAGAACTTTCTTTCGAATGACAAACATCTTTTATTATAAATACAAATAATCTTCTTTATGCAAAAACTTCTTCATAAACAAATCTCAAACCACCTTGATATTTCTCTAATATATGTTTGGAAAGATCTTCAAAGATTGTATTGAAATACTTAAGCTCAACACCATTCATTATCTTGTTAAAACACACCCAATTCATACCTCGTTTAAAATACTAATCTTGCAAGAAAATTTCTAGGATATATAGAGTTTCTTTTGTGGAATATTTGGTTATGTATTGCATAGAGTTTCGGGGACGAAATTCCTTTTAAGGGGGGTGGAATGTAATAACGGAAATTTTGGGTAGTAAATATTTAAATATTGAGGTTATTTAAATATTTAAATGTTGGATTTAATATTACAAAAAGGGTTTTATAATCTTGATTAAATCCCTTTATAAATAATAATCAAAGAGATGAAAATATGTTGTTGATTTTTTTGTTTACAAAGATAAGTAGTTCAAAGAAAAATCGATAATGTGACCGAAAACAGTTTTATCGATAAACGAGATTTTGCTTACTAAAAGTTGTTGGAATATCATGTGCATGTAGTAATAATAGATGAACGCATATATGTATGAACATAGCATATAAATCAAAATACAAATGGTATATGTGTACATGTTCTAGAATATGATAAATGGCTTAAAATGATAGAGACACATGTCATCATATGAAAGGAACACATGTCTTGTAAGTAAATAAGGTTAAGACACATACACACATTAGGTTTCCATGTGTAGAAACATCTAAAGACACCTAAGTAGGCATGTGTATTCATCCTAAAGCATGCATGAAGATAAGGAGGACAAGTGTCCCAAAACCAAATTACCAAACTAGCCTTAAAAACTACTATATAAAGGGTGGAAAGGTTCATTCTTTTTCATGCATTCATAAATGGAAATTAAAATAAGAAAAAGAAGAGAGGTTTAGGAGAAGACAAGAGAAGGAATACAAGTTCAATTTTTCAAGTCTAAGGTGAGTAAAATTATTTAAGTTCATGTATTCATTTCATATTTTGAAGAAAAGTTGAGAAATTTATGAATGAACAATTGGACTTGAACCCCTGAAAATGACGTTCGATATTTTGGGAATAACTTTTGCAATTCTTAATAAACTTTTTACTTTTTTATCAATATGGAAAGGTAATTCAAAGGGATACAACTTTCACCTATGCATTTTTTGTTCTAATTCTGCCGTTTACATACCCGAAAACAGAATTCAAAGTGAGGTAAAAATTAGCCCGAAATGGACATGTTAAAAATGCCACAAGATGTCTAATTTTTTATATTAAATTGGTAAATGATTTTGAGGTTTTCTTTAAATGATAACTAAGTGGTAAACGAGTGCTTCTTACTATAAAAAATTTGGAGTCAAAATCTATTTTTATCATAGAGAAACAGTGTTAAACATTTTGCCCAAAAACAAGTAAAAATCTGATTTTCAGAACTTTTTATAGCACTCCGACAAGCTTTCTATTAATGAAGCACGAAACCAAGCCAGAACCTTTCTATAGCTCCTAGAAACGCTATACTAGCTGATTTTAGTCTAAAATCATAATAAACCACCCAGAACTTGTCATAGCACTTCTGGAAGCGCTGTCTTTCCTCGGAATTGGCTAAGAAGTATTTTAAAATGAGCAAACTTTTCATAGCATGACTGAAACGCTACTATAGATGTTTTGATTATAAAATCATGGTAAACTATTCCAAATCCTCTCAAATTTGGACTTGAGTTTCCTTATATTTTCTTAAATAAACTGATAAATTCGAGGATGTTAAATTAAAGTAAAAGTAAGCCAAAACGTATCAAAATTGAGAACAAGGAAGGTTGACGAATTTCGATGATTCGAGGAAAATAATTGATTACTTGGGAGTGATGATAAGTACTATATGATGTTCTACGAGACTTTTACATGAAGATAGCAAGGAATACTATAAGTATACTTATCATCTAATTCATTATTATTTCATAAGCTTGAGTTTTAATTTAAAGATGCCTATGACTTTAACATACTATATTGGTTGCGATCTTTGCTTTGACAAGAAATCAACATATGCAACTGATGATTGAGGACATTTATGATTTGTAACGACCCGCATTCTATGCATCGGATCGTAGAATATTTATTTCATTTTCGTATGACGTCGTATGGTCGTGTAACTTTGGGGATCGACTATTGGGGTCATTTCCCATGTTCACGTTTTTTGTCGATTTTGAAATGACTGTTTTGCCCCCGGTGATTCTTGTTTCGCCTTTAACTTTTGATTGTCAGGAGTTTTGACCTGAAACCACTTCCATTGGATTCAAATGATGGTTTACCTTTCCGTAGAGTTGTCACATTAGCCAAACGGACTTCCCGTATGAGAGATATGGTTTAAATAAAGTTTGGAAGGTGTAAAACAGCTTAGCCGGGCCTAATTAGGATGATTAGCAGCTAGACCCATAACCCATTTCGGGATTAGGGTTATGGGGAGGTTGAAATCAGTTAGGAAATAATTTATTTTTCATTTTCTAAACCGCCACTTACCGCTCTTCAACCCTAACAATGGCCTCCACCTTCTAAATCACCCCCAAATCACCGTTTAAGCATATATTAGCCTAATCAATATCAAATCAAGGAAAATCAACAACAAATCAGAGTTGAGCTGTTGGGTTGCATAGGAATTCGACCCAAAACAGTAGAGAAGTTCAAATCTATAATTCATTTGCGGCTAAGGTGAGTGATTTGCATTATTTTTCACAAATTACGGCTAATTAGGGGTGATTATGTTAATTAGCGAAATTATGCATGTTAAAATTCTGGAAAATTATGTAAAAATTCTTAAATATTATTTTAGGGCACTGATAAGAGTTTGGGTTAATTGGGACATGTTTTGCTAACCCTATCATTAGTTATGGATAAATATGATTTATTGGAAAACCATGGGTTTTGGGTATGTTTGATCCATATTGGCATGAGAATTCATCGTTTTAGTGTTTATGGTTGATTATACATGTTGCTATGACTATTTGGTATGATTTGTGATTGCTTAGAACAGTTAAAATAGTCAAAAAACGCCATCGTCTGGCGTAAACAGTTGCTGGAAAAGTTGTAGAAAACAGTATAGGAAGAGGGGATCGGATCGGGTCCTGAACCCGCTCGTGGAGCACCTCACGATCCGCCCCATCTCCCCGAACCGACCCGTTCGTGACCCCTGAACCGAACCGATCGTGTCCACCCCATCATGAGCCACTCCAGTACCTGAAGTGACCCGCTCGTGACGCATGTGCCTCAAGCAGATCCGGAAGACATCCACGAGCCGGACTAATGGAGAGACGCGACGGAACCGGAATGCCTCAAGCCACTTCGTGGGGAGCACCACGAGATGAAGCCATTACAAGGACCAAGACCGAACTAATCCGACCAAGAAAACATTCACGAGCCACCTTTGCTTGAGCTACATGAACCGATCCAGATGGAGGAAGAAGATGAGCCAAACCCAAGGGTCACGAATGAGGAGAAGACTAGAACCCGAGATGCAAAGGTAGTCCAAATAGGAAGTAGAGTTCAGGATCTAGATAGGAACCAATGAGTTAACTTCGTGAGTTGGACTTCGCTGCGGCACGTATGCAAAGGGGTTATCGATGTCTATAGCTTTTAGTCACCACTGAGAGACGAATATTGGCTATGTATTAGTGCAGTGGGGTCGTCATGACTCCATGGGGCAAAGTGATCGTAGCAGGGCTATGAGCCAGTGCAGTGGAGTTGTCATGACTTCATGGGGCAGAGTGGACATAGCAAAGTATTAGTGGTTGTGGATTAGTGAAGTGGAACTGTCATGACTCCATAGGGCAAAGTGATCGTAACAAAGGATTGGGTGATCAAAGTGGTGGATATTGTATACTTTACGCACTGAGTGAGAGATGTGAGGATGATTGCTATGTTTGAGTTTGCTATCACCATGACACGCACACCCCCTCCCCATTATTTTCACACCATATGTTAGTGTCGCCTTAAAGTATTGTACATCATGTTGTGCTAACCCTTTGGTTGCAGGTTCGGGTTTAGGTATGGCTATGTATACCTGTTATTGTTTTGTTTTTGCTGCTTATCGCTTATAATAGACTTTTGTCTAACCCAGAGTTTTATGTCTCTTCTTATTACTCTGCGTGCTCCCAAACGAGCAGACTAGAGGCAACTTAGTTGGTTATGCACGAGTAGCTGTCCGGAGACGAGCAAGAGGCTTATATTGTTCCCATATATTCTCCCTATGTTGTCTGGTCACTACTTTGGGCATTAGTAGTGTACCTTCCTGTAACACCCCACTCCCGCTATGGTCACTCATAATGGGAATGCCATGGCATCGGTGGAGTATTTTAGTGAATATAGAACAGAAAAATTACAACAAGACAGATATAAATAGTACTTGAAATTTTAAAACATCATCTCATAACAGCGGAAGTTAAAACATGTCTGATTACATCACAAAACCATACAAGAGTCAAGTACAAAATATCCACCTTGATAAAAATAAGTACATAATCCCACTAAGTAAACAATAGCCATAAAAGGATAGATGAACAGAGCTTTACTTCAACGGTCCAAACTCCAAAGGATAGATACTGCAACCTGATCAAAGCCCACTAGCACTAGGCCCACTCTGATAACCTGGGGTTTGGGGAAAAAGATAAACAACAACGGGGTCAGACATAAGTCTGAGTGAGTCCTATAACTTTAACAATACAATCATTAAAGTAACCAGACAAGACATAAGTTGATATACGGTAATGCCTGGGGATGAATGGCTACACTAAGCAGCTTGGCAAACTTAGGATAAACTAAGATAACCGTAAGGACGCATTTACCCAAGGATAATTACTAAACTGCACCACACCAGTCATTCCTACTTAAAGGTTGATCCCACTAAGTAACTCAGTAATCTTAATAGTAGTTTCGTGTACCCCTACCTGACTATATAGGTGTACCCACTACTCCCCAAGCGATCGGCTCCCTAACGTAGATATCCGTACTGGCCCCACAGTGGGATGTATCATTCCCCAAAGTGGCGAGCCTGATTCTGGTGCACGGGTTATACCTACACGATGCAACAACGTCTTACTTACCAGCCCGGGCCCACACACGCATATGAAACCCGATGGACTTGCGTTGCCACCGCTAATCCGTTTTGGCCTCTTATAGTCAAGCCCAATATGCGTGTCCCGTCACTCGACTTGAGTCGAGCCCACAAAGATACGTTTGGGATATTGGTTGAAATGGGCCCCCACAAGCTACCACCTAAGCTTGTAATTTCTAGTGAATCCCACTTAACCCTTTTACCATGTCCACTTACATGTTATATATTTTGGTTAAGTAATTAATCATATTTCAATTGCCTCTTAAGGCACCCACTAGATCTCCACATGCCACCCAAAGCACTTACTTAACCCTTTACCCATGTTTAATTACATGTTCCACTTTGGTTAAGTATTCTAATCATATTTTCTATTGCCACCCAAGGCAACCCACTAGTTTCCTCATGCCACCCAAGGCACCCACTTAACCCTCATGCCCCACTACATGCTTATATGGTTAAGTGTTTCTTAATTAATTCAGACCGTGATCCTCATAAAGACCTCTCACATTAGACTATCTTTTATGACCGCTGGTTAAGCCGGTTGGGTCCGGGCAGCCTTATGTCATAACCGAGTCTAACCTCGTGTCTTTACATTAATCACGTATTTAGTTTGTTCCTAAGACCTCTCACATTGGGCTAACATTTGTAGCAACTGGTTAAGCCGGTTGGGTCCGGGCAGTTTTACGCTACAACTGAGTCCAACCTCGTGTCTTAGTCGATTAATTACGCCTAATTAATCACCCTCATAATTTATATTAATTATCCCTAATTAATATCAAGTATCTCATAACATGGGTAGACCTAACTCAATAGGTAAATTCCCATGGGGTAGACCTAACTCAATAGGTAAATTCCCACCTATGTTAATTTATTTTTATGGTATGCTTAATCATACCCAACCATACTTTAATTAACATATTTATTAACCCCATCGTTCCCCACGCAAATCGTTCTCATTTCACGACATAAAAAAAAAGGAAGATCCATCACAAATATCATGGGTTTTAACCAAATCTTAGCATATAACTTTGTCATGGGTTAAGAGGATGTCAACTTGCATATATGAGCATATATTAACCCAACTACATTTAACTCAAACTTGCATATTATCACACATGACTTGCATAACATATTGCATATGAATTATCATACACATATCTTGCATAACATGTTGAGCTTGCATATAAGCATTCTCACAACTTGCATAACATGTTAAACATGCATTTAAGCATACACATAACTTGCATAAGCATTCACATACTTGCATAAGCATTCACATACTTGCATATTAACCCATAAACTTGCATAATGTGTCATCATGAACTTGCATATTAACAACCATGTAACTTGCATAGCATATCTTGCATATTAACATACATGTAACTTGCATAGCATATCTTGCATATTAACATACATGTAACTTGCATATTAACAAACATGTAACTTGCATAGCATATATTATCATACATGTAACTTGCATATGAACTTGTTAAACATGCATAAACCCACTTGTTAAATATGCATAAAACAACTTATTAATCATGCATATTATCACATACTTAGCATGCATAGAATCACATACTAAACTTGCATAATATCATATACTTAGCATGCATAGAATCACATACTCATCATGCATAATATCACCTACTTAGCATGCATAGAATCACATACTCATCATGCATAAAACCACATACTTAACTTGCATAAAATCAATTACTTATTATGCATAAACCCACATATCCAACTTGCATAAACTCTCATATTCAACTTGCATAAACTTACATATTCAACATGCATAAACTCACATATTCAACTTAGGATTAATATTATACATAGATTAGCATATCATTACAAATGATTCAAACTCACAAATCCGCATTCAAGACCATAAGTCTCATTACACCCAATCTACTTATCTTAACAATTGATCATCAAAGTGATAGAAACTCACCACTAGCAATTTGCACTCCAAATGAAGATTAAGATGCTTAAAATGGATTAGAAGTTGATTAGAGAGGTTGATTAGCTTGCTTTCCTCTTCATTGATTTGTGGAGGCCATGACCAAGTTTCATTTTGCCATAGTTTAGTTACAAGATCTAATTATGAATGAATTAGGATAGGGTTAGGGTCTTATTTATAGGATTAGGTTGCATTTTAGACCCTTAGATTAACCCTAGATAGGATTAGGACCATCAGATCCAAGAAGCTTCCAGAACCAGCCCTCCAAGCCAGCCCAAGAACCCAAACTGGTGCACCCAGTTTCACTGGGCGTCGCACCCCTGTCGACAGGCAAGTCGACAGGCAAGTCGACAGGCCTGTCGACAGCCCTGTCGACATGGGTAGGGCGGGAGTCTTCCCGCCTGGCCCCGCCTGCTCTATTTTAAAATCTGAATTTAAATTATAAATCTGTTTTTAGTTTCAAATTTTCTGCAAACTTCATCGGGCCATAACTGGGCCATACGGACTCCGATTTTCGAAAACTCGGACTCTATTTCGCGTATTTTTCCGAGACGAACGCAATGACGCAGCCCGTTTCCCCCAATTCTCACATCTGAGATTATATATTCTGAAATTAGTGAATTTTAGCATTAACCGAAATTCGGGGTGTTACATTCTCCCCTCCTTAAAGGATTTCGTCCCCGAAATCTCTAAGCTAAGGAGAATGCATATCCTACCATCCAAACAACCATCTACTCAATCCATCAAACACGGGCATCCATTCTCCTTAAACAATTTCTAATGATGTATGAGCATATGCGAAAAGTGTGTGTATATGTTCCCTATCTAATGTACGAACATATGCAAACCATGATAGTGCCATGCATCCAATATGTATGCGAGATAACCCTATCGACACATACAGTATCTATATGAGTGCACAATCATTCACCAAAATGCATCATCCATATGATAACACAATCATTATACATCCATAAATATAGCTAACTACACACAATTTTATGCAATATGCAATATGAAGTGATTGAGCCGATCTAGTGCCTAGAGTGTGTATATATGCATCCACGAGCAACCACTAGCAAACACTTGCATCCACTTGCATCCATCAACCATAACATGTCTCAAACACATGTTTCAACCATAGGTTTTCCCTATCTAAAGGTCAAACAGCACTAATCGAGAGGACATACTAAAGATAAGGTAAGTACTAGACAAACGATAGAGGAGAAATTAAAAGACATGTCCTCAATAAGGAACGGGTATAACGAACGCATCTTTGCTTCTGTCTCCCAAGTAGCGTTGCTCTCATCTTCTCCCCATTGCACTTTGACTAGTTGAACCTCTCAATTCCTCAACTTCCTAGTCTCTGACCCAAGGATGCGGGTAGGAGCTCGTCGAATAATCACATCACACTCTACCTTTACTTCTTTAAGTAAGCCCGTCTCTACCGCCTCTGCGGTCTCATGTAGGCATTTCCTCAAACGTGACACAAGGAATACGTCATGTTTTGCGACCGAACTATCTCTCGAATATAAACTGAATCTAGACATGGAACAATGCTCTTGCTCTTCCCGGGTATGAAATGGGCACACTTAGTAAGTCTATCTACCATAAGCCCAATCCCCGTATTACCCTTCCTTGATTTCGGTAATCCATCGAGACACTATCTCACTTCCCATTACGGAACTTCCAACGGGTGAAGCAACCCTCCGGGTTTCTCTTACTTCGCTTCCACTTGTTAGCACACCAAGCATCTAGCGACATACTTGGCCGCGTCTTTCTTCATACCGGCCCAAAAAGAAAACTCGCTTCCTGTTTTGGTACATCTTGTCCCTATCGGGATGAATGTTCATCTTCGACCGATGTGCATCATCAAGTATAACCTTCCTCAAACCCCTTGTCTTACGGTATACCAAGTCTACTGTCTCTACGCAACCACCCCTTACCATCTAGGGTGTACCTACTCAAATGGCTGGACAACCCCTTCCTCGTGAGCTTCTTTACTAACTCATCCAACTGTGGGTCGTCTCGCTGTGTTCCGCCAATCCTCCCCAAAAGAGTAGGCCTAACCTCCAAGGAGGCTAGCAAACTGGGTACAAAGTCAACGGAAGGTCTAAAGTCAAACATAGAAATAAACCCTAAGCTCCGTCGTTTAACGATCAATGAACTCAAGGACAACCTTTTTCTTCTTAAGGCGTCTGCTACCATGTTTCCCTTGTTAGGGGTATACGCTATCTCAAACTCATAAGATGTTAAGAACCCTATCCAAAAATCGTCACAACTGTCCATCTCTCACGCAGACCACCCTAGTCGAATTCGACATCCCCCAAATGCAAGCCCCAAAGGCCGAAACCAATATCAGACAAACACCCAAGGGATATCTCCTTCGAGTTCAGGCGACCTACGTGAGATGATACTAAAATAAATAATGGCTAGACAATTAAGCCTTTGACCAACTTTGGATGTCCTCGCCAGTCTCACTCCAAAACCACCGTTTATCCCATAACTGGCTTTGCTCACCCTATTGAGCACATACGAAAACTTATTTCGCTCCTAGAAAAGACCAGGATGTTATTTACAAAGGCCATTACAAACTTATTTAGGTACTCCTTGAACACCCTCCTCATCGAACCAATATGCGGGGGCGTTCATCAAACCAAATGGCATCACTAACCACTCCTAAAATCTATCTGGAGTCCTAAGGCAGTCTTCTCTATACTATCCTCAGCCACTGTCAACTGACGAAACCTCGTGGCTAAGTCCAACTGCGCAAATACTGAGGCGCCAACTAACTGATCAAATAGATCATCAATCCTCGGCAATGGGTGTCGATTCTTCTTTGTGATTTTATTCAGTTTTCTTTAACCTACACAAAGTCTGAGGGACCCATCCACCTTCGTGGCAAAAACTACTGGATCACGCCAATCCAATATACTCCGTCTTATGAACCCCTTCTTAAGCAAACCACCTACTTGCTTATCGAGTTCCCTCCTCTCACGAGGAGCCGTGTGGCACACTGGCCAAGATACTGGTTTGGCATTATCTACCAGATATTTTCGGAAGTCAATCTCCCGCTCCGGAGGTAAGCCCTTCCCCTCCTCACACACATCCGAGTATTCCCGGACTGCTCTAACAGATCGCAAACTCTAGACCGTCGTGTCAAGCGATTCTAGATAACTTAGCATAACAGATTCTATGGGATTACAAGAGATCTCGAGAGTGTTACCCTAGCGGGTCATAAGCCTAACAACTCTCCTTCCATAATCAAGAACGGCACCCCTACTGGATAACCAGTCCATGCCCAAAACTAACCCATAGCCCGTGAAGCCCAACAAGCAACACTTCTAGACTCAACGCTAAGTATAGCAACTTTCAAACCCAAACACATCATGGAGCCCCAATTGGGTTTGAAACAACTAAGGGATCATCTACCAAACTGGTGTTTATGTGCAGTGACTCAACTAATGATGAGATAAACGAACTCAATGCGTTAGAATCAAATAAACTATGGACCGGATGGTCAAACAGAAAAACTAAACTTTCCACGGAAATAGTTCTACCTCTTTCTCGAATTGGTGGAGCTGCGAGAGCCTGAACTTGCCCCCTTGCCTGAGCTGGTGCCACAAGAGCTTGCACCTGTCCTCCTGGGGTAGATCTCGTTCTTTGCCCCTTCCTTGGACAGCCTTTCATTAGATGCCCTGCTTCCCCACAGTGGAAGCAGCCAGTCTTCCTCTTCTTGCGACAATCTTTGCTTAGGTGGCCTAGTGTCCCACAGTTGAAGCACTTCTTCTTTCCCTTGCCACCGTTTCCTTTCTTCTCGGGTGCTTTAATAGCATTGGGACCCTTCTCTTCCTCATGCATAAGTGCCATGTCCACTAGCTTCTCAAAAGTGGCCCCCATAGGGATGTAAGACATAGCCAATCCGCGCATCGGTTCGTTCAAGCCTTTAACGAACCTCAGAGATTTCTCTTCCGGTGTGTTTACCAAGTCTATGTTGAATCTCGCTAACTGGTTAAACTCGTCAACATATTCTTTCACCGACAAGTTCCCTTGCTTTAAGTTCAAGAACCTTTCCACGTACAGATTTTCTTCCACTCTTGAAAGAAACTTTGCCTCAAACCTTTGCCTGAAATCTGCCCAAGAGTTAACAGGGTGTTCTTCATTAGTGACCTTCCACCATAGCGAGGCTTCCCCTTCCATCAACCAAGCGGCTAACTTGACTTTCTTTCCTTCTTCCACTTCAAGGATTTCCATCAATTCTTCCGTCTCCTTGAGCCAATCCCTAGCTCCTACAAAAGGTTTCCCTCCCATAGCCTTGAACTCCTTACAAGTCTTAGCAAAAGTATCCGCGCGAGGAGGAACGGGTGTAACGGGTAGTAGAGAAATATTCGCCAGACTTGCATCTGCGGCCTTAGCCTCTAACATCCTCCTATACCATACTGGTATCGCTACACCGTCCGGAAGATTAAGATCTTCAGCCATGCTGAAACGAGAGAGGAAAGATTCAAACGGAGGATTCAAAAAGATAAAGATATGGCTATCGGGGATTATGCTTTTCTTTCAAAAACTTTTCTCTTAAAAGACATGTTTTTGAAAATACTCCTTTCAAAAATATTCTTAGAAAATAGTTTTTCTAAAAAAAATTTATCTGTTCTGGTAACCATAAGCTCCGATACCACGTGTAACACCCCACGCCCGCTATGGTCACTCATAATGGGAATGCCATGGCATCGGTGGAGTATTTTAGTGAATATAGAACAGAAAAATTACAACAAGACAGATATAAATAGTACTTGAAATTTTAAAACATCATCTCATAACAGCGGAAGTTAAAACATGTCTGATTACATCACAAAACCATACAAGAGTCAAGTACAAAATATCCACCTGGATAAAAATAAGTACATAATCCCACTAAGTAAACAATAGCCATAAAAGGATAGATGAACAGAGCTTTACTTCAACGGTCCAAACTCCAAAGGATAGATACTGCAACCTGATCAAAGCCCACTAGCACTAGGCCCACTCTGATAACCTGGGGTTTGGGGAAAAAGATAAACAACAACGGGGTCAAACATAAGTCTGAGTGAGTCCTATAACTTTAACAATACAATCATTAAAGTAACCAGACAAGACATAAGTTGATATACGGTAATGCCTGGGGATGAATGGCTACACTAAGCAGCTTGGCAAACTTAGGATAAACTAAGATAACCGTAAGGACGCATTTACCCAAGGATAATTACTAAACTGCACCACACCAGTCATTCCTACTTAAAGGTTGATCCCACTAAGTAACTCAGTAATCTTAATAGTAGTTTCGTGTACCCCTACCTGACTATATAGGTGTACCCACTACTCCCCAAGCGATCGGCTCCCTAACGTAGATATCCGTACTGGCCCCACAGTGGGATGTATCATTCCCCAAAGTGGCGAGCCTGATTCTGGTGCACGGGTTATACCTACACGATGCAACAACGTCTTACTTACCAGCCCGGGCCCACACACGCATATGAAACCGGATGGACTTGCGTTGCCACCGCTAATCCGTTTTGGCCTCTTATAGTCAAGCCCAATATGCGTGTCCCGTCACTCGACTTGAGTCGAGCCCACAAAGATACGTTTGGGATATTGGTTGAAATGGGCCCCCACAAGCTACCACCTAAGCTTGTAATTTCTAGTGAATCCCACTTAACCCTTTTACCATGTCCACTTACATGTTATATATTTTGGTTAAGTAATTAATCATATTTCAATTGCCTCTTAAGGCACCCACTAGATCTCCACATGCCACCCAAAGCACTTACTTAACCCTTTACCCATGTTTAATTACATGTTCCACTTTGGTTAAGTATTCTAATCATATTTTCTATTGCCACCCAAGGCAACCCACTAGTTTCCTCATGCCACCCAAGGCACCCACTTAACCCTCATGCCCCACTACATGCTTATATGGTTAAGTGTTTCTTAATTAATTCAGACCGTGATCCTCATAAAGACCTCTCACATTAGACTATCTTTTATGACCGCTGGTTAAGCCGGTTGGGTCCGGGCAGCCTTATGTCATAACCGAGTCTAACCTCGTGTCTTTACATTAATCACGTATTTAGTTTGTTCCTAAGACCTCTCACATTGGGCTAACATTTGTAGCAACTGGTTAAGCCGGTTGGGTCCGGGCAGTTTTACGCTACAACTGAGTCCAACCTCGTGTCTTAGTCGATTAATTACGCCTAATTAATCACCCTCATAATTTATATTAATTATCCCTAATTAATATCAAGTATCTTATAACATGGGTAGACCTAACTCAATAGGTAAATTCCCATGGGGTAGACCTAACTCAATAGGTAAATTCCCACCTATGTTAATTTATTTTTATGGTATGCTTAATCATACCCAACCATACTTTAATTAACATATTTATTAACCCCATCGTTCCCCACGCAAATCGTTCTCATTTCACGACATAAAAAAAAAAGGAAGATCCATCACAAGTATCATGGGTTTTAACCAAATCTTAGCATATAACTTTGTCATGGGTTAAGAGGATGTCAACTTGCATATATGAGCATATATTAACCCAACTACATTTAACTCAAACTTGCATATTATCACACATGACTTGCATAACATATTGCATATGAATTATCATACACATATCTTGCATAACATGTTGAGCTTGCATATAAGCATTCTCACAACTTGCATAACATGTTAAACATGCATTTAAGCATACACATAACTTGCATAAGCATTCACATACTTGCATAAGCATTCACATACTTGCATATTAACCCATAAACTTGCATAATGTGTCATCATGAACTTGCATATTAACAACCATGTAACTTGCATAGCATATCTTGCATATTAACATACATGTAACTTGCATAGCATATCTTGCATATTAACATACATGTAACTTGCATATTAACAAACATGTAACTTGCATAGCATATATTATCATACATGTAACTTGCATATGAACTTGTTAAACATGCATAAACCCACTTGTTAAATATGCATAAAACAACTTATTAATCATGCATATTATCACATACTTAGCATGCATAGAATCACATACTAAACTTGCATAATATCATATACTTAGCATGCATAGAATCACATACTCATCATGCATAATATCACCTACTTAGCATGCATAGAATCACATACTCATCATGCATAAAACCACATACTTAACTTGCATAAAATCAATTACTTATTATGCATAAACCCACATATCCAACTTGCATAAACTCTCATATTCAACTTGCATAAACTTACATATTCAACATGCATAAACTTACATATTCAACTTAGGATTAATATTATACATAGATTAGCATATCATTACAAATGATTCAAACTCACAAATCCGCATTCAAGACCATAAGTCTCATTACACCCAATCTACTTATCTTAACAATTGATCATCAAAGTGATAGAAACTCACCACTAGCAATTTGCACTCCAAATGAAGATTAAGATGCTTAAAATGGATTAGAAGTTGATTAGAGAGGTTGATTAGCTTGCTTTCCTCTTCATTGATTTGTGGAGGCCATGACCAAGTTTCATTTTGCCATAGTTTAGTTACAAGATCTAATTATGAATGAATTAGGATAGGGTTAGGGTCTTATTTATAGGATTAGGTTGCATTTTAGACCCTTAGATTAACCCTAGATAGGATTAGGACCATCAGATCCAAGAAGCTTCCAGAACCAGCCCTCCAAGCCAGCCCAAGAACCCAAACTGGTGCACCCAGTTTCACTGGGCGTCGCACCCCTGTCGACAGGCAAGTCGACACCCCTGTCGACAGGCCTGTCAACAGCCCTGTCGACATGGGTAGGGCGGGAGTCTTCCCGCCTGGCCCCGCCTGCTCTATTTTAAAATCTGAATTTAAATTATAAATCTGTTTTTAGTTTCAAATTTTCTGCAAACTTCATCGGGCCATAACTGGGCCATACGGACTCCGATTTTCGAAAACTCAGACTCTATTTCGCGTATTTTTCCGAGACGAACGCAATGACGCAGCCCGTTTCCCCCAATTCTCACATCTGAGATTATATATTCTGAAATTAGTGAATTTTAGCATTAACCGAAATTCGGGGTGTTACACTTCCTATTTTGCTTTAGAGACAGTTTTAAAAGTTTTAATAACGATGGTTTAAATCATAAGCTGTATTTTGAATCTTTCCGCTGCTATGATGGTTTAGTTTTCAACTTATGCACTGTCTCGCCTGTTTTATATCAAATTATGTTATTATTATATTTTGTTCCATGCGCTGTGAGATATACTACAGGTTCTTTGTTGGTTCACTGTTCAAATTTCTTTTGACGACCATCCCGTGCTGGTTGGATGTCGGCATAACGCATTTCATTGAAAATGTCGACTGGTGCGGGGTGGGCCGTCACACTTGGTATCAGAGCTCTAGGTTGCGTAGTTAACCTAGGGAAAGACACCAGGGAGAGATAGTATGTATGTAAGAGCGTGTATTTGTTATATTTTGGGTTTTCAAAAGATATATATATATATATGCTATTATTATATCTAAGGATGGAGTCGCACTACACTGGCACCACTGAAGAGATGGTTAATCGTTTTCTCCTAACAGATTGAACGATGAGCCGATATACGAGGTATACTGGTTCAGGAGCCAATAATAGGAATGATCCTGATATGAGAATGATGTTCACTGACTTCATTAGAGAGATGCTTAGGGATGTTCAGAGGGCAGCTCCTAATGCTGCAAATGGTGGTGGTGCAGCGGTGCAGGCGCTTAGGGCCGATTTCTCCAAGCTCTGTAAGGACTACACTAGTCTTGATGGGAAGTCGTTCCACGGAACAGAATCGGCTATAGAAGTTCAGGATTGGCTGGATAATTATGAGCATATCCCCTCGAGGATCTGGGAATCGAAGACGCGATGAAGAGGAAGCTAGTATCCCGTCAACTACAAGGATAGGTTATGAATTGGTGGAATGCTATTAAGGAAGCTACCCCTGAGGATCAAGTTACTTGGAATCAGTTCAAGGCCCGATTCAGTGATAAGTTTATCCCAGTTGCTCAAAAATCAGAATTGTTTAGGAAATTCCTTGAGCTTAAGCAAAATGGTAGGGTAGTCTCAGAGTATATTGCTGAGTTTGATACTTTATCGAAGTATGGATTATCCGTTATTGACACTCCCGAGAAGAAGAATGAGAAGTTCATAACAGGCTTAGATCAGTACTTAGGGGAAAGACTTATAAACCATATTGATGAGACTTTTGAATCGATTATTAGGAAAGCATCAAGATCAGAGAGCCTTTATCCTAAGCCCAAGGCTGAAGTCGTTGTTGCATCTGCAAAGGGGCCAAAGACGCAGGCAGCCGGTGGAGGCAGGAATAATTCTCAGAATAAAAGGAAGCACAGTCAGACCAAGGATGGTCAGAAAAAGAAAGATAAGATAGATGTAGTGTGCTTTAGCTGTGGCAAGAAGGGCCATTATGCTAAAGAATTCCGAGCAAAGACAGTGGACAGGAAGTGCTTCAACTGCGGCCAAGTGGGGTATCACAAGAATAAATGTCTGCAACACCCTAAAGAGAAGTAGATTGTGAAAGCTTATGATATTAATGTTGTTCCTTCTTCATCGAATGCCCCGACTGCGGCGGATAAAAGAAAGAATTTCATCATTCAAGGTATGCTTTATATTTATGATGTTCATGTTCGAGTATTGTTTGATACTTGGGCTTCCCATTCCTTCATATCTAGTGACCTGGTAGATAGATTGGGATTGGAACCCGAGATAGTCGATAGACCCTTAGTTGTGATGAACCCGATTGGTGGTTCGACTAGCCTTAGTATGATTTGTCGAAATTTGGTCTTATCGAGTCATGGATTT
Organism: Allium sativum; assembly: GCA_030737875.1. Classification (NCBI taxonomy): domain Eukaryota; kingdom Viridiplantae; phylum Streptophyta; class Magnoliopsida; order Asparagales; family Amaryllidaceae; genus Allium; species Allium sativum. Next base: position 846,591,305 of record CM060919.1, on the reverse strand, counting down.
ATGTTTGCTTATGATTGCTTTGTTTTGGGCTTTACTGGATTTGGCATTATTTTGGGAGTCGATTGGCTCCAAAGATATAGGGTGGTGGTAGACAGTGAGGGATTTTTGGTGACTATTAGGGCGGATGATGGGCGGAGGGTAGTGTTTGGTGGCCTACCTGATGATGAGGTGATGGCTAGTTTTCTAAATTCCCTCGACATCCCGCAGGACAAGTTATCAGGGGTTCCCGTTGCTGCCTAGTATCTGGATATCTTCGAGGAAGTGACCGGACTTCGAACACATTGAGAGATTGAGTTCCGTATTGATTTAGTGAAAGATGCTAGACCTATAGTAATGTCACTTTGTCGTATGGCACCAAGGGAGCAGTGAGAGCTCGGGGTGCAAGTAAGTGATCTTTTGAAGAAGGGATTTATCCGAAAGAGTGCCACCGAGTGGGGAGCACCAATTGTATTTGCTACCAAGGTAGATGGTTCCCTTCGTTTATGTGTGGATTATCACGACTTTAATAAAGTGACTAGGAAGAATAAGTATCCTCTTCCGCGGATAAATGATTTGTTTGATCAGCTGGAGGGTGCAAGAATGTTCTCCCAATTGGACCTCACGACAGGATTTCATCAGCTCCGAGTAGCAGTTGAGTGTATTCCTAAAATGGCATTTCGGACGTCGTCAGGATTCTATGAGTGGTTGGTTATGCCATTCGGGTTGACCAATGCACCAACAAATTTTGTGGATCTTATGAATAGAGTATTTCGAGATCAATTTTGCTAAGCTTGTTCTTGTGTTCATGGATGACATACTTGTTTATTTGAGGATAGAGGAATAACATAAGGAACATTTGAGAGTAGCGATGGAGGTGTTGAGAAAACACCAGTTGAAACCGAAGTTTTCTAAGTGTCACTTCTGGAGGAGGGAAGTGAGATACCTAGGTCATGTTGTTTCAGAGAATGGTATTGCCATGGATCCTGCGAAGGTGGCTACGATACAAGATTGGTCTACGCCCAAGAATGCAACATACGTAAGAAGTTTCTTGGGATTAGCTGGATATTATCGTAAGTTTATCCAAGACTTCTCCAAGATAGCGGCACCGTTAACTCAATTGACCAAGAAGAATCAAGCTTTTGTTTGGGACGAAAGGTGTGAAAATGCATTCAAAAGTATAAAGGAAAAGTTGACGCGTGCACCAGTGTTAGTCATTCCTAAAGGGAATGAAGAGATGACAGTATGCACAGATGACTGTGGTACCAGACTAGGTGCTGTATTGATGCAAGGAGGAAGAGTCGTAGCTTACGCTAGTCGGCAACTGAAACCGCCTGAGAAAAGATATCCTACCCATGATTTGGAATTGGCAGTGATCGTATTTGCATTGAAGATGTGGAGACATTATTGGGAGAAAGATTCGAGTTGTTTACCAATCATAAGTCATTAAAGTATGTCTTCTCTCAGAAGGATCTAAATCTTCGACAGCAAAGATGGTTAGAATTCTTGGCTTCCTATGATTTCGATATCACATATACACCAGGAAACGACAAAGCGGTACTCGATGCATTAAGTAGGAGACATGCCAGTTTAGGGGCAATGTTTCTAGAATTGAAGCAACTAGAGTATATCACTGGGTATGATTTCAGACTAAAATGCGAATTGGATCCAGAAATGTTAGCAAATTTGACGATCGGACCCACCTTGATTGAGCGAATTGGTTCCAGCCAGAGGGACGATCCTAATCTATTAAAAATCATCTCCAAGTTAGAAATGGGAATCGACAAGAAGATGAACAAGTATGCGCTTGATCGAGATGGATGGCTTAGAAAGAATGCGAGACTAGTTGTGCCCAATGTTAATGGATTGAGAGACGAAGTGCTTAGAGAATGTCATCACTCAAAACTGACTATACATCCTGGTGGTAAGAAAATGTATCGATACATGAAGCAGACCTACTACTGGGAAGGGATGAAAAGAGACGTTGGGAGGTTTATATCCAAATGCATAAATTGCCAGCTAGTTAAAGCTGAGCAAAAGATGCCTAGTGGTTTGTTGTAACCATTAGAAATTATAGAATGGAAATGGGAACAAGTCTCAATGGATTTCACTGATGGGTTACCAAGGACTAGATCGGGCCATGATAGTATTCGGGTGATTATGGACCGACTGACCACGAGTGCATGGTTTATACCTGCCAAGTCAAATAGAATGGTAGTAAGTTAGCGGAACTGTATATGAAGTGGGTAGTGAGATTTCATGGAATACCCAAAGGCATTGTGGGCGACCGAGATTCGTTGTTTACTAGTGGATTTTGGAAGAGCTTACAAGAGGCTTTAGGGCTAGAATTACATCTCAGTACCGCATGTCATCCTCAAACCAACGGTCAAACAGAGAGGTGAATCGAGTATTAGAATATCTCTTGAGATCTTGCATATTTGATTTTGGAGGGTCATGGGATGACCATTTACATCTGGTTGAATTCGCATATAATAATAGTTATCAGTCCAGTATTGGTATGGCTTAATTTGAAGCTTCGTACAGAAGACCATGCAACTCACCATCATGTTGGCTGGAAACCGATGAGAAGTTTGTGCTTGGGCCAGATGTAATAAGAGAAACTTCAGACAAGATCAAGGTTATCCAACAGCAAATGAAGGATGCTCAAGATAGGCAGAAGAGCTATGCTGATAAGAGGAGAAGAGATCTGAAATTCTCCGTTGGCAACTTGGTATTTGTCAAGATTTCTCCGTTAAAGAGCATGATTCGATTTGGTAGGAAAGGCAAGTTAGCACCAGGATTTGTTGGTCCATTCTCAGTTCTCGAATAAGCTGGGAATTTAGCATAAAAAGTTGAATTACCTGAAAGATGCCGGGAGTTCACAACGTATTTCATGTTTCCCAGTGAAGGAAGTTCGTGCACAACCCCGTTATGACTATATCACCGGATCAGTTGGATAACATCGAAGTAGAACCCGAGACGGTTGGGAACCGCAGGCCGATCAGTATTGTCGAGTACGACACGAAGCAACTTCGAAGGAAGGCGGTGAAACTGGTCAAGGTTCAGTGGGGTGAGAATGAGAATGACTATACTTAGGAAACAAAGGAGAGCATAAAGAAGACGTATCTAGAACTCTTTGCCTGGTAAGATTTTAACGACCATTTAGTTATTCTATTATTAGTAAACTGCATGCTAGGATAGGCTTGTTATGTTGCTATGTATGTTTGATTATTGCGAATGATTGATAGGCATGCGGGACCCATTGTTGTTTCTTAGTTAAGTAGTTACGGGGGCGAAATTTCTTGGGGGAGGGGGGGAGGAGAATGTAACCACCCGCATTCTACGCATCGAAGGATCGTAGAATATTTATTTCATTTTCGTATGAGGTCGTATGGTCGTGTAACTTTGGGGATCGACTATTGGGGTCATTTCCCATGTTCACGATTTTTGTCGATTTTTAAATGACCGTTTTCCCCTGGTGAATCTTTTTTCGTCTATAACTTTTGATTGATAAGGAGTTTTGACCTAAAACCACTTCCACTGGATTCAGATGATGGTTTACCTTTGCGTAGAGTGGTCACAATAGCCAAACGGACTTCCCGTTCGGGAGATATGGCTGAAGTATGGTTTGGAAGGTGAAAAACAGCTTAACCAGACCTAATTAGGATGATTAGCAACTAGGCCCTTAACCAATTTTGGGATTAGGGTTATGGGGAAGTTGAAATCAGTTAGGAAATAATTTATTTTTCGTTTTCTCAGCCGCCACTTACCTCTCTTCAACACTAACAATGACCTTCACCTTCTAAATCACCCCCAAAACACCGTTTAAGCATATATTAGCCTAATCAACATCAAATCAGGGCTAATCAACACTAAATCAGAGTTGCAGCTGCTGTGTTGCATAGGAATTCGACCCAAAACAGTAGACAAGTTCAAATCTATAATTAATTTGTGGCTAAGGTGAGTAATTTGCATTCTTTTTCACTAATTAAGGCTAATTAGGGGTGATTGGTGTTAGTAAAATTATGCATGTTAAAATTCTGGAAAAATATGTAAAAATTCTTAAATATTATTTTAGGGTTTTGATAAGAATTTGGGTTAATTTGGACATGCTTTGCTAATCCTATCATTAGTTATGGATAATTATGATTAAGGGGAAAACTATTGGTTTTGGGTATGTTTGATCCATATTGGCATGAGTATTCATCGTTTTGGTGTTTATGGTTGATTATACATGTTGCTATGACTGTTTGGTATGATTTTTTATTGCTTAGAACAGTTAAAATGGTCGAAAACGCCATCGTTTAGCGTTAACAGTTGCTGGAAAAGTTGCAGGAAGAGGGGATCAGATCGGGTCCCAAACCCGCTCGTGGAGCACCTCACGATCCGCCCTATCTCCCTGAACTGATACATTCGTGGCACCCAAATCGATCGTGGCTACCCCATCATGAGCCACTCTAGTACCCGAACTGACCCGCTCGTGACGCATGTGCCTCGAGCCGATCTGGAAGACATCTACGAGCCGAACTGATGGAGAGATGCGACCGAACTGGAATGCCTCGAACCGCTTCGAGGGGAGCACTACGAGCCGAAGCCATTACAAGGACCATGACCAACCCAATCCGACCAGGAAGACATTCACGATCCAACTTTGCTTGAGCTACATGAACCGATCCAGATGGAGGAAGAAGATGAGTCGAACCAAGGTCATGAATCGAGGAGAAGATTAGAACCCGAGATGCAAAGGTAGTCCAAATAGGAAGTAAAATTCAGGATCCAGATGGGAACCAATGAGTTAACTTCGTGAGTTGGAATTTGTTGCGGGACGTATGAAAAGGGGTTATCGATGTTTATAGCTTTGAATCACCACTGAGAGACGGATATTGGCTATGGATCAGTGCAGTGGGGTCGTCATGACTCCATGGGGTAGAGTGGACATAGCAAAGTATTAGTGGTTACGGATCAGTGCAGTGCAGCCGTCATGACTCCATGAGGCAATGTAATCGTAACAAAGGATTGGTTGATCAAAGTGGTGGATATCGCATATTTTACGCACTGAGTGAGAGATGTGATGATGATTGCTATGTTTGATGTTTGCTATCACCATGACATGCACACCCCCTCCCTATTATTTTCACACCTTTTGTTAGTGTCACCTTAGATTATTGTACATCCTGTTATGCTAACCCTTTGGTTGCAAGTTCAGGTATGGTTATGTATAACTATTATTGTTCTGTTTTTGGTGCTTATCGCTCATACCAGACTTTTGTCTAACCCAGAGTTTTATGTCTCTTCCTATTACTCTGGGTGCGCCCAAACGAGTAGACTAGAGACAGGTTAGTTGGTTATGTACGAGTAGCTGTCCGGAGACAAGCAGGAGGCTTACATGTATTGTTCCCATATATTCTCCCTGTGTTGTTGCAGGTCACTACTTTGGGCATTATTAGTATACCTTCCTATTTTGCTTTAGAGACAGTTTTAAAAGTTGTAATAATGATGGTTTAGATCGTAAGCTGTATTTTGAATCTTTTCGTTGTTATGATGGTTTAGTTTTCAATTTATGCACTGTATCGCCTGTTTTATATCAAATTATGTTATTATTATATTTTATTCCATGCGCTGTAAGATATACTACAGGTTCTTTGTTGGTTCAATTCCTTTTGATGACCGTCCTGTGCTGGTTGGACGTCGGCACAGCATGTCTCATTGGAAATGTCGGCTAGTGCGGGGCGAGCCATCACACGATTAATGTTTAAATGAGGTATGAATACGGTTCAATCAAGACATGAACAGTATGTGTTTTAATAAGGTATGATTATTGTTTTAAACAAGGTATGAATTGGGTATGTCTTAATGAGGTAATGAATGGTGTTGTACTTAACTATTTTAGTAAAATCTTTGAAGATCTTTCCAAACATATATTGGAGAAATATCAAGGTGATTTGAGATTTGTTTATGAAGAAGTTTTTGCATAAAGAAGATGATTAGTATTTATAATAAAAGATGTTTGTCTTTTGAAAGAAAGTTCTACAAGAGATATATAGATGTCTTTCAAAATGAATACTTACAAAAGGTATTTTAGCCCTACATGATATCAAGAGTATTTTGGAAGTAAACACTAATTTTAAATGTTTTATGTAAAGAAGAACTACGTTGGATTGGTCCTCTATCTAATTGCTTACCCAATTAGATATAGGTATGTAGGTAGTCATAAGGGGGTAGTGATGCAGCTGCTTTATTAATAAAAATAATTTTTGTTTGTTATTTGCTATTTCATTTTGTAATAGTGCGTCTTTCATTTAAGCTATGCTAATGTGTTTATCAAGTGTGCAGGAATGAATATCGATGTCCATCTCATTAGAGTTGCACAATGGCAGATTTATGGTAGTTGTGTTTAATTCATATTTAAGCCTAAGAAATTAATTAGATAAGTGGTATTTATTAAAATTTTATCCAAAGAAATTAGCGATGTTGTATATTTATCAAATAAAATGGTTGCTTTTATTATTTATTTCGGACGGAAGGATTTTCGGCAAAATTTTTTTTATTGGTCTGAAATTTCGGGGCGCTACGCTAATTCTTTCGTCCTTTCTTTCCGGAATGTACCAGAATCGAGTTGTCATCTCTTTAGCCCACTTGTCGGCGAAGCGGTTGAAATCATCCATTGTTTCGCGTCCAAGCGTCATTACCTTAACTTGCCTATAGAGAGCATCCTTTAAGTGGGGAAAATGCTAGTGTCCCCTGATGTAGACCCACCGGGTGGGAAAACCATGGTTTGTTCTATGTGGGAAGAGTTGCTGCGACGGCCCGCCCTGCACTAGCTGACATTTCCAATGAAATGCGCTGTACCAACGTCCAACCAGCACGGGACGGTCGTCAAAGGAAAAGGAATTTGAAACTATGAAACATCGAGGAACCTATAGTATATATCACAGCGCATGGAACAAAATATAATAATAGCATAACTTGATATAAAATAGGCGAGAAAGTGCATAAGCTGTAAACTAAACCATCATAGCAGCGGAAAGATTCAAAATACAGCTTATGATTTAAACAATTATTATTACAACTTTTAAAATTGTCTCTAAAGCAAAATAGGAAGGTACACTACGAATGCCCAAAGTAGTGACCAACAACAACCCAAGGAGAATATATTGGAATAATACGTTTAAGCCTCCTGCTCATCTCCAAACAGCTACTCGTGCATAACCAGCTAACATGTCTCTAGTTTGCTCGTTTAGGAGCACCTAGAGTAATAAAAAGAGACATAAAACTCTGGGTCGGACAAAAGTCTGGTATGAGCGATAAGTAGAAAACGAAACAATAATTGGTATAATCTAATCATACCTGAACCTGGACCTGCAACCAAAGAGTTAGCACAACAGAATGTACAATACTCTTAGGTGACACAAACACATGGTGTGAAAATAATAGGGAGGGGGTGTGCATGTCATGGTGATAGCAAACATCAAACATAGCAATCACCCTCACATCTCTCACTCAGTCCATAAAGCATACGATATACACCACTCGATCACCCAATCCTTTGCTACGATCAATTTGCTCCATGGAGTCATAATGACCCCATTGCACTGATCCATAGCCACTAACCCGTCTCTCAGTGGTAAACCTAAGTTATGGTTATCGATAGCCCCTTTGCATACGTCCCGCAGCAAAGTCCATCATGAAGTTAACTCGTTGGTTCGCATCTGGATCCTGAGTTCTACTTCCCATTTGGACTACCTTTGCATCTCGGGTTTTGGTCATCATCCTCCTGGTTCGATCTTCATTCAGTTTGTGATCATCATATAGGCTCGGGTCCTCCATCGGTTCGTGAGTAGCTATGGTTCATGGCCACCAAGCGGTTCGGGTCGTGGTATCGCACTGTGTTCGGGTCGGCTTGTGGCACTGGTTTGGTTCGTGGTCACCAGTCCAGTTCGGATCGGGTTGCTTCCTTCCAACAGTTTGTGGCTCCTCCAAGCATTGGGTCGGCTCGTGCTTCTTCCACTAGGTCGGGGTTCTTCGGATCGGTCGTGAGCTTCTGGTTCGTGGTGCTTTCTAGGTGAGCGGGTCGTTATGCCTGCTCTAAGGCATCAGGTTGGTTCGTGGTCACTAGCTACGAGTAGGTATGATTGGGTCAGTTCAGAGGTGGTGATTCACGAGCGGGTTCAGGGCCCGATCCGATCCCATTTTCCAGCACTGTTTCCCTGCAACTTTTTCAGCGATCTATTTACGCCATACGATGGCGTTTTCGACCATTCTAACTTCACTAAGCAATCACAAAACACTCCAAACAGTCATAGCAACATGTATAATCAACTGTAACCACCAAAACGATGAATAATCATGTACATATGGATCAAACGTACCCAAAACCCATGGTTTTCCCCTTAATCATGTTTAACCATAACTAATGATAGGATAAGCAAAACATATCCAAATTAATCCAAATTTCTATCAGATCCGTAAAATACTATTTAAGAATTTTTACATATTTTTCCAAAATTGTTTCATGTACAATTTCTCTAATTATCACTAATCACCCCTAATTAGCCGTAATTAGTGAAAAAACTGCAAATCACTCACCTTAACCACAAATAAAACTTTAGATCTAAAACTCTACTGTTGTGGGTCAAATCCCTATGCAACGAAGTAACTTCAACTCTGATTTGGTGTTAATTTGCCTTGATTTGATGTTGATTAGGTTAATATATGCTTAAACGGTGATTTGGGGGTGATTTAAAAGGTGGAGGTCATTGTTAGGGTTTCAAGTATGTAAATGGCGGCTGGGTAAATGAATAAAACTAAATTCCCTAACCCTAACAGCCCTCTCTTAACCCTAATCCCGAAATGGGTTATGGGTCTAGCTGCTAATCACCCTAATTAGGCCATGTTAAGCGGTTTTTCACCTTCCAAACCTTGTTTCAGCCATATCTCCCAAACAGTAAGTCCGTTTGATTATTATGACCACTCTACGAAAAGGTAAACCATCATTTGAATCCAATGGAAGCGGTTTCAGGACCAAAATCTTACCAATCAAAAGTTATAGCGAAGCAGGATTCGCTAGGGGTAAAACAATCATTTAAAAATTGGCAAAATTCATGCACATGGGAAATGACCCCAATAGTCGATCCCCAAAGTTACACGACCATATGACCTCATACGAAAATGAAATAAATATTCCACGATCCCCCGATGCGTAGAATGCGGGTCGTTACATTCTCCTCCCCTTAAGAAATTTTACCCACGAAATTCCTTAACCAAAACGAATAAAGGTATCCCGCGTGCCTACCAGCCATTTACAAACAATCAAACATGCACAATAACTTAACAAGCCTATCCTATCATGTGGTTTAATAATAAAGGGATAACTGTTACTATATGCGATCTCAACCAGATGCAAATGGTCATCCCATGACACTCCAAAATCCAATATACAAGCTCTCAAAGATCCTATAATGCACAATTCACCCAAATACCATCATAACCCGATCCAATTCTTGGTAAACCATCAATGGAATCCATTGAGATTTCTTTCCATTTCCATTTGGGAATCTCCAACGGTTGTAACAAACCACTAGCTTCTTTTGCTCGGCTTTAACTAACTGGCATTTCATGCACTTGGATATAAACTTCCCAGCGTCTCTCTTCGTACCTTCCCAATAGTAGGTCTGCTTCATGTCTCGATACATTTTTTACCATCGGGATGTATAGTCAGTTTCTAGTGATGACATTCTCTAAGCACTTTATCCCTCAACCCATTAACGTTGGGTACAACTAGCCACCCATTCTTTCGAAGCCATCCTTCTCGATCAAGACCATACTTGTTCATTCTCTCGCCGTCGATACCCATCTCTACCTTGGAGATGATTTCCAATAAATTAGGATCGTCCCTCTGACTGGAACCAATCCGTTCAATCAAGGTTGGCATGATAGTCAAACTTGCTAACATCTCTGAATCTAGTCCACACTTAGGTCTGAAATCATATCCTGCGATATACTCTAGTTTCTTCCATCCTAGGAACATAGCCCCTAGACTAGCATGTCTCTTACTCAATGCACCTGTTACCACACCTAGTCCGGTATTATAAGCACCCGTATATACCATCGTCTCTTTGTTCCCCATTGCTAGAACCCTACAGGTGATAGTCTATCGGGGAGAAGAAAAATAGGAACAAACATAGCAACCATAACATCCATCAAACAAGTCCTATCTATCACCTGCTAAAGCCATGAATACGTCGATATCCATATGACTGGTCCAACCAATCTCAAGGCTAATAGAAGCCCTGACTCCAAATGGACTACCACACGTCCAACGTACATTTATCCTCCAAGGATTACTGAATCACGTCCAACGGATCTAAGGTAAATGGGCATCCCCAAATACCCCTGCTTCGAGTCTGCCTAGAATACTCCAAACTATCGACGATTCTTTGGCCCTCCATCAGAAGAGCTATCCACAACTCCATCTTCAACTCGAGTCCCGCCCAAGTCAATCCATTTTCTTGTAGCCCTCTCGAGTCCAACTCGAGTCAATCCATTACCTTGCCGCCTTTTCGAGTCCAAGTCGAGTCATCTCATAGCCCTATCAAGTCCAACTCGAGGCAATGAACATCATTGAACATTCTTATCTTATCATGTTCCGGGCTGCACCTTATTCCTCGAGTAAACCAAGACATCATCCAATGGAAATCACAACAACTACCTATATCTCAAACAAAATATCCTAGTCGAACTCGACATTCCCCAAGCATAAGCCCCAAAGGCCTAAACCAATATCAGACAAGCACTCTCAGACAATCTATGTGAGATGATATGAACAAAACAACCAAACACTCGAGCATTCATAATTAACTCTGGCTATCCTCTCCAATCCTGCTTCGAAACTATCGTTAATCTCATGACAGCTCATGCCATATGTCAAGCATAAATGGCAATCCTAGTTCTAACCAGACTACTGCATGTCCAATGTACATTTGCCTCCTAGAGACAACTAGAACTTACAACAACGATATTCTCTCTATAACACTAGTCGGCATCGCCAGTGACTATCCAAAAACTCAGACTCGGTCTCAAGTATCACTTAGTTCCATTTATTATTTCCATTACTAGGTAGGCACCCAGTACCACCCTATACCCTTGGAGCCAATCGACTCCCAAATTAATGCTAAACCCAGTAAAGCCTAAAACAAAACAATCATAAGCAAACATGCATCTGTGACTCTATATGACCAAATTATAACAAATCTCGAGTTCCTTCCAACCTATCTACCAGGTCAATAGACACGAAGGAATGGGAAGCCCCTCAAACAAAACTTGAACATGAACATCATAAATAGAAAGCATACCTCGAATAACAATACCCTTTCCTTTTTCCACCACAGTTGGGACATTTAACGAAGAAGGAACAACATTGATAGCATATGCTTTCATGATCTGCTTCTCCCTAGGAGGTTGCGGACATTTTTCCTTGTGATGTCCCGCTTGGCCACGATGGAAGCACTTTCTTTCCCCAGGCATTTCCTGACAATCTCTGGCATAGTGGCCCTTCTTGCGACAGCTAAAGCACTCGCCCTCTTTCTTAGTCTTCTTATTCTAACCATCCTTGGTTTGGTTATGTTTCCTCTTATTCTAAGGATTATCCTTGCCTCCACCGCTTGCCAGCGTCTTTGGCTCTACTGCAAATGTAATAGCAACCTCGGTCTTCGAGTTAGGGTAAAGGCTCTCAGATCTCAATGCATTTCCCATAATAGATTTGAAAGTCTCATCGATATGGTTTATGAGTTTATCTCCCAAGTACTCATCTAGGCCAGTTATAAACTTCTCGTTCTTCTTCTCGACCGTATCGATAAGGGACAATCCACACTTCGATAAGGTATCAAATTCAGTAATATACACTGAGATTGCCCTACCATTCTGCTTAAGCTCCAAGAATTTCCTAAACAATTCCGATTTCTGAGCGGTTGGAATAAACTTCTCACTGAATCGGGCCTTAAACTGATTCCAAGTAACTTAATCCTCAGGAGGAGCAGCATTAGTAGCATTCCACCGATTCATCGCCCATCCTTGAAGCTGATGCGATGCTAGCTTTCTCTTCATCGCATCCTCAATACCTAAATACTCGAAGATACACTCACAACTATCAAACCACTTTTGAACCTCTGTTGCCGATTCCATTTCGTGTAATAGCTTCCCACCAAGACTAGTGTAATCCTTGTTAAGCTTGGTGAAATCGGCCTTAAGCGCCTGTACTACTGCACCACCACCATTAGCAGCATTAGGAACTTCTCCTCGAGCATCCCTAAGCATCTCTCGCATGAAGGTAGTAAACATCGTCCTTATATCAGGGACATTCCCATTGTTAGCCCCTGAACCCATACTCCTTGTATATCAGCTCATCGTTCAATCTGTAAAGAGAAGATGATTAACCATCTCCTTTGTGGTGCCAGTGCAGTGTGGCTTCATCCTTAGATATACTAATAGTGTATATACATTGTTTTTGAAAACCAAAATATCACAAATACGTGCTCTCATATACATATACTATCTCTCGCTGGTGCTTTTCCCTAAGTTAACTACAAAACGTAGAGCTCTGATACCATGCGTGACGGCCCGCCCCTCACCAGCCGACATTTCCAATGAAATGCGCTGCATCGATGTCCAACCAGCATGGGACGGTCGCCAAAGGAGAAGGAATCTGAAACTATGAATCACTGAGGAACCTATAGTATATCTCACAGCGCATGGAACAAAATATAATAATAACATAACTAGATATAAATCAGGCGAGACAGTGCATAAGCCGAAAACTAAACCATCATAGCAGCGGTAAGATTCAAAATACAGCTTATGATCTAAACCATTATTATTACAACTTTCAAAACTGTCTCTAAAGCAAAATAGGAAGGTACACTAATAATGCCCAAAGTAGTGACCAGCAACAACACAGAGAGAATATATGGGAATAATACGTGTAAGCCTCCTACTCATCTCCGGACAGCTACTCGTGCATAACCAACCAACATGTCTCTAGTCTGATCGTTTATGAGCACCTAGAGTAATAAGAAGAGACATAAAACTCTGGATCAGACAAAAGTCTGGTATGAGCGATAAGCAGCAAAACGAAACTATAACAGGTATAATCTAATCATTCCTGATCCTAGACCTGCAACTAAAGAGTTAGCACAACAGGATGTACAATACTCCTAGGTGACACTAACACATGGTGTGAAAAAAATGGGGACGGGGTGTGCATGTCATGGTCATAGCAAACATCAAACATAGCAATCATCCTCACATCTCTCACTTAGTGCGTAAAGCATACGATATCCACCACTCGATCACTCAATCCTTTGCTACGATCACTTTGCCCCATGGAGTCACAATGACCCCATTGCACTGATCCATAGCCACTAATCCGTCGCTCAGTGGTGAACCTAAGTTATGGATATCGATAGCCCCTTTGCAAACGTCCCGTAATAAAGTCCAATCACGAAATTAACTTGTTGGTTTCCATTTGGATCCCCAGTTCTACTTCCTATTTGGACTACCTTTGCATCTCGGGTTTTGGTCATCATCCTCCTAGTTCGATGTCCATTTGGTTCGTGATCATCATGTAGGCTCGGGTCCTCCATCGGTTCGTGAGTAGCTACGGTTCGTGGCCACCAAGCGGTTCGGGTCGTGGTGCCTCACTAGGTTCGGATCGGCTCAAGGCACCGGTTCGGTTCGTGGTTACCGATATGGTTTGGATCAGGTTGCATCCTTCCACCAGTTCGTGGCTCCTCCAAGCATCAGGTCGGTTCGTGCTTCTTCCACCGGGTGCTTCGGATCGGTCGCGAGCTTCTAGTTCGTGGTGCTCTCCCAGTGAGTGGGTCGTGATGCCTCCTCCAAAGCATCGAGTTGGTCGTGGTCACTAGCCACAAGTAGGCACGATCGGGTCGGTTCGGAGGTGGTGCTTCACGAACGGGTTCGGGGCCCGATCCGATCCCATTTTGCTGCATTGTTTTCCTGCAACTTTTCCAGTGAGCTATTTACGCCATACAATGGCGTTTTCGACCATTCTAACTTCACTAAGCAATCACAAAACATTACAAACAGTTATAGCAACATGTATAATCAACCATAAACACCAAAACGTTTAATAATCATGTACATATGGATCAAACATATCCAAAGCCCATGGTTTTCCGCTTAATCATGTTTAACCATAACTAATGATAGGATTAGCAAAACATATCCTAATTAACCCAAATTTCTATCAGAGCCCTAAAATAATATTTAAGAATTTTACACATTTTCCCAGAATTTTATCATGTATAATTTCGCTAATTATTACTAATCACCCCTAATTAGCCGTAATTAGTGAAAAACAATGCTAATCACTCACCTTAGCCACAAATAAAACTTTAGATATAAAACTCTACTGATGTGGGTCGAATCCCTATGCAACACAGCACCTCCAACTTTGATTTGGTGTTGATTTGCCTTGATTTGATGTTGATTAGGCTAATATATGCTTAAACGGTGATTTGTGGGTGATTTAAAAGATGGAGGCCATTGTTAGGGTTTCAAGGATGTAAATGGCAGCTGAAAAAATTGAATAAAACTGAATTCCCTAACCCTATCATCCCTCTCTTAACCCAAATCCTGAAATGGGTTATGAGTCTAGCTGCTAATCACCCTAATTAGGTCTGGTTAAGCTGTTTTTCACTTTCCAAACTTTATTTCAGCCATATCTCCCAAATTGTAAGTCTGTTTGATTAATGTGACCACTTTACGAAAAAACAAACCATCATTTGAATCCAATACAAGTAGTTTCAGGTCAAAACTCCATACCAATCAAAAGTTATAGGCGAAACAAGATTCGCCAGGGGAAAAACAATCATTTAAAAATCGGCAAAAATCATGCGCATGGGAAATGGCCCCAATAGTCGTTTCCAAAAGTTACCAGACCATACGACTTCATACGAGAATATAAATATTCTACAATCCCCCGATGCGTAGAATGCCGGTCATTACATTTGCTATTCCCCGTCTCGTAAGCATGTAGTTCCATTTTCCTCTTCCACTTTATTACTCGGAAAGCCTCTGCTCTTAACTCTTGCTCCTCTATTACTTTGTGGCTGCTGGTTCTCGACATATCCGCTCGAAATTCTGAAGGTCTTCGTTTGGGATTTTCTCCCCTTCTTCGAAGCTAGTCCGATCCAGGACGGAACAACATAGGTAGATATGTGGCTATTAACCACAAGTAACGATATTTTTTGTCAACACAGAAAATAGGTCAACGGGGACAAATCTTAAGGGAAAATAAGGTGGATTGGTTCTCTTCCCCAGTCGACTTTAGTATAGAATTGGGATGCTAGGGCTCTAAGTTGTAGGCTCACTGAGGATTACCAGATCGGATCTGGACTCAGTGATCGAGGTTTGATCGCCATTCGAGGATGTTGATGGATGCAAACTCAGACTTCTCTATAGAATGGATAATGAACTGCGGCTATTGTAATTAGAGAAATAAAAGTACACACTTACAGTGCAATTTTCTTAAGAAGTTCTCCTTTCATTAAGCTTTTAATGGAAATGCACAGATGTCATAGAGTGGAATTCTCCATTGATGTTATTTTCTAAGTTGCTTTTACGGATACAAAAAGTAAGAGAAAAGTCTTATCTCTAATGTGATCCTTGGGGTCCTATTTATAATAGTTCTGGGCCCTTTCCATCGTAGGGCTATCGAACCCACCTGGGCTTTTGGCTGGTCGTTTTATTTTTGGTCTTGGGTGCTTGACCTTCGGCCTCCTTGGGTGCATTTGGTTATGATACTTGAATTCTTGAGGGAAACTTCTGAGTGTAGGCCTACATGCAAGAAGTTCCGCATGTAGGCTTTCAGCTTCATCATGAATACGTGGAGAGAACCCCGTGGTGTATGCTGATAGCTGCCTGGTTGAAACCGTTACGGGTTTCGGTACTTGCTAGGCTAGCACGGGTAGCCTGTAATAACTGTCCGGGTTTCGGCTAGCCCTACGGTACGACCTTTGCGGTGGCCTATTGTTAGACAAAAAATGGCACTAACACCCAAATGGAGATCACATATCACAGAATGCAGAAAATGATAAATAAGAGGAGACACACGAAGTTTTTATAGTGGTTCGGCTGTAGATGTAGCCTACGTCCACTTTATATGCTTTTATATATGATGAATTAAAAGAATGATTCCCACAACTCGTGAGAATTGGTAGTACAATGCTTAATTATCTTATGAAATCCTCACTAAACGCTCAAGTTTTAATGAGGAATGTGGCTTCTATGTTTAGCAATGCTTTGCTAGGAACAATGGTGGAAGCCATAGAGAGGAATGGCCAAAAGATCCTTGAAAATGCCTTCAAATGGTGTATTTATAGTTGTAGGAGGACTTCTAGGAAGACCGGTTCGTGATGGGGCCTGTGGCACCCGATCCGGGAAAGTAGAAGCAGAAGTCGCCTTGAGAACAGGTCAACATCTACGCATGTATCAAGAGGTCCATGATTCGGTTCGTTGTCATGTGGTCGAATCGTGATGTGGGCTCCACGAGCCGGGGTCTGGTCGCGAGCTTAGTGTCCATGGTTGAGTCATGGTCATGGGGTCGTGATGGTCAAGGTGCACCACGAGCTGGATCGTGAGGTAGTGGTCTATGAGCCATGGATGGGGGCGAGCAAAGACTAGGGCGAACCAAGGCAGGTCCCACGAGCCGAGAGTGTGTCACGAACCGAGGAGGGTGCTCGAGCCATATTCCGAGCTATTGATAATTCGTCGCGTCATTCAAGTGATTGGCAGCAGATACCAGATTACATCAGTTCACGAAAATGGGCGTAACTTCCAAACTGTAAGTCCGTTTTATCCAAATGAAAGCCCTACTAGAAGCTAATTCATAGGGCAACATCAAATACTAAGCTTAGCACCGTAATTGCTGTTTTCGGGCCTAAAAGAGGTCGTCTGATAGGAGTTTAGGGCCTGTTTATGTTGATGGTGTGATTTCGACCAAATCGCTCTCTGTCTTCTGACGTTGTTTCCACTTCTTGAGCATGTTACTATTCTGGAATTCCATGTGTGACAGCTTTGACCAAAAAGTGTGTTAGCACGTTTGTCCCCCAGAACATATCTCGCTGAATGAAGGAAGATGTGTTCTGGATAATCCTAGAAATCCATGCTCCAAAGAAGTCCAGAAGTTTGTACCTGCAAGAAGATAAGATATATGATGTTAGAATAATTCCTAGACGGCCTTACCGGAGTAAACCGTCCGAGGAGATGTTAAAGGAGTTCCAAGACGGCCTTACCGGATTAAGACGACCAAGGAAATGCAATTGAGGTTCCAAGACGGCCTTACCGGAATAAGACGACCTAGGAAAATCAGTGAAGGTTCCAAGATGGCCTTACTGGAGTAAGACGACCAAGGAAATGTTGTGAGGGTCACGATGGCCTTACCTGAGTAAGATGACCGAGGAGATGCCATGAGTATCCATGATGGCCTTACTGGAGTAAGACGACTGAGGAAATGCTAATGCGAATTTCTTTATACTGGACGGATCAGTTAGGAGCCGGAGCTCAATGCTTATACTGGACGGATCCAGTTAAGAGCTGGAGCTTAATGTTTATATTGGACGGATCCAGTTAAGAGTCGTAGCTCAATGTTTATACTGGACGAATCCAGTTAAGAGCCGGAGCTCATCGATGATCTTTATTGATTCATGAAAGCTAAGTGGCAGTTATTCTAACCCTGAACACGACGGAAGACTACGGGCCGATTCCGTCCATGTGGGCCGACATTACCATGCTTATTACATGTAGAGAAAACAAAGAAGGTGAGTAGTCGCCCGAAAGCATAAAAACATGAACTGTGGACCGAACTCCGGCAAACGGAAGAGATCCATTGAGGGGAATTAGTTAATGATGATCCTACGATTGCTCGATGCAGGATCGTTCCCTCTCCGGGGAATAGGTGGTAGCAACGCAGGTGTAGGCACTGCTGGTCGAGTTACACACTCGGGTAGCTATCTTCGTCTGACCCGATCCTCAATAAGGTCTCGCAAGTGTCTGCAATCGTCAACGTTGTGACCGTCTATGTCATGGAATATGCAATGCCTTTAGAGTTGCATTGAGCTAGTGTTGGCTTCCTCTTGGGAGGCCTCAGATAGGAGGTGGCACCTCCTGTAACCATGTAAATGTTGTTCAAAGTGTCATTCAGTTCAGTGTATCCTGCATATTTGGGCCCTCCGGGGCTGAGTGTTACGGTCATTCTTGACATCCGCTTTTCCTTTGCCTTTTCCAGAATCAGACGGCTCTCACTCTTTAAGCATGTTGACATCGAGAATTTTATTCTCCTAGGTTGCATCTTCTTCTCGTAGAAATCTATCTGCTTCAATGTAGAATTCACCGAGATTTTTTGGTGGATCTCGATAGAAAAATTTCTTGAATTCCGTCTTATCCAAGATGCCAGATACTGTTGCCATCAGTACTATTGATGGTTCAAGGCGATCAACTGATGCTGCTGCAACATTGAATCTTTCCAGGAATGAACATAGAGTTTCTCTGGGCCTCTGCTTGATTATAGTGAGCGACATGACATTCTTGGGTCTAGCGATGTGGACCCTAAACTGTTCAATAAATCATGCGACTAGCATGTTCCAACTATTGATCGATTCAATTTCCAACTGCCGAATCCACGTAGCAACTATATCTGTCAGAAAGAGGCGAAAGCATTTCGCCATGACGTTTTCCGATGCCATTTGAACCTCCACGCGCCGTTTGTAGAGCATCGGGTGCACGGTAGATCAATCCTGCCGTTATACGGCTCTAGTTGTGGAAGTTTGAAATTCGGAGGATTGCGAGAATTCCTAATTTCCTGAGTGAAAGGAGTGTGGTTTACGTTATCCACACAATTCTGATATGTGCGGCCTCTTGAGAGGCATTCAATCAGATATGCTAGACAATTTCCTTTAAAAAGTTGTTGCGAACTGACAAGATCAGAGCTGGTGCCCCTAGCATTGATTGCAGAAGAAGGAAGCTGCCGGTGAGTTGTTGGGAGTGAGTTGTGGAGACCAGCTCACGGTTCGATGTGGCCGGCTCATGGGCCAGGATCGAGGCAGTCAGCTCATGGCTCGAGAGGGGCGACCCGATCAGTTCGTGAGTCATGGAGGTCGAGAAAGCCGATTCGTGAGCCTGGGTCGTGGAGATCTATAGCTCGTGAGTCAGGAGGGGCGAGCCAATCAGGTCGTTGAGTTTGATCAAGAACCGGTTGTTGTTGAGGAGTGGTAGCTTGCAATCCAGCATCCGTCTGAACTGGAGCTGAAGTCGATTAAGCCTGACCATTTCCAAGAGCGAGGGGGTTGCCTCCGAGTCCAAGCGATGCACGAGCCGCTTTAGTAGCTTCATTTTCGATGCGCTGTTCGTTGCCGCTCGGCCTGCCGTCCATTCGAGCGAAGAATCCATCGATCATCTCCTGTCACTTCCTGAGGAGATAATATTGCCTTGCCATTTGACCTCTCAATTCAATGAGAACGCCGTCCATCTCTTCTCTAGTTAAGTATTGCAAAGGATATCCATGATAGGAAACCTCCTGGCTCACCTCCTTCCTTGCGCCTTCAGCTTCAGCATCCTCAGCATGAGAGTAAATTCCAGTTTTCTTCCTTTTGATTGCCATTTAACCAAGCTATAAGTTGAGGTTGTCGTGTGCCCCCACCTGGCACGCCAAAATGTTAGACCAAAAAATAGCACTAACACCCAAATGCAGATCACAGATCATAGAATGCAGAAAATGATAAATAAGAGGAAACACACAATGTTTTTATAGTGGTGCGGCTGTAAATGTAGCCTACGTCCACTTTATATGCTTTTATATACGATGGAATTACAAGAATGATTCCCACAACACAGGAGAATTGGTAGTGCAATGCTTAATTATCTTAGGAAATCCTCGCTAAACACACAAGTTTTAATGAGGAATGTGGTTTCTATGTTCAGCACTGCTTTGCTAGGAACAGTTGTGGAAGTCGTAGAGAGGAATGGCCAAAAGATCCTTGAAAATGCCTTCAAATGTTGCATTTATAGCTGTGGGTGGGCTTCTGGGAGGACCAGTTCGTAATGGGGCATGTGGCACTAGATCCGGGAAAGTAGGAGCAGAAGTAGCCTTGAGAACAGGTCAACATCTATGCATGTATCAAGAGGTCCAGGGGTCGGTTCGTCGTCATGTGTTCGGGTCGTGATGTGGGCTCCACGAGCCGGGGTTTGGTCGCGAGCTTAATGTCCACGGTCGAGTCGTGGTCATGGGGTCATTATGGTCAAGGTGCACCATGAGTTGGTTCATGAGGTGGTGGTCTACGAGCCATGGATGGGGGGCGAGCGGAGACTAGAGTGAACCATGGTAGGTACCACGAGCCGAGTGTGTATCACGATCCAAAGAGGATGCTCGAGCCATATTCTAAGCTATTGATGTTTCGTCGCATCATTCAAGTGATTGTCAGCCGATACCAGATTACCTCAGTTCACGGAAACGGGCGTAACTTCCAAACCGTAAGTTCGTTTTAGCCAAACGAAAGCTCTACTTGAAGCTAATTCAGAGGGCAACAAGATTTATTGAGCTCTGCTCCATAATTACTGTTTTTGTGCCCAAAAGAGGTCGTCTGATAGGAGTTTTGGGCCTTTTTATGTTGATGGTGTGATTTTGACCAAATCTCTCCATTTCTTCTGACATTGTTTCCTCTGCTTGTGCATGTTACTCTTCTGGAATACCATGTGTGACAACTTTGACCAAAAAGTGCGTTAACACGTTTGCCCCCCAGAACATATCTTGCTGACTGTAGGAACATATGTTCTAGATAATCCAAGAAATCCTTGCTCCCAAGAAGTCCAGAAGTTTTTACCTGCAAGAAGATAAGATATATGATGCTAGAATAATTACTAGATGGCCTTACCGGAGTAAACCGTCGAGGAGATGTTAAAGGAGTTCCAAGACGGCCTTACCGGAGTAGGACGACCAAGGAAACGCAATTAAGATTCCAAGACGGCCTTACCGGAGTAAGACGACCTAGGAAAAGCAATGAAGGTTATAAGACGGCCTTACCAGAGTAAGACGACCAAGGAAATGTTGTGAGGGTCCACGACGGCCTTACCAGAGTAAGACGACCGAGGAGATGCCATGAGTATCCATGACAGCCTTACCGGAGTAAGATGACCGAGGAAATACTAAGTGGCAATCCAGTTTAGTGGAAGCTATTCTAACCGGACGGATCCAGTTAAGAGCCAGAGCTCATCGATGATCTTTATTGATTCATGAAAGCTAAGTGGCAGCTATTCTAACCCTGAACACAACTAGAGACTACGGGCCAGTTCTGTGCGTGTGGGCCGATGTTACCGTGCTTATTACATGGAGAGAAAACAAAGAAGGGCAATAAGTCGCCCGAAAGCATAAAAACATGAACAACGCACCGTAGTCCGGCAAACTAAAGAGATCCACTGAGTGGAATCAGTAAATGATAATCCCGCGATTGCTCGATCCAGGATCGTTCCCTCACCGAGGAATAGATGGTGGCAGCGCAGGTGCAGGCACTGTTGGTCGAGGGACATACTCGGGTAGCTCTCCTCGTCTGACCCGATCCTCAATAAGGTCTCGCAAGTGTCTGCAGTCATCATCATTGTGACCATCCATGTCATGAAATATGCAATGACTTCCAGAGTTGCGTTGAGCTAGTGTTGGCTCCCTCTTGGGGGGCCTCGGATAGGAGGTGGAACCACCTGTGTCCATGTAAATGTTGCTCAGAGTGTCATTCAGTTCAGTGTATCTTGCACATTTGGGCCCTCTTCGGGGCTGAGTGTTATGGTCATTTTTGACATCGGCTTTTCCTTTTCTTTTTACTTTTCCAGAATCAGACGGTTCTCCGTCTTTAAGCATATTGACGTCGAGAATTTTATTCTCTGAGGTTGCATCTTCTTCTCGTAGAAATCTATCTGCTTCATGGTAGAATTCGCCGAGATTTCCTGGTGGATCTCGATACAAAGATTTCTTGAATTCCGTGTTATCCAAGATGCCGGATATTGCTGCCATCAGTACCATTGACGGTTCAGGACCATCAACTGATGCTGCTGCAACATTGAATCTGTCCAGGAACGAATGTAGAGTTTCTCTGGGCCTCTGCTTGATTGTAGTGAGCGACATGGTGTTCTTGGGTCGAGCGATGTGGACCCTATACTATTCAATAAAGCGTACCACCGGCATGTTCTAGCTATTGATCGATTCAGTTTCTAGCTGTCGAATCCACATAGCGGCTTTAGTAGCTTCATTTTCGATGCACTGTTCGTTGCCGCTCAAGTTGCCATCCATCCGAGTAAAGAATCCATCGATCATCTCCTGTTGCTTCCTAAGGAGATCATCTTGCCTTGCCATTTGACCTCTAAATTCTGCGAGAACTCCGTCGATCTCATCTCTAGTTAAGTATTGCGAAGAATCTCCATGAGAGGAAGCCTCCTGGGTCGCCTCGTTCCTTGCGCCTTCAGCGTCAGCATCCTCAGCATGAGAGGAAGTTCCAGTTTTCTTCCTTTTGATAGCCATTTATCCAATCTACAAGTTGAGGTTGTCGTGTACCCCCTACCTGGCATGCCAAAATGTTAGACCAAAAAATGGCACTAACACCCAAATGTAGATCACAGAATGTAGAAAATGATAAATAAGAGGAGACACACGAAGTTTTTATAGTGGTTCGGCCTTAGATGTAGCCTACGTCCACTTTATATGCTTTTATACGCAATGGAATTACAAGAATGATTCCCACAACTCGTGAGAATTGGTAGTACAATGCTTAATTATCTTATGAAATCCTCACTAATTGCTCAATTTTTAATAAGGAATGTGGCTTTTATGTTCAGCAATGCTTTGCTAGGAAAATGGTAGAAGCCATAAAGAGGAATGGCCAAAAGATCCTTGAAAATGCCTTCAAATGGTGTATTTATAGCTGTATGAGGGCTTCTGGGAGGACCGGTTCGTGTTGGGGCACGTGGCACCCGATCCGAGAAAGTAGGAGCATAAGTAATCTTGAAAACAGGTCAACATCTGCGCGTGTATCAAGAGGTCCAGGGATCAGTTCGTGGTCATGTGGTTGGGTGCTGATGTGGGCTCCACGAGTCGGGGTCTGGTCCCTAACTTAGTATCCACGGTCGAGTCGTGGTCATGGGGTCGTGATGGTTAAGGTGTACCACATGCTGGTTCATGAGGCAGTGGTCTATGAGCCATGGATGGGGGCGCGAGCGGAGACAAGGGCGAACCATGGTAGGTCCCTCGACCCGAGAGTGTATCACGATTCAAGGAAGGTGCTCGAGCCATATTCCGAGCTATTAACGTTTTGTCGCGTCATTCAAGTGAGCCGATACCAGATTACATCAGTTTACGGAAACATGCATAACTTCCAAACCGTAAGTCTGTTTTAGCCAAACGAAAGCTCTACTTGAAGCTAATTCAGAGGGCTATGAGAGTTATTGAGCTCAACACTGTAATTGCTATTTTCGGGCCCAAAAGAGGTCGTCTGATAGTAGTTTTGAGCCTGTTTATGTTGATGGTGTGATTTCGACCAAATCGCTCTATGTCTTCTGACGTTGTTTCCACTGCTTGAGCATATTACTATTCCGGATTCCATGTGTGACAGCTTTGACCAAAAATTGTGTTAACACGTTTGCCCCCAGAACATATCTTGCTGACTAAAGAAAGATGCGTTCTGGATAATCCAAGAAATCCATGCTCCAAAGAAGTCCAGAAGTTTGTACCAGCAAGAAGACAAGATATATGATGTTATAATAAATCCTGGACGGCCTTACCGGAGAAAACTGTCCGAGGAGATGATAAAGGAGTTCCAAGACTGCCTTACTGGAGTAAGACGACCAAGGAAAATCAATCAATGTTCCAAGATGACCTTACCGGAGTAAGATGACCTAGGAAAAGCAATCAATGTTCCAAGATGGCCTTACCAGAGTAAGACGACCATGGAAATGCTGTGAGGGTCCACGACGGCCTTACCGGAGTAAGACGACCGTGGAGATGCCATGAGTATCCATGACAGCCATACCGGAGTAAGATGACCGAGGAAATGCTGATGCGACTTTGTTTAAATTGGACGGATCCAGTTAGGAGCCGGAGCTCAATTCTTTTACTGGACGGATCCAGTTAAGAGCCGGAGCTCAATGTTTATACTAGACAAATCAAGTTAAGAGCCGGAGCTCGACGTTTATACTGGACGGATCCAATTAAGAGCCGGTGTTCATCAATGATCTTTATTGATTCATGAAAGCCAAGTGGTAGTTATTCAAACCTTGAACACGACTGGAGACTAAGGGTCGGTTCCGTGCGTGTGGGCTGATGTGACTACGCTTATTACATGGAGAGAAAACAAAGAAGGGCGAGAAGTCACCCGAAAGCATAAAAACATGAACAGCGGACCGAAGTCCGGCAAACTAAGGAGATCCACTGAGTGGACTCAGTAAATGATAATCCCGCGATTACTCGATCCAGGATCGTTCCCTCTCTGGGGAATAGGTAGTGGCAGCGCAGGTGTACGCTCTGTTGGTCGAGTGACATACTCGTGTATCTCTCCTCGTCTGACCTGATCCTCAATAAGGTCTCACAAGTGTCTACATTCGTCAGCGTCGTGGTCGTCTATGTCATGAAATATGAAATGCCTTCTAGAGTTGTGTTGAGCTAGTGTTGGATCCCTCTTGGGAGGCCTCGAATAGGAGGTGACAGCACCTGTGTCCTTGTAAATTTTTCTCAGAGTGTCATTCAGTTTAGTGTAACTTGCATATTTGGGCCCTCTCCGAGGCTGAGTGTTACGGCCATTCTTGACATCGGCTTTTCCTTTGCCTTTTCCAGAATCACACAGTTCTCCATCTTTAAGCATGTTGACGTCGAGAATTTTGTTCTCCGAGGTTGCATCTTCTTCCCTTTGAAATCTATCTGCTTCAAGGTAGAGTTCGCCGAGATTTCCTGGTGGATCTCAATACAAAGATTTCTTGAATTTAGTATTATCCAAGATGCCAGATACTGCTGCCACCAGTACCATTGATGGTTCAGGGCGATCAACTGATGTTGCTGCAATATTGAATCTGTCAAGAATGAATGCAGAGTTTCTCTAGGCCTCTGCTTGATTGTAGTGAGCGACAAGTCGTTCATGGGTCGAGCGATGTGGACCCTAAACTAATCAATAAAGCATGCGACCAGCATGTTCAAGCTAATGATCGATTCAGTTTCTAGATGTCGAATCCAAATAGCAGCTATATCTGTCAGAAAGAGGGGAAAGCACTTCGCCAAGACGTTATCCGATGCCATTTGAACCTCCATGTGCCATTTGTAGCACATCGGTGCAGGTAGGATCTGTCCTGCCGTTATTCGGCTCCAGTTATGGAAGTTTGAAATCTGGGGGATTGCGGGAATTCATGATTTCCTGAGTGAAAGGAGTGTGGTTGACGTCACCCACGTCAGTCTGGTAAGTGCGGCCTCTTAAGAGGCGTTCATTCAGATCTGTTAGCCGATTTTCTTCAAAAAGTTGTTGCAAACTTCCAAGATCAGAGCTGGTGCCCCCAGCGTTGAATGCGGAAGAAGGAAGTTTCTGGTGAGCTGTTGGGAGTGAGTTGTGGAGACCAACTTGCGGTACGAGGTGGCCGGCTCATGGGCCAGGTTCGAGGTGGTATCCTCGTGCCTAGAGAGGGGCGACCCGATCCGTTCGTGAGTCATGGAGGTCGAGAAAGCCGGTTCGTGAGACTGGGTCATGGAGATCTATGGCTCTTGAGTTAGGAGGGGCGAGCCGATCGGGCCGTTGAGGTTGATCAAGAACCAGTTGTTGTTGAGGACCGGGAGCTTGCAATCCAGCATTCGTCTAACCAGGAGCTGAAGTTGGTTGAGCCTGACCATTTCTACGAGCGAGGGGGTTGCCCCTGAGTCCAAGCGATGCAAGAGCCGCTTCAGTAGCTTCATTTTCGATGCGCTGTTTGTTGTCGCTCGGCCTGCCATCCATCCGAGCGAAGAATCCATCGATCATCTCCTGTTACTTCCTAAAGAGATCATTATGCCTTTCCATTTGACCTCTCAATTCAGCAATAACACCGTCTATCTCATCACTAGTTAAGTATTGCAAAGGATCTCCATGAGAGGAAGCCTCCTGGCTCGCCTCGTTCCTTGTGCCTTCAGCGTCAACATTCTCAACATGAGAGGAAGTTCCAGTTTTCTTCCTTTTGATTGCCATTTATCCAAGCTAGAAGTTGAGGTTATCGTGTGCCCCAACTGGCGCGCCAAAATGTTAGACCAAATAATGGCACTAACGACAAATGCAGATCATAGATCTTAGAATGCAGAAAATAGTAAGTAAGAGGTGATGCACGAAGTTTTTATAGTTGTTCGGCTGTAGATATAGCCTACGTCCAATTTATATGCTTTTATAAACGATGGAATTACAAGAAAAATTCCCACAACTCGTGAGAATTGGTAGTACAATGCTTAATTATCTTATGAAATTCTCGCTAAACGCTCAAGTTTTAATGAGGAATGTGGCTTCTATGTTCAGCAATGCTTTGTTAGGAACAATGGTGGAAGCCGTAGAGAGGAATGGCCAAAAGATCCTTGAAAATGCCTTCAAATGGTGTATTTATAGTTGTAAGAGGGCTTCTGGGAGGACCGGTTCGTGATGGGGCACGTGGCACCCGGTCCGGGAAAGTAGGAGCTGAAGTAGCCTTGAGAACATGTCAACATCTACGCGTGTATCAAGAGGTCCAGGGGTCGGTTCGTGGTCACGTGGTCGGGTCGTGATGTGGGATCCACGAGACGGGGTCTGGTCGCGAGCTTAATGTCCATGGTCGAGTCGTGGTCATGGGGTCGTAATGGTCAAGGTGCACCACGAGCTGGTTCGTGAGGTAGTGGTCTATGAGCCATGGATGGGGGCGAGTGGAGATTAGGGAGAATCAAGGTAGATCCCACGAGCCGAGAGTGTATCACGATCCGAGTTGGGTGCTAGAGCAATATTCCGAGCTATTGTTGTTTCAACGCGTCATTCAAGTGATTATCAGCCGATACTAGATTACATCAGTTCACGGAAACGGGCGTAACTTCCAAACCGTAAGTCCGTTTTAGCCAAATGAAAGCTCTACTTGAAGCTAATTCAGAGGGCTACAAGAGTTACTGAGAATACCTCCATAATTGCTATTTTCGGGCCCAAAATAGGTCGACTGATTGGAGTTTCAGGCCTGCTTATGTTGATGGTGTGATTTCGATCAAATCGCTCTATGTCATCTGACGTTGTATCCACTTCTTGACCATGTTACTATTCTGGAATTCCATGTGTGATAACTTTGACCAAAAAGTGTGTTAACAAGTTTGCCCCCCTGAACATATCTTGCTGACTAAAGGAAGATGTGTTCTGGATAATCCAAGAAATCCATGCTCCAAAGAAGTCTAGAAGTTTGTACCTGTAAGAAGATAAGATATATGATGCTAGAATAATTCCTTGACGGCCTTACCAGAGTAAACCTGCCGAGGAGATGTTAAAGGAGTTCCAAGACTGCCTTACCGAAGTAAGATGACCAAGGAAAAGCAACTAAGGTTCCAAGACGGCCTTACCGGAGTTAGAAGACCTAGGAAAAGCAATCAAGGTTCCAAGACGGCTTTACCAGAGTAAGACGACCAAGGAAATGCTGGGAGGATCCATGACGGTCTTACCGGAGTAAGACGGCCAAGGAGATGCCATGAGTATCCACGATGGTCTTACCGGAGTAAGACGACTGAGGAAATGCTAATGCGACTTTGTTTATACTGGACGGATCCAGTTTGAAGCCGTAGCTCAATGCTTATACTGGAAGGATCCAGTTAAGAGCCGAAGCACAAAGTTTATACTGGATGGATCCGGTTAAGAGCCGGAGCCCAATGTTTATACTGGATGGGTCCAGTTAAGAGCCGGAGCTCATCGATGATCTTTATTGATTCATGAAAGCTAAGTGGAAGTTATTCTAAGCCTGAACACGACTGGAGACTACGGGTTTGTTCCATGTGTGTGGGCCGATATTACTGCGCTTATTACATGTAGAGAAAACAAAGAAGGGCGAGAATTCGCCCGAAAGCATAAAAACATGAACTGCGGACTGGTGTCTGGCAAACTGAAGAGATCCACTGAGTGGAATTAGTTAATGATAATCCCGTGATTGCTCTATCCAGGATCATTCCCTCTCTAGGGAATTGGTGGTGGCAGCGTAGGTGTAGGCGCTATTGGTCGAGTGACATACTCGTGTAGCTCTCCTCGTCTGATCCGATCCTCAATAAGGTATCGCAAGTGTCTCCAGTCGCCAGCGTTGTGATCGTCTATGTCATGAAATATGCAATGCCTTCCAGAGTTGCGTTGAGCTAGTGTTGGCTCCCTGTTGGGAGGCCTTGGATAAGAGTTGGCACCTCCTGTGTCCATGTAATTGTTGTTCAGAGTGTCATTCAGTTCAGCGTATCTTGCATATTTGGGCCCTCTCTTGGGCTGAGTGTTACGGTCATTCTTGACATCGGCTTTTCCTCTGCCTTTTCCAGAATCAGACGATCCTCCATCTTTAAGCATTGTTGACGTCGAGAATTTTATTCTCCGAGGTTGCGTTTTCTTACCGTAGAAATCTACCCACTTCAAGGTAGAATTCGCCAAGATTTCCTGGTGGATCTCGGTACAAAAATTTGTTGAATTCCGTGTTATCCAAGATGTCGGATACTGCTGCCATCAGTACCATTGATGGTTCAGGGCGATCAACTGATGCTGCTGCAACATTGAATCTTTCCAGGAATGAACGCAGAGTTTCTTTGGGCCTTTGCTTGATTGTAGTGAGCGACATGATGTTCTTGGGTCGAGCGATGTGGAGCCCAAACTGTTCAATAAAGCGTGCGAGCAGCATGTTCCAGCTATTGATCAATTTTATTTCTAGCTGCCGAATCCACATAGCGGCTATATCTGCTAGAAAGAGGGGAAAGCACTTTGCCATGACGTTTTCCGATGACATTTCACTACAACAAAATGACCCTACTGCAACTGTAATTTTACAACTATCATAAAATGCCAGTTGCAATAGATGTTTTTTACAACTGTTTTATTCAGTTAGTTGTAATAGATTAACTTTCAACAACTATTTCATTTTGCCAGCTGTAATAGATGCCTGTTACAACTGTTATTTTTGGTCAGTTGTAACATATACTTATTTTTTACAATTCTTTATTTTTGCCAGTTATAATAGATATCTACTACAACTTTTGTCACTTGTAAAAGATGTCTATTTTTAACAACTCTTCGTTTTTGTCAGTTGTAATAGATATCCATTACAACTCTTCCCATCAATTGTAAAAGATATTTGATATTATATAACTAATAATTAATAATAAATATCAAATACTTAATATTTAACAAATAATTATCAACAACATTAATATTTAAGAATGATTGTTATTTAATAGTAAACTTATAAATCAATAATTACTATTAATAATTAATAAATAGTAATTAGCTCCTAGTTATTGCTATTAAATAATTTATAACATATAAATAATAATTAACTTTCAGTTACAAATATTAAATTATAATTAGGATGTAATTAGTGATAATTAATAAATAAAAATTAGTAAGTGATAATTAAATGTAAATATGTTACAATAATGATTAAATTTTTGCGTACTAACTAGAATTTAATATTTTTTGTTAAAATTTCAAAAACTCATAAAAGAAAAAAATTAAAATTATAAAAAAATATTGTGAATTATTAATTTTATTATCTATATGCATCTTGAGGTTTTTTTAGCAATATTTTTTATTTAGTATACACAACTATTCTTTTACTTTTCGTAGCAGAAACATTGTTTTTAGTTTATCCTTTTCCCTCCGAATTGGACTTTTTTCTATCTACTGCTTCATTTTCTACAAGTTCTGGCTCCAAGCGAAAATTTCACTCCAAAGCCGAAATTTTGCTGCTTCGTTTCATTCAAATTCTGGCTCCATGTGAAAATTTTCCTCCAAACCCAAAATTTCGCTGCTTTGTTTTCTACAAATTTTGGCGCTAAGCGAAAATTTCCCACCAAAGCCAAAATTCTACTGCCTCGTTTTTCTACAAAGTCCGACCCCACGTTATTTTTAATTCATCTTTATCCTTCCGCTTCGTTATTTTTTATTACGCCTTCCTTTCTTCTTAATCGTGTTCAGATCTGAACAACAGATCGCCTCCACAACAAAACAATTTTTACCGCAAAATAAATCTTCTTCAAATTGAAAACTTTGAAGCCTTAAAGTCCAAGGCTTTAATGCCTGACCTATCTGCTGCTCTAGATCCAAAAACTGCAGCGATTTATTTTGATTTAGGAACGTCCGAGTCTCCTTTATTCTAGCATCCGCGCCACCAGAGTGCCTACCCTTCTCTATTCCAATTTTCGAGGTACTATTGTGGATGCACAAGTTGCGCCAGTTCCTGGTCATATTAATTATGAGATTTTGGTGTAATCAATTGGTATTTAGATGATAATTTGAGTCTTGTGATGGTTGTAGATTATATGATGAGTTTACTACGGTCTCGTATTGTGCTGGAGCATAATGCCTGTGTCGATTGGAGCTTAATTTGGGTTCGAAAATTTGGGTTCTGCCATTAGATCCAGCGTGCTTTTCTCCGTTGATGCTCCGGCTGTGGGCTTCGACTCGCATACCCTAGATAATGATGTGCCTCATGTTAATGCACCAGTTTTGACCTCAGTTATCTCCCGAGTTTTGTCTATATTTTATTGAACTGAATTTGAGGTTTTGGTGAAATGTGTGTGGCTGTACAAGCTGCCTGCTGATAGAAGAAGATGGGTGTTTTGTTGTATTAGAGAAGTTGGTAAGTATGGTGGTATGTATTGGAGAAGATGTCAAGACTGGTTGCGATTTCCGTACTGGTTTGTGGTAGGAAGATTGATATTTTTGATTGTTTGTTGGACAGTTATATCCTGGTGTGGTTTTATTTCAAGGAGGGGGCGATGCAGAGGAGTTTACGATGACAGCAATGTGTAAACGGAGGTGATAACTCTGTTTGTTGGATTCTAGTTTATTGATATGAAGAGATATTTATGCTGGGTTGCAGTAGCGAGGCTGGGGTTGGCAGAAGAGGATTGTGGTTGATTAATGACCATTTTAGTATGTTAGTGGAGGAGTATGTTATTTGGTTTGTGGTGTTGTCGCCTTGTTAAGTAAGTTGATGTAGAGCAGTTGAAGTTTGCAAAGGAGCAGTTGTGGAGGACTGTTTGACGAGTTGTTCTGGAGTTGATGTTGCTACAGTTGGAAGATGAAATTTGGATGGTTTGTGATGGTGCAAGTGTGCTCTCTTGTAAGCTTGTTTCTGTTACGAGATGATTGGTACGAATGCTATGTGATGACGATGCATTTTCTGCTACTAACCAATCGTGATGGACAAAAGGAAAATGGATTTGAGATGTTGACCATAACCTTGATAGAAAGGAGCTTATATTGGATTTTAATTTTCATATTCTATGTCTTTGAGTTGTACTTTTGTAGTAAGGAATGTTGTTTAGATTTTTTTTTTGTAAATGAAACAAGTAATTTATATAGTGCAATCGATTATGACGTAATTTTCTTATAGTGTAATACTTGATTTGTTTATACTGTATTATTAATCTTATTACATTGTCTTTGTTTATTTATTTTTCAAAATATGTATTTGGATTTTTTTTTGCATATAACAATTATAAAGATGATTTTTACAACTGCCAGAAGCAGTTGTTAAAAAACACTTTATAACTGCCAAAAAAGTTGTAAACATAACTTTTACCACTATTAAAAACAATTGTAAAAAATTCTAGCGTTATTACAACTCTGGATATAAAGACTGACGGGCGACAGTTGTAATAGATCTATTACAACTGTTTTTGACAATTGTGAAATGGTGTTTTTGTTGTAGTGTTTGAACCTCCATGTGCCGTTGTAGCGGATTGGGTGAATGGTAGGATCTGTCCGGCCGTTATAGGGCTCCAGTTGTTGAAGTTTGAAATCCAGGGGATTGCGGGAATTCCTAATTTCTTGAGTGAAAGGAGTGTGGTTGACGTTATCCATGCAACTCTGATAAGTGCGGCCTCTTGAGAGGCATTCAATCAAATCTGCTAGCCGATTTACTTCGAAACGTTGTTGCAAACTGCCAAGATCAGAGCTGGTGCCCCCAGCATTGAATGCAGAAGAAGGAAGCTGCCGGTGAGCTGTTGGGAGTGAGTCGTGGAGACCATCTCGCGGTTCGAGGTAGTCGGCTCATGGGCCAGGTTTGCGGTGGTCTGCTCGTGGCTCGAGGGAGGCGACCCGATCCGATCGTGATTCATGCAGGTCAAGAAAGTCAGTTCGTGAGCCTGGGTCATGGAGATCTGTGGCTCGTGAGTCAAGAGGGGCGAGCCAGTCAGGTCGTTGAGGTTGATCACGAACCGGTTGTTATTGAGGAGCACGAGCTTGCAATCCATCATCCGTCTGAACTAGAGCTGAAGTCGGGTGAGCCTGACCATTTCCAAGAGCGAGGGGGTTGCCCCCGAGTCTAAGCGATGCACGAGACGCTTCAGTAGCTTCATTTTTGATGCGATGTTTGTTGCCACTCGGCCTGCCGTCCATCCGAGCGAAGAATCCATCGATCATCTCCTATTGCTTCCTAAGGAGATCATCCTGCCTTACCATTTGACCTCTCAATTAAGCGAGAACGCCGTCCATCCCATCTCTAGTTAAGTGTTGTGAAGGATCTCCATGAGAGGAAGCGTCCTGGCTCGCCTCGTTCCTTGCGCCTTCAGCGTCAGCATCCTCAGCATGAGAGGAATCTCCGGTTTTCTTCCTCTCGATTGCCATTTATCCAAGCTAGAAGTTGAGATTGTCGTGTTCCCCCTACTTGGCACGCTAAAATGTTAGACCTAAAAATGGCACTAACAACAAAATGCAGATCACAAATCACATAATGCAGAAAATGATAAATAAGAGGAGACAGACGATGATTTTATAGTGGTTCGGCTGTAGATGTAGCCTCCGTCCACTTTATACGCTTTTATATACGATGGAATTACAAGAATGATTCCTACAACTCGTGAGAATGGGTATTACAATGCTTAATTATCTTTTGAAATCCTCACTAAACACTCAAGTTTTAATAAGGAATGTGGCTTCTATGTTCAGCAATGCTTTACTAGGAACAATGGGGGAAGCCGTAAATAGGAATGGCCAAAAGATCCTTGAAAATGCCTTCAAATGGTGTATTTATAGCTGTAGGAGGGCTACTGGGAGGACCAGTTCGTGATGGGGCACATGGCACCTGATCCGAGAAAGTTGGAGCCGAAGTACCCTTGAGAATAGGTCAACATCAACGCGTGTATCATGAGGTCCATGGGTCGGTTCATGGTCATGTGGTCGGGTCGTGATGTGGGCTCCACGAGCCGAGGTCTGGTCGTAAGCTTAGTGTCCACGGTCGAGTCATTATCGTGGGGTCGTGATGGTCATGGTGCAACACGAGCTGGTTCATGAGGTAGTGGTCTACGAGCCATGGATGGGGGGCGATCGGAGACTAGGGCAAACTATGGTAGGTCCTACGAGCCGAGAGTGTATCACGATCCGAGGAGGGTGCTCAAGCCATATTCAGAACTATTAATGTTTCGTCGCATCATTCAACTGATTGTCAGCCGATACCAGATTACATCAGTTTATGGGAACGGGCGTAACTTCCAAACCATAAGTCCGTTTTAGCCAAACGAAAGCTCTACTTGAGGCTAATTCATAGGGCTACAAGGGTCACTGAACTTAGCTCCGTAATTGCTGTTTTCGGGCCTAAAAGAGGACGTCTGATAGGAGTTTCGGGCCTGTTTATGTTGATGGTGTGATTTCCACCAAATCGCTCTATGTCTTCTGACGTTGTTTCCACTGCTTGAGCATGTTACTATTCTAGAATTCCATGTGTGATAGCTTTGACCAAAAAGTGTTTTAATATGTTTGCCCCCCAAAACATATCTTGCTGACTGAAGATAAATGTGTTCTGCATAATCCAAGAAATCCATGCTCCAAAGAAGTCCCGAAGTTTGTACCTGCAAGAAGATAAGATATAAGATGCTAGAATAATTCCTAGACGGCCTTACCGGAGTAAACCATCCGAGGAGATGTTAAAGGAGTTCCAAGACAGCCTTACCTGAGTAAGACGACCAAGGAAAAACAATTAAGGTTCCAAGACGGCCTTACCGGAGTAAGACGACTTAGGAAAAGCAATGAAAGTTCCAGGACGGCCTTACTGGAGCAAGGCGACCAAGGAAATGCTGTGAGGATCCACGACGGCCTTACCGGAGTAAGATGACCGAGGAGATGCCATGAGTATCCGCGATGGCCTTACCAGAGTAAGGCGATCGGGGAAATGCTAATGCACCTTTGTTTATACTGGACGGATCCAATTAGGAACCAGAGCTCAATGCTTATACTAGACAGATCTAGTTAAGAGCCGGAGCTCAATGTTTATACTAGACAAATCCAGTTAAGAACCGGAGCTCAATGTTTGTACTGGACTTATCTAGTTAAGAGCTGGGGCTCATCGATGATCTTTATTGAGTCGTGAAAGTTAAGTGGCAGTTATTCTAACCCTGAACACAACTGGAGACTACAGGTCAGTTACGTGCATGTGGGCCGATGTTACTGTGCTTATTACATGGAGATAAAACAAAAAAGGGCGAGAAGTCGCCCGAAAGCATAAAAACATGAACTGCGGACCAGAGTCCAGCAAACTGAAGAGATCCACTGAGTGGAATCAGTTAATGATAATCCAGCGATTGCTCAATCCTGGATCATTCTCTCTCCGGGGAATAGGTGGTGGCAGCGCAGGTGTAGGCGTTGTTGGTCAAGTGACATACTCGGGTAGCTCTCCTCGTCTAACCTAATCCTGAATAAGGTCTCGCAAGTGTCTGCAGTCGTCAGAGTTGTTGCCCTCTACGTCATGAAATATGCAATGCCTTCTAGAGTTGCATTGAGCTAGCGTTGGCTCCCTCTTGGGAGGCCTCGGATAGGACGTGGCGCCTCCTATGTCTATGTAAATATTGCTCAGAGTGTCATTCAGTTTAGTGTATCTTGCATATTTGGACCCTCTCCGGAGCTGAGTGTTACAGTCATTCTTGACATCTGCTTTGCCTTTGCCTTTTCCAGAATCAGACGGTTCTCCATCTTTAAGCATGTTGATGTCGAGAACTTTATTCTCCGAGGTTGCATCTTCTTCCCGTAGAAATCTATCTGCTTCAAGGTAGAATTCGCCGAGATTTCCTAGTGGATCTCGGCACAAATATTTCTTGAATTCCGTGTTATCCAAGATGCCGGATACTTCTGCATCAGTACCATTGATGGTTTAGGGCGATCAACTGATGCAGCTGCAACATTGAATCTGTCCAGGAATGAACGCAGAGTTTCTCTGGGCCTCTGCTTGATTGTAGTGAGCGACATGACGTTCTTGGGTCGAGCGATGTGGACCCTAAACTAATCAATAAAGCGTTCGACCAGCATGTTCCAGCTATTGATCGATTCAGTTTCTAGCTGCCGAATCCACATAGCAGCTATAACTGTCATAAAGAGGGAAAGCACTTTGCCATGACGTTTTCCGATGCCATTCGAACCTCCATGTGCCATTTGTAGCGCATCGGTTGCATGGTAGGATCTGTCCTACAGTTATAGGGCTCCAGTTGTGGAAGTTTGAAATCTGGGGGATTGCCGGAATTCCTTATTTCCTGAGTGAAAGCAGTGTGGTTGACGTCATCCATGTCACTCTGATGGGTAATGCCTCTTGAGAGGCGTTCAATCAGATCTGCTAGCCGATTTCCTTCGAAAAGTTATTGCAAACTGCCAAGATCAGAGCTGGTTCCCCTAGCATTGAATGCCAAAGAAGGGAACAGCCCATGAGCTGTTGGAAGTGAGTTGTGGAGACAAGCTCGCTGTTCGAGGTGGCCGGCTCATGGGCCAGGTTCGAGGTGGTCTCCTTGTGGCTCGAGAGGGACGACCTGATCCGTTCGTGAGTCATGGAGGTCGAGAAAGCCGGTTCGTGAGCCTAGGTCACGGAGATCTGTGGATCGTGAGTCAGGAGTGGAGAGCAAATCGGGTCGTTGAGGTTGATCATGAACTGATGGTTGTTGAGGAGCGGGAGCTAGCAATCCAGTATCCGTCTGAATTGGAGCTGAAGTCGGTTGGGACTGACCATTTCCAAGAGAGAGGGGGTTGCCACC
The DNA here is from genome assembly GCA_030737875.1 of Allium sativum. Lineage (NCBI taxonomy): Eukaryota > Viridiplantae > Streptophyta > Magnoliopsida > Asparagales > Amaryllidaceae > Allium > Allium sativum. Next base: position 846,555,079 of record CM060919.1, on the reverse strand, counting down.
GAGTCCAAGCGATGCACGAGCCGCTTCAGTAGCTTCATTTTCGATGCACTGTTGATTACCGCTCGGCCTGCCATCCATCCGAGCGAAGAATCCATTGATCATCTCATGTTCCTTCCTGAGGAAATCATCTTGCCTTGCCATTTGACCTCTCAATTCAGCGAGAATGCCGTCCATCTCATCTCTAATTAAGTATTGCAAAGGATCTCCATGAGAGGAAGCCTTCTGGCTTGCCTCATTCCTTGCGCCTTCAGCGTCAGCATCCTTAGCATGAGAGGAAGTTCCAGTTTTCCTCCTTTGATTGCCATTTATTCAAGCTAGAAGTTGAGGTTGTCGTGTGCCCCCTACTTGGTGCGCCAAAATGTTAGACCAAAAATGGCACTAACACCCAAATGCAGATCACAGAACGCTGAAAATGATAAATAAGAGGATACACACGAAGTTTTTATAGTGGTTCGGCTGTAGATGTAGCCTACGTCCACTTTATATGCTTTTATATACGATGGAATTACAAGATTGATTCCTACAACCTATGAGAATTGGTAGTACAATGCTTAATTATCTTCTGAAATCCTCACTAAACGCTCAAGTTTTAATAAGGAATGTGGCTTCCATGTTCAGCAATGCTTTGCTTGGAACAATGATGGAAGCTGTAGAGAGGAATGGCCAAAAGATCCTTGAAAATGCCTTCAAATGGTGTATTTATAGCTGTATGAGGGATTTTGGGAGGACCGGTTCGTAATGGGGCACGTGGCACCCGATCCAGGAAAGTAGGAGCAGAAGTGTAACACCCCGCCTCCGCTAGGGTCACTCACAAAGGGAATCCACTAGTTTTGGTGGAGTATTATCTAGGTAAACAAGCACAGAGATATCACGATACAGAACGTAAATAAAGCAGCAGTAGAAATTAAAAACCAACTTTTTATTATTTTCAAGAAAAGAGTCAAAAGCTCATATATCCAAGATACAAATTATTCCATTACATCAAGTTCATAATAAAGAAGCATAAACTTAAAACAAAAGTAAATTATTCCGCATAAATAGCAGAAGCAGCCATAGCATAGCCCAAGACCAAACCGTACATGAGCTGTCAGAAAGCAAGCTAAATCCAAGCTAAGAGCTAGTGTTTCCTCCCAGAGAACCTAGGGGGAAGAAACGAAAGAAAAAGAGGAGAAAGAAAAAGGGTCAGTCGTAAAGACTGGTAAGCCCTAGTGACTTTCAGTATGAAAACTAGTAAAGGTAACATGATATTTGAAAACTGGAATTAAACATAAGGATGATAACAGAACTGGTAGGATAATTAAGATAACAAGATAATTCAAGTCTAGCATCGCATATTCAAGGTTCGCTGCACCAACTGTACTAGTATTCTAACCCATGTCAAGTATTAACCATGAAATGATCCCTTGGCCCAGTATCATGAAGTGACCCATTACGGGGTCCTACGGATCTACTAATCGATCGGCTCCCTACAATTCCTAGATCATCATGTGTCTGTGTCATACGGCCCTATCCTGAAATGTAGTTACCTGTGCTAGGTCCACCATAGGGTGTATCAAGTCCTATGGTGCCAACCACCGACACGAATCAAGCACGCACAGTGTAAATCTACAGGTGCCCAATGCCTGCTTTTTCAACTCCGGACTACATGCACGACCATAGTCCGCCTGAACCTACAATGGAGCACCTACTCAGCCGTCGTTCTGGTCGATTACAATCATCCCAGTAATCGTGCCCCACCCTGCCTAGTCCCAGGTTATCGTGATACATCTAAGTGGGTTACTGCTGAAAAGGACCGCGTAACTAGGGTTTCTAATGGGTTAAGTGTTGTCATTCAAATTCGTGTCTTAACCCTATCCAAATCATGTATCAAGTTGGTTAAGTGTGTTCAAGTAGTTCATGACTTAACCCTATCAAATCATCGTGTAAAGTTGGTTAAGTATATTCAAGTGGTTCATGACTTAACCCTATCATGTGGCATTAATTCATTATTGCACGCCAACCTCTCACATTAGACTAACTGTTGTGGTTACTGGATTTGCCGGGCGGTTCCGGCAGATTTACACTGCAAACTCAACCCAACCTCGAGTTGGCCATTTTCAAGTTTATCTAATTGTCATGCCCACATTCAAGTTTTCATGTCTAGATTCATGTCCAGTTTTTCAGGTCATATTCCATGTCAAATCGTGTCAAGTTCATGTCCATATTCAGGTTTAAGTCATAACAACGTTCATGTTCAAGTTTAAAGCTAATTCATGTTTTACCTAGCCTACCCAAATTGTATTCCCATTGCACGTAAGCACGAATCGTTACAAATAAATCTAATTAGAAAATAACATAAAAAGGGATGGGTATAAGGTGGCAAAAGTTATTACTAGCATAGCATGGTATGACTTGAGATAAAGGATTATAACATTACTGGCATATGGAATATTGGAATTTAACATAAAGATTCCAAAACAAAATAAGGTACTAGTCAAGATAACAGTTGTCACAAGGTGATAATATAGTCATAGTGACGATTGACATAAAATGATAGCATAATCATGGGAACGATTAACATAAGGTGATAGTCATAAACTTGTGACTAATAGCAGGTTCAACATGATAATATGAGGGGTTTTTCTTTTTGATTTACAACATGAATAGGCCCCAAATCAATGTCATAGTAATATCCAAGAGTCAAGATCCAAGGTGAACAAGAATGGATGTAAAACAGTCATCATACATAGGTCCAATTTCAATTTACATCATATTCATATTACATTTACAGTTTAAATCTAAAAATAACTGGGGCTTACAGATCGTGGTTCGAGAATTAGAAAAAGAGAGTCGATAGTTGAATCTCTATATGCTTAGTTAAGTCCTAATAGAAATCCCCAAATCAGCAATTCTCTTAACGCAGTCTCAACGTAGAAGAAGCAGTCCTTTTCTCGAACTTTTCAATCAGAATCAGAGCAGCATAAGGTCAGAAAGAATTTTGTGTAGAGAGACTGGTGTTAGGGGCTGTATTTATAGGTCAGGTCAACGAATGTGGACAGAAACGAGGCCAGGAACATCAAAATGAATCCAGCTTCAAAAGTGGACTCGGCCACCAGGTCAACCCCCAGATCGACACTATGGTCGACCTGGTCCTGGGTAGGTCGACTACATAGTCGACCCCCAGGTCGACCTGGTCCTGGGCGGGATATTTCCCGCCCAGTCCATTCTGAGGTTTGAAATTCGAATTTTGAATTCGAATTGAGCTATTTTGAATTTGAAAACTTCTGAAAACTTCGAAAGGTCATAACTTGGTCATACGGACTCCGATTTTCGAAAACTCGGACTAGTTTCCAAGCAGAATTTCGAGACGAAAGCAATGGCGCAACCTATTTCCCTTGATTCTTATTTTAAAAATTAATTCTGCCTTGATTTATGGTTATTACACGCTATAAAAACAAGGGTTGTTACATTCTCCCCCCTTAAAGGATTTCGTCCTCGAAATCTCTAAGTTAGGGAGGATGTGTCCTACCATCCATCATCCATCTACTCAAAGCATCATCCACAGGAAACCATGGTCCTTAAAAGATTTCTAGTGCTGTATGAACATATGCAACCACTTGCAACCACTTGCAACCATTTGCAAATATCAACCACAACATGTTTCAATCACATGTTTACATCCATATGGTTCTACCTAAGGTTCTCAAGATAAGATCGAGAAGATAACAAGACAAACGTAGGTATTAGAAGCATGATACGAAAAGATTTTCAAGTTTATAGGAAAAAAGAGATCGAGAATGTACCCTAAAAAAGAAATGGGTAAAGCGCGCGTATCTTCTCTTCGGTTTCCCAAGTTGCGTCTTCTTGGGCTTCACTCCACTGCACTTTAACTAGCTTGACTTCTCGATTCCTTGGCTTCTTAATCTCCGTTCCTAAGATATGAATCAGAACTCGCCTCAATGTTGATTCTTTTTCCACTTCTACGTCTTCAAGGATGCTTGGCTCAACCATTTCGGCTGACTCATGCAAGCACTTCCGGAGATGCGAGACGTGAAAGACATTGTGCACCCCAGCCAGCTTCTCGGGTAAGTCTACCGTATAGGCCATTCGTCCAATCCTTTCAGTGATAGGGAACAGTCCTACGAACCTTGTTGCTAGCTTTCCAACTGCTCCAAAACGAACTACATTGCGTAACAGAGAGACTTTTACAAAGACCATATCTCCGACTTCGAACTCTAGGTCTGTCCTTCTTTGGTCGGCATAAGATTTCTGTCTATCTTGGCCTGTTTTCATCCGTCTTCGTATCAACTCAATCTTCTCAGAAGTGTCCCTTATCATGTCGGGCCCAAGTATAAGTCTTTCTGTCATCTCCCACCAACAAGTTGGCGACTTGCACGGTCTTCCATACAGGGCTTCGAACGGTGCCATTCCGATGCTAGCTTGGTAACTATTGTTATATGCAAACTCCACGAGAGGAAGATGGTCTTCCCAAGTGCCACCAGAGTCAAGAATACATAGCCACAGGAGATCTTCTAGTACCCTATTTACCCTTCCGGTTTGTCCATCCATCTGTGGGTGATAGGCCGTGCTTAAATTCAGTCGTGTTCCCATTGCTTCTTGCAGACTATTCCAGAACTGGCTAGTGAAAATCGGGTCATGATCACTAACTATACTAGAAGGAACTCCATGCAACCGTACTATCTCTCGAAGGTAAATAGATGCTAGCCATGATGCTGTCCTCTTGTTTTCACTGGAATGAAGTGAGCACTTTTCGTGAGTCTATCAACTATGACCCATATGCTAGTATTTCCCTTGCGTGACCTAGGCAGTCCATCCACGAAATCCATCGAGATACTCTCCCATTTCCATTGCGGAACCTCGAAAGGATGTAATAGCCCACCAGGCTTCTTCGACTCGGCCTTTACTTGTTGGCACACCATGCACTTCGAGACGAACTCTGCCACGTCCTTTTTCATTCCAGCCCAAAAGAAATTGCGTTTCATATCCCTATACATCTTATCCCCTCCGGGATGTACAGTCATCTTCGAGTGATGCGCCTCTTCAAGAACTTTCCTTACTAGGTCTCCCACTTGTGGGACACATAGCCTCCCATCGCGCCTTAGCCATCCCTTGTCATCTATGGCATACTTACTGATGTGACTTGACGTCTCACCCCTAATCAGCTTGTCCATGATTTCGACTATTTGTGGGTCTTCCTTCTGTGAAGTCCCTACTTGATCTAGAAGTGTAGGTCTTAACTCAAGAGATGCAAACGTAGCAGTCAATGACTCAACAGCAGGTGTAAAATCAAATGTTGCTATAAACTCAAGGCTTTTCCTTTCAACAAAAAAGGGGCTCAAAGTCAACCTTTTTCTACTTAGCGCGTCCGCCACCACATTACCCTTGCCAGGGTTATAAGCTATATCGAAGTCATATGATGCCAAGAACTCCATCCACCGCTGTTGTCTCAGATTCAAGTCTTTCTGTGAGAAGAGGTACTTAAGTGATTTGTGGTCGGTATATTTCTCGAACCTCTCCCCTAGAAGATAATGGCGCCAAGCTTTAAGTGCAAAAACAATCGCGGCCACCTCCAAGTCATGCGTGGGATAGTTTTTCTCATGGACTTTAAGTTGTCTGCCCCCGTAGCATATTACTCTTCCTTCTTGCATTAGGACAGCGCCTAACCCCGTGCCGCACGCATCCGTGTACACCGTAAACATCTTACCTCCATCGGGTAATGCAAAAACTGGAGCTGTGGTGAGGGCTCTCTTAAGTCTCTGAAAAGCAGCGTCACATTCTATGTCCCATACAAAACTAGGTTCTTCTTTGTTAACTTAGTAAGAGGGGCTGAAATCTTAGCGAAGTCCTTAATGAACTTCCTGTAGTAGCCCGCCAAACCGAGAAAGCTCCTCACCTCCGTTGCATTCTTAGGAATTTTCCAGTCTTTTACCGCAACTACCTTTGCGGGGTCCACGACTATGCCTTGCTTAGAAACTACATGCCCAAGGAACCAAACTTCCTTCCTCCAAAAATGGCATTTGGAGAACTTAGCCTTTAACTGGTGTGCTCTAAGCGTCTCCATGACTTCCTTGGGATGTCTAGCATGCTCTTCTTCATCTTTTGAGAAGATCAAAATATCATCCACGAAAACTACCAAAAACTTGTTAAGGAACTCCCGAAAAACCCTACTCATCAAATCTACAAAGTACGTGGGTGCATTCGTTAACCCAAACGGCATGACGAGCCATTCGAAGAACCCATATGGAGTCCTAAACGCAGTTTTGTCAATGCTATCCTCAGCCACTCTGAGCTGATGGAATCCTGTGGCTAGATCGAGTTGAGAGAAAACAGATGCTCCCACAAGCTGGTCAAACAAATCGTCGATTCTTGGTAGTGGGTGCCTATTCTTCTTTGTCATCTTGTTTAACTCACGATAATCTACGCACAGACGAAGCGATCCATCCGCCTTAGTAGCGAATACCACCGGAGCACCCCATTCAGAAATGCTTCGTCTAATGAAATTTTTCTCAAGCAACTCGTTAATTTGTTTACTGAGCTCTCATCTTTATCTTGGGCCATGTGCCTAACGGGCAATGAAACTGGCTTGGCATTATCAACAAGATAAATTCGGAACTCTATCTCGCGTTTAGGGGGTAATCCCCTCACTTCATCAAAGACATCTGGATATTCTCTGACCACTCTTACAGATTGCAAATTATCGCCGGACGAGTCAAGAGATTCAAGATAACACAACATGACTGGACCCTTAGGGTTATAAGAAATTTCAAGGGTATTACCAAGGCGAGTCATGAGCCTCACTACCCTTCGTTCACAATCAAGAATGGCTCCATAATTGGATAGCCAATACATTCCTAGGATCAGACCGTATCCCATAAATCCGAGAACATAAGCATTACACGTGAATTCTACGCTTAAGATAGAGATCCTCAAATCCATACACATCATAGATAAATGGGCGGAGCCCCCAATTGGATTTGAATCTATAACGGGATCCTCAACCAGACTAGTACTTAGGTGCAGATTTTCAACAATATCAGAAGAAATAAAAGTATGCGATGCGCCAGAGTCAAATAAGGTTCGAACAGGAAAGTCAGAAATGTAAACAAGGCTTTCTATGGAAATATTACTACCTCGGTCAAGAGCTGGAGTGGTGTTGAGAGCATGCAACTGCCCTCCAGAAGGTCCTGCTCGCTGGGTCTGCCCTTGCCCCTGCCCTTGCTTCTTAAGGCAATCCTTGTTGATGTGTCCAGTATCTCCACAATGAAAGCATTCACCCAACTTCCTCTTCTTCTTTCTACAATCTTTAGCTAGATGTCCAGTAATACCACAGAAGTTGCACTTCCTCGTCTCACGTGATTTGTTGTTGTTCTTGTTATTCTTATTATTCTTTTTGTTCCCCTTCTTGAAGTCAGCTTTCTTATTTTGAGATTCATTAGGCTTAACCTCCTTCTTGTTATTCTTGTCTTCCTCATGGAGTAGAGCCATATCCACCAAGCTTTCAAAGGTCGCCCCCATGGGTATATGAGTTAGGGCCAAGCAGTGTAGTGGCTCGTTCAATCCTCGAGCAAAGCGTACAGCCTTTTTCTGGGCTGTGTTGACCAAATCTAAACCGAGCAAGCTGATTAAACTTATTCACGTACTTCCTAACAGACATATCTCCTTGCTTGAGTGGTAGGAACCTCTCCATCTGAAGGTTCTCTTCTGCTGACGATAAGAATTTAAGCTCAAACCTCTCTCTAAAGTCTACCCAAGTCTCAACTGGTCTAGTAGCGTTGGTGACTTCCCACCAAAATGCAGCTTCCTCTTTCAACAACCATGCTGCCAACTGAACTTTCCTATGGTCCTCCATATCAAAGATAATGAACAAGTCTTCCGTCTCCTTTAGCCAATTTCGTGGCTCAACAAAGTTTCAGTTCCAACGAAGTTCTTGCCACCCATTGCTTTAAAGTCTTTGCATATTTTGGCAAAGGCGGTACCAGGAGGAGGAGGAACCGCGGCCACTTGGGGAGGAGGAGGAGGGATGTCTGCCGTGCCTGCGTCGTTGGCCCTGGCTTCTAAGTACCTTCGGAACTATCCAGGAACGGGTATTCCCTCAGGCAGGTTAAGATCGGCCATGTTGAAAAACGAAAAGAAAAGATTCAAACGAGGAAACAAAGGGAAGTGCTAATGGCTTCTTGGGGAATTGCCTTTTTAAACATAAAACATTCCTTGAAAAATGCTTCTTTATAAATGGTTTTGAAAATAGTTTCAGAAGGTTTATAAAACTTTTTCCTAGCCTGGTAACCTTCTGCTCTTATACCAAATGTAACACCCCACCTCCGCTAGGGTCACTCACAAAGGGAATGCACTAGTTTTGGTGGAGTGTTATCTAGGTAAACATGCACAGAGATATCACAAGGAAGAACATAAATAAAGCAGCGGTAGAAATTAAAAACCAACTTTTTATTATTTTCAAGAAAAGAGTCAAAAGCTCATATATCCAAGATACAAATTATTCCATTACATCAAGTTCATAATAAAGAAGCATAAACTTAAAACAAAAGTAAATTATTCCCCATAAATAGCAGAAGCAGCCATAGCATAGCCCAAGACCAAACCGTACATGAGCTGTCAGAAAGCAAGCTAAATCCAAGCTAAGAGCTAGTGTTTCCTCCCTGAGAACCTGGGGGGAAGAAACGAAAGAAAAAGAGGCGAAATAAAAAGGGTCAGTCATAAAGACTGGTAAGCCCTAGTGACTTTTAGTATGAAAACTAGTAAAGGTAACATGATATGTGAAAACTGGAATTAAACATAAGGATGATAACAGAGTTGGTAGGATAATTAAGATAACAAGATAATTCAAGTCTAGCATCCCATATTCAAGGTTCGCTGCACCAACTGTACTAGTATTCTAACCCATGTCAAGTATTAACCATGAAATGATCCCTTGGCCCAGTATCATGAAGTGACCCATTACGGGGTCCTACGGTACGATCTACTAATCGATCGGCTCCCTACAAGTCCTAGCTCGTCAAGTGTCTGTGTCATACGGCTCTATCCTGAAATGTAGTTACCTGTGCTAGGTCGACCATAGGGTGTATCAAGTCCTATGGTGCCAACCACCGACACGAATCAAGAACGCACAGTATAAATCTACGGGTGCCCAATGCCTGCTTTTTCAACTACGGACTACGTGCATGACCATAGTCCGCCTGAACCTACAATGGCGCACCTACTCAGCCGTAGTTCTGGTCGCTTACAATCAGCTCAGTAATCGTGCCCCACCCAGCCTAGTCCCAGGGTATCGTGATACATCTAAGTGGGTTACTGCTGAAAAGGACCGCGTAACTAGGGTTTCTAATGGGTTAAGTGTTGTCATTCAAATTCGGGACTTAACCCTATCCAAATCATGTATCAAGTTGGTTAAGTGTGTTCAAGCAGTTCGTGACTTAACCCTATCAAATCATCGTGTCAAGTTGGTTAAGTATATTCAAGTGGTTCATGACTTAACCCTATCATGTGGCATTAATTCATTAGTGCACGCCAACCTCTCACATTAGACTAACTGTTGTGGTTACTGGATTTGCCGGGCAGTTTCGGGCAGATTTACACCACAACATAGTCTAACCTCAGGTTTTACGTGCGATATAACCAACTACCCACATTGGATCCTATTGTTTGCAGCCACTGGATTTGTCGGGCGGTTCCGGGCAGATTTACACTGCAAACTCAACCCAACCTCAAGTTGGCCATTTTCAAGTTTATCTAATTGTCATGCCCACATTCAAGTTTTCATGTCTAGATTCATGTCCAGTTTTTCAGGTCATATTCCATGTCAAATCGTGTCAAGTTCATGTCCATATTCAGGTTCTAGTCATAACAACATTCACGTTCAAGTTTAAAGCTAATTCATGTTTTACCTAGTCTACCCAAATCGTATTCCCCTCGCACGTAAGCTCGAATCGATACAAATAAATCTAATTAGGAAATAACATAAAAAGGGACGGGTATAAGGTGGCAAAAGTGATTACTAGCATAGCATGGTATGACTTGAGATAAAGGATTATAACATTACTGGCATATGGAATATTGGAATTTAACATAAAGATTCCAAAACAAAATAAGGTACTAGTCAAGATAACAGTTGTCACAAGGTGATAGTATAGTCATAGTGACGATTGACATAAGATAATAGCATAATCATGGGAACGATTGACATAAGGTGATAGTCATAAACTTGTGACTAATAGCAGGTTCAACATGATAATATGAGGGGTGTTTCTTTTTGATTTACAACATGAATAGGCCCCAAATCAATATCATAGTAATATCCAAGAGTCAAGATCCAAGGTGAACAAGAATGGATGTAAAACAGTCATCATACATAGGTCCAATTTCAATTTACATCATATTCATATTACATTTACAGTTTAAATCTAAAAATAACTAGGGCTTACAGGTCGTGGTTCGAGAATTAGAAAAAGAGAGTCGATAGTTGAATCTCTATATGCTTAGTCAAGTCCTAATAGAAATCCCCAAATCAGCAATTCTCTTAACGCAGTCTCAACGTAGAAGAAGCAGTCCTTTTCTCAAACTTTTCAATCAGAATCAGAGCAGCATAAGGTCAAAAAGGATTTTGTGTAGAGAGACTGGTGTTAAGGGCTGTATTTATAGGGTCAGGTAAACGAATGTGGATAGAAACGAGGCCAGGAACATCAAAATGAATCCAGCTTCAAAAGTGGACTCGGCCACCAGGTCGACCCCCAGGTCGACACTATGGTCGACCTGGTCTTGGGTAGGTCGACTACATAGTCGACCCCCAGGTCGACCTGGTCCTGGGCGGGAAATTTCCCACCCAGTCCATTCTGAGGTTTGAAATTCGAATTTTGAATTCGAATTGAGCTATTTTGAATTTGAAAACTTGTGAAAACTTCGAAAGGTCATAACTTGGTCATACGGACTCCGATTTTCGAAAACTCAGACTCGTTTCCAAGCAGAATTTCGAGTTGAATGCAATGGTGCAACCCGTTTCCCTTGATTCTTATTTTAAAAATTAATTCTGCCTTGATTTATGGTTGTTACATGCTATAAAAACACGGGTTGTTACAAGAAGTAGCCTTGAGAACAGGTCAACATCTACGTGTGTGTCAAGTGGTCCTGGGGTCGGTTTGTGGTCATGTGGTCGGGTCATGATGTTGGCACCACGAGCCGGGGTCTGGTCGCAAGCTTAGTGTCTATGGTCGAGTCGTGGTCATGGGGTCATGATGGTCAAGGTGCACCACGAGCTGGTTCATGAGGTAGTGGTCTACGAGCCTTGGTTGGGGGGCGAGCGGAGACTAGGGCGAACCATGGTAAGTCCCACGAGCTGAGAGTGTATCACGATCCAAGGATTGAGATCGAGCCATATTCCGAGCTATTGATGTTTCGTCGCGTCATTCAAGTGATTGTCGGACAATATCAGATTACATCAGTTCACGGAAATGGGAGTAACTTCCAAACCGTAAGTCCGTTTTAGCTAGACGAAAGCTCTACTTGAAGAAAATTCAGAGGGCTACAAGAGTAACTGAGCTCAGCTCCGTAATTGTTGTTTTTGGGCCCAAAAGAGGTCTTTTGATAGTAGTTTTGGGCCTGTTTATGTTGATGGTGTGATTTCGACCAAATCGCTCTTTGTCTTCTGACCTTGTTTCCACTGCTTGAGCATGTTACTATTCTAGAATTCTATGTGTGACAGCTTTGACCAAAAAGTGTGTTAACATGCTTGCCCCTAGAACATATCTTGTTGACTCAAGGAAGATGCGTTCTGGATAATCCAAGAAATCCATGCTCCAAAGAAGTCCAGAAGTTTGTATCTACAAGAAGATAAGATATATGATGCTAGAATAATTCCTAGACGGCCTTATCGGCGTGAGACGACCTAGGAAAAGCAATGAAGGTTCCAAGACGGCCTTACCGGAATAAGACGACCAATAAAATGTTGTGAGGGTCCACGATGGCCTTACCGGAGTAAGACGACCGAGGAGATGCCATGAGTATCCATGACGGCCTTACCGGAGTAGGACAACCGAGGAAATGCTAATGCAACATTGTTTATACTGGATGGATCTAGTTTGGAGCCGGAGCTCAATGCTTATACTGGACGGATCCAGTAGAGAGCTAGAGCTCAATGTTTATACTGGGCAGATCAAGTTAAGAGCTGGAGCTCAATGTTTATACATGAAGGATCTAGTTAAGAGCCGGAACACATCAATGACCTTTATTGATTCATGAAAGCTAAGTAGTCGTTATTCTAACCCTGAACAAGACTAGAGACTATGGGTCGGTTCCCTGCGTGTGGGCCGATGTTACAGTGCTTATTACATGCAGAGAAAACAAAGAAAGACGAAAAGTCGCCCGAAAGCATAAAAACATGAACTGCTGACCCGAGTCAAGCAAACTGAAGAGATCCACTGAGTGGAATCAGTTAATGATAATCCCACGATTGTTCGATCCAAGATCGTTCTCTTTCCGGGGAATAGGTGGTGGCTGCGCAGGTATAGGCGCTGTTGGTTGAGTGACATACTCGGGTATCTCTCGTCATCTAACCTGATCCTCAATACGATCTCGCAAGTATCTGCAGTCGTCAGCGTTGTGACCGTCTATGTACTGAAATATGCAATGCCTTCCAGAGTTGCGTTGAACTAGTGTTGGCTCCCTCTTAGGAGGCCTCGGATAGGAGGTGGAACCTCCTGTGTCCATGTAAATGTTTCTCAGAGTGTCATTCAGTTTAGTGTATCTTGCATATTTAGGCCCTCTACGAGGCTGAGTGTTACGGTCATTCTTGACATCAGCTTTTCCTTTGCCTTTTCCAGAATCAGACGGTTCTCCATCTTTAAGCATGTTGACGTCGAGAATTTTATTCTCCGAGGTTACATCTTCTTCACGTAGAAATCTATCTGCTTCAAGGTAGAATTCTCCGATATTTGCTGGTGGATCTCGGTACAAAGATTTCTTGAATTCCATGTTATCCAAGATGTCGGATACTGCTGCCATCAGTATCATTGATGGTTTAGGGCTATCAACTGACGCTGCGGCTACATTGAATCTGTCCAGGAATGAATAAAGAGTTTCTCTGGGCCTCTGCTTGATTGTAGTGAGCGACATGACGTTCTTGAGTCGAGCAATGTGGACCCTAAACTTTTCAATAAAGTGTGCGACCGGCATGTTCCAGCTATTGATCGATTCAGTTTCCATCTATCGAATCCACATAGCGGCTATATATGTCAGAAAGAGGGGAAAGCACTTCACCATGACATTTTCCGATGCCATTTGAACATCCATGTGCCGTTTGTAGCGCATCTGGTGCACGGTAGGATCTGTCCTGCCATTATAGGGCTCCAGTTATGGAAGTTTGAAATCTGGGGGATTGCGGGAATTCCTAATTTCCTGAGTGAAAGGAGTGTGGTTGACATCATCTACGTCATTCTGATAAGTGCGGCCTCTTGAGAGGCATTCAATCAGATCTGCTAGCTGATTTCCTTCGAAAAGTTGTTGCAAACTGCCAAGATCAGAGCTGGTGCCCCCAGCTTTGAATGCGGAAGAAAAAAGCTGCCAGTGAGATGTTGGGAGTGAGTTGTGGAGACAAGCTCGTCGTTCGAGGTGGTCGGCTCATGGGCCAAGTTCGAGGTTGTCACCTCATGGCTCGAGAGAGGTGAACTGATCCGTCTGTGAGTCATGGAGGTCGAGAAAGCCAGTTCGTAAGCCTGGGTCATAGAGATCTGTGGCTCATGATTCAGGAGGGGCGAGCCGATCGGGTCGTCGAGGTTGATCACAAACCGGTTGTTGTTGATGAGTGGGAGATTGCAATCCAGCATCCGTCTGAATTGGAGCTGAAGTGGGTTGAGCCTGACAATTTCCAAGAGCGAGGGGGTTGCCACTGAGTCCAAGCAATGCACGAGCCGCTTCAGTTGCTTTGTTTTCGATGCACTGTTCGTTGCCTCTCGGCCTGCCATCCATCCGAGCGAAGAATCCATCGATCATCTCCTGTTGCTTCCTGAGGAGATCATCTTGCCTTGCCATTTGACCTATCAATTCAGCGAGAACGCCATCCATCTCATCTCTTGTTAAGTATTGCAAAGGATCTCCAATAGAGAAAGCCACCTGGCTCGCCTCGTTCCTTGTGCCTTCAGCGTCAGCATCCTCAACATGAGAGGAAGTTCCAGTTTTCTTCCTTTTGGTTGCCATTTATCCAAGCTAGAAGTTGAGGTTGTTGTGTGGCCCCACCTGGTATGCCAAAATGTTAGACCAAAAAATGGCACTAACACCCAAATGCCGATCACAGATCACAGAATGCAGAAAATAATAAATAAGAGGAGACACATGAAGTTTTTATAGTGGTTCGGCTGTAGGTGTAGCCCACGCCCACTTTATATGCTTTTACATGCGATGGAATTACAAGAATGATTCCCACAACTTGTGAGACAATGCTTAATTATCTGATGAAATCCTCACTAAACGCTCAAGTTTTAATGAGGAATGTGGCTTCTATGTTCAGCAATGCTTTGCTAGGAACAATGATGGAAGCCGTAGAGAGTAATGGCCATAAGATACTCAAAAATCCAATCAAATAGTGTATTTACAGCTGTAGGAGGGCTTCTGGGATGACTGGTTCGTGATGGGGCACGTGGCACCCGATCCATGAAAGTAGGATTAGAAGTAGCCTTGAGAACAAATCAACATCTACGCGTGTATCAAGAGGTCCAAGGATCAGTTCGTGGTCATGTGGTCGGGCCGTGATGTAGGCTCCACGAGCCAGGGTCTGGTCACAAGCTTACTGTCGAGTCGTGGTCATGGGGTCGTGATGGTCAAGGTGCACCACGAGCTGGTTCATGAGGTATTGGTCTATGAGCCATTAATGGGGGGCGAGTGGAGACTAGGGCGGACCATGGTAGATCCCATGAGCCGAGAGTGTATCACGATCCGAGGAGGGTGCTCGAGACATATTCCGAGCTATTGATGTTTCGGCGCGTCATTCAAGTGATTATCAGCCGATACCAGATTACATCAGTTCACGGGAATGGGCGTAACATCCAAACCGCAAGTCCGTTTTAGCCAAACGAAAGCTCCACTTGAAGTTAATTTAGACGGCCACAAGAGTTACTGAGCTCAGCTCCGTAATTGCTGTTTTCATGCCCAAAAGAGGTCGTCTGATAGTAGTTTCGGACCTGTTTATTTTGATGGTGTGATTTCAACCAAATCGCTCTATGTCTTCTGATGTTGTTTCCACTGCTTGAGCATGTTACTATTCTGGAACTCTATGTGTGACAGCTTTGACCAGAATGTGTGTTAACACGTTTGCCCCCAAGACATATCTTGCTGACTGAAGGAAGATGTTTCTGGATAATCCAAGAAATCCATGCTCCAAAGAAGTCTAGAAGTTTGGACCAACAAGAAGATAAGACTTATAATGCTAGAATAATTCCAAGACGGCCTTACCGGAGTAAACCATCCGAGGAGATGTTAAAGGAGTTCCAAGACAGCCTTACCGGAGTAAGACGACCAAGAAAAAGCAATTAAGGTTCCAAGACGGCCTTACCGGAGTAAGACGACCTAGGAAAAGCAATGAAGGTTCCAATACGACCTTACCGGAGCAAGATGACCTAGGAAAATCAATGAAGGTTCCAATACGACCTTACCGGAGCAAGATGACCTAGGAAAATCAATGAAGGTTCCAATACGACCTTACCGGAGTAAGAAGACCAAGGAAATGCTGTGACGGTCCACGATGGACTTACCGGAGTAAGACGACCGAGGAGATGCCATGAGTATCCACAATGGCCTTACCAGAGAAAGATGACCAAGGAAATGCTATTGCGACTTTGTTTATACTGGACGGATCCACTTAGGAGCCGGAGCTCAATGCTTATACTGGACGGATCCAGTATAGAGACGGAGCTCAATGTTTATACTGGATAGATCTAGTTAAGAGCCGGAGCTCAATGTTTATACTAGACGGATCCAGTTAAGAGCCAGAACTCATCGATGATCTTTATTGATTCATGAAAGCTAAGTGGCAGTTATTCTAACCCTGAACACGGCTGGAGACTATGGGTCAGTTCCATGCGTGTGGGCCGATGTTACCGTGCTTATTACATGCAGATAAAACAAAGAAGGGCGAGAAGTCGCCCGAAAGCAAAAAAACATGAACTACTGACTGGAGTATGGCAAATTGAAGAGATCCATTGAGTGGAGTCAATTAATGATAATCCCGCGATTGCTCGATCCAGGATTGTTCCCTCTCTGGGGAATAGGTGGTGGCAGCACAGGTGTAGGCGCTATTGGTTGAGTGACATACTCGGGTACATCTCCTCGTCTGACCCGATCCTCAATAAGGTCCCGCAAGTGTCTGCAGTCGTCAGCGTTGTGACCATCTATGTCTTGAAATATGCAATGCCATCCAGAGTAACGTTGATCTAGTGTTGGATCCCTCTTGTGAGGCCTCGGATAGGAGGTGGCACCTCTTGTGTCCGTGTAAATGTTGCTCAGAGTGTCATTCAGTTCAGTGTATTTTGCATATTTGGGCCCTCTCCGGGGCTGAGTGTTATGGTCATTCTTGACATCGGCTTTTCCTTTGCCTTCTCCAGAATCAGACGATTCTCTATCTTTAAGCATGTTAACATCGAGAATTTTATTCTCCGAGGTTGCATCTTCTTCCCATAGAAATCTATCTGCTTTAAGGTAGAATTCGCCGAGATTTCCTGGTGGATCTCAGTACAAAGATTTCTTGAATTCCATGTTATCCAAGATACCGGATACCGCTGCCATCAGTACCATTGATGGTTCAAGGCGATCAACTGATGCTGGTACAACATTGAATTTGTCCAGGAATGAATGTAGAGTTTCTCTGGGCCTCTGCTTGATTGTAGTGAGCGACATGACGTTCTTGGGTCGAGCAATGTGGACCCTAAACTTTTCAATAAAGCATGCGACCAGCATGTTCGAGCTACTGATCGATTCAGTTTCTAGCTGCTGAATCCACATAGCGACTATATTTGTCAGAAAGAGGGGAAAGCACTTCGCCATGACGTTTTTCGATGCCATTTGAACCTCCATGTGCCATTTGTATCGCATTGGGTGCACGGTAGGATCTGTCCTGCCGTTATAGGGCTCCAGTTGTGGAAGTTTGAAATCTGGGGGATTGCGGGAATTCCTAATTTCCTGAGTGAAAGGAGTGTAGTTGACATCATCCATGTCATTCTGATAAGTGCGGCCTCTTGAGAGGCGTTCAATCTGATCTGCTAGCCGATTTCCTTCAAAAAGTGGTTGCAAACTACCAAGATCAGAGTTTGTGCCCCCAGTTTTGAATGCGGAAGAAGGAAGCTGCCGATGAGCTGTTTTGAGTGAGTTATGGAGACCAGCTCGCGGTTCGAGGTGGCCGACTCATGGGCCAGGTTTGAGGTGGTCTCCTCGTTGTTGGAAAGGGGCGACCCGATCCGTTCGTGAGTCATGGAGGTCGAGAAAGCCGGTTCATAAGCCCGGGTCATGGAGATCTGTGGCTCATAAGTCAGGAGGCGAGGGCCGATCGGGTCGTTGAGGTTGATCATGAACCGGATTTTGTTGTGGAGCGGGAACTTGCAATCCAGCATCCGTCTGAACTGCAGCTGAAGTCGGTTGAGCTAGACCATTTCCTAGAGCGAGGGGTTGCCCGAGAGTCCAAGCAATGCATGCGCTGCTTCAGTAGCTTCCTTTTCGATGCGCTGTTCATTGCCGATCGGCCTGCCATCCATCCAAGCGAAGAAACCATCGACCATCTCCTGTTGCTTCCTGAGGAGATCATCTTGCCTTGCCATTTTACCTCTCAATTAAGCGAGAATGCCGTCCATCTCATCTCTAATTAAGTATTGAGAAGGATCTCCATGAGAGGAAGCCTCCTGGCTCGCCTTGTTCCTTGCACCTTCAGCGTCAACATCCTCAGCATGAGAGGAAGTTCCAGTTTTCTTCCTTTTGATTGTCATTTATCTAAGCTAGAAGTTGAGGTTGTCGTGTGCCCCCTACCTGGCGTGCCAAAATGTTAGACTAGTAAATGGCACTAACACCCAAATGCAGATCACAGATCACAGAATGCACAAAATAATAAATAAGAGGAGACACACGAAGTTTTTATAGTGGTTCGGCTGTAGATGTAGCCTACGTCCACTTTATGTGCTTTTATATACAATGGAATTACAAGAGTGATTCCCACAACTCGTGAGAATTGGTTGTACAATGCTTAATTATCTTATGAAATCCTCACTAAAGCTCAAGTTTTAATGAGGAATGTGGCTTCTATGTTCAGCAATGCTTTGCTAGGAACAGTGGTGGATGCCGTAGAGAGGAATGGCCATAAGATACTTGAAAATCCCTTCAAATGGTGTATTTATAGCTGTAGGAGGGCTTCTGGGAGGACTGGTTCGTGATGGGGCACGTGGCACCCGATCCGGGGAAGTAGGAGCAGAAGTAGCCTTAAGAACAGGTCAACATCTACTCTTGTATCAAGAGGTCCAGGGGATCAGTTCGTGGTCATGTGGTCGAGTCGTGATGTAGGCTCCATGAGCCAGGGTCTGGTCGCAAGCTTAGTGTCGGGTCGTGGTCATGGGGTTGTGAAGGTCAAGGTGCACCACGAGCTGGTTCGTGAGGTAGTGGTCCATGAGCCATGGATGGTGGGCAAGCGGAGACTAGGGCAAACCATGGTAGGTCCCATGAGCCGAGAGTTTATCACGATCTGAGGAGGGTGCACGAGCCATATTCTGAGCTATTGATGTTTCGGCGCGTCATTCAAGTGATTGTTATCCGATACCAAATTACATCAGTTCATGGAAACGGGCGTAACATCCAAACCGTAAGTCCGTTCTAGCCAAACGAAAGCTCTACCTGAATCTAATTCAGAGGGCTACAAGAGTTACTGAGCTTAGCTCCATAATTTTTGTTTTTGGGCCCAAAAGAGGTCGTCTGATAGAAGTTTCGGGCCTGTTTATGTTGATGGTGTGATTTCAACCAAATCGCTCTATGTCTTCTGACGTTGTTTCCACTGCTTGAGCATGTTACTATTCTGGAATTCCATGTGTGACAACTTTTACCAAAAAGTGTGTTAACACGTTTGCCCCCACAGAGCATATCTTGCGGACTGAAGGAAGATGTGTTATGGATAATCCAAGAAATCCATGCTCCAAAGAAGTCTAGAAGTTTGTACCTGCAAGAAGATAAGATATATGATGCTAGAATAATTCCTAGACGGCCTTACTAGAGTAAACCGTCCAAGGAGATGTTAAAGGAGTTCCAAGACAGCTTTACCGGAGTAAGACGACCAAGCAAAACCAATTAAGGTTCCAATACGACCTTACCGGAGTAAGACGACCTTGGGAAAGCAATGAAGGTTCCAAGACGACCAAGGAAATGTTGTGAGGGTCCATGACGGCCTTACTGGATTAAGACGACCGAGGAGATGCCAAGAGTATCCACGACGACCTTACTGGAGTAAGACGACCGAGGAAATGCTAATGCGACTTTGTTTATACTGGAAGAATCCAATTGGGAGCCAGAGCTCAATGCTTATACTGGACGGATCCAGTTAAGAGACGGGGCTTAATGTTTATGTTGGACATGTCCAGTTAAGAGCCGGAGCTCAATGTTTATACTGGATGGATCTTGTTAGGAGCTGGAGCTCATCGATGATCTTTATTGATGCATGAAAGCTATGTGGCAGTTATTCTAACCCTGGACACGACTGGAGACTTTGGGTAAGTTTTGTGCGTGTACGCCAATGTTACCGCCCTTATTACATGCAGAGAAAACAAAGAAGGGCGAGAAGTCACCTGAAAGCAAAAAAACATGAACTGCGGTCTGTAGTCCGACAGACTGAAGAGATCCACTGAGTGGAATTAGTTAATGGTAATCCCATGATTGCTCGATCCTGGATTGTTCCCTCTCCTGGGAATAAGTGGTGGAAGCGTGGGTGTACGCGCTGTTGGTCGAGTGACATACTTGGGTATCTCTCCTTGTCAGACCCGATCCTCAATAAGGTCTCGCTAGTTTCTGCAGTCGTCAGCATTGTGACTGTCTATGTCATGAAATATGCAATGCCTTCCAGAGTTGCATTGAGCTAGCGTTGGCTCCCTCTTGAGAGGCCTCGAATAGGGGGTAGCACCTCTTGTGTCCATGTAAATGTTGCTCAGAGTGTAATTCAGTTCAGTGTATTTTGCATACTTGGGCCTTCTCCGGAGCTGAGTGTTACGGTCATTCTTTACATCGGCCTTTCCTTTGCCTTTTCCAGAATCAGACGATTCTCCATCTTTAATCATGTTGACGTCGAGAATTTTATTCTCCGAGGTTGCATCTTCTTCCCATAGAAATCTATCTGCTTCAAGGTAGATTTCGCCGAGATTTCCTGGTGGATCTCGGTACAAAAATTTCTTAAATTCCGTGTTATCCAAGATGCCGGATACTGCTGCCATCAGTACCGTTGATGGTGCAGGGCGATTAACTGATGCTGCTGCAACATAGATTTTGTCCGTGAATGAACGCAGAGTTTCTCTGGGCCTCTGCTTGATTGTAGTGAGTGACATGATGTTCATAGGTCGAGCGATGTGGACCCTAAACTGTTCAATAAAGCGTGCGACCAGCATGTTCCAGCTACTGATCGATTAAGTTTCTAGTTGCCGAATCCAAATAGCGGCTATATCTGTCATAAAGAGGGGAAAGCACTTCGCCATGACGTTTTTCGATGCCATTTGAACCTCCATGTGCCATTTTTAGTGCATCGGTTGCACGGTAGGGTCTGTCCTGCCGTTATAGTGCTCCAGTTGTGGAAGTTTGAAATCTGGGGGATTGCGGGAATTCCTGACTTCCTGAGAGGCGTTCAATCAGATATGCTAGCTGATTTCCTTCGAAAAGTTGTTGCAAACTGCCAAGATCAGAGTTGTTTCCACAGCATTGAATGCGGAAGAAGGAAGCTGCCGGTGAGCTGTTGCGAGTGAGTTGTGGAGACCAGCTCGCGGTTCGAGGTGGATGGCTCATGGGCCAGGTTCAATGTTGTCTCCTCGTGGCTTGAGAGGGGCGACCTGATCCGTTCGTGAGTCATGGAGGTCGAGAAAGCCGGTTCACGAGCCTGAGTCGTGGAGATCTGTGGCTCGTGATTCTGGAGGGGTGATCCGATCGGGTCGTTGAGGTTGATCACGAACCGGTTGTCCTTGAGGAGCGGGAGCTTGTAATCCAGCATCCGTCTGAACTGGAGCTGAAGCCGGTTGAGCCTGACCATTTCCAAGAGCAAGGGGGTTGCCCCCGAGTCCAAACGATGCACGAGCCGCTTCAGTAGCTTCATTTTCGATGGGCGGTTCGTTGCCGCTCGGCCTGCTATCCATCCGAGCGAAGAATCCATCAATCATCTCCTGTTGCTTCCTGAGGAGATCATCTTGCCTTGCCATTTGACCTCTCAATTCAGCGAAAACGCCGTCCATCTCATCTCCAATTGAGTATTGCGAAGGATCTCCATGAGTGGAAGCCTCCTGGCTCGCCTCGTTCCTTGCGCCTTCAGCGTCAGCATTCTCAGCATGAGAGGAAGTTCCAGTTTTCTTCCTTTTGACTGCCATTTATCCAAGCTAGAAGTTGAGGTTGTCGTGTGCCCCCTACCTGGCGCGCCAAAATGTTAGACCAAAAAATGGCACTGACACCCAAATCAGATCATAGATCATAGAATGCAACAAATGATAAATAAAAGGTGACATACGAAGTTTTTATTGTGGTTTGGGTGTAGATGTAGCTTACGTCCACTTTATATGTAACACCCCATATCCATTAATGTTACTCACAAAGGGAATGCACTAACTTCTATGGAGCGTTTTAAGTGAGTATAGAACAGAAACTTGACAACAAGACAAATATAAACAGAACTTGAAAAATCAAAAACTTTATTTCATTATAGCGGAAAATACATATGTTTGGTTACATCATCAAAACCAGGCCCAAGTACATAATATCCATCTTGACTAAATCAAAGTACATAAATTGAAAGACATAATCCCCAATACAAAATTGCCATAAATAAAATAGAGGCTGAACTTTACTTCAGCAATCCAAGCAATCTTCTAAAAGCATGACGCACAGCTGTCCAAAATCGAGCTCCACTAGTACTAGTTCCAACCTGAGCACCTATGGGGGGGGAGGAAGAAAAGAGGAGGAAACAAAGGGGGTTAGACATAAAGTCTGGCGAGTGCGATAACTTTAACAATATAATCACCAAATTAACTAGGCTAAGGTATAAGTTGGAAAATCAGGAAATGACCATGAACCATTGAGTATGGCAGAGTAAACAAGGAAATAGGATGAACAACGATATCGTTAAAGCGCACCTAACCCACTGTAAGATAATTACTAAACTACACCAACACTATGAGATAATTGCTATACTGCACCACCACTAGTATACTGCACCACCACTAGTCACCCTAGGGTTGATCCCGCCTACAGAACTTAATAATGATATTGGTAGTTTCGTGCACCCCTAGCTTCCTTCTTAGGTGCCGCCTGCCCCTATCTCCACTAGGTGTACCCACTACCCCCAAGTGATCGGCTCCCTAACTAGTAGATACCCGTGCTGGTCCCACAGTGGTGTGTATCACTCCCCAAAGTGGCAACCTAATACTACCAGAGATGCACGGCTTATACCTACACGATGCAACAACGTCTTACCTTCCAGCCCGGGCCCACACACGCACATGAACCCGTTGGACTTGCGTTGCCACCGCTAACCCGTTTTGGCCCCTTACAGTCAAGCCCAGTACGTGTGTCCCGTCCTCGACTTGGGTCGAGCCCACAGAGATATTAATGGGTTACTGGTTGAAACGGCCCCCATTACTTGACACAAGTTATCCACCTAAGCTTGGTCCCCTCTAGTACATCCCACTTAACCCTTTCCTCATTCATGTTCACTTACATGTTTCAAATTTTGGTTAAGTGTTTCTCATCGTATTTCAAATGCCACCCAAGGCACCCACTAGATTCCACATGCCACCCCAGGCACCCACTAGATTCCACATGCCACCCAAGGCACCCACTTAACCCCCTCATGTCCCACTACATGTTTATCTGGTAAAGTATCTCTTAATTCATTAAGACCGTAACCTCGTAAAGACCTCCCACATTAGACTGGCATTTATGGCAGCTAGATTTGTCGGGCGGGTCCGGGCAGTCTTACACTACAAACGAGCCTAACCTCGTGTCTTTACAACTGTTACGCATTTAGTTTATGCCTGAGACCTCCCACATTAGACTGGCATTTGGATTTGCCGGGCGGGTCCAGGCAGTCTTACACCACAAAAGTTCCTAACCTCGTGTCTTAGACGATTAATTACACCTAATTAATCATTCCCCAATTTGAATTACTTTCCCTACTCAAATTATCAATTAATTCCAAATTTAACTATGGCCATAATTGACTCAATTATGTCCATCTATTTATGGCATGTAAAATCATACCAATTTTCATCACAAATTTATTTTATGCCTTTTAAGGCATTTATGCCAATTAAATCTTTTAATATTATCCCCTTTTTTCCCCACGTTGTTCGTTCGTTCGTTTAATGTAAAATATACGTTAGACTCGAATAGTCTAACTCATGGAATAAAGAGAAAACATCACATCACAACATACATATAATTAAAACTAGATCTAAACAAAAGGGGTGAACTTGCATGTGTGAATGATGTTCTACATCTAAAACTTGCATAGGCCAAAGTTACAACTTGCATAAAATTACATATGTCATAAATCCAAATCTAAAGGTGGGTGTGAATTTGTATGTCATAAATCCAAATCTAAAGGTGGGTGTGAACTTGTTTAGATAATGGTCACAAACTTGCATAAATCATGTATGTCATAGATCTACATCTAAAGGTGTAAACTTGCATAGGTAGTAACCACAAACTTGCATAACATGATTCATTTTCAAACACATGTATTCATATAAACTTGCATATGTGATTTATGCAACATAACAATGGTATAAACTTACATCAAAACATGTATACTAGCATGTAGAATTTGGCATATAACTCACACATGTCATAGCCTAAATTTAGATCTAAAATAGGTGCCATGAAGCATATAAGGTTATATATAATTTTCCCCAACTTGCATATAATTCATGTCTTAATAAAGAAAATCTAAACTTGCATACATACTTATGATTTATCATATGAATCAACATACCCAAACTAACATATGAACAACATGGTGATTCGGTTATACATAAGCCAAACATAAAATTACAACATAGATGATCACAACTTTACAAGACAGCATCATAGAATTTACAAAATAAATATCAAAATTTTACTACATGAATAATAACATGCGGTCAATAATTCGCATCATATCCAAATAGTCCACATCATAACTCAATCCAATTAATTTGCTAAATATTTTATTAAAATTATCGAACTCACAATTCAGAGAAGGTCTTGAATTCTAAATTCTGAATTCTGAAGTTGTAATAGCTTTCCCTTGAAGAAGGTTCGTTGTTAAAGTGGAAAAGGATTGATTTAGACTAGCTTTCTTCCTCTCTAATTGGTGGCGGCTATGCTGAGTTGCTAGGTGACGGCATGGAGGCCATGAATCAAATTTTGTTTTGATTTTAGGATTTGATTCTAGAGGTGTTTTTATAGAGTTTAGGATTAAATTAGGCCATCTGATCAACCTAGAAGCAACCTGAACCATCCAAACAAGATAGGGTGACACCTCAGCCTTAATAACTCAGCACAGTGTATTAAATGTTCATTTTTTTCTATAATTTACATATTTCTTATTTATGACAAATTCCATATGTAAATTATTCCCATTTTACTTATGCCATAACTATATTTTTAATTATGCTCACAATTAATGGTATACTAAATATACCATTTCATGAACCAATCTATGCCATGTAATTTTCATGCTTATCCTTCATATTTATATGTAAATTATAAATCTATTATTGTTAATTACATATTCTCCCTTTCACCGTATACATTAATTACCCACATACCAATATCCATTTATATATGCATAAATCTTTCTTACCTTTAATTTGTCATAAAAGCCTATCAGAGAAGGCCACATAAAAAAACAGTCATTGACAACCAAAAAAATGCGCTACATACGCCACATGATGCGTGCACGTCATATATATATATATATATATATATATATATATATATATATCTGTGTGTGTGTGTGTGTGTGTGTGTGTATTTATATATATGTATATTCTATATATAATTTTTCTTTTTATCTATCTTCCCAATTACCCATTTTCACACTAAACCATTTTTTGAACTGGCCATTTTAAGCCATTCCCCTAAAACAAAAATATGGCGCTGGCGGGGATCGAACTCTGTACCCCTTGTATGCAAGTCACGTGTTCCAACCAAATGAGCTACTAAGTCTTTTGCTTACAAACCTTAGAACAATGCTAAACATTTATTCTTTTCTCATTCTTTTTTTTCATGTTTTGCTGCAATATTTAATTTAAAGATATCTTTTTCATATGGAATCCAATTTACGCAAACTCGGACTCTATCTCAACCAAAATTCCGAGACGAACACAATGGCACAACCCGTTTCCCTTAATTCTCACATCTGTGATTAATTATTCTTTAATTTAGTTGATTAGATTATTCAAAAATTCAGGGTGTTACATTCTCCCCTACTTAAAGGATTTCATCCTCGAAATCTCTAAGTCAAGAAGAACGTATCCTACCATCCAAACAACCATCTACTCAACCATCAAACACAGGCATCCATTATCCTTAAAATTTTCTAATGTTGTATGAACATATGCAAGAAGTGTGTTTATATGTTCCTTATCTAATGCAAAATCAGGCGGTCTACTGATTCAGTTGACCTCCTTAGTGCAAACCATGATAGTGCCATGCATCCATTATGTATGCGAAAGAATCCTATCGATACATATTATCTCTACATGCGTGCACAACCATTCACCAAAATGCCACATCCATATGATAGGACAACCATTATACATCCATTAGCATAAATATGCACACACATTTATATGCAATATGCAAAATGAAGTGACTGAGCCGATCTAGTGCCTAAAGTGTGTGTATATGCATCCATGAGCAACCACTAGCAAACAGTTGCATCCACATGCATCCATCATACATAACATGTCTCAAACACATGTTTCAACCATAGGACTACCATATCTAAAGGTCAAAGGTACTAACGAGAGGACATACTAAAGATAAGATAAGTGTAAGGTAAGCGATAAAGGAGAAATCTACTTCCTTATTGTGTCCTATCCATGTCTCTCCTGCACATTCTCCATTCGTGCCCTCCCACCAAAATGAGGCTTCGTCCTTCATTAACCAAGCAACTGGTTGAACCTTCCTCCCATCGTCTATCTTAAAGGTACCAACAAGTCCTCCACTTCCTCATAGCTTTGACAAATGTCCCAGTCCTATGAAGCGGTTTTCTGGTCATCGTATGGAAGTTCTTACATATCTTAGAAAAAGTGTTTATACTTGGAGGAAGAAACTAAAAAGGGAAAGGGGAAGAGATTCGAAGCAAAGAATCGAAAGAAAGATATATGGCTTTTGGGGGTTATGTTTTTCGAAATAAACTTTTCTCTTGAAAATACTTTCCTTAAAACATACTTTTGAAGGTACTTCTTTATAAAATTGTTTCTGAAAAACAACTTTTCAAAATTCATATCTGTTCTGGTAACCTTCAGCTCTGATACCACGTGTAACACCCCATGTCCATTAATGTCACTCACAAAGGGAATGCTTTAACTTCTATGGAGCGTTTTAAGTGAGTATAGAACAGAAACTTAACAACAAGACAGATATAAACAGTAGTTGAAAAATTAAAAACATTATTTCATTGCAGCGGAAAATACATATGTTTGATTACATCATCAAAACCAGAGCCAAGTACATAATATCCATCTTGACTAAATCAAAGTACATAAATTGAAAGACATAATCCCCAATACAAAATAGCCATAAATAAAAGAGAGGCTGAACTTTACTTCAGTGATCCAAGCAATCTTCTAAAAGCAAGAAGCACAGCTGTCGAAAATCAAGCTCCACTGGTGCTAGTTCCAACCTGAGCACCTGTGGAGGGGGGGAGGGAGGAAGAAAAGAGGGGGTAACAAAGGGGGTCAGACATAAAGTCTGGCGAGTGCGATAACTTTAACAATATAATCGCCAAATTAACTAGGCTAGGGTATAAGTTGGAAAATCAGGAAATGACCATGAACCATTGAGTATGGCAGAGTAAACAAGGAAATAGGATGAACAACGATATCGTTAAAGCGCACCTAACCCACTGTAAGATAATTACTAAACTACACCAACACTATGAGATAATTGCTATACTGCACCACCACTAGTATACTGCACCACCACTAGTACACGATGCAACAACGTCTTACCTACCAGCCCGGGCCCACACACACACATGAACCCGTTGGACTTGCGTTGCCACTGCTAACCTGTTTTGGCCCCTTACAGTCAAGCCCAGTACGCGTGTCCCATCCTCGACTTGGGTCGAGCCCACAGAGATACTCATGGGTTACTGGTTGAAACGCCGCTCATTACTTGACACAAGCTATCCACCTAAGCTTGGTCCCCTCTAGTACATCCCACTTAACCCTTTCCTTATTCATGTTCACTTACATGTTTCAAATTTTGGTTAAGTGTTTTTAATCGTATTTCAAATGCCACGCAAGGCACCCACTAGATTCCACATGCCACCCAAGGCACCCACTAGTTTCCACATGCCACCCAAGGCACCCACTTAACCCCCTCATTCCCACTACATGTTTATCTGGTTAAGTTTTTCTTAATTCATTAAGACCATAACCTCGTAAAGACCTCCCACATTAGACTGGCATTTATGGCAGCTGGATTTGCCGGGCGGGTGCGTGCAGTCTTACACCACAAACGAGCCTAACCTCGTGTCTTTACAACTGTTACACATTTAATTTATGCCTAAGACCTCCCACATTAGGCTGGCATTTGGATTTGCCAGGCTGGTCCGAGCAGTCTTACACCATAAAAGAGCCTAACCTCGTGTCATAGACGATTAATTACACCTAATTAATCATCCCCCACTTTGAATTACTTTACCTATTCAAATTATCAATTAATTCCAAATTTAACTATGGCCATAATTGACTCAATTATGTCCATCTATTTATGGTATGTAAAATCATACCAATTTTCATCACAAAATTATTTTATGCCTTTTAAGGCATTTATGCCAATTAAATCTTTTAATATTATCCCCTTTTTCCCCACTTGTATGTTCGTTCGTTTAACGTAAAATATACGTTAGAATCGAATAGTCTAACTCATGGAATAAAGAGTAAACATTACAACATACATATAATTAAAACTAGATCTAAACATAAGGGATGAACTTGCATGTGTGAATGATGTCCTACATCTAAAACTTGCATAGGCCAAAGTTACAACTTGCATAAAATTACATATGTCATAAATCCAAATCTAATGGTGTGAACTTTTTAAGATAATGGTCACAAACTTGCATAAATCATGTATGTCATAGATCTACATCAAAAGGTGTGAACTTGCATAGGCAGTAACCACAAACTTGCATAACATGATTCATCTTCAAACACATGTATTCATATAAACTTGCATATGTGATTTATGCAACATAACAATGGCATAAACTTACATCTATACATGTAAACTAGCATGTAGAATTTGGCATATAACTCACACATGTCATAGCCTAACTTTAGATCTAAAATAGATGCCATGAAGCATATAAGGTTATATGTAATTTTCCCCAACTTGCATATAATTCATGTCTTAATAAAAAAATATCTAAATTTGCATACATACTTATGATTTATCATATGAATCAACATACCCAAACTAACACATGAACAACATGGTGATTCGATTATACATAAGCCAGTCATAAAATTACAACATAGATGATCACAACTTTACAAGATAGCATCATAGAATTTACAACATAAACATCACAATTTTACTACATGAATAATAACATGCGGTCAATAATTCACATCATATCCAAATAGTCCACATCATAACTCAATCCAATTAATTTGCTAATTATTTTATTAAAATTACCGAACTCACAATTTAGAGAAGGTCTTGAATTCTGAATTCTGAGTTATGAAGTTGTAATAGCTTTCCCTTGAAGAAGATTCGTTGATAAAGTTGAAAAGGATTGATTTAGACTATCTTTCTTCCTCTCTAATTGGTGGTGGCTATGCTGAGTTGCTAGGTGACGGCATGGAGGCCATGAATCAAATTTTGTTTTGATTTTAGTGTTTGAGTCTAGAGGTGTTTTTATAGAGTTTAGGATCAATTTAGCCATCCGATCAACCTAGAAGCAACCTGAACCATCCAAACAAGATAGGGTGACACCTCAGCCCTAATGACTCAGCATAGTGTATTAAATGTTCTTTTTTTTCTATAATTTACATATTTCTTATTTATGACAAATTCCATATGTAAACTATTCCCATTTTAATTATGCCATAACTATATTTTTAATTATGCTCACAATTAATGGTATACTAAATATACCATTTCATGAACCAATCTATGCCATGTAATTTTCATGTTTATCCTTCATATTTATATGTAAATTATAAATCTATTATTGTTAATTACATATTCTCCCTTTTACCGTATACATTAATTACCCATATACAAATATCCATTTATACATGCATAAATCTTTCTTACCTTTAATTTGTCATAAAAGCCAATCAGAGAAGGCCACATAAAAAAAACAATCATTGACAACCAAAAAAAGGCGCCACGTACGCCACATGATGCATACACGTCATATATATATATATGTGTGTGTGTGTGTGTGTGTATTCTATATATATATATATATATATATATATATATATTCTTTTTATCTATCTTCCCAATTACCCATTTTCACACTAAACCACTTTTTGAACTATGTCACACCAAGCCATTTTAAGTCATTCCCCTAAAACAAAAATATGGCGCTGGCGGGGTTCGAACTCTGTACCCCTTGTGTGCAAGTCACGTGTTCCAACCAAATAAGCTACTAAGTCTTTTGCTTACAAACCTTAGAACAATGCTAAACATTTATTCTTTTCTCATTCTTTTTTTTTCATGTTTTGCTGCAATATTTAATTTAAAGATATCTTTTTCATACGGAATCCAATTTACGCAAACTCAGACTCTATCTCAACCAGAATTCCGAGATGAACACAATGGCGCTACCCGTTTCCCTTAATTCTCACATCTGTGATTAATTATTCTTAAATTTAGTTGATTTGATTATTCAAAAATTCAGGGTGTTACATTATATGCTTTTACATACGATGGAATTACATAAATGATTCCCACAACTCATGAGAATTAGTAGTACAATGCTTAATTATCTTATAAAATCCTAACTAAACGCTCAAGTTTTAATGAGGAAATGGCTTCTATGTTCAGCAATGCTTTGCTAGGAACAATGGTGGAAGCCGTAGAGAGGAATGGCCAAAGGATCCTTTAAAATCCCTTCAAATGATGTATTTATAGCTGTAGGAGGGATTCTGGGAGGACCGATTCATGATGGGGCACGTGGCACCTGATCCGGGAAAGTAGGAGCAGAAGTTGCCTTGACAACCGGTCAACATCTGCGTGTGTATTAAGAGGTCCAGGGTCGGTTCGTGGTCATGTGGTTGGGTCGTGATGTGGGCTCCACAAGCAGGGGTCTGGTAGCGAACTTAGTGTCCAAGGTCGTGTCGTGGTCATGGGGTCATGATGGTCAAGGTGCACCACTAGCCGGTTTATGAGGTAGTGGTCTACGAGCCATAGATGGGGGGCGAGCGGAGACTAGGGCAAACCATGGTAGGTCCCACGAGCCGAGAGGGTTTCCGAGGAGGGTGCTCGAGCCATATTCCGAGCTATTGATGTTTCGTCGCATCATTCAAGTGATTGTCAACTGATACCAGATTATATCAGCTCAAGGAAACGGGTGTAAATTCCAAACCATAAGTCCGTTTTATCCAAACGAAAGCTCTACTTGAAGCTAATTCAAAGGGATACAAGAGTTATTGAGCATAGCTCCGTAATTTCTAATTTCGTGCCCAAAAGATGTCGTCTGATAGGAGTTTCAGTCCTATTTATGTTGATGGTGTGATTTCGACCAAATCGCTCTATGTCTTCTGACGTTGTTTCCGCTGCTTGAGCATGTTACTATTCTGGAATTCCATGTATGATAGCTTTGACCAAAAAGTGTGTTAACCCATTTTCCCCCCAGAACATATCTTGTTGACTGAAGGAAGATGTGTTCTGGATAATCCAAGAAATCCATGCTCCAAAGAAGTCCAGAAGTTTGTACCTACAAGAAGATAAGATATTTGATGCTAGAATAATTCCTAGATAGCCTTACTAGAGTAAACCGTCCGAGGAGATGTTAAAGGAGTTCCAAGACAGCCTTACCAGCTTAAAACGACCAGGGAAAAGCAATTAAGGCTCCAAGACGGCCTTACCAGAGTAAGACGACCTAAGAAAAGCAATGAAAGTTCCAATATGGCCTTACCGGAGTAAGACGACCAAGGAAATGCTTTGAGGGTCCACGATGGCCTTACCGGAGTAAGACTACCGAGGAAATGCCATGAGTATCCACGACGGCCTAGCCGGAGTAAGACAACCAAGGAAGTGCTAATGCGACTTTGTTTATACTGGACGTATCCTGTTAGGAGACGGAGCTCAATGCTTATACTGGACGGATCCAGTTAGAAGCCGGAGCTCAATGTTTGTACTGGACATATCCAGTTAAGAGTCGGAGCTCAATGTTTATACTGGACGGATCCAGTTAACAGCCGGAGCTCATCGATGATCTTTATTGATTCATGAAAGCTAAGTGGTAGTTATTCTAACCCTGAACACGACTGGAGACTACAAGTCTGTGCCATGCATGTGGGCCGATGTTACCGCGCTTATTACATGCAGAGAAAACAACGAATGGTGTGAAGTCGCCCGAAAGCATAAAAACATGAACTGCGGACCAGAATCCGGCAAACAAAAGAGATCCACTGAGTGGAATCAGTTAATGATAATCTCGTGATTACTCGATCTAGGATCGTTCCCTCTCCCAGAAATGAGTGGTTGCAGCACAGGCGTAGGCGCTGTTGGTCAAGTGACATAATCGGGTATCTCTCCTCGTCTGACATGATCCTCAATGAGGTCACGCAAGTGTCTGCAGTCGTCAGCGTTGTGACCGTCTATGTCATGAAATATACAATTCCTTCCAGAGTTGCGTTGAGCTAGTGTTGGCTCCCTCTTGGGAGGCCTCCGATAGGATGTGGAACCTCCTGTGTCTATGTAAATGTTGCTCTGAGTGTCATTCAGTTCAGTGTATCTTCCAAATTTGGGCCCTCTCCGAGGCTGAGTGTTATGGTCACTCTTAACATCGGCTTTTCCTTTTCCTTTTCCAGAATCTGACGGTTCTCCATCTTTAAGCATGTTAACGTCGAGAATTTTCTTCTCCAAGGTTGCATCTTCTTCCCGTATAAATCTATCTACTTTCAAGGTAGAATTCGCCAAGATTTCCTGTTGGATCTCGGTACAAAGATTTCTTGAATTCCGTGTTATCCAAGATGTCGAATACTGCTGCCATCAGTACCATTGATGGGTGAGGGCGATCGACTGATGCTACTGCAATGTTGAATCTATCCAGGAATGAATGCAGAGTTTCTCTGGGTCGCTGATTGATTGTAGTGAGCAACATGACATTCTTGGGTCGAGCGATGTGGACCCTAAACTATTCAATAAAGCATGCGACTAGCATGTTCCAGCTATTGATCAATTCAGTTTCTAGCTGCCGAACCCAAATAGCGGCTATATCTGTCAAAAAGTGGGGAAAGAACTTAGCAATGATGTTTTCTGATGCTATTTGAACCTCCATGTGTCGTTTATAGCGCATCCGGTGTAGGATCTGTCCTGCCGTTATAGGACTCCAGTTGTGGAAGTTTGAAATCTGGGGGATTGCAAGAATTCCTGATATCCTGAGTGAAAGGAGTATGGTTGACGTCATCCACGTCATTTCGATAAGTGCGGCCCCATGAGGGGCATTCAATTTGATCTGCTAGCAGATTTCCTTTGAAAAGTTGTTGCAAACTGCCAAGATCAGAGCTGGTGGCCCCAGCTTTGAATGCGGAAGAAGGAAGTTGCCGGTGACCAATTTGGAGTGAGTTGTGGAGACCAGCTCGCGGTTCGAGTTGGCCGGCTCATGGGCCAGGTTCGAGGTGGTCTCCTCGTGGCTCGAGAAGGGTGACCCGGTCCGTTCGTGAGTCATGGAGGTCGAGAAAGCCGGTTCGTGAGCCTGGGTCATGGAGATCTGTGGCTCGTGAGTCAGTAGGGTTGAGCCGATCGGGTCTTTGAGGTTAATCACGAACCAGTTGTTGTTAAGGAGCGGGAGCTTGCAATCCAGCATCCGTTTGAACTGGAGCTGAAGTCGGTTGAGCCTGACCATTTCCTAGAGCGAGGGGTTTCCCTCGAGTCCAAGCGATGCATGAGCCGCTTCAGTAGCTTCATTTTCGATGCGCTGTTCGTTGTCGCTCGGCCTGCCATCCATCCGAGCGAAGAATCCATCGATCATCCCCTGTTGCTTCCTGAGGAGTTCATCTTGCCTTACCATTTGACCTCTGAATTCAACAAGAATACCATCCATCTCATATCTAGTTAAGTATTGCGAAGGATCTCCATGAGAGGAAGCCTCCTGGCTCGCCTAGTTCCTTGCGCCTTCAGCGTCAACATCCTCAGTATGAGAGGAAGTTCCGGTTTTGTTCCTTTTGATATCCATTTATCCAAGCTAGAAATTTAGGTTGTCGTGTGCCCCCTACCTGGCATGCCAAAATGTTAGACCAAAAAAGGTGCTAACATCCAAATGCATATCAAAGATCACATAATGCAGAAAAATGATAAATAAGAGGAGACTCACGAAGTTTTTATAGTGGTTCGGCTGTAGATGTAGCCTACGTCCGCTTTATATGCTTTTATATATGATGGAATTACAAGAATGATTCCCACAACTCGTGAGAATTGGTAGTACAATGCTTAATTATCTTATGAAATCCTCACTAAACGGTCAAGTTCTAATGAGGAATGTGGCTTCTATGTTCAGCAATGCTTTGCTAGGAACAATGGTGGAAGCCGTAGAGAGGAATGGCCAAAAGATCCCTGAAAATGCCTTCAAATGGGGAATTTTTAGCTGTAGGAGGGCTTTTGGGAGGACCGGTTCTTGATGGGGCACGTGGCACTCGATCTGGGAAAGTAGTAGTAGAAGTAGCCTTGAGAACAAGTCAACATCTACGCGTGTATCAAGAGGTCCAAGGGTCGGTTCATGGTCATGTGGTCGGGTCGTGATGTGGGTTCCATGAGCCGGGGTCTGGTCATGAGCTTAGTGTCCACGGTCGAGTCGTGGTCATCGGGTCGTGATGGTCAAGGTGCACCACGAGCTAGTTTATGAGGTAGTGGCCTACAAGCCATGGATGGGGGGCGAGTGGAGACTAGGGCGAGCCATGGTAGGTCCCTCGAGCCGAGAGTGTATCACGATTCGAGGAGGGTGCTCGAGCCATATTCTGAGCTATTGATGTTTCGTCGCGTCATTCAAGTGATTGTCTGCCGATACCATATTACATCAGTTCACGGATACAGGCGTAACTTCCAAACCGCAAGTCCGTTTTATCCAAACGAAAGCTCTACTTGAAGCTAATTTAGAGGGCTACAAGTGTTAATGATCTCATCTTCATAATTTCTGTTTTCGGCCCCAAAAGAGGTCGTCTGATAGGAGTTTCGGGCCTATTTACGTTGGTGGTGTGATTTCGACCAAATCGCTCTATGTCTTCTGACATTGTTTCCACTGCTTGAGCATGTTACTATTCTGGAATTCCATGTGTGACAGCTTTGACCAAAAAGTGTGTTAACACGTTTTCCCCCAAGATCATATCTTGCGGACCGAAGGAAGATGTGTTCTGGATAATCCACAAAATCCATGCTCCAAAGAAGTCCAGGAGTTTGTACCTGCAAGAAGATAAGATATATGATGCTAGAGTAATTCGTAGACGGCCTTACCGGAGTAAACCGTCAGAGTAGATGTTAAAGGAGTTCTAAGACAGCCTTACCGGAGTAAGACGACCAAGGAAAAACAATTAAGTTTCCAAGACGGGCTTACCGGAGTAAGACGACCTAGGAAAAACAATGAAGGTTCCAAGACGGCCTTACCGGATTAAGACGAACAAGGAAATGTTGTAAGGGTCCGCGACGGCCTTACCGGAGTAAGACGACCGAGGAGATGCCATGAGTATCCATGACGGCCTTATCGGAGTAAGACGACCGAGGAAATGCTAATGCGACTTTGTTTATACTGGACGGATCCAGTCAGGAGCCAGAGCTCAATGCTTATACTGGACGGATCCAATTAAGAGCCAGAGTTCAATGTTTATACTAGACAGATCCAGTCAAGAGCCGGAGCTCAATGCTTATACTAGACAGATCCAGTAAAGAGCCGGAGCTCATCGATGATCTTTATTGATTCATGAAAGCCAAGTGGCAGTTATTCTAACCCTGAATAGGACTGGAGACTATGGGCCGGTTCCGTGCGTGTGGGCCGACATTACCGCACTTATTACATGCAGATAAAACAAAGAAGGGCGAGAAGTCGCCCAAAAAATAAAAACATGAACTGCGGA
Organism: Allium sativum; assembly: GCA_030737875.1. Lineage (NCBI taxonomy): Eukaryota > Viridiplantae > Streptophyta > Magnoliopsida > Asparagales > Amaryllidaceae > Allium > Allium sativum. The sequence goes on along the minus strand of CM060919.1, from coordinate 846,519,350 downwards.
CCGGAGTCTGGCAAACTGAAGAGATCTACTGAGTGGAATCATTTAATGACAATCCCGCGATTGCTCGATCCAGGATCCTTCCAATCTCTGGGGAATAGGTGGTGGCAGCGCAGGTGTAGGCAATGTTGGTCGAGTGACATACTTGGGTATCATTCCTCGTCTGACCCGATCCTCAATAAGGTGTCGCAAGTGTCTGCAGTCGTCAGCGTTGTGACCGTCTATGACATGAAATATGCAATGCCTTCCAGAGTTGCGTTGAGCTAGTGCTGGCTCCCTCTTGGGAGGCCTCGGATAGGAGGTGGCACCTCCTGTGTCCATGTAATTGTTTCTCGGAGTGGCGTTTAGTTCAGTGTATCTTGCATATTTGGGCCCTCTCCAGGGCTGAGTGTTACGGTCATTCTTGACATCGACTTTTCCTTTGCTTTTTCCAGAATCAGACGGTTCTCCATCTTTAAGCATGTTGACATCGAGAATTTAATTCTCCGAGGTTGCATCTTCTTCCCATAGAAATCTATCTGCTTCAAGGTAGAATTCGCCAAGATTTCCCAGTGGATCTCGGTACAAAGATTTCTTGAATTCCATGTTATCTAAGATGCCGGATACCGCTGCCATCAGTGCCATTGATGGTTCAGGGCGAGCAACTGATGCAACATTGAATCTTTCTAGGAATGAACGCAGAGTTTCTCTGGGCCTCTATTTGATTGCAGTGAGCGACATGACATTGTTGGGTCGAGCGATGTGGACCATAAACTATTCAATAAAGCATGCGACCAGCATATTCCAGCTATTGATCGATTCAGTTACTAGCTGCCGAATCCGCATAGTGACCATATCTGTCAGAAAGAGGGGAAAGCACTTCGCCATGACATTTTCTGATGCCATTTGAACCTCCACGTGTCGTTTTAGCGCATCGGGTCAACGTAGGATATGTCCTGCCATTATAGGGCTCCAGTTGTGGAAGTTTGAAATCCAGGGGATTGCGGGAATTCCCGATTTCCTGAGTGAAAGGAGTGTGGTTGACGTCACCCACGTCATTCTGATAAGTGCGGCCTCTTAAGAGGTGTTCAATCAGATCTGCTAGCCGATTTCCTTCTAAAAGTTATTGCAAACTGCCAAGATCAGAGCGGGTGCCCCCAGCGTTGATTGCGGAAGAAGGAAGCTGCTTGTGAGCTGTTGGGAGTGAGTTATGGAGACTAGCTCTCAGTTCGAGGTGGCCGGCTCATGGGCCAGGCTCGAGGTGGTCTCCTCGTGGCTCGAGAGGGGCGAACCGATATGTTCGTGAGTCATGGAGGTCGAGAAAGCTAGTTTGTGAGTCTAGGTCATGGAGATTTGTGGCTCGTGAGTCAGAAGGGGTGAGCCGATTGGGTCATTGAGGTTGATCACGAATCGGTTGTTGGTGAGGAACGGGAGCTTGCAATCTAGCATCCATTTGAACTGGAGCTGAAGTAGGTTGAGGCTGACCATTTCCATAAGCGAGGGGGTTGCCCCCGAGTCCAACCGATGCACGAGCCGCTTCAGTAGCTTCATTTTCGATGCGTTGTTCATTGCCGCTCGGCCTGCCATCCATCCAAGCGAAGAATCCATTGATCATCTCCTGTTTCTTCCTGAGGAGATCATCTTGCCTTGCCATTTGACCTCTCAATTCAGCGAGAACATTGTCCATCTTATTTCTAGTTAAGTATTGTGAAGGATCTCCATGAGACGAAGCCTCCTGGCTCGCCTCGTTCCTTGTGCCTTCAGCGTCAGCATCCTCATCATGAGAGGAAGTTCCAGTTTTCTTCCTTTTGATTGCCATTTATCCATGTTAGAAGTTGAGGTTGTCGTGTGCCCCCTTACCTAGCGCGCCAAAATGTTAGACCAAAAAATGGCACTAACACCCAAATACAGATCACAAATTACAGAATGCAGAAAATGATAAATAAGAGGAGACACACAAAAATTTTATAGTTGTTTGGCTGTAGATGTAGCCTACGTCCACTTTATATGCTTTTATATTTGATGGAATTTCAAGAATGATTCCCACAACTCGTGAGAATTGGTAGTGCAAAGCTTAATTATCTTATGAAATCCTCACTAAATGCTCAAGTTTTAATGAGGAATGTGGCTTTTATGTTCAGCAATGCTTTGCTAGGAACAATGGTGGAAGCCTTAGAGAGAAATGACCAAAAGATCCTATAAAATGCCTTCAAATAGTGTATTTGTCGTTGTAGGAGGGCTTCTGGGAGGACCGGTTCGTGATGGGGCACGTGGCACCCGATCCGGGGAAATAGGAGCAGAAGTAGCATTGAGAATTGGTCAACATCTTCGTGTGTATCAAGAGGTCAAGGGGTCGGTTCGTGGTCATGTGGTCGGGTCGTAATGTGGGCTCCACGAGCCGGAGTCTGGTCGCGAGCTTAGTGTCCACGGTCGTGTCGTGGTCATAGGTTCGTGATGGTCAAGGTGCACCACGAGCTGGTTCATGAGGTAGTGGTCAACGAGTCATGGATGGGGGTCATGCGGAGACTAGGGCAAACCAGGGTAGGTCCCACGAGCCGAGAGTGTATCACGATCTGTGGAGGGTACTCGAGCCATATTCTGAGTAATTAATGTTTCGTCGCGTCATTCAAGTGATTGTTAGCCGATACCAGATTACATCAGTTCACGGAAACGGGCGTAACTTCCAAACCGTAAGTCCGTTTTAGCCAAATGAAAGTTCTACTTGAAGCTAATTCAGAGGGCTACATTAGTTGCTGAGTCAGCTCCGTAATTGCTGTTTTCGGGCCCAAAAGTGGTCGTCTGATAGGAGTTTCGGGTCTGTTTATAATGAGGGTGTGATTTTGACCAAATCGCTCTATGTCTTCTGACGTTGTTTCCACTGCTTGAGCATGTTACTATTCTGGAATTCCATGTGTGACAGCTTTGACCAAAAAGTATGTTTAACACGTTTTCCCCCAGAACATATCATGCGGACTGAAGGAAGATGTGTTCTGGATAATCCAAGAAATCCATGCTCCAAGGAAGTCCAGAAGTTTGAACCTGCAAGAAGATAAGATATATGATGCTAGAATAATTCCTAGATGGCCTTACTGGAGTAAACCATTCGAGGAGATGTTAAAGGAGTTCCAAGATGGCCTTACTGGAGTAAGACAACCAAGGAAAAGCAATTAACGTTCCAAGGCGGCCTTACCGGAGTAAGAAGACCAAGGAAATGATGTGAGGGTCCACGACGACCTTACCGGAGTAAGACGACCGAGGAGATGCCACAAATATCCAGGACGGCCTGACCGGAGTAAGACGGCCGAGGAAAAGCTAATGCGACTTTGTTTATACTGGACAGATCCAGTTAGGAGCCGAAGCTCAATGCTTATGCTGGACGGATCCAGTTAAGAGCCGGAGCTTAATGTTTATACTGGACGGATCGAGTTAAGAGCCGGAGGCCAAAGTTTATTCTGGACGGATCCAGTTAAGAGCCGGAGCTCATCGATGATCTTGATTGATTCATGAAAACTAAGTGACAGTGATTCTAACCCTGAACACGACTGGAGACTACGGGTCAGTTCCGTGCATGTGGGCCGATGTTACCGTGCTTATTACGTGCAGAGAAAACAAAGAAGGCCGAGAAGTCGCCTGAAAGCATAAAAACATGAACTGCGGACTAGAGTCTTGCAAACTGAAGAGATCCACTGAGTGGAATCAGTTAATGATAACCCCGCGATTGCTCGATCCAGGATCGTTCCCTTTCCGGGGAAAAGGTGGTGGCAGTGCAGGTGTTGGCGTTGTTGGTCGAGTGACATACTCATGTACTCTCCTCATCTGACCCGATCCTCAATAAAGTCTCACAAGTGTCTGTAGTCGTCAGCGTTGTGACCGTCTATGTCATGATATATGCAATGCCTTCCAGCGTTGCGTTGAGCTAGTGTTGGCTCCCTCTTAGGAGGCGTCGGATAAGAGGTGGCACCACCTGTGTCCATGTGAATGTTGTTCAGAGTGTCATTCAGTTCAGTGTATCTTGCATATTTGGGACCTCTGCGGGGCTGAGTGTTACGGTCATTCCTTTTCCTTTTCTAGAATCAGACGGTTCTACATCATTAAGCATGTTGACGTCGAGAATTTTGTTCTCCGAGGTTGCATCTTCTTCCCGTAGAAATCTATTTGCTTCAAGGTAGAATTCGCCGAGATTTCCTGGTGGATCTCGGTACAAAAATTTCTTGAATTCCGTGTTATCCGAGATGCCGGATACCACTGCCATCAGTGCCATTGATGGTTCAGGGCGAGTAACTGATGCAACATTGAATCTTTCGAGGAATGAACGCAAAGTTTCTCTGCGCCTCTGCTTGATTGTAGTGAGCGACATGACGTTCTTGGGTCGAGCGATGTGGACCCTAAACTATTCAATAAAGCGTGCGACCAACATGTTCCAGCTATTGATCGATTCAGTTTCTAGTTGTCGAATCCACATAACGGCTAAATTTTTCAGAAAGACGGGAAAGCACTTCGCTTGACATTTTCCGATGCCATTTGAACCTCCATGTGTCGTTTGTAGCGCATCGAGTGCACGGTAGGATCTGTCCTACCGTAATAGGACCCCATTTGTAGAAGTTTGAAATCCAGGGGATTGCGGGGATTCCTAATTTCCTGAGTAAAAGGAGTGTGGTTAACGTTATCCACGTCATTCTGATAAGTGCAGCGTCTTGAGAGGCGTTCAATCAGATCTGCTAGCCGATTTCCTTCGAAAAGTTGTTGCAAACTGCCAAGAGCAGAGCTGGTGATCCCAGCGTTGAATGTGGAAGAAGGAAGCTGCCGGTGAGCTGTTGGGAGTGAGTTGTGGAGATCAGCTCGCGGTTCGAGGTAGCCGGCTCGTGGACCAGGTTCAAGGTGATCTGCTCGTGGCTTGAGGGGCTACCCGATCCATTCGTGAGTCATGAAGGTCGAGAAAGCTAGTTCGTGAGCCTGGGTCATGGAGATCAGTGGCTCGTGAGTCAGAAGGGGCGAGCCAATCGGGTCGTTGACGTTGATCACGAACCGGTTGTTGTTGAGAAGCGGGAGCTTGCAATCCAACATACGTCTAAACTGATGCTGAAGTCGGTTGAGCCTGACCATTTCCAAGAGCGAGGGGGTTTTCCCCGAGTCCATGCGATGCACGAGCTGCTTCAGTAGCTTAATTTTCGATGCGTTGTTCGTTGCCGCTCGGCCTACCGTCCGTCCGAGCAAAGAATCCATCGATCATCTCCTGTTGCTTCCTGAGGAGATCATCTTGCCTCCCCATTTGACCTCTCAATTCAGCGAGAACGCCGTCCATCTCATCTCTAGTTAAATATTGCGAAGGATCTCCATGAGAGGAAGCCTCCTGGCTTGCTTCATTCCTTGCGCCTTCAGCGTCAGCATCCTCAGCATGAGAGGAAGTTCCAGTTTTCTTCCTTTTGATTGCCATTTATCCAAGCTAGAAGTTGAGGTTGTCGTGTCCACTTTATATGCTTTTATATACGATTGAATTACATGAATGATTCCCACAACTCGTGAGAATTGGTAGTACAATGCTTAATTATCTTATAAAATCCTCACTAAACACTCAAGTTTTAATGAGGAATGTGGCTTTTGTGTTCAGCAATGCTTTGCTAGGAACAATGGTGGAAGCCGTAGAGAGGAATGGCCAAAAGAACCTCAAAATTCCTTCGAATGGTGTATTTATAGCTAGAGGAGGGCTTCTGAGAGGACCAGTTCGTGATGGGGCACGTGGCATGCGATCCGGGAAAGTAGGAGCAGAAGTAGCCTTGAGAATAGGTCAACATCTACGCGTGTATAAAGAGGTCCAGGGGTCGGTTCGTGGTCATGTGGTCGGGTCATGATGTGGGCTCCACGAGACGGAGTCTGGTCGCGAGCTTAGTGTCCACGGTCGAGTCGTGGTCATGGGTTTGTGATGGTCAAGGTGCACCCTGAGCAGGTTCATGAGGTAGTGGTCAACGAGCCATGGATGGGGGCGAGCGGAGACTAGGGAAAACCATGGTAGGTCCCATGAGCCGAGAGTGTATCACGATACGAGGAGGGTGCTCGAGCCATATTCCAATACCAGATTAAATCAGTTCACGGAAACGGGCGTAACTTCCAAACCGTAAGTCCGTTTTAGCCAAATGAAAGCTCTACTTGAAGCTAATTCATAGGGCTACAAGAATTACCAAACTCAGCTCTGTAATTGCTGTTTTTGGGCCCAAAAGAGGTCGTCTGATAGGATTTTCGGGACTTTTTGTGTTGATGGTGTGATTTCGACTAAACCGCTCTATGTCTTCTGACGTTGTTTCCACTACTTGAGCATGTTACTATTCTCGAATTCCATGTGTGAATTGCTTTGACCAAAATGTGTGTTAACACGTTTGGCCCCTAGAACATATCTTGCTGACTGAAGGAAGATGTGTCCTGGATAATCCGAGAAATCCATGCTCCAAAGAAGTCCAGAAGTTTGTACCTGCAAGAAGATAAGATATATGATGCTAGCATAATTCCTACACGGCCTTACTAGAGTAAACCGTCCGCGTAGATGTTAAAGGAGTTCTAAGACAACCTTACCGGAATAATATGACCAAGGAAAAGCAATTAAGGTTCCAAGACGGCCTTACCGGAGTAAGACGACCTAGGAAAAGCAATGAAGGTACCAAGATGACCTTACAGGAGTAAGACGACCAAGGAAATGCTATGAGGGTCCACGACGGCCTTACCGGAGTAAGACGACTGAGGAGATGTCATGAGTATCCACGACGGCCTTACCGGAGTAAGACGACCGAGAAAATGCTAATGCGACTTTGTTTATACTGGACGGATCAAGTTAGGAGCCGGAGCTCAATGCGTATACTGGACGGATCCAGTTAAGAGCTGGAGCTCAATGTTTATACTGGATAGATCCAGTCAAGAGCCGGAGCGCGATGTTTATACTAGATGGATCCAGTTAAGAGCCGGAGCTCATCGATGATCTTTATTGATTCATGTAAGCTAACTGGCAGTTATTCTAACCCTGAACATAGTTCGGGACTATGGGTCGGTTCCGTGCGTGTAGGCCGATGTTACCGCGCTTATTACAAGGAGAGAAAACATAGAAGGGCGAGAAGTTGTCCGGAAACATAAAAACATGAACTGCGGACCGGAGTCTGGCAAATTGAAAAGATCCACTGAGTGGAATCAGTTAATAATTATCCCGTGATTTCTCAATCTAGGATCTTTCCCTCTCCGGGGAATAGGTGGTGGCAGTGCAGGTGTAGGCGTTGTAGGTTGAGTGACATACTCGGGTAGCTCTCCTCGTCTGACCCGATCCTCAATAAGGTCTCGCAAGTGTCTGCAGTCGTTAGCGTTGTGACCGTCTATGTCATGAAATATGCAATGCCTTCCAGAGCTGCATTGAGCTAGTGTTGGCTACCTCTTGGGACGCCTCGGATAGGAGGTGGCACCTCTTATGTCCATGTAAATGTTGCTCAGAGTGCCATTCAGTTCAGTATATCATGCATATTTGGGCCCTCTTCGGGGCTGAGTGTTACGGTCGTTCTTGACATCGACTTTTCCTTTGCCTTTTCCAGAATCAGATGGTTCTCCTTATCTAAGCGTGTTGATGTCGAGAATTTTATTCTCCGAGGTTGCATCTTCTTCCCGTAGAAATCTATCTGCTTGAAGGTAGAATTCGCCGAGATTTCCTGGTGGATCTCGGTATAGAGATTTCTTAAATTCCATGTTATCCAAGATGCCGAATACTGCTATCATCAGTACCATGGATGGTTCAGGGCGATCAACTGATGCTGCTGCAACATTTAATCTATCCAAGAATGAACGCAGAGTTTCTCTGGGCCTCTGCTTTATTGTAGTGAGCGACATGACGTTCTTGGGTCGAACGATGTGGACCCTAAACTGTTCAATAAAGCATGCGACCAGCATGTTCCAGCAATTGATTGATTCAGTTTCCAGTTGTCGAATCCACATAGTGACTATATCTGTCAGAAAGAGGGGAAAGCACTTTGCCATAACGTTTTCCGATGCCATTTGAACCTCCATGGGCCACTTGTTGTGCATCGGGTGCACGGTAGGATTTGTCCTGCCGTTATAGGGTTCCTATTGTGGAAGTTTGACATCTGGGGGATTGCGGAAATTTCTGATTTCCTGAGTGAAAGGAGTGTGGTTGACGTCATCCACGTCATTCTGATAAGTGCAGCATCTTCAGAGGCGTTCAATCAGATCTGCTAGACGATTTCCTTTGAAAAGTTATTGCAAACTTCCAAGATCAGAGCTGGTGCCCCCAGAGTTGAATGCGGAAGAAGGAAGCTGCCGGTGAGCCGTAGGGAGTGAGTTGTGGAGACTAGCTTGCGGTTCGAGGTGGCCGGCTAATGGGCCAGGTTCGAGGTGGTCTCCTCGTGGCTTGAGAGCGGCGACCCGATCAATTCGTGTGTCATGGAGGTCAAGAAATCTAGTTCGTGAGCCTGGGTCATGGAGATCTGTAGCTCGTGAGTCAAGAGGGGTGAGCCGATCAGGTCGTTGAGGTTGATCACGAACCGGTTGTTATTGAGGAGCGAGAGCTTGCAGTCCAGCATCCATCTGAGATGTAGCTGAAGTCGGTTGAGCCTGACCATTTACAAGAGCGAGGGGGTTGCCCTCGAGTCCAAGCGATGCGCGAGCCGCTTTAGTAGCCTCATTTTCGATGCGCTGTTCGTTGCCGCTCGACTTGCCATCCATCCGAGCGGAGAATCCATCGATCATCTCCTGTTGCTTCCTGAGGAGATCATCTTGCCTTGCCATTTGACCTCTCAATTCAGCGGGAACGCCGTCCATCTCATCTCTAGTTAAGTATTGCGAAGGATCTCCATGAGGGAAGCCTCCTGGCTCGCCTTGTTCCTTGCGCCTTCCGCGTCAGCATCCTCAGCATGAGGGAAAGTTCTAGTTTTCATCCATTAGAATGCCATTTATCCAAGCTAGAAGTTGAGGTTGTCGTGTGCCCCGCACCTGGCACGCCAAAATGTTAGACCAAAAAATGGCACTAACACCCAAATGCAGATCACTGATCACAGAATGCAGAAAATGATAAATAAGAGGAGACAACGAAGTTTTTATAGTGGTTCGGCTGTAGATGTAGCCTACGTCCACTTTATATGCTTTTATATACGATGGAATTACAAGAATGATTCCCACAACTTGTGAGAATTGGTAGTACAATGCTTAATTATCTTATGAAATTCTCACTAAACGCTCAAGTTTTAATGAGGAATGTGGCTTCTATGTTCAGCAATGCTTTGCTAGGACCAATGGTGGAAGCCGTAGAGAGGAATGGCCAAAAGATCCTTGAAAATGACTTTAAATGGTGTATTTGTAGCTGTTAGAGGGCTTATGGCAGGACTAGTTCGTGATGGGTCACATGGCACGCGATCTGGGAAAGTAGGAGCAGAAGTAGCCTTGAGAACAAGTCAACATCTACGCATATATAAAGAGGTCCAGGGGTCGATTCATGGTCATGTGGTCGGGTCATGATGTGGGCTCCATGAGCCCGAGTCTGGTCGCGAGCGTAGTGTCCACGGTCGAGTCGTGGACATGGGGTCGTGATAGTCAAGGTGTATCATGAGCTGGTTCATGAGGTAGTGGTCTACGAGCCATGGATGGGGGGCGAGCGGAGACTAGGGCGAACCATGGTAGGTCCCACGAGCTGAGAGTGTATCACGATCCGAGGAGGGTGCTCGAGCCATATTCCGAATTATTGATGTTTCGTCGCGTCATTCAAGTGAATGTCAGCCGATACCAGATTACATCAGTTCACCGAAATGGCCGTAACTTCCAAACCGTAAGTCCGTTTTAGCAAAATAAAAGCTCTACTTGAAGCTAATTCAGAGGGCTACAAGTGCTGTTGAGCTCAGCTACATAATTGCTGTTTTTGAGCCCAAAATAGATCGTCTGATAGGATTTTCGGGCCTGTTTATGTTGATGGTGCGATTTCGACCAAATCGCTCTATGTCTTCTGACGTTGTTTCCACTGCTTGAGCATGTTACTATTCTGGAATTCCATTTGTGACAGCTTTGACCAAAAGGTGTGTTAACACGTTTACCCCCCAGAATATATCTTGCTGATTAAAGGAAGATGTGTTCTGGATAATCCAAGAAATCCATGCTCCAAAGAAGTCCAGAAGTTTGTACCTGCAAGAAGATAAGATATATGATGCTAGAATAATTCCTAGACGGCCTTATCGGAGTAAATCATCGAGGGAGATGTTAAAGGAGTTCCAAGATGACCTTACCAGAGGAAGACGACCAAGGAAAAGCAATTTAGGTTCCAAGATGGCCTTATCGGAGTAAGACGACCTAGGAAAACAATGAAAGTTCCAAGAAGGCCTTACCGGAGTAAGATGACCAACGAAATGCTGTGAGGGTCCACGACAACCTTACCGGAGTAAGACGACCGAGGAGATACCATAAGTATCCACGACGGCCTTACCGGATTAAGACGACTGAGGAAATGCTAATGCGACTTTGTTTATACTGGACGGATCTAGTTAGGAGTCGGAGCTCAATGCTTATACTGGACTTATCTAGTCAAGAGCCGGAGCTCAATGTTTATATTGGACTGATCCAGTGAAGAGACGGAGCTCAATGTTTATACTGGACGGATCCAGTTAAGAGCCGAAACTCATCGATGATCTTAATTGATTCATGAAAGCTAAGTGGCAGTTATTCTAACCCTGAACATGACTGCAGACTACGGCCGTGACTATGGGCTGATGTTACCGTGCTTATTACATCTGGGGGATTGCGGAAATTCCTGATTTCCTGAGTGAAATGAGTGTGCTTGACGTCATCCACGTCATTCTGGTAAGTGCGGCCTCTTGAGAGGCATTCAATCAGATCTGTTAGCCGATTACCTTCGAAAAGTTGTTGCAAACTGCCAAGATCAGAGTTGGTTCCCCCAGCGTTGAATGCGGAAGAAGGAAGCTGCCGGCGAGCTGTTGGGAGTGAGTTGTGGAGACCAGCTCGCGGGTCGAGGCGGCCGGCTCATGTGCCAGGTTCGAGGTGGTCCCCTCGTGGCTCGAGAGTGGTGACCTGATCCGTTCATGAGTCATAGAGGTCGAGATAGTCGGTTCGTGAGCCAGGGTCATGGAGATCCGTGGCTCGTGAGTCAGGAGGGGCGAGCCGATCGGGTCGGTGAGGTTGATAATGAACCGGTTGTTGTTGAGAAGCGGGAGCCTGAAATCCAGCATCCGTTTGAACTGAAGCTGAAGTCGGTTGAGCCTGAACATTTCCAAGAGCGAGGGGGTTGTCCCCGAGTCCAGGCGATGCACGAGCCGCTTCAGTAGATTCATTTTCGATGCGTCGTTCGTTGCCACTCGGCCTGCCATCCATCCGACTGAAGAATCCATCGATCATCTCCTATTGCTTCCTAAGGAGATCATCTTGACTATCCGTTTGACCACTCAATTCAGCGAGAACGCCGTCCATCTCATCTCTAGTTGAGTATTGTGAAGGATCTCCATGATAGGAAGCCTCTTGGTTTGCCTTGTTCCTTGGGCCTTCAGCGTCAGCGTCCTCGGCATGAGAGGAAGTTTAGTTTTCTTCCTTTTGATTGCCATTTATCCAAGATGGAAGTTGAGGTTGTCGTGTGCCCCTACCTGGCACGCTAAAATGTTAGACCAAAAAATGGCACTAACACCCAAATGCAGACCACAGATCACAGAATGCAGAAAATGATAAATAAGAGGAGATGCACGGAGTTTTTATAGTGGTTCGGCTGTAGATGTAGCCTACGTCCACTTTATATGCTTTTATATACGATGGAGTTACAAGAATGATTCCCACAACTCATGAGAATTGGTAGTACAATGCTTAATTATCGTATTAAATCATCACTAAATGCTCAAGTTTTAATGAGGAATGTGGCTTCTATGTTCAGCAATGCTTTGCTAGGAGCAATGGTGGAAGCCGTAGAGAGGAATGGAAAAAATATCCTTGAAAATGCCTTCAAATGGTGTATTTATAGTTGTAGGAGGGCTTCTGGGAGGACCGGTTCGTGATGGGGCACGTGGCACCCTACCCGGGAAAGTAGGAGCAGAAGTAGCCTTGAGAACCAGTCAACATCTACACATGTATCAAGAGGTCCAGGGGTCGGTTCGTGGTCATGTGGTCGGGTCGTAATGTGGGCTCCACGAGTCGGGTTCTGTCTGCGAGCTTAGTGTCCACCATCGAGTCATGGTCATGGGGTCGTGATGGTCAAGGTGCACCACGAACTGGTTCATGAGGTAGTGGTCTACGAGCCATGGATGAGGGGCAAGCAAGGACTAGGGCGAACCATGGTGAGTCCCACGAGACGAGAGTGTATCACGATCCGAGAAGGGTGCTCGAGTCATATTCCGAGTTATTGATGTTTCGTCACGTCATTCAAAGTGATTGTCAGTCGATACCAGATTACATCGGTTCATGGAAATGGCCGTAACTTCCAGACCGTAAGTCTATTTTAGTCAAACGAAAACTCCACTTGAAGCTAATTCAGAGGGCTACAAGAGTTACTGAGTGTTAGATCCAAAATTGGGTGTAACACCCAAATTGTTCTAATCTGCAGAGATCAATATCAGAAAAAATGCAAGAAAAGCAGAAAAGACACAAGGTTTATAGTGGTTCGGCGTTAATGAGCCTACGTCCACTTTATATCAATGATTATGCTTAAGATTTGAGTACAACCAATGATTTATCTCTCAACCTCACTTTTACAACTTTTATTCACTCAGTAAATTCAAGATAACTCTGAATAGAAATAATGGAGATATGATAATGGTGGAATCAGAGCTCTGAATTGCCAAAAGATCCTAAAAAATGGCAAATTTACGACTATTTATAGCTGATTTCTTCAGGCGGATCGTGGTCATACGTGTCACAAATCCCGATGATCTCAAACTGGTTCGTAGCCTGATGGAGGAATGGTCAAAATGGCAGTTATGGACAGGTGGCATAAGATCCTTCATCTTCGGATCATGGATGACTTGGTCGTGGCCTTCATCCCTCAGCTTCAGGGATCGGATCGTGGGATTCTTGAGAGGACAGATCGGGTCGCGGTAGAGATCCACGATCGGGGGTGGAGCAATTGTGTCACGATCCATCAAGGCTCGGTGACCGCGATCGGGGTTTCATGGCTTTTACGAGTAAATCATAGTTGTGAACATACATGTGAATCTTGGTGGCTTGATCCAGAAGCTAGTCAACATTTTGCCCCCTCGAAGTATGTTTTATCGAGGATGGAACATGCTTCGAAATTACTGAGCCATCTTTTCACAAAGCGACGTGAACCAGTGATCGTATCTGCCTGAAATTTCGTACTGCTTTAGGAGGTTGCACCTCTTGGCTAGTATAAATGTTAAGTTAATTCTCCGGTTACCTCTTTATTTATCAGGTAACTCTCATGATCTCAAATTCCAGAGGATACGAAAATCAACTCATCAGGTACGTTCTTAGATCCTTGCAAGTATTTTCATTCTTTTTACTTCGCGACCCTTCTCGAGTCCAGATCGTTGGAATTTCATACAGTTCATGACCAGGGTAGGCGTTACGGGTCGACTAAGTGAGAGGACTGCAACCGAAGCTTCAATGGGCCTTCTTTAACACTTGTAGCCTGTGGGCTTCGTGGAACGAGTCACGACAAAAAGAGGGAATACGAAGGGACTTCTGGTTGGGCTATATAACCCACTCTGTCTTCCTTCCTTTGCCCTCTCTCTTTCTCGCTCTATTCTTGCCGCCGCCTGCCTTTCCTTCTTCTCAAAAAACCCTAACCATGAATTTTCGGAAAACACATTCATCCCCTAACTTAAAAAAGGTAACTGTGCTAACAATGCTATCATGTAATTACTTTTTCGTTTCTCTTGTGTTTTTTACTGGTTTAAAAGGAAAAGATGGCGGAGTTTTGTGGTATTCAAGGTTTTGGGGTCGACGATGGTGTCATGGGTTTAATTGCTTGAGTTCGTGGATGGAGAGGAGAAGAGGGGGACGAAAGAACAGGCTGGGTCGGTTCGTGATCAAGCCATGGCTCGGGTTGCGGAGACAGCAGGAGCAGAGGGGAAATGGAAGCGCAGTTCTGGACAATGGATCGGATCGTGGTAATGAGGGAGCATCGGTTCATGGAAAATGGGGAGTGAGGTGGATCGTGAGGGATCTATCGCGATCCGTTCAAGTAAAGCACAATGGGTCAAGAGGTTCAGCGTTCCACGATCCATTGTTCTTCCATGAGCTGGTGTTTTTCTACGAGTCTGCTCCTGCTTCACGAACCAGCGATGCGGCACGATTCTGACCTCATCTCACGATCCGGTTTGATGATCGATCCAATGCGCATACTGGCATACAATGTACCTCTAATAAACCAATTGATAGTTAGGTTAGAGCCTTCGAGATGAACTTTCTGGACTGAGCGACTTGACTTGATGGCATATAACGACCAATATCCTGTTTATTTAACTAACTTCGTGCTTTTCTTATATGTACGCACAGGCACACATTGCACTTACACATACGGGGAAAGGGTAACTTGTGTTCTAATTTTTACTCGCCAACACAACTATGTCAGATAAACAAGTGACTGAGACACTAAACGAAGGTACCGAATAAAAGATATCAGTACATCATGGCCCTGATGTGCCGCCCTTAGATTCAGATGGGGAAAAATCTGACCCTGATTACGAGACGGATACCGATATAGAGTAAATGATTTCTGAGAGCACATCCCTTGAAGATGAGGGTGATCGAGCTCCTGACGAAATCCCGGGTGTTAAGGAAATAGAGAAGCTCACTGATTCTCTACCTTCCAAATTAGACGATATAAAACTTAAGAAGATATGCTTAAGACATGGAATTCCCTGGGACAATTTGAAAACTCCAGAAAGCGAAGATAGACCTCATTCTGCCCCAGAGGGGTACACGACTTTTAGTCGACTCATGTGCTGGGTAGGAGCTATTCCTCCCTTCCCTCCACTTGTTGTTGATCTCTTAAGACAATTACACATTGCCCCTATGCAACTCCATCTGAATGCCTATGCGGCTCCGTATACTCTGTATATTGCTTATACGGAGATTCTATAGACCGAACTTACCCTAAAAGATCTGAAATTCTATTACCATTTCAAGCATCGTTCCGCAGGGGCTCCCAATTTTTCTTTCTTTGAATCAGTTGACAACAGAAAAGTTGTGACGGATGGTTATAGTAATATAGGGGATATCAAATCTGACTGGTTCTATATAAAACATCAAGCTGGATGTGCGAGGAAGTGGCTACAAGCAAGTATGTTTCCAACTTTTCCGCGTTTACTTTGAATGCATAATTTCAGTGCTAATGTGCCATTTTGTTCCATACAGATCACAACTTTGAGAGAACGGAAGGTTCGATATATGAAGACCAAATGTCCCGCCTTCTCAAAAGTAACTCATATTTCTTAAGGATAAGAAATGTATCACCGACGAGAATCTTCACAAACACCGTCTTATAGATATAAGATTCGGACATGGAGCGGATGGCAAACCTTACAAGTATACGCCTCCGTCTGAGGGAGAAGGGACTCCTCAAGCCGTAGAGACAACCAACGTTCGCAAGAGTCCTTCGTCGATGATCAATTAGGATAATGAAGATTTAAACATATACAAAGGAGACGAGGGGCAAGCTGACGAGCCAAAGGAGGTCCCGACCTCTGAGGGGCAGTCTCCCTTAAAAACTTCATCATCGGTTGAGTCTGTCGCTCAGGATGAGTTAACGGAGGAACAGATACTCGGGGAATTGAATAAGATTCCTTTACCAGACGATATCTATACTCAGGAAGATTTTGGAGGGGAACCAATTTTTCCTATCTCTGAGAAAATGAATGCTCCAGTTGGAGAAAAAGGAGTCACACAAACGAGCCTAACTCTTGGCCCTGGTCTGTTAAAGGGGGATTTCACGGGATGCACAAATCGCATGCACCATTTATCATAACACTCTTATACCACTAACATTCACAGTTTTAACATGCATCGGTTTCTTTTGCAGGGGAAATGCCTCGTAAACGGTCTTATTCTTATCGTTCGCTTCGTGAGGGCACACCAAGTCTCCTTCCAAATCCCGAGCATGTTCGTAGTGATAGTCGGGGAAGAGATAAACATCGGCCCCGGGATTCTCATCAATCTTATTCTACACGATCTCGATCTCCATCCAAATAAGGTTCTGGAAAGTCTCACAGTCGTCCATCGCGACCGGTTGGGGGTAAGCAACTTCCTAGAGATTTGACTCCTCCGAGACGTATGCCTTCTCACATCCAGTTTTCTAAAAAACACCATGAGCCAGAGAAAAAAAAAAGATGAGGGCAGGATCGTGGAGAAGGGGAAGGCATCTCTTGTTTCCTCTAGTGAGAACGGCTTGGATACCACCGCTGCATAGAATATTGTTCCTAATTCTGAAATTCAGGCCAGGGTAGAGCGCTTGCGAAAGCAATTCCCTTATATATTTTTTGAGAGGATGATGTTCGTCTCGGATCTTGAACCGGTCCCCAAGGATTGGGACACAGAGGTGATAGGTTACATATGCCATAAGGCTAAACAATATGGGGTAATGAAGAGGCATGTCGTTCATCTTTCAGATGTCATCCGTCACCTAGAAACAGACGCGGCCATGTCCCGAGTGAAAATTGAGAATGATGTTAGGGCTAGGAGCAAAATGGAAAAAGAACCAGAGGATGCATAAGCCCAACTAGCTTTAGCTCGGCGAGATGCAGAGAATTACAGGTCTGAGCTGGAAAGTGCTAGGGAGTGTTTTCGCATTGAGCTTGATTCAAACAGCCAGGAACGGGTGGCTCTGAGGAAGGAAGTGGAAGATCTTACAGCAATTAACACTGAACTGAAAACAGCACAGGAACGCTTTGCTACTGAGAAAGCTGCCTGGGAGAAAGACAGGGCGAGCTTAAAAGACGACCTCGCTCTTGCCAAAAAAGAAAAAGGGGTTTTAAATGATCAACTTGTCCAAGCTGAGGAGTGTGCAGCTCTTGCTGAAAGTAACTCCAATAATGTTCTTGAATCAACCACTACTGCTGCTGATAAGCACGCTGAAAAAGAGAAATAGATAGTTATTTTCGAGGAACTATTGTTCGAGTTCTTTGGTCAAGTCATCAAGACTTGAGACATCTCTTGGATTCCGGACTATCATGTTACTCTGGCCAATGTATGGGATGCAATTGTCGAAGGCAAGAAGCGGCGGTTGATGGTCGACGAGATTGATGAAAACCAGCTGATGTAGAACTTTCTCAGAGGTGAAGAACCCGAGGCTTTGGAGAAAGGCAGCGCCTAATCCATGAAGAGATCGAGAGGGAGAAGATTAAGCTCAAGGGCAAGGATAAGATTGACGAAGGCTCGATCTCGGTAGTGGAGCCTAAAACCTCTGAAGTTGAGGAATATAACCCTGATGATCCGTTGACTCCCTTGGCTCCAACCCCTCCAGTTGTCGGAGCCACCATTACAAATCTGGGCGATGAGTCGGCTGAAGGTATCTCCATGTTCTCTCCACAATTCATCAAAGCAATCGTAGCTTTTCGTCATCTCACGGGACAGACAACCGATATGGCCACATCTTCTCCCGATTCACTAACATTTGCTTCTCATGGTGTAGGTATCAAACCGGTCGAGAAAGATGCAGACGAGAAGGTAGTGGCAGAGAAAGTTGATGTCCCCTCGGGCACTGATGTTGAATTTTCTGAGATTCCAAAGCAAACCGAGTGTACAACAAGTTAGAAAGTCATTGAAACACCCGTGGAATCCGGCACCGGCGCTCCTGCGGACGCTGAGGTTATTGCGGCTTTGCAAGACACAGATGGTGGTCACGGTGATGAGGAAGATGAAGTTGTCATCACAGATGAGGCCAAGGATGATGATAGTGTAACCTTGGCTGACATGCGGGCTAGGAAAGAAAAGCAGTTGGTTCTTAAGAAGGGGGAATAGGACCCTGTGTACGTGCCCCCTATCTCCGAAGTCGACCCCAAAACTGGGTTGGTTATAAGATTCTCTTCCAAATTAATAACTACTCAGCTTGCCTCCGTGCCTTCTAGTTCTCCCCCGAAGTCTCTTGTTGATAAGAGAAAGAGGAAGAAGAGTGACAGCTTTGATGCTGAAAAAGAAGAGTTGGAGAAACAGAAGAAGAAAAAGAAGTCAAAGTCGTCTCCCAAGCGTAAATAGAATGCACTTATTGGCTCATATTTTTGCTTTTAGGCTTTCTGCTGGCCAAAAAATGTAGTTGTGATAGTGACCCTCACTTTTGTTTAGCTTCTTGTTCTTGTAAACATGCTTTTAGTGAATGAAAATCTATTTCTTTTACACCATTGTGTACCTGCAAGTTTACCATGTTTGTAGAGTTTATTATCCTGAATCACAAAATTTTAAAATAATCGTAACCGAAACAATCGTAACTAAATACTGAAGTCATGAATGATAATCATTGAAAAGTTCGTGTACTAAGTAAATGTGTAGTGTTCTCGAATGCAAAGTGTCGTATGCATATGCCCCCAATCAATCATTAATATGGTGCCTGGCCAGGGCTTATTGAGGATTGATTATAGTCATATATGTGCTACCCCCATTCCCGGAAATGAGGGGTTCGGGCCCCCTTTTTCACTTTTGTCCCCACTCGTGTGGTGGGGTAGGAGCCTTTGAGTGGCATATGTCACTATGCCTTTATGCTCTCCCGATCCCTTAGCGGGATAAGATTTCTTGTGGCGCTAAGTCTCTAGCACCTTTATACTATCCCGATCCTTCAGCGTGTTAGAGTTCGAGTGGCGCTAAGTCTCTAGCACCTTTATACTCTCCTGATCCTTCAGCGGGTTAGAGTTCGAGTGGCACTAAGTCTCTAGCACCTTTATACTCTCCCGATCCTTCAACAGGTTAGAGTTCGAGCTTGATTCTTGGTCGGCTCACCGATCCTTTAGTGGGGAAGAAGTTCTGGGGGCGCTAAGTCTCTAACGCCTTTATACTCTCCCAATCCTTCAGCGGGTTAGAGTGTTATCAAGGCATTTTTATTGCGGTGCACCTGAATGCCTTGGGGACGTCATTTTTGCGTCCTTTATACTCTCTCCCTAATCTCGAGAGTTAAAGTGCAAGCAGTAGTGTGATTTATCTCACCGCACCTTTTGGAGCTTTCGTTGTCGTCTCCTGATCTAATAGATGGCGTTTTGAATTAGGTATATTTTGATCGCTGCCTAGCTTAAAACAAATCTCGAAATGGTAATGATATATTTTAATTAAAATAAAAAAGAAGACAAGAAATAGTGCAGAAAATGTAAATGACACGCGATATTTTTATAGTGGTTCGGTCGAATCATGACCTACGTCCACTTTATAATATTTTGTTCAAGTAACCAGACTGTTCTAGGCAAGTCGAGCCTTCTTACATGGTCCTAAAAACAAAAGAGTAAAACTGACAATTTCATGTCAGATAAGGCTGCAAATGCCGGGCATTCGACACTCTGGGGATTTCATCTCCATCCACGGTTGCTAGCTTGAAGGTTCCATTATCAAGCCTTCGTAAAATGGAGTACGGTCCTTCCCATTTCGGGCCAATATGTACTGGGGGTGGAAAGACGCGCTTCAGAACCAAGTCTCTCGGTTCGAAGGTTCAAGCTTGGACTTTCTTATTGTAATACCGAGCAACTTGTTGCTTGTGCCTCAAGGCGCGTAAATCGGCTTCATCCCTCTTTTCTTCAATCGTGTCTAAAGACTCAAGGAGCGGCTCATTGTTGGTCATCGGATCATAATAAGTGGTTCGATGAGTTGGTACTTCCAACTCGACCGGAATGACCACTTCAGCTCCAAAAGCAAGGGAAAACGGGGTGTGACCCGTCACCGACTTGTACGCTGTCCTATAGGCCCATAGTGCCAAGGGTAATTCATCAACCAACATGTCATTGGCCCGCTTCAATCTTTTCTTTAGAATGGATTTAATCACCTTGTTTGCCTCTTCGACTTGCGGATGTGCCACAGAGGTGTATCTTTTCTCGATATGATACTTCTGACAGGAATCTCGAAACTCGGTACTGTCAAATTGGGTTCCATTAGCGGTTATAATGACTTTTGGAATCCCAAACTGGCATATAATGTTCTTGACAAAAAAATTGATCACTCGCTTGGTTGTGATAGTGGTCAATGGCTCTGCTTCTACCCATTTAGTGAAATAACCCACAGCCACAATAGCGAACTTTGCTCCGACCTTTGCTATGGGAAGGCTCCCAATAATGTCAATCCCCCACATAGCAAAAGGCCACGGGCTTGTCATTGTCCTCAACTGGCTAGGTGGCGCCCTAGGTTTCTTGGAAAATTTCTGACAAGCGTCACAACATCGTGCATACTTGGCTGCATCCTTGTTTATGGTAGGCCAGAAATAGCCATACCGCAATATCTTCTTTGCCAGCGTTTGCCCTCCAATGTGATCGCCAAATTCGCCTTCGTTGACCTCTTTCAGCACATGCTTGATGTCATCATGGTTGATGCACCGGAGGGGGGCATTGAGAAACCTTGTCTGTATAGGACATTGCCTTGCAACACATATCGGGAAGCTTTTTGTATAACTGCACGCCTCTCACTTTTCTTCATTGGAAGCATTCCATTTATCAAAAATTTCTTTAGAGGGTTCATCCATGACTCCCTCTCAGGTTCAATCTCTTGTACCGGATCAACTTCCATCTGATCTATGCTAGGAGACTGTAGTACTTCAATTGGGCCCAGCTTCGTATCTTGAGGATTATCTGAACTAGCCATTTTCGCTAACTTGTCTGCCTTTTGATTCTCTGTTCGGCGAATATGGGATATGCTATTGTGGTCCAAACCACTCATCAACTTCTTCACTTTTCCCAAGTATGATATCAGCCTTGGACTCTTGGCCTGAAACTTTCCAGTTACCTGGTTTATAACTATCTTAGAATCGCAAAAGATGTCTAGCTTCGTGATATCCAATTACTTTGCGAGTTCCAGCCCAGCAATTAGAGCTTCGTACTCGGAGTCGTTATTAGAGGCGTGAAACTCCAGTCTAAGAGCGTAATATATTAGTCGTTTCTCTGGAGTTTCGAGAACCGCTCCAGTGCTAGATCGTCTGTCATTTTTGGCTCCATCAGTGTATAGTTTCCACGCATTAGGGTCAAGGAGTAGCTTTGGAGGATCATCCTCTTCAGTTACTACATCGTCTTCTGGGATGGTGAACTCTACTATAAATTCTGCAGGTGCCTTCCCTCTTATCGACCTTCGGGTTGGAAGTTCAGGTCGAATTGACTCAACTCGATGTTCCATTTGAGCAACCTTCTTAATGCTTCTGGCCTTTGCAGAACTTGCTTTAGTGGGTGATCGACGTACAGGGGATGAGCCTGGAAGTAGTGGAAAAGTTTTCTAGATGCAATTAGTAAGCTATATGCCAGCTTTTCTATTTTTGAATAATTCCATTCTGCGGCCGCCAATTTCTTACTCACAAAGTACACTGGTCTTTGTACCTTATCCTCTTCTCTTACCAAAGCCGAACTGATTGCGAGAGATGACACTGCCAAGTACACAAATAAATCCTCGTGATCCACGGGCTTAAACAGTATTTGGGGTCTTTCTAGATGGTTCAACAGATTCTGGAATGCTTATATACAATCAGGAGTCCATTTAAAGTTGCGCTTGCCTCGCTTTATCAGCTCGAAAAACGGGACACATTTATCTGTAGCTTTGGAGATGAACCTACTCAGCGTCGCCGCCTTTCCAGCGAGGCTTTGGACAACCTTAATCTGCTTTGGTTCTTGGATATTTCGAATTGCTATAATTTGATCTAGATTGATTTCGATTCCACGCGAGCTGACGATGAATCCTAGGAATTTTCCAAATGCTACCCCAAATGAACATTTCAAAGGATTCGGTGTCATCCCATATTTCCGGGGAATCCCAAACATCTCTGCCAAATCAGTAGTATGGTCGGATGATTGTCTGGACTTTACGAACATGTCGTCAACGTATACTTCCATCGTTTTCCCGATTTGGTTGTAGAACATTCTATTCACCAATCGTTGATATGTAGCACCGGCATTCTTCAAACAGAAAGGCATCACCACATAGCAGTATAATCTCAAATCTGTAATGAAGCTGGTATGCTCTTGGTCTGGGACGTGCATGGGGATTTAATTGTACCTTGAGTATGCATCCATAAAAGAAAGAAGTTCATGACCCGCGGTTGAATCTACCAACTGATCGATTCGAGGTAACGAAAAGTTGTCCTTTGGGCAGGCTTTGTTTAGATCTGAGAAGTCGATGCATGTACGCCACTTTCCATTGGCCTTTTTAACCAAAACCGGGTTTGAAATCCAGTCAGGGTATGTTGAATCTTTAATAAATCCATTACTCCTCAGCTTTTCGACTTCTTCCTTCAAGGTGGCAGACCTCTCTGGGTCAAGCATTCGCCTTTTCTGTTTGACAGGAGGATGTTTCGGGTTGATGCTTAACGAATGACTCATAATTGAGGGAGATATTCCACACATGTCTGCATGGGTCCAGGCGAATACATCCAAGTTAGCTTTCAGGAAATTTATTAATTCTTTGGCTCGAACAGGATCCAACTGGGAGCCAATCTTCAGGACCTTCTCTGGGTCACTATCATCGATTGGTACATCCACAATCGCTTCATTGGGAGTCACCATTCTGCTCCCAGGCTCTTCATCCTCTATGGGATCTATGTCCTTAGGAAACTCTCTGGGTGACCCTCCCGGAGGTATCTTCTTTAGTTGCTACGATGATTCCTCCCTCAGAGTGGAAGAACCACCTTTTGTTTCTACATCTTTCCCTTTGCAGAGCTATTTTAACTCTGCAATGTAGCATGTTCGTGCAACAACTTGATCTCCTCTGACTATGCTTATGTCAGCATCCATTGGGAACTTCAACAACAGGCACCAGGTTGCAATGTAGGCCCTGAATTTGGCTAGGGCTGGCCGGCCCAAAAAGGCATTGTACGGAGACTCAATGTCCAGGACTACAAAAGGGAGAATTCTCACTCTCTGGCGTTCTCCTTCCCCAAGGGTTACTGAAAATTGCACGTATCCCATTGGAACGGTCAAGGCTCCATTAAATCCATGTATCAACCCTCGCATGGTTTCAAATCCTTTGGCTCGAGTTTCATTTGGTCGAATGTTTTCTTGAACAGAATGTTGACCGAACTCCCGTTATCCACTAAAACTTTATGAACTATAGCTGGACCGATGGTGACGGTGATCACTAATGGGTCTTCAGTTGGGGAGTGAGCCCCAATACTCTCTCGCTCGCGAAATTTGACGTCGTCAGACATCGTCTTTTGTTGCTTAACCGGAGCGTTATCCTTGGGGTTGCTACATCCCCCACTTCAAAATGATGTTTAGCTGCATTCGTGTACTGATCCATAGATCTGAAACTGTTCCCTGCCAGATGAAGCCCACCAACTATGTTGGGCAGCAGGTTGGCTTTGGTTCGAGGCTTGTACGGCTTGCCCTTATCCCTAGGAGTCACCTTATATTCATCAAGCTTTCCTTCTCGGAGCGGTTTTTCAATCACATCTCTCAAATGACGACATTCGTTTGTGGAATAACCATGAACCTGATGAAAAAGACAGAATTTCCCAGTTTCACGCTCTTTTTCCGTAGATTCTCTCAGAGGAGGCCTTTTGTATTGGACGACATTACATGTATCCAGGAAGATGTTTTCCAACTTATCATTTAAAGCTGTGAAGCTCTCAAATGGTCTGGGCCGGGATCTTCTCTGAGAGTCATTTCCTCGATTTCTCTTCCGATTATTGTTATTACTATTCCCCGATTAGCGACCATTGCCTTGATTCTTGTTCCCGATATTAACTTCAACTTTTCCTGAGCTATCTCCCGTTTGCTTAATGGCCACATTACTTGGGATATCCTCCTTATCAGCAGCCTTCCTCTTTCGGTTGGCGTAAATTTCCTCTCGACGCATGCTGATGTCGGCCTTTTCGTAAAATATCTCTCTGCTTAACGGTGGTTTACCGGGCACGTATCTTCCAAACTCAATATCCTTATCCACTCCGTCAATCAGAGCCATCAAAACAGTTTTTTTATGGGGATCTCTAACCTCCGTGACTGCTAAATTGAAGCGATCTAAATAGGACCTCAAAGATTCGTCCAGAGGTTGCTTGATGAGGGACAACTCAATGACATTCTTAGATCTCTGGGTATGTAATCGGAACTGATTTACAAACTGTTCACTTAATTCACTGAAACTGGAGATCGATCACGCTGGCAAACGAGGGAACCACATTAACACTGTATCCTCCAAGAATGTCGGGAATGCCTTACACTTCATGGCATCAGAAGCGGCAGCTGCATTCATGTACCATGAATATCTCATCAGATGCTGGACTGGATCAGCCTTTACCGCATAACGGTTCGTGGATGACATGTTAAATTTCCTTAGGAATCGAACCTCTAAAATGTCATCTGTAAAAGGCGAGCGACTACGGCCTGTACCCCAATCTTCGGTTCTTTGTCCGCGACTTTCCACCATCATTTTTCTAATCATGGCTTCGACATCCACATGGGTCAGAGTGGATTCGGGATCAGCACTTCTTGCTCGGCGAGCCCCACTAGCATTTCTTTGACGTGTTGCTGCAAGGTCTGAGTCATGGACAGAATTCCCTTGCCCCATATTGCCGCGATCAGTCGCGCGACGAGCAGGAGGAACCGAACGATTCTGAGCAGGATCAATAACACCTTCATTCCTAGGCGGCTGGACGAGCTCATTTAAGTTACGGTTATTGGTTTCCAGATTAAGCACTTCTATATTCTCAACCCTTTCCAATGGAGGCCATCACCGGTTTCTTCGAGGTTCTTCAGACGAGGATGTGTGTTCCGAGAATAAAGGGTGAGCTAGATGTGGCGAAACCTGCCTTTGAATATCGTCAATTCGTCTGCCTAAGGCAGTAATATTCTGACGCAGCAACGAGCTCTCCTGCATTTGAGCGGCCAATTCATCAGTTTGCCTGTCCAATGCTTCAAGTATCCGAGTCAGATGACCTTTGGTAACTAGAGCAGAAGGGTCGAACAGGTCATCTTCATCTTCTCTTATACGCAAGGAACTCCAACCAGGTTGAGCAGAAGTACCAGCACGAGCGAAACGAGACATAATTTCCTTCCCAAGTCAGGTAGTAGCCTGATTGTTAGTTTGGATCGTGGTCCTCCTAGGCTGGTGGCTCGTGGTACCCTCTTGACATCGGTTCATGGTGATAGGGGCAGGAGGGATCGTGGCGTGGTCCTGCGATCGGGTCGTAACTCCTTCAGCTGCCTGGTTCGTTACATCATCACCGGTTCGGATCGCCCCTACATTACCACGATCCGGGAGCTCTTCTTTGACCTGCTCATGCATGCTTTCTTCAATTGCTTCGTTTGCAGCTTCATTCACCTGCGAAGCTTGTACTTTTATTTGACTTCTATCTAGCCATGATATCTGAGCTTTACTGAAATCTTCAAAAATCGAAACAGTGGACTTCTGGACTGTTTTCTTTGGACTTGACTATCCAAACAATAGAACTACAATCCAATATGTTGATACTTCAGTTCTCAGTAAAAGCACCAAAATGTTAGATCCAAAATTGGGTCTAACACCCAAATTGTTCTAATCTGCAGAGATCAATATCAGAAAAAATGCAAGAAAACAGAAAAGACACAAGGTTTATAGTGGTTCGGCGTTAATGAGCCTACGTTCGCTTTATATCAATGATTATACTTAAGATTCGAGTGCAACAAATGATTTATCTCTCAACCTTACTTTTACAATGTTCATTCACTTAGTAAATTCAAGATAACTCTAAATAGAAATAATGGAGATATGATAATGGTGGAATCAGAGCTCCGAATTGCCAAAAGATCCTGAAAAATGCCAAATCTAGGACTATTTTTAGCTGATTTCTTCAGGCAGATCATGGTCATACGTGTCACAAATTCCGATGATCTCGGACTGGTTCGAAGCCTGATGGAGAAATGGTCAAAATGACAGTTATGGACAGGTGGCATAAGATCCTTCATCTTCGGATCATGGATGACTTGGTCGTGGCCTTCATCCCTTAGCTTCAGGGATCAGATCGTGGGACTCTTGATAGGATGGATCGGGTCGCGGTAGAGATCCATGATCGGGGGTGGAGCAATTGTGTCATGATCCATCAAGGCTCGGTGACCGCGATCGGGGTTTCCTGGCTCCTACGAGTAAAACCTAGTAGTGAACATACATGTGAATCTTGGTGGCTTGATCAAGAAGCTAGCCAACACTGAGCTCACTCCGTAATTTCTATTTTTGGGCCCAAAAGAAGTCGACTGATAGGAGTTTCGAGCCTATTTATGTTGATGGTGCGATTTCGAGCAAATCGCTCTATGTCTTCTGACGTTGTATCCACTGCTTGAGCATGTTACTATTCTGGAATTCCATTTGTGACAGCTTCGACCAAAAGGTGTGTTAACAGGTTTACCCCCTAGAACATATCTTGCTGACTAAAGGAAGATGTGTTCTGGATAATCCAAGAAATCCATGCTCCAAAGATGTCCATAAGTTTGCACCTGTAAGAAGGTAAGATATATGATGCAAGAATAATTCCTAGACGGCCTTACCGGAGTAAACCATCCGAGGAGATGTTAAAGGAGTTCCAAGACAGCCTTACCGGAGTAAGACGACTAAGGAAAAGCAATTAAGGTTCCAAGACGGCCTTACCAGAGTAAGACGACCTAGGAAAAGCAATGAAGGTTCCAAGAAGGCCTTACAGGAGAATGACGACCAAGGAAATGCTATGAGGGTCCACGACGGCCTTACCAGAGTAAGATGACCTAGCAGATGCCATGAGTATCCACGATGGCCTTACCGAAGTAAGGCGACTGAGGAAATGCTAATCCGACTTTGTTTATACTGGACGGATCCAGTTAGGACCCGGAGCTCAATGCTTATACTGGACGGATCCAGTTAAGAGCCAGAGCTCAATGTTTATACTGGACAGATCCGTTTAAGAGCCGGAGCTCAATGTTTATACTGGACGGATCCAGTTAAGAGCCAGAGCTCATCGATGATCTTTATTGATTCATTAAAGCTAAGTGGCAGTTATTCTAACCCTGAACACGACTAGAGGGTACAAGCCGGTTCTGTGCGTGTGGGTCGATGTTACCGCGCTTATTTCATGTAGAGAAAAGAAAAAAGGTCAAGAAGTCGTTCGAAAGCATAAGAACATTGACTGTCGACCAGAGTCCGGCAAACTGAAGAGATCGACTAAGTGGAATCAGTTAATTATAATCCCGTGATTGCTCGTTCCAGGATCGTTCCCTCTCTGGGGAATATGTGGTGGAAGCGCAGGTATAGGCATTGTTGGTCAAGTGACATACTCGGATATCTCTCCTCGTCTGACCCGATCCTCAATAAGGTCTCGCAAGTGTCTGCAGTCGTCAGCATTGTGACCGTCTATGTCATGAAATATACAATTCCTTCCAGAGTTGTGTTGAGCTAGTGTTGACTCCCTCTTGGGAGGCCTCGGATAGGAGGTGGCACCTCCTTTGTCTATGTAAATGTTGCTCAGAGTGTCATTCAGTTAAGTGTATCTTTCATATTTGGGCCCTCTCCGGGGCTGAGTGTTACGGTCATTCTTGACATCGAATTTTCCATTGCCTTTTCCAGAATCAGACGGTTCTCTATCTTTAAGCATGTCGACGTTGAGAATTTTATTCTCCGAGGTTGCATCTTCTTCCCGTAGAAATCTATCTACTTCAAGGTAGAATTCGCCGAGATTTCCTGGTGGATCTCGGTTCAAATATTTCTTGAATTCCGTGTTATCCAAGATGTCAGATATTGGTGCCATCAGCACCATTGATGGTTCCGGGCGATCAACTGATGCTACTGCAACATTGAATCTATCCAGGAACAAACGCAGAGTTTCTCTGGGCCTCTGCTTTATTGTAGTGAGCGACATGACATTCTTGGGTCACGCGATGTGGACCCTAAACTGTTCAATAAAGCGTGCGATCAGCATGTTCCAGCTATTAATCGATTCAGTTTCTAGCTGCCGAATCCAAATAGCGGCTATATCTGTCAGAAAGAGTGGAAAGCACTTTGCCAAGACGTTTTCCGATGCCTTTTGAACCTTCATGTGCTGTTTATAGAGCATCTGGTGCACTGTAAGTTCTGTCCTGCCGTTATAGGGCTCCTGTTGTGGAAGTTTGAAATCTGGGGGATTGTGGGAATTCCCGGTTTCCTGAGTGAAAGGAGTGTGGTTGACATCATCCACGTCATCCTTCGAAAAGTTGTTGCAAACTTCCAAGATCAGAGTTGGTGCCCCCAGCGTTGAATGCGGAAGAAGGAAGCTGTCGGTGAGCTGTTGGGAGTGAGTTGTGGAGATCAGCTCGCGGTTCGAGGTGGCCGGCTCATGTGCCAGGTTCGTGGTGATCTCCTCATGGCTAGAGATGGGAAACCCGATCCGTTCGTGAGTCATGGTGGTAAAGAAAGCCAGTTCGTGAGCCTGGGTCGTGGAGATCTATGGCTCGTGAGTCAGAAGGGGCGAGCCAATCGGGTCATTGAGGTTGATCACGCACCGGTTGTTGTTGAGAAGCGGGAGCTTTCAATCCAGTATCCGTCTGAACTGGAGCTGAAGTCGGTTGAGCCTGACCATTTCCAAGTGCGAGGGGGTTGCTCCCGAGTCCAAGCGATGCATGAGCCGCATCAGTAGTTTCATTTTCCATGTGTTGTTCGTTGCCGCTCGGCCTGCCATCCATCCGAGCGAAGAATCGATCGATCATCTCCTGTTGCTTCCTGAGGAGATCATCTTGCCTTGCCATTTGACATCTCAATTCAGTGAGAACGCCGTCCATCTCATCTCTAGTTAAGTATTGCGAAGGATCTCCATGAGAGGAAGCCTCCTGGCTTGCCTCGTTCCTTGCGCATTCAGCGTCAGCATCTTCGGCATGAGAGGAAGTTCCAGTTTTCTTCTTTTTGATTTCCATTTATCCAAGCTAGAAGTTGAGGTTGTCGTGTGTCCCCTACCTGGCATGCCAAAATGTTAGACCAAAAAATGGCACTAACACCCAAATGCAGATCACAGATCACAGAATGCAGAAAATGATAAACAATAGGAGACACATGAAGTTTTTATTGTGGTTCGGCTGTAGATGTAGCCTACGTACACTTTATATGCTTTTTTATATGATGGAATTACAAGAATGATTCCCACAACTCGTGAGAATTGGTAGTACAATGCTTAATTGTCTTATGAAATCCTCACTAAACGCTCAAGTTTTAATGAGGAATGCTGCTTCTATGTTCAACAATGCTTTGCTAGGAACAACGGTGGAAGCCGTAGAGAGGAATGGCCAAAAGAACCTTGAAAATGCCCTCAAATGGTGTATTTATAGCTGGAAGAGAGCTTCTGGGAGGACCGGTTCGTGATGAGGCACGTGGCACCCGATCCGGGAAAGTAGGAGTAGAAGTAGCCTTGACAATAGGTCAACATCTACGCGTGTATCAAGAGGTCCAGGGGTCGGTTCGTGGTCATGTGGTCGGGTCGAGATGTGGGTTCCACAACCCGGGGTCTGGTCACAAGCTTAGTGTCCACGGTCAAGTCGTGGTCATGGGGTCGTGATGGTTAAGGTGCACCACGAGCTGGTTCATGAGGTAGTGGTCTACAAGCCATGGATTGGGGCGAGCGGAAGCTAGGGCGAACCATGGTAGGTCCCACAAGCCGAGAGTGTATTATGATTCGAGGAGGGTGCTCGAGCCATATTCCGAGCTATTGATGCTTCGTCGTGTCATTCAAGTGATTGTCAGTCGATACCAGATTACATCAGTTCACGGAAACGGGCGTAACTTCCAAATCGTAAGTCCGTTTTAGTCAAACGAAAGCTCTACTTGAAGCTAATTCAGAGGGCTACTAGATTTTCAAAGTTCATCTCTGTAACTACTGTTTTCGGGCCCAAAAGAGGTCATTTGATAGGAGTTTTGGGCATGTTTAATTTGATGGTGTGATTTCGACCAAATCGCTCTATGTCTTCTAACGTTGTTTCCACTGCTTGAGCATGTAACTATTCTGGAATTCCATGTGAGACATCTTTGACCAAAAAGTGTGTTAACACGTTTTCCCCCCAGAACATATCTTGCTGACTGAAGGAAGATTTGTTCTGGATAATCCAAGAAATCTATGCTTCGAAGAAGTCCAGAAGTTTGTACCTGCTAGAAGATAAGATATATGATGCTAGACTAATTCCTCGACGGCCTTACCGGAGTAAACCGTCCAAGGAGAAGTTAATGGAGTTCCAAGACAGACTTACCGGAGTTAGAGGACCGAGGAAAAGCAATTAAGTTTCCAGGACGGCTTTACCAGAGTAAGACGACCTAGGAAAAGCAATGAAGGTTCCAAGACGGCCTTACTGAAGTGTGAAGACCAAGGAAATGCTGTGAGGGTCCACGGCAGCCTTACCGGAGTATGATGACCGAGGCGATGCCATGAGTATCCACGATGGCCTTATCGGAGTAAGACGACCAAGGAAATGCTAATGCGACTTTGTTTATACTCGACGGATCCAGTTAGGAGCCGGAGCTCAATGCTTATACTGGACGGATCCAATTAAGAGCCAGAGCTCAATGTTTATACTGGACAGATCCATATAAGAGCCGGAGCTCAATGTTTATACTGGACGGATCTAGTTAAGAGCCGGAGCTCATCGATGATCTTTATTGATTCATGAAAGCTAAGTGGCAGTTATTCTGACCCTGAACACGACTGGAGACTACGGGTCGGTTCCGTGCATTTGGGCCGATCTTACAGCGCTTATTACATGCAGAGAAAACAAAGAATGGAGAGAAGTCATCCGAAAGCATAAAAACATGAACTGCGGACCGGATTCTGTCAAACTGAAGAGATCCACTGAGTGGAATCAGTTAATGATAATCCCGCGATTGCTCGATCTAAGATCGTTCCCTCTCCGGAGAATAGGTGGTGGCAGCGTAGGTGTAGGCGATGTTGGTCAAGTGACGTACTCGATTATCTCTCCTCGTCTGACCCAATCCTCAATAAAGTCTTGCAAGTGTCTACAGTCATCAGCGTTGTGACCGTCTATGTCATGAAATATGCAATGCCTTCCAGAGTTGCATTGAGCTAGACTTGGCTCCCTCCCGCTTGGAGGCCTCAGAAAGGAGGTGGCACCTCTGTGTCCATGTAAATGTTGCTCAGAGTGTCATTCA
The DNA here is from genome assembly GCA_030737875.1 of Allium sativum. NCBI lineage: Eukaryota > Viridiplantae > Streptophyta > Magnoliopsida > Asparagales > Amaryllidaceae > Allium > Allium sativum. The sequence goes on along the minus strand of CM060919.1, from coordinate 846,488,177 downwards.
GTTTAGTGTACCTTCCATGTTGACGTCTTATTCTCCGAGGTTGCATCTTCTTCCCGTAGAAATCTATCTGCTTCAAGGTAGAATTCGCCGAGATTTCCTAGTGGATCTCGGTACAAAGATTTCTTGAATTCCGTGTTATCCAAGATGTCGGATACTGCTGCCATCAGTACCATTGATGGTTCAGGGCAATCAACTGATGTTGCTGCAACATTGAATCTGTCCATCAAAGAATGCAGAGTTTCTCAAGGCCTCTGCTTGATTGTAGTAAGCGACATGACATTCTTGGGTCGAGCGATGTGGACCCTAAACTGTTCGATAAAGCGTGAGACCAGCATGTTCCAGCTATTGATCGATTCAGTTTCTAGCTGTCGAATCCAAATTACGGATATATCTGTTAGAAAGAGGGTAAAGCACTTTGCCATGACGTTTTCCGATGCCATTTGAACGTCCATGTGCCATTTGTAGCGCATCGGGTGCACGGTAAGATCTATCCTGCCGTTATAGGGCTCTATTTGCGGATGTTTGAAATCTGGGAGACTGCGGGAATTCCTGATTTCCTGAGTGAAAGGAGTGTGGTTAGCGTCATCCTCGTCATTCTGATAAGTGCGGCCTCTTGCGAGGCGTTAAATCAGATATGCTAGCCGATTTCCTTCGAAAAGTTGTTGCAAACTACCAAGATCAGAGGTGGTGCCCCTAGCGTTGAATGAAAAAGATGGAAGCTGCAAGTGAGCTATTGGGAGTGAGTTGTGGAGACCGGCTCATTGTTCGAGGTGGCCGGCTCATGGGCCAGGTTAGATTTGGTCTCCTCGCAGCTCGAGAGGGGCGACCCGATCCGTTCGTGAGTCATGAGGTTCGAGAAAGCTGGTTCGTGAGCCTGGGTCATGGAGATCTGTGGCTCGTGAGTCAGGGTGGGCGAGTCAATAAGGTCGTTGAAGTTGATAATGAACCGGTTGTTGTTGAGGACCGGGAGCTTGCAATCCAGCATCCGTATTAACTGGAGCTGAAGTCGGTTAAGCCTGACCATTTCCAAAAGCGAGGGGGTTGTCCGTGAGTCCAAGCTATGCACTAGCCGCTTCAGTAGCTTCATTTTAGATGCGTTGTTCGTTGCTGCTCGGCATGCCATCTATCCGAGCGAAGAATCCATCAATCATCTCCTGTTGCTTCCTGAGGAGATCATCTTGCCTTACTATTTGACCTCTCAATTCAGAGAGAAAGCCATCCATCTCATCTCTAGTTAAGTATTGCGAAGGATCTCCATGAGAGGAAGCCTTCTGGCTCGCCTCGTTCCGGGCACCTTCAGCGTCAGCATCCTCAGCATGACAGGAAGTTCCAGTTTTCTTCCTTTTGATTGTCATTTATCCAAGCTAGAAGTTGAGGTTGTCGTGTGCTCCCTACCTGGCGCGCCAAAATGTTAGACCAAAAAATGGCACTAACACCCAAATGCAGATCACATATAATAGAATGCAGAAAATGATAAATAAGAGGAGACACATGAAGCTTTTATAGTGGTTAGGCTGTAGATGTAGCCTACGTCCACTTTATATGATTTTATATACGATGGAATTACAAGAATGATTCCCATAACTCGTGAGAATTGGTAGTACAATGCTTAATTATCTTATGAAATCCTCACTAAACGCTCAAGTTTTAATGAGAAATGTGGCCTCAATGTTCAGCTTGCTACGAACATTGGTGGAAGCTGCAGAGAGGAATGGCCAAAAGATCCTTGAAAATGCCTTCAAATGGTGTATTTATAGCTGTAGGAAGGCTTCTGGGAGGACCGGTTCGTGATGGGGCACGTGGCACCTGATCCGGGAAAGTAGGAGCAGAAATTGCCTTGAGAACAAGTCAACATCTACGCGTGTATCAAGAGGTCCAGGGGTCGATTCGTAGTCATGTGGTCGGGTCGTGGTGTGGGCTCCACGATCCGGGGTCTGGTCGCGAGCTTAGTGTCCACGGTCGAGTCGTAGTCATTGGGTCGTGATGGTCAAGGTGCACCATGAGCTAGTTCATGAGGTAGTGCTCTACTAGCCATGGATGGGGGCGAGCGGAGACTAGGGAAAACCACGGTAGGTCCCACGAGCCGAGAGTGTATCACGATCCAAGGAAGGTGCTCGAGCCATATTCCGAGCTATTGATATTTTGTCGCATCATTCAAGTGATTGTCAGTCGATACCAAATTACATCATTTCACGGAAATTGGTGTAACTTCCAAACCGTAAGTCCGTTTTGGCCAATCAAAAGCTCTACTTGAAGTTAATTCGGAGGCGTACAAGTGTTACCAAGATCATATCCATAATTGCTGTTTTCGGGTCCAAAAGAGGTCGTCTAATTGGAGTTTCGGGCCAGTTTATGTTGATGGCGTGATTTCGACCAAATCGCTCCATGTCTTGTTATTTCCACTACTTGTGCATGTTACTATTTTGGAATTCCATGTGTGGCAGCTTTGACCAAAAAGTGAGTTAACACATTTGCCCTTAGAACATATCTTGCTGACAGAAGGAAGATGTGTTCTGGATAATCCAAGAAATCCATGCTCCAAAGAAGTCCAGAAGCTTGTACCTACAAGAAGATAAGATATATGATGCTAGAATAATTCCTAGACGGCCTTACCAGAGTAAACCGTCCTAGGAGAGGTTTAAGGATTCCAAGACAGCTTTACCGGAGTAAGACGACCAAGGAAAAGCGATTAAGGTTCCAAGATGGCCTTACTGGAGTAAGACGACTGAGAAGATGCCATGAGTATCCACGACGGCCTTACCGAAGCAATATGACCGAGGAAATGCTAATACGATTTTGTTTATACTGGACGGATCCAGTTAGGAGCCGGAGCTCAAAGCTTATACTGGACGGATCCAATTAAGAGCCGGAGCTCATTTATTATACTAGACAGATCCAAGTAAGACCTGGAGCTCAATGTTTATACTGGACAAATTCATTTAAGAGCCGGAGCTCATCGATGATCTTTATTGGTTCATGAAAGCTAAGTTGCAGTTATTCTAACACTGAACACGACTGGAGACTGCGGGTCGGTTCCGTGCGTGTGGGCCGATGTTACCGTGCTTATTACATGCAGAGATAACAAAGAAGGGCAAGAAGTCGCCCGAAAGCATAAAAACATGAACTGCGGACTGGAGTCCGGCAAACTAAAGAGATCCACTGGGTGGAATCGGTTAATGGTAATCTCGTGATTGCTCGATCCAGGATCATTTCCTCTCAGGGGAATAGGTGGTGGCAACGCAGAAGGCGCTGTTGGTCGAGTGACATACTTGAGTATCTCTCCTCGTCTGTCCCGATCCTCAATAAGGTCCCGCAAGTGTCTGCAGTCATCAGCGTTGTGACCGTCTATGTCATGAAATATGCAATGCCTTCCAGTGATGCGTTGATCTAGTGTTGGCTCCCTCTTGGGAGGACTCGGATAGGAGGTGGCACCTCCTGTGTCCATGTAAATGTTGCTCAGAGTGTCATTCAGTTCAGTGTATCTTGCATATTTGGGCCCTCTCCGGGGCTGAGTTTTACGGTCATTCTTAAAATCGGCTTTTCCTTTGCCTTTTCCAGAATCAGATGGTTCTCCATCTTTAAGAATGTTGACGTCGAGAATTTTATTCTCCGAGGTTGCATCTTCTTCCCATAGAAATCTATCTGCTTCAAGGTAGAATTCTCCGAGATTTCCTAGTGGATCTCGGTACAAAGATTTCTTGAATTCCGTGTTATCCAAGATGCCGGATAATGCTGCCATCAGTACCATTGATGGTTCAGGGCGATTAACTGATGTTGCTGCAACATTGAATCTGTCCAGGAATGAACATAGAGTTTCTTTGGGCCTTTGCTTAATTGTAGTGAGCGACATGACGTTCTTGGTTCAAGCGATGTGGACCCTAAACTGTTCAATAAAGCGTGCAACCAGCATATTCCAACTATTGATTGATTCAGTTTCTAGATGTCGAATCCGCAGATATATTTGTCAGAAAGAGGGGAAAGCACTTCTCCATGACGTTTTCCGATGCCATTTGAACCTCCATGTCTCATTTGTAGCACATCTGGTGCACGGTAGGATCTGTCCTGCCGTTATAGGGCTCCAGTTGTGGATGTTTGAAATCTGGGGGATTACGGGAATTCCTGATTTCCTGAGTGAAACGAGTGTGGTTGACGTCATCCACGTCATTCTGATAAGTGCGGCCTCTTGAGAGGTGTTCAATCAGATCTGCTAGCCGATTTCCTTCGAAAAGTTGTTGCAAACTGCCGTGATCAGAGCTGGTGCCCCCAGCTTTGAATGCGGAAGAAGGAAGCTGCCGGTGGGCTGTTGGGAATGAGTTGCGGAGACCAGCTCGCGGTTTGAGGTGGCCGACTCATGGGCCAGGTTCGAGGTGGTCTCCCCGTGGCTAGAGAGGGGCGACCCGATCCGTTCGTAAGTCATGGAGGTCGAGAAAGCCTGTTCGTGAGCCTGGGACATGGAGATCTGTGGCTCGTGAGATAGGAGGGGCGAGCCGATCGGGTTGTTGAGGTTGATCACGAACCGGTTGTTGTTGAGGAGCGGGAGTTTGGAATCCATCATCCATCTAAACTGGAGTTGAAGTCGTTTGAGCCTGACCATTTCCAAGAGCGAGAGAGTTGCCCCGAGTCCAAGCAATGCACGAGCTACTCAGTAGCTTCATTTTCGATGCGTTGTTCATTGCCGCTAGGCCTGCTATCCATCCGAGCGAAGAATCCATCGATCATCCCCTGTTGCTTCCTGAGGAGATCATCTTGCCTTACCATTTTACCTCTCAATTCAGCGAGAACGTCGTCCATCTCATCTCTAGTTAAGTATTGCGAAGGATCTCCATGAAAGGAAGCCTCCTAGGTTGCATCGTTCCTTACGCCTTCAACGTCAACATCCCCACCATGAGAGGAAGATCCGTTTTTCTTCCTTTTGATTGCCATTTATCCAAGTTGGAAGTTGAGGTTGTCGTGTGCCCCTACGTGGCGCGCTAAAATGTTAGACCAAAAAATGGCACTAACACCCAAATGCAGATTACGGATCACAGAATGCTGAAAATGATAAATAAGAGGAGACACACGAAGTTTTTATAGTAGTTCGGCTGTAGACGTAGCCTATGTCCACTTTATATTCTTTTATACACGATGGAATTACAAGAATGATTCCCACAACTCGTGAGAATTGGTAGTAAAATGCTTAATTATCTTATGAAATCCTCACTAAACGCTCAAGTGTTAATAAGGAATGTGGCTTCTATGTTCAGCAATGCTTTGCTAGGAACAATGGTGGAAGCCATAGAGAGGAATGGCCAAAAGATCCTTGAAAATGCCTTCAAATGGTGTATTTATAGCTGTAGGAGGGCTTCTGGGAGGTCCGGTTCGTGATTGGGCACGTGGCACCCAATCCGGGAAAGTAGGAACAGAAGTAGCCTTAAGAATAGGTCAACATCTATACGTGTATCAAGAGGTCCAGGGGTCGGTTCGTGGTCTTGTAGTCGGGTCGTGATGTGGGCTCCATGAGTCGGGGTCTTCTCGCGAGCTTAGTGTCTGCGGTCGAGCCATGGTCACGGGGTCATGATGGTCAAGGTGCACCACGAGCTGGTTCATGAGGTTGTGGTCTACGAGCCATGGATGGGGGACGAGCGGAGACTAGGGCGAACCATGGTAGATCTCATGAGCCGAGAGTGTATAACGATCTGAGGAGGGTTCTCGAGCCATATTCCGAGATATTGATGTTTCGTCGCGTCATTCAAATGATTTTCAGCTGATACCAAATTACATTAGTTCACGGAAGCGGGCGTAACTTCCAAACCATAAGTCCGTTTTTGCCAAACAAAAGCTCTACTAGAAGGTAATTCAGAGGGCTAAAAGAATAACTGAGCTCAGCTCTATAATTGTTGTTTTCGGGCCCAAAAGAGGTCATCTGATAGGAGTTTTGGGCCTGTTTATGTTGATGGTGTGATTTCGACCAAATTGCTCTATGTCTTCTGACGTTGTTTCCACTGCTTGAGCATGTTAGTATTCTGGAATTCCATGTGTCACAGCTTTGACCAAGAAGTGTATTAACACGTTTGCCCCCCATAACATATCCCAGAAATCCATGCTTTAAAGAAGTCCAGAAGTTTGTACCTGCAAGAAGATAAGATATATGATGCTAGAATAATTCCTAGAAGACCTCACCGGAGTAAACCGTCGGAGGAGATGTTAAAGGAGTTCCAAGACAGCCTTACCGGAGTAAGACGACCAAGGAAAAGCAATTAAGGTTCCAAGACGGCCTTACTGGAGTAAGACGACCTAGGAAAAGCAATGAAGTTTCCAATATAGCCTTACGGGAGTAAGGCGACCATGGAAATGTTGTAAGGGTCCACGACGTCCTTACCGGAGTAAGTCGAACGAGGAGATGCCATGAGTATCCATGATGGCCTTATCGGAGTAAGACGACCGAGGAAATGCTAATGCGACTTTGTTTATACTGGACGGATCCAGTTAGGAGCCGAAGCTCAATGCTTATACTGGATGGATCCAGTTAAGAGCCGGAGCTCAATGTTTATACTGGTAAGATCCAGTTAAGAGCCGGAGATCAATGTTTATACTGGACGGATCCAGTTAAAAGCCGGAGCTCATCAATGATCTTTATTGATTCATGAAAGGTAAGTGGCAGTTATTCTAACCCTTAACACGACTGGAGACTACGGGTTGGTTCTGTGCGTGTGAGCCGATGTTGCCGCGCTTATTACATGCAGAGAAAACAAAGAAGGGCGAGAGGTCACCAGAAAGCATAAAAACATGAACTGCGGACCGGAGTCCGGTAAACTAAAGAGATCTACTGAGTGGAATCAGTTAACGATAGTCCTGCGATTGCTCGATCTAGGATTGTTCCCCCTCCGGGGAATAGGTGGTGGCAGCGCAGGTGTAGGCGCTGTTGGTCAAGTGACATACTCAGGTATCTCTCCTCGTCTGACCTGATCCTCAATAAGGTCTCGCAAGTGTCTGTAGTCGTCAGCGTTGTGACCGTCTATGTCATGAAATATGCAATGCCTTCCAGAGTAGCGTTGAGCTAGTGTTGGCTCCCTCTTGGGAGACCTCGGATAGAAGATGGCACCTCTTATGTCCATGTAAATGTTGCTCAAAGTGTCATTCAGTTCAGTATATCTGGCATATTTGGGCCCTCTCCAGGGCTGAGTGTTACAGTCATTCTTGACATCGGCTTTTCCTTTGCCTATTCCAGAATCAGACGGTTCTCCATCTTTAAGCATGTTGACATCGAGAATTTTATTCTCCGAGGTTTCATCTTCTTCCCGTAGAAATCTATATGCTTCAAGATAGAATTCACCGAGATTTCCTGGTGGATCTTAGTAAAAAGATTTCTTGAATTCTGTGTTATCCAGTATGCCAGATACTGTTGCCATCAGTCCCATTGATGGTTTAGGGCAATCAACTAATGTTGCTGCAACATTGAATCTGTCAAGGAAATGAATGCAAAGTTTCTCTGGGCCTCTTCTTGATTGTAGTGAGCGACATGACGTTCTTGGGTCAAGCGATGTGGACCCTAAACTGTTCAATAAAGCGTGCGAACATCATATTCCAACTATTGATCGATTTTTTTTCTAGCTGCCGAATCCACGTAGCGGCTATATCTGTCAGAAAGAGGGGAAAGACTTCGCCATGAAGTTTTCTAGTTGTCATTTGAACCTCCATGTGCCGTTTGTAGCGCATCGGATGTATGATAGGATCAATCCTACCGTTATATGGCTCTAGTTGTGGAAGTTTGAAATCCGAGGGATTGAGGGAATTCCTGGTTTTCTGAGTGAAAGGAGGGTGGTTGACGTCATCCACGTCATTCTGATAAGTGCGGCCTCTTGAGAGGCGTTCAATCAGATGTGCTAGCCAATTTACTTCGTAAAGTTGTTGCAAACGGCCAAGATCAGAGCTAGTGCCCCCAGCGTTGAATGCGGAAGAAGGAAAATGTCGGTGAGCTATTGGGAGTGAGTTGTGGAGACTAGCTCGCGGTTCAAGGTGGCCGGCTCATGGGCCATGTTCGAGGTGGTCTTCTCGTGGCTCGGTAGGGGTGACCCAATCCGTTCGTGAGTCATAGAGCTCGAGAAAGACGATTCGTGAGCCTAGGTCATGGAGATCTGTGGCTCATCAGTCAGGTAGGGCGAGTCGATCGGGTCGTTGAGGTTGATCACGAACCGGTTGTTGTTGAGGAGCGGGAGCTTGCAATCCAGCATCCGTCTGAACTGGAGCAGAAGTCGGTTGAGCCTGACCAATTCCAAGGGCGAGGGGGTTGCCCCCGAGTCCAAGCATGCACGAGCCGCTTCAGTAGCTTCATTTTCGATGTGTTGTTCGTTGCCGCTCGGCTTGCCATCCATCCGACCGAAAAATCCATCGATCATCTCCTATTACTTCCTGCGGAGATCATCTTGCTTTGCCATTTGACCTCTTAGTACAGCGAGAACGCCGTCCATCTCATCTCTAGTTAAGTATTGCGAAGGATCTCCATGAGAGGAAGCCTCCTGTCTCACCTCGTTCCTTCCGCCTTCAGCGTCAGCATCCTCAGCATGAAAGGAAGTTCTATTTTCTTCCTTTTGATTGCCATTTATCCAAGCGAGAAGTTGAGGTTGTCATGTGTCTCCTACCTGGCGCGCCAAAATGCTAGACCAAAAAATGGCACTAACACCCAAATGCAGATCACAGAATGTAGAAAATGATAAACATGAGGAGACACGCGAAGTTTTTATAGTGGTTCGGCTGTAAATGTTGCCTACGTCCACTTTATATGCTTTTATGTACGATGGAATTACAAGAATGATTCCCATAACTTGTGAGAATTGGTAGTACAATGCTTAAATATCTTATGAAATCCTCAATAAATGCTCAAGTTTTAATGAGAAATGTGGCTTCCATGTTCAGCAATGCTTTGCTAGGAACAATGGTTGAAGCCGTAGGGAGGAATGGCCAAAAGATCCTTCAAAATGCCTTCAAATGGAGTATTTATAGTTGTAGGAGGGGTTCTGGGAGAACCGGTTCGTGATGGGGCATATGGCACCCGATCCGGGAAAGTAGGAGCAGAAGTAGCCTTGAGAACAGGTCAACATCTATGTGTGTATCAAGAGGTCCAGGTTTTGGTTCGTGGTCATGTGGTCGGGTCATGATGTGGGATCCACGAGCTGGGGTTTGGTCGTGAGCTTAGTGTCCACGGTCGAGTCGTGGTCATGGGGTCGTGATGGTCAAGGTACACCACGAGGTGGTTCATGAGGTAGTGGTCTACGAGCCATGCATGGGGGGCGAGAGGAAACTAGGCGAACCATGGTAGGTCCCACTAGCCGAGAGTGTATCACGACCCGAGGAGGGTGTTCGATCCATATTCCGAGCTACTGATGTTTCGTCGGGTCATTCTAGCGATTTTCAGCCGATACCAAATTACATCAGTTCACGGAAACGGGCGTAACTTCCAAACCATAAGTCTGTTTTAGCCAAACGAAAGCTCTACTTGAAGCTAATTCAGAGGAATACAATAATTATTGAACTCAGCTCCGTTATTGCTGTTTTCGGGCCAAAAAGAGGTCGTCTGATTTGAATTTCGGGCCTGTTTATGTTGATGGTGTGATTTCGACCAAATCGCTCTATGTCTTCTGGCGTTGTTTCCACTGCTTGAGCATGTTACTATTCTAAAATTCCATGTGTGACAGCTTTGACCAAAAAGTGTGTTAACATGTTTGCCCTCCAGAACATATCTTGCTGACAGAAGGAAGATGTGTTCTGGATAATCCAGGAAATCTATGCTCCAAAGAAGTCCAGAAGTTGGTACCTGCAAGAAGATAAGATATGTGATGCTAGAATAATTCCTGGATGGCCTTACCAGAGTAAACCATCCGAGGAGATGTTAAAGGAGTCCCAAGACAGCCTTACCGGAGTAAGACGACCAAGGAAAAGCAATTAAGGTTCAAAGACGGCCTTACCAGAGTAAGACGACCTAGGAAAAGCAATTAAGGTTCCAAGATGGCCTTACCAGAGTAAGACGACCAAGGAAATGCTGTGAGGGTCCGCGACGGCATTACCGGAGTAAGACGACTGCGGAGATGCCATGAGTAACGACAACGGCCTTACCGGAGTAAGAGGATCGAGGAAATGCTAAAGCAACTTTGCTTATACTGGACGAATCCGGTTAGGAGCCGCATTTCAATGCTTATACTATGTGGATCCAGTTAAGAGCCGAAGCTCAATGTTTATACGGGACAGATCCAGTTAAGAGCTGGAGCTCAATGTTTATACTGGACGGATCCAGTTAAGAGCTAGATCTCATCGATGATCTTTATTGATTCAAGAAAGCTAATTGGCAGTTATTCTAACCCTGAGCATGAATGGAGACTACGGTTTAGTTCCGTGTGTGTGGGCCAATGTTACCGCACTTATTACATGCAGAGAAAACAAAGATGGGCGAGAAGTCGCCCGAAAGAATAAAAACGTGAACCGCGGACCGGAGTCCGGCACACTGAAGAGATCCACTGAGTGGAATTAGTTAATGATAATCCCGCGATTGCTCGATCCAGGAACGTTCCCTCTCGGGGAATAGGTGGTGGCAGCGCAGGTGTAGGCGATGTTGGTCGAGTGACATACTCGGGTATCTCTCCTCGTCTGACCCGATCCTCAATAAGGTCTCGCAAGTGTCTGTAGTCGTCGGCGTTGTGACCGTCTATATCATGTGCCTTCCAGAGTTTCATTGAGCTAGTGTTGGCACCCTCCCTCTTGGAGGACTCGGATAGCAGTGGCATCTCCTATGGCCATGTAAATGGGCCCTTTCCTGGGCTGAGTGTTAAGATCAATCTTGACATCGACTTTTCCTTTTCCAGAATCAGACAGTTCTCCATCTATAAGCATTTTGACATCGAGAATTTTATTTTCCAAGGTTGCATCTTCTTCCCGTAGAAATCTATCTGCTTCAAGGTAGAATTCGACGAGATTTCCTGGTGGATCTCAGTACAAAGATTTCTTGAATTCCGTGTTATCCTAGATGCTGAATACTGCCGCCATCAGTACCATTGATGGTTCAGGTCGATCAACTGATGCCGTTGCAACATTGAATCTGTCCAGGAATGAACGCAGAGTTTCTCTGGGCCTCTGCTTGATTGTATTGAATGACATGATGTTCTTGGGTCGAGCGCTGTGACCCTAAACTGTTCAATAAAGCATGCAACCAACATGTTCCAACCATTGATCGGTTCAGTTTCTAGCTGCCGAATCCACGTAACGGCTATACCTGTCAGAAAGAGGGGAAAGCACTTCGCCATGATGTTTACCGATGCCATTTGAACCTCCATTTGCCTTTTGTAGTGCATCGGGTGCAAGGTAGGATGTGTCCTACCGTTATAGGCCTCCAGTTGTGAAAGTTTGAAATCCGGGGGATTGCGGGAATTCCTGACTTTCGGAGTGAAAGAAGTGTGGTTGACGTCATCCACGTCATTTTGATAAGTGCGGCCTCTTGAGAGGCGTTCAATCAGATCTGCTAGCCGATTTCCTTCGAAAAGTTGTTGTAAATTACCAAGATCAGAGCTGGTTCCCCCAACATTGAATGAGGAAGAAGGAAGCTGCCGGTGAGCTGTTGGGAGTGAGTTGTGGAGACCAGCGAGTGGTTCGAGGTGGCCGGCTCATGGGCCAGGTTCGGGATCGTCTGCTTGTGGCTCGAGAGGGGTGACCCGATCCGTTCGTGAGTCATGGAGGCCGAGAAAGCTGGTTCTTGAGCCTAGGTCATGGAGATTTGTGGCTCGTGAGTCAGGAGGGGTGAGTCAATCGGGTCGTTAAGGTTGATCACGAACCGGTTGTTGTTGAGGAACGGGAGCTTGCAATCCAGCATCCGTCTGAACTAGAGCTGAAGTTGGTTGAGCTTGACCATTTCCAAGAGCGAGGGGTTACCCCCGAGTCCAAGCGATGCCCGAGCCGCTTCATTAGCTTCATTTTCGATGCGTTGTTCGTTACTGCTCGGCCTGCCATCCATCCGAGCAAAAAATCCATCGATCATCTCCTGTAGCTTCCTGAGGAGATCATCATGCCTTGCCATTTGACCTCTCAATTCAGCGAGAACATTGTCCATCTCATCTCAAGTTATGTATTGCAAAGGATCTCCAGTTTTCTTCCTTTTGATTACCATTTATCCAAGCGAGAAGTTGAGGTTGTCGTGTGCCCCCTACCTGGCATGCCAAAATGTTAGACCAAAAAATGGCACTAATACCCAAATGTAGATCACAGAATGTAGAAAATGATAAATAAGAGGAGACACACGCAGTTTTTATAGTGGTTAGGTTGTAGATGTAACCTACGTCCACTTTATATCCTTTTATATACGATGGAATTACAAGAATGATTCCCACAACTTGTGAGAATTGGTTGTACAATGCTTAATTATCTTATGAAATCCTCATTAAAAGCTCAAGTTTTATTGAGGAATGTGGCTTCTATGTTCAGCAATGCTTTGCTAGGAACAATCGTGGAAGACGTAGAGAGGAATAGCCAAAAGATCCTTGAAAATGCTTTCAAATGGTGTATTTATAGCTGTAGGAAGGCTTCTGGGAGGACCGGTTCTTGATGGGGCACATGGCACCCGATCTGGGAAAGCTGGAGCAGAAGAAGCCTTGAGAACAGGTCAACATCTACGCGTGTATCAAGCGGTCCAGGGGTCGGTTCGTGGTCATGTGGTCGGGTCGTGATGTAGGCTCCACAAGCCGGGGTCTGGTCGCGAGCTTAGTTTCCACGGTCGAGTAGTGGTCATGGGGTCGTGATGGTCAAGGTGCACTACGAGCTGGTTCATGAGGTAGTGGTCTACGAGCCATGGATGCGGGGCGAGCGGAGACTAGGGCGAACAATGGTAGGTCCCACGAGCCGAGAGTGTATCATGATCCGAGGAGGGTGCTAGAGCCATATTCCGAGCTATTGATGTTTCGTCGCGTCATTCAAGTGATTGTTAGTCGATACCAGATTACACCAGTTCACGGAAACGGGCATAACTTCCAAACCGTAAGTTCGTTTTAACTAAATGAAAGCTTCGTAATTGCTGTTTTCGGGCCCAAAAGAGGTCGTCTGATAGGACTTTTGGGCCTGTTTATGTTGTTGGTGTGATTTTGACCAAATCGCTTTATGTCTTCTGACGTTGTTTCCACTGCTTGAGCATATTACTATTCTGGAATTCCATGTATGACAACTTTGACCAAAAAGTTTGTTAACACGTTTGCCCCCCAGAACATATCTTGCTAACTGAAGGAAGTTGTGTTCTGGATAATCCAAGAAATCCATGCTCCAAAGAAGTCCAGGGGTTTGTACCTGCAAGAAGAGAAGATATATGATGCTAGAATAATTCCTAGATGGCCTTACCGGATTAAACCGTCCTAGGAGATGTTAAAGGAGTTCCAAGATGGCCTTACCGGAGTAAGACGACCAAGGAAAAGCAATTAAGGTTCCAAGACGGCCTTACCGGAGTAAGACGACCTAGGGAAAGCAATGAAGGTTCCCAGACGGCCTTATCGGTGTAAGACGACCAAGAAAATGCTATGAGGGTTCACAACGGCCTTACCGGAGTGAGACGGCCGAGGAGATGCCTTGAGTATCCACATCGACTTATTAGAGTAAAATGACCGAGGAAATGCTAATGCGACTTTGTTTATACTGGATGGATTCAGTTAGGAGCCGGAGCTCAATGCTAATACTGGACGGATTCAGTTAAGAGCCGGAGCTTATTGTATATACTGGACAGATCCAGTTAAGAGCCAGACCTCAATGTTTATACTGGACAGATCTAGTTAAGAGCCGGAGCTCATCGATGATCTTTATTGATTCATGAAAGCTAAGTGGCAGTTATTCTAATCCTGAACATGACGGGAGACTATGGGTCGGTTCCATGCATGTGGGCCGATGTTACCGCGCTTATTACATGCAGAGAAAACAAAGAAGGGCGACAAGTTGCCCGGAAGCATAAAAACATGAACTGCAGACCGGAGTCCAGCAAACTGAAGAGATCCACTGAGTGGAATCAGTTAATGGTAATCTCGTGATTGCTCGATCCAGGATCGCTCCCTCTCCGAGGAATAGGTGGTGGCAGCGCATGTGTAGGCGCTATTAGTCGGGTAACATATTCTGGTAGCTCTCCTCCTCTGACCCAATCCTCAATAAGGTCTTGCAAGTGTCTGCAGTCGTCAGCGTTGTGACCGTCTATGTCATGAAATATGCAATGCCTTCCAGAGTTGCGTTGAGCAAGTACGGGATCCCTCTTGGGAGGCCTCGGATAGGAGGTGGCACCTCTTGTGTCCATGTAAATGTTGGTCAGAGTTCCATTTAGTTCTGTGTATCTTGCATATTTGGGCCCTCTCCGGGCCTGAGTGTTACGGTCATTCTTGACATCGGCTTTTCCTTTGCCTTTTCCAGAATCAGACGGATCTCCATCTTTAAGCATGTAGACGTCGAGAATTTTATTCTCCGAGGTTGCATCTTCTTCCCATAGAAATCTATCTGCTTCAAGGTAGAATTCGCTAAGATTTCCTGTTGGATTTTGGTACAAAGATTTCTTGAATTCCGTGTTATCCAAAATGTCGGATACTGGTGCCATCAGTACCATTGATGGTTCAGGGCGATCAACTGATGCTGCTGCAACATTGAGTCTTTCCAGGAATTAGCACAGAGTTTCTCTGGGCCTCTGCTTGATTGTAGTGAGCAACATGACGTTCTTGGGTCGAGAGAAGTGGACCCTATACTGTTCAATAAAGCGTGCGACCAGCACGTTCCAGCTATTGATCAATTCAATTTCCAGCTGCCGAATCCACATAGAGGCTTTATCTGTCAGAAAGAGGGGAAATCACTTCGCCATGACATTTTTTGATGTCATTTTAACCTCTATGTGCCGATTTTGGCGCATCAGGTGCACGGTAGGTTCTGTCCTACCGCTATAGGGCTCCAGTTGTGGAAGTTTGAAATCCGGGGGATTGCGGAAATTCCTGATTTCCTGAGTGAAAGGAGTGTGGTTGACGTCATTCACGTCATTTTGATAAGTGCGGAGTCTTAAGGGGTTTTCAATCAGATCTGCTAGCCGATTTCCTTCGAAAAGTTGTTTTAAACTGCCAAGATCAGAGCTGGTGCCACCAGCGTTGAATGCGGAAGAAGGAAGCAGTCGATGAGCAGTTGGAAGTGAGTTTTGGAGACCAGCTCGCGGTTTGAGGTGGCGGGCTCATGGGTCAGGTTCAAGGTGGTCTGCTCGTGGCACGAGAGGGGCGACCCGATCCGTTCGTGAGTCATGGAGGTCGAGAAAGCCGATTCGTGAGCCGGGGTCATGGAGACATGTGGCTCGTAAGTCAGGAGGGGCGAGCCAATCAGGTTATTGAGGTTGATCACGAACCGGTTGTTGTTGAGGAGAGGGGGCTTGCAATCCAGCATCTGTTTGAACTGGAGCGGAAGTCGGTTGAGAGTAACCATTTCCAAGAGCGAGGAGGTTGCCCTCGAGTCCAAGCGATACACGAGCCGCTTCAGTAGCTTCATTTTCGATGCGCGGTTCGTTGCATTTCGGCAAGCCATCCATCCAAGCGAAGAATCCATCGATGATCTCTTGTTGCTTCCTGTGGAGATCATCTTGCCTTGCTATTTGACCTCTCAATTCAACGAGAATGTCATCCATCTCATCCCTAGTTAAGTATTGCGAAGGATCTCCATGAGAGGAAGCCTACTGGCTCACTTCGTTCCTTACGCATTCAGCGTCAGCATCCTCAGCATGAGAGGAAGTTCCAATTTTTTTTCCCTTCTAATTGCCATTTATCCAAGCTAGAAGTTGAGTTTGACGTGTGCCCCCTTCCTGGCATGCCAAAATATTAGACCAAAAAATGGCACTAACACCCAAATGCAGATCACAGATCATAGAATGCAGAAAATGATAAATAAGGGGAGACACACGAAGTTTTTATAGTGGTTCGGCTGTAGATGTAGCCTACGTCCACTTTATATGCTTCTGTATACGATGGAATTACAAGAATGATTCCCACAACTCGTGAGAATTGGTAGTACAATGCTTAATTATCTTATGAAATCCTCACTAAACGCTTAAGTTTTAATGAGGAATGTGGCTTCTATGTTCAGCAATGCTTTGCTATGAACAATGGTGGAAGCCGTAGAGAGGAATGGCCAAAAGATCCTTGAAAATGCCTTCAAATGGTGTATTTATAGCTTTAGGAGGGCTATTGGGAGGACCGGTTCATGATGGGGCAAGCGGCACCCGATCCGGGAACGTAGGAGCAGAAGTAGCCTTGAGAACAGGCCAACATCTACGCGTGTATCAGGAGGTCCAGGGGTCGGTTCATGATCATGTGGTCGAGTCGTGATGTGTGCTCCACGAGCCGAGGTATGGTCGCGAGCTTTGTGTCCACGGTCGAGTCGTGGTCATGGGTTCGTGATGGTCAAGGTGCACCACGAGCTGGTTCATGAAGTAGTGGTCTACGAGCAATGGATGGGGGCGAGCGGAGACTAGGACGAACCATGTTAGGTCCCACGAGACGAGGGTGTATCACGATCCGAGGAGGGTGCTCGAGCCATATTCCGAGCTATTGATGTTTCGTCGCATCATTCAAATGATTGTCAGTCAATACCAGATTACATTAGTTCACGGAAACGGGCGTAACTTCCAGACCGTAAGCCCGTTTTAGCAAAATTAAAGCTCTACTTGAAGCTAATTCAGAGGGCTACAAGAATTATTGAGCTCAGCTACGTAATTGCTGTTTTCGGACCCAAAAGAGGTTGTCTGATAGGAGTTTCAAGCATGTTTATGTTGATGGTGTGATTTCGATCAAATCGCTCTATGTCTTCTGACCTTATTTCCACTGCTTGAGCATGTTACTATTCTTGAATTCCATCTGTGACAGCTTTGACCAAAAACTGTGTTAACACGTTTGCACCCCAGAACATATCTTGCTGACTGAAGGAAGATGTGTTCTGGATAATCCAAGAAATCCATGCTCTAAAGAAGTCCAGAAGTTTGTACCTAGAAGAAGATAAGATATATGATGCTAGAATAATTCCTAGACGGTCTTATCGGAGTAAACCATCTGAGGGGATGTTAAAGGAGTTCCAAGACAGCCTTATCGGAGTAAGACGACCAAGGAAAGGCAATTAAGGTTCCAAGACTGCCTTACCTGGGTATGACGACCTAGTAAAAGCAATGAAAGTTCCAAGACGGCCTTACCGGAGTATGACGACCAAGGAAATGCTGTGAGGACCCACGACGGCCTTACCGGAGTAAGACGACCGAGGAGATGCCATAAGTATCCACGACGTCCTTACCAGAGTAAGACGACCGAGGAAATGCTAATGCGGCTTTGTGTATACTGGACGGATCCAATTAGGAGTCGGAGCTCAATGCTTATACTGGACTGATCCAGTTAAGAGCCGGAGCTTAATGTTTATATTGGACAGATCCAGTTAAGAGCTGGAGCTCAATGTTTATACTGGATGGATCCAGTTAAGAGCCGGAGCTCATCGATGATCTTTATTGATTCATGAAAGCTAAGTGGCAGTTATTCTAATCCTGAACACGACTAGAGACTATGGGTCGGTTCCGTGCATGTAGGCCGATGATACCGCGCTTATTACATGCAGAGAAAACAAAGAAGGGCGAGAAGTCGCCCGAAAGCATAAAAACATGAACTAGGGACCGATGTATGGCAAACTGAAGAGATCAACTGAGGGGAATCAGTTAATGATAATCCCGCGATTGCTCGATCCAAGATCGTTCCCTCTCCGGGGAATAGATGGTGGCAACGCACGTGTAGGCGCTGTTGGTCGAGTGACATACTTGGGTAGCTCTCCTCGCTAACCCGATCCTCAATAAGGTCTCGCAAGTGTCTGCATTTGTCAGCGTTGTGACCGTCTATGTCATGAAGTATGCAATGCCTTCCAGAGTTGCGTTGAGCTAGTGTTGGCTTCCTCTTGGGAGGCCTTGGATAGGAGGTGGCACCTCCTGTGTCCATGTAAATGTTGCTCAGAGTGCCATTCAGTTCAGTGCATCTTGCATATTTGGGCTCTCTCCGGGGCTGAGTGTTACGGTCATTCTTGACATCGGCTTTTCCTTTGCCTTTTCCAGAATCAGACAGTTCTCCATCTTTAAGCATGTTGACGCCGACAATTTTATTCTCCGAGGTTGCATCTTCTTCCAAAAGAAATCTGTCTGCTTCAAGGTAGAATTCACCGAGATTTCCTGGTGAATCTCGGTACAAAGATTTCTTGAATTCTGTGTTATCCAAGATGCCGGATACTGCTGCCATCAGTACCATTGATGATTCAGGATGATCAACTGATGCTGCTGCAACATTGAATCTTTCCAAGAATGAACGCATAGTTTCTCTGGGCCTCTACTTGATTGTAGTGAGCGACATGACGTTCTTGGGTCGAGCGATGTGGACCCTAAACTGTTCAATAAAGCATGCGACCGGCATGTTCCAGCTATTGATCGATTCAGTTTCTAGCTGCCGAATCCACATAGCGGCTATATCTGTCAGAAAGAGGGGAAAACACTTCGCCATGACGTTTTCCGATGCCATTTGAACCTCCACTTGCCATTTGTAGCGCATCGGTGCACAGTAGGATCTGTCCTACCGTTATAGGGCTCCAGTTGTGAAAGTTTGAAATCCAGGGGATTGCGGGAATTCTTGATTTCCTGAGTGAAAGGAGTGTGGTTGACGTCATCCACGTTATTTTGATAAGTTCGGTCTCTTGAGAGGTGTTCAGTCAGATCTGCTAGCGGATTTCCTTCGAAAAATTGTTTCAAACTACCAAGATCAGAGCTGGTGCCCCCATCATTGAATGCTGAAGAAGGAAGCTACAGGTGAGCTGTTGGGAGTGAGTTGTGGAGACCAGCTCGCGGTTCGAGGTGGCCGACTCATGGCCTAGGTTCGAGGTGGTCTTCTCGTGGCTCGAGAGTGGCAACCCGATCCGTTCGTGAGTCATGGAGGTCGAGAAAGCCAGTTATTGAGCCTGGGTCATGGAGATCTGTGGCTCGTGGGTCAGGGGGCGAGCCGATTGGGTCATTTAGGTTGATCACGAACTGATTGTTATTGAGGAGAAGGAGCTTACAATCCAGCATCCGTCGGAACTGGACCAGAAGTCGGTTGTGCCTGACCATTTCCAAGAGCGAGGGGGTTGCCCCCAAGTCCAAGCGATGCACGAGCCGCTTCAGTAGCTTCATTTTCGATGCGTTGTTCGTTGCCGCTCGGCCTGCCATCCATCCGAGCGAAGAATCCATCGATCATCTCCTGTTGCTTCCTTGTTCAACACTAGCTTCCAGGGTAATAAAATGTTGGATTTTACTTGGCGACTCACTCACTGCCCACCAAGATGAGTAAAAAATAGTAGTTGTAAATGTTTTTCTTTAAGGGGTTTAGCACAGTTATGTATCACCACAGTAAACATGAAAATATCTTACTTTAGAAATTTGTACTCCATGTTTGTTTCGTGACCGTTGCTGCACAAAAGACAGAAATCAAAAGCATGGTTCACTGATCGATGCTCAGTCGACACAGTACATATATATTCACATGAATATAACTAGGCACTCACAACCAAAAAGAGCAACAGTCATCATTTCTAAAAGAAAGAAAAAACAATTCAAAAGCAAATTGAAATTCTTCAGGAATCACAGCTATACAGCATTATCACATGTCTCTCCCGAGAACTCTCTTCCTAGAACCATCCATGGCTGCTCCCATTTTTACTCTAACTCTGCTCATACTCACCATAGCAGAAGTTTCAGGTTTGTTTCATTGTTTTTTTTTTTTTTTTTTTTTTTTTTTTTTCTACTTTCCTGATGTTAAACTTTGAAAACTGATTTTGTAATTAATTAAAAAATTGTGCTTTGGATGGAAGATGGAGCATGGTGTGTGTGCAGAACAGATGTGAGTGAGGCTTCACTGCAGAAGACACTGGACTATGCATGTGGAGCAGGGGCTGACTGCAAAAGCATTAAACAGGGAGGGGCTTGCTATAATCCTGATAATATTAGAGCTCATTGTTCTTATGCCGTTAATAGTTACTATGTGAAGAAGGGTCAGACTCAACAAGCTTGTGATTTTGCTGGGACTGCCTCTGTTTCTACTTCTGATCCCAGTGAGTTTATATTTATTTCTTTTTATTGCTCTCATTTGTAAAAGATTATGATTAGTTCTTTTAAAATTAGTTTCATTTTTTATTTTTTAGGATTAATAAGGCGACTTTAGTTTTAAGTTAGTGAGAGCAAATTATTTTGTTAAGTTAATGATTAAGGAAGTTAAATCCAGCAACTCACATTCTGCAGCACTTTATAGAAAATTAGAAAGGAAAACGAATGATGTTTCGAGTCAAAAAATGTAAATGGTCTACCCAAAAATACACCAGTGTACTATTTTCGCCTTGCACTAAAATAATAGTAGTAAAACCGTAATGAATAAAATTGTAAAACATCATAAAAAGGGAGACATATGCTGAGCATACCCCAAATTATTACAAAACCAATTGACAATGTGAAAAATGAACTCTTAATTAACATTTATACAAAATTAATTAATGGTATTAGAGCAAGATTTAATTTGTGCACGCATAACTGGCACATTTGTTCACATCATCCAATAAGATATACATGTGTAAGGCTCAGAATATGTCATACGCGTGGGGGCGTGTTGAGACAAGTCCCCAATCCGAGAATTTATAAAATAAATTTTGTATAAATATTAAAAGTCCATATTTCACATTGTCAATTGATTTTGTGATAATCTGGGGTTCTCTGACATAAAATTATACACATTATGTGTGGGTACATAATTTCAAGGGTAACAATGAGCTAGATGATTTTTTTTAATTATATTTAAAGAAAAACAATCCAAATTAGTGGAAATCATATCAAAATCAAAATAAAACATACAGTGCTCATATGCTTGTAATTAACAAATATTGAATATTGATTACCAGGGAGTGAAACGGTCATTATGGAAATTGCAAAAAATATAAAATGTGTGAAAATTTATCATTATTAATAGTGAATCTTTTTACCAGTGATTTTTGTGATAAAATGTGCAAAAAAATATAAAATGTGCAAAAAATATAAAATGTGCAAAAAATATATATCCAGAGCTGAATCCCAAGACCACTACCAACTAACTTTTTTATATGTCGTACAACTTAGATAATGAGCTACCGGAGTCTACACTCATATTACTGCCTTAACTCTTACGACAGTGTACAACTTATCTACATGAGATGTTTGATTGGTAATAAAAGTTTACTCCTGAACGTAGGATCAAAATCAGGAGCCAGAGCTTAACAATTCTTAATTTATACCTTCTGTTTTGTTAATTTCAGGTTCCAATGGATGTACTTATCCAGCAACTGCTAGGTAACAAAAATACTTCCTTTTCTTTTTATTTTGAACATGATGTATCATGGCTTTTGACTACTTTCTTGGTTTCTAAATTCCCGTGTGCTTTTTAAGTGCTTTACTGGGCTTTGAGTTATCAATTTATTCTGATTTTCCTTTACCCTACATCTCTCCTGTTCCAAAACTTTGAAATTCGAAACACACAGATATATTTTTAATTTTACAAGTATATACTCCTTATTTAAATATGTTTACACAAAATATACGCCTTTTGTCAAATATATACTTCTAATTTATTATGAGTGGCACATCAAGGTTTATACAGATATATGCTTATCAAAATTTGATGTTTTTTCCTGATATATAAAATGTTGTTTAATATAAAAGAAAAATAGCCATAGCATAAACTTTAGCCAAAAGATCTATTTTCAATGTGGTAATAGAGCTTAAAGTTAGATTCCCCAATTAGATTCCTCAATTTGTGGTTTTCAGTGAAAGGATACATAGATATTGATGTACCTCAACCTTTTGAAAGGAATAATGTGGTGCTCTAACTTTCCAAGTGTCTTTCTTCCCATTTCAACCTTTACCTCTAGTTGAAGACTCTATACTCATTATGTACATGATGCAGAATTTTTTTCTCATGTTGTCTTCAAGATATATAATGTTCAAGTAATTTTATGTGAGCATGCAAATATTTGTGAAGTAATACGCAATCGACTCATGTTATTTTCTTTTCATTTTTGTGAACTTTCCAACAGTGGAGCAGGCACGAGTAGCAGCACAAACACCCCAACAAGCATGAATTCTAACCTAACTGGTTCATCGCCTAACACGTTCACTCCGGCTAATGGCAACAGTGGAGGAGTGTTAGGCCTTGGCCCCTCATCAAGCAATGCTTTCGGTAGCACTGACGCAAGCAATGCCAGTAGTACAGTATTTTCATATGGGACATGCACATACTTCTTGTTTGTGTACTTAATCTCATTCTCGCTGCTGATGGTGAATCGTTAGCTTGTTACTGGTGGTTGTTGCATATCTTGGTTGTAGTTTTTCACTGAAGTTTATATTTTGTTTTTGTTTTTTAGTTTTGTAAAATTATGATTTGTAATGGTGATTAATTTTATGCTACTTGCTTATCATGCTACCATTGACGGTTGTACTAAATTAATGTAAGATATATGGCGTTTGCCTACCGTGGTTCACATGTTCAAATTGTTGGCTAGAGGTGAAGAAAGGAGAGCAGTCTGTTGTAGAACGCATGAATTTATGTTTGCTTAAAGTTTCAGTTAAAAATCATTAAGTTTTATTTCAGTAATGTATTGTGATGCAATTGATATCTGGAAGAGAAAGAAACTTTACCGAAGAATTGGTACTTTGTTACATTACTATTCTCGCAACAATATACTATTTATATACAAAATATCAAATACAGTGTTAATGGGTCTGCTAGGTCCATTAACCTATTCAATCTGCATTAGTGCAACTCCAGCAAGATTCATGGTTTGAATATTACACCACTTAATATTTAGTTGAATATTACGTGGTGTACCCAACAAAGGAAAAAAATTACGTTATGAGTCAATTTAATCGGCTCGCGACAGCAGAAAATACCAAAAAATTAATTTGGCACTTTCTGCTGTCGCGAGCCGACAAAATCGGCTCGCGAGACCAATTTTGAATTCAGAATTGGCCCTGTAATATTTTGTTGAATATTACTTGCTGCAATGTTTGTTGAGAAGGGATTTTGTCCATAAATCAGAATTAAGGACATGATTGGCTGTTGGAGTTGCTCTAAGATAACAATACATATTCGGATTTTCTCTTATTTCCCCCTTTCAAACCTAGATTAAGGGTTTTAAAGCCTAGATTTGCTCTAATGTGAAAAACCGATGCTTTTAATGGCAAAATAGCATTCTTCTCGTCTACTCAGAACTTCATTAGAAGCAAACTTTGATTGATAATGCTCCAATCTCTCAGGGGAGATTATATCATCTAAGTTGAGGCTTTAGGTGATAGATCTGGTGAGAGTAGGCTTGATAGAGGGTTGGACTAGACATTATTGAGATGCAGATGGAGATTCGAGCGCCTCTTGCCTTTGGTTCTTCAGTTCATCTGGCAGTCTGATATAGTTCTTCGCCAACAGTGCATCGGTAAGGATATTGGATTTTTGATGGTAAGAAGGTGTATGTAGTTGACTTGTAATTTTCTTTATTTGACTAGCTCTCGAACGAAATAGAAGTCTATTTCAATTTGTTTAGTTCAAGCATGTTGAATTGGGTTGGTAGACATATATATTGAGCTTTGATTATCACATCAAATTATTGCTTTGAAGTAGTTGATAGTTTTAGCTCTTTTAGGACTGGCTACAGCCGTAAAATCTCTGTTGTAATACTAACAACGCTCTTGTATTCTTTTCTGCACTTGATTTAGATATCGCTGATTGTTTCTTTGAGCTTCATGATATCAAATTATTGCCAATGTAGATGCATTTTCCAATAACATATTTTTTGTCATTTGGATCTGCTGCCCAGTCAAAGTCGGTATATCCAGTGATGCTTAGCTTCTTTCCTCCTTCTAGAGATATCCCAAAGTTGATTGTTCCTTTTACCTTAGAATCATCTTGACAACCTTCTAGTGTTCATCTCAAGGATCCTGCAAAAATTATGACACCTTGTTAACACTGAATGCTGGAGGTTCAGCAAATTCCCATGTTTGATTTTTGATGAGTGCATTGTATTCCTCATTCATGGCTGCTCTCCAGTTCTTGTGTTTTGCAGTTTGTTCATATGTGTATGGTTCATCAATTGTTATAGTGACAACATAGGTCTTTAACTTAAATATTCCACTCTTAGCTTTGGCTGTCATTGGATGACCAGTGTCAATGAGTGGTCTATTTGTCGATTGATTGACTCGGCTTGCACTGCTTTCATTTGCTATTAAAGTATTGTTTGATGAACTTGAGCTTCCTTCAGTGTGTCGAGACTTTGATTAACAGTGTTTTCATTTTTCTCCCTTGAAGATGATGGACTGGTGCAGCTAAGAGGCCCAGTGGTATCATCGCTCATCACTGGATGACTTAGCTTTGGATATATGTATCTTCTGAGGATCAGCAGCTGCTTCATTGCTGGCATATTACAATATATTTGAGTCATTTGGGATATCAGGCATATTTGTTTTGCTATCGATTACCTTGTGGGTTGTCCCGATGTCTATTCTAGTATATTAAAATGCATTTTCATTAAATACAACATGTCGACTAATGAAAATTCCACCATTTTCATCTATACACCTGTAGCCCTTTTGTCTAACAGCATATGTAAAACCCCGTATTTTCTGTAAACATTAAAGTTACGAATTAAAGAATAATTAATTTCAAATGTAAGAACTAAGGGAAACGGTTACGCCATTGCGTTCGTCTCGGAATTCGGGTTGAGATAGAGTCCGAGTTTGCGTGAATTGGACTTCGTATGAAGAAGTTATTGCTTTCGGAAGTTTCAAATATTCAAAATTCAAATTTAAACACAGAAGAGGGCAGGGCAGGAAAATTCCCGCCCCAGGCCAGGTCGACCAGGGGGTCGACCTACCACCCCCCCCCCCACCGGGCAGATCTGAAAGATGATGCTGTTTTGACCTATTGCTGAGTCATTAGGGCTGAGGTGTTATTCTATCTTGACTGGATGGTCTTGATTGATTCTAGGTTAATCGGACGACTCTTATTCAATTAAAATTCTATATAAGCAACCTAAATCTTAACCTAAAATCATACTAATTCATACCAAGAGCCGTCATGCCGTCAATGGAGAACCTAGAGTAGCCGCCGTCTCTTTCAACTCAAGAACAAGATTAAAGCAAGAATCAAAAATCAAATCTAAATCTAAATAACGATTAGTCTACATCAAAGGCGAGCAATTCAGTTTCAGAATACAGATCTCAGAACTCAAGAATTCCTTTTTGGTTGTATGTGTAGTTATCTTTCAGATGTGAATAAATTAAAGACATGGTTTGTAATGAATTGTAAAATAGAATTGTATCAAGTTGTATGTGATGTTGATTCATGTTTATTCATGTCTATTCTATCATATATGCCTATGAACTATTGTAGTCTATCGAACCTATCATGTTATGTGGAAATTGGTGAATAAACCTATGATGTTGTATAGGAATTTGGAAATGAAATTATCATATGTATGTTTGGTGATATTATGATACATACAAGTTTTAGGCTAAGTCATGTCGTTTATGCCTAACCGTTTAGATCCATTATGCATACATGTTTAGATCTACAACCTTGTATAATTTGGTGATGACATCTATATGTTGTATGTCAATTTGGAAATTATGCCATATTTATGCAAGTTAGGTGATGCTATCATGTTATGAATACATGCAAGTTTATAGGTTAAAAACATGATTATGTAAACCTATATGTTTAAACCTACACCTTATATGTTAGATCTATATGCCTCTATGTTAGATCCATGTTAGCATGATTCAACCCCTATGCAAGTTCACCACTACATGGCTAATTAAGTTATGGTAGTTCTATGTAAAACTACTTTTTTTCATGTTGCATAGATCTAGTTTGCAAGTTCATAATTAAAAGTATATTATGCCAAGTTCATGTGATACATCTGTAGTGAGATCCAAATTTTTGTATGATGTTGGAATGTTGCAATTTCCTCTTTTAGTTTATAAGTTAGGCTAAAATGTCAAGCCTAACATTCTATGGAACTTTGCGAACGTACAACGGGGTTAACGTTGGGGGAAAACATGAAACTACAAGTAATTGACATATTTGGCTCATAACCATGTAAATGGTATGGCATGAAAATGGTATAATTTTTGTACCTAAAAATTATGAACTTGATTTAGAAGGAAAGAGGGCCATGACAATAAATTGTTGACAAATTACATATAAGCATAAAAGGATAAATATGTAAATTTAGAAAAGACGAATATGCCTAACCCGAGGTTAGACTGAGTTGTGGTGTAAAACTGCCCGGAGCCGACCGGCACATCCAGTGACCACAACAATACCTGTCTAATGTGGGTGGTTAGTGCATTGATCCCAAAAAGGACCCGAGGTTAGACTGAGTTGTGGTGTAAAACTGCCCGGAACCGACCGACATATCCAGTGACCACAATAATACATGTCTAATGTGAGTGGTTGGTGCTTTTAATAAAGCTAAGTCAAGATTGGTAGGGTTAATTCAATTAAGGAAACATTTAACCAATTCAACATGTTAACTAAACTGATGGGTGGGGGTTAGGACACTTAACCAATTTAACATGTTGGCTAGAAAACCCTAATAACGGGGACCCATTTCTACAGTAACCCACATAGATGTATCATGGAACCTTGAACTAGGCAGGGTGGGACACGATTACTGGGCTGAATTGTAAGCGGTCAAACGTCGGTGGGTGGTGTGTCAGTGTAGGTTCCGACGGAGTACGGGCGTGCACGTACTCCGGAGTGGAAAAAGAGGCACTGGGCATCAGTAGTCATACACTGTGCATCTTGAATCATGTCTGTTGCCACCATAGGACTTGATACACCCTGTGGTGGGACCAGCACAGGAATCTACAGTCAAGCGGGGGCCGAATGACACACGTGATAAATGCATGCGAGTAGGGGCCGATTTCACCATGAACATGTGGTGCTAGTTGGACAAGTATAAGTAGGTGCAGAGAGTTAGACAGGGGTGCGATGTATATTCGGTTCATCCCTGCCTTATATAGTTTTATGTTAGTTTGTTGTTTCTGGTACTGTCCTATTTTCAGTTTATTCCTATCGTGACCTTTTCCTTATTCACACACTGAAAAGTCACTGGACTTACTCAGACTTATGTCTGACCCATTTTTCTTTCGTCTTCTTTTCTTCTGTCCCCCCCTCTCAGGTAGCCAAGGAGGGAATAGCCCAGCTTAATTTGGACCGTTCATCTCTCCAAGCTTGAAGACTCTGTGATGTACGACTTGGAATCTATTATCTTTGGCTATGGCTTGGACACACTAGACTTGGGGATTTATGCAGTTTTATTTATGTTTTATGCTTCTTTATGTTTTAATCAAGACAGATATTTTGATGTAATGATTTGGAAGTTTCTTTGAGACAGTTCGCTGAAATGCTTTTTGTAATGACCCGGGAAATTTTCGACACTCGAATTTTCGACAATAATATATAAACCCATATTACTTGCCAAAACCCGAATATCGAACCCCAGATTGTCAATAGAAAGAAATTAGAGGTTGAGAAAAGAAAGAAATATTATAATAGAAGAAAGAAGAAGAACACATCAGAATCTCACAGCGGAACGAATAAATATAATATCAAATCCCTTTTTATACAAAAGAACTGTATATACATACCAACCATCAGAGTACAGCATGCATCAGACACAACGGAATAATAACTTTATATAACTAGCGGTGAAGCCTCCTGCTTCCAGCACCTGAAACTCCAAGCGAACCTAACCTGGAAATATACTAGGTCTGACCCGAGCACATTTGAGGAAAAGCAAAATACACCGGGTCAGTCTAGAATACTTTCAGTGAGAAATTCACAGAACACACAACTTGTTTAACTTTGAAAAATACTTTATGAAATCAAAGGATAATAGTAAGACCAGCCCACACATAAACACGTGCGGTTTTTACCTTACTATATCCCAAAACATTTTTGAAATCATAACTTATTCTGATATTATCATAATGTCTAAATACAAATAATTAACAATCTAGCAGAACGCTTGCATCTCACGCTCCACATATATAGTATACAATTAAAAACCGCGGGCGCTTATTGGATATTGGATTCCAATCTTGACAAGGTATGGGACCACCTGCCAATAGTGTATCTCTAGAGGTGAATACACTGGGTTCAACAAGAACGTCTTGCAACCCAGCCCACACATGACCGACCACTCATTTCGCTTGAGTGTATCGAATGTATATCACCGACGGTTGGGATCAGCAATCGCCTCCCGAAAAGGGACAACATCGAAATATAGATTAAAGAAGCAAATGGAATTTCTCTAGATAGGTGATTATACACCCTAATGGGAGCGACCCACATAGCCATGCTGCCTG
The DNA here is from genome assembly GCA_030737875.1 of Allium sativum. Classification (NCBI taxonomy): domain Eukaryota; kingdom Viridiplantae; phylum Streptophyta; class Magnoliopsida; order Asparagales; family Amaryllidaceae; genus Allium; species Allium sativum. Next base: position 846,459,745 of record CM060919.1, on the reverse strand, counting down.
CCCGATTTTTGTCATTCCCCGGTTGATGAGGCTTGAGGCTAGAATTTATCTTTAGAACATCTGGTCGTCATTCACTTTGAATGCCACATTGTCAGATCCGTCAGATTTCACTAATTGACGTCCACAAAAATACTCTAGTTGGGAGATAACCAACTATAATACATTTGAAGAAATCAACGTACGTGATCCTTTTGGAAATACTTTGTCAGACATTCGTCCATACAAGTCATCCAGGAACAGGATGAACCGAAGGCACTCTCCTACTACATCCAATATAAGAATCACCCCAAGGATCAGTAGCGAGTAGTCCTTGCAATCCATAGATTTCAATCACGACAGAATCACAAATCAAATAACTCAGGTTGCGAGCTAGAGAAATTCAACAAGTAGTCCTTCCATTTATGAAGATCTACGGTCTTCAATTTCTCCATCTCGATCGGCATCTTCGCGTATTTGCTGGTCGGAGTGGTTTTCGAATACAAATTTGATCCCGGTCTTTCCGTACCAACAATCGTATTGGTCAGGTTTGATAGTCGGTGATTTAACTATCAAAGAACAAATGTGTGAATATGAGTTTGCTGTTTCAGCACTTGGTACTACTTGGCCTATTTAAAAATAAATAAATCAATGGTAAATCAATCTTATAACAACTCCTTAGATTTTATTCTTAAACCATCACTATTCAATCTATTTCCAACCTATTAACCATTTTCCCTAAAATGATTTCATTCCATTTGAATTCACCTTGCTTAATAAAATAATAAAAACATTAAGTAAAACATTATTTAAATCCCTACATTTCATTTATATATCCCATTTACCAATTTCGTTTTGAAAACTAGGATTAGGAAACCCCTTTATAAAACCCTTATTGTCCCTATTTCCCAAACCTTGTGGCCACATAATCACTTGAATTTTCAAGTAAAATCATTGTTTTAATTACTATTTATATGATATAATAATTAACTGCATTATAAATAGTTAACTATGATAATAATCAAAAATAGGATTATTATCATTTTGAGAAGCTCATTAAATAATAATTAGTGTTATTAACACTAACCAATTCAATAATTTCTTAAATTAATAGTTAATCAGGGATTAATTAATATTTAACCCCAAACAATTTCAATAATTCCCCTAATTATAGTTAATCGGAGATTAACTAATATTTAATGCTATTAGTTAAATTTAACGAATCTTTAAAAAAAAACCAATTGATTCCATTATCAATTCTTATTAAACACGGTTGAATTTGTCAACCGTACATCTCAGTTAACCATTAACTGAATTCCTTTTGTCATTTCCCCTTTTTAAGTTAATCAAATAACTTAATTAATTTAAATCACCATTTAATTGTTTTAAAATACAATTATTCCACTTCGTAGGTAAATTCTCTGGCTTTCTAGCTTTTGGCACATGTACAAATCATCCGATCTTACTACATAAAATTGTTTAAACAATTTCTTTTATAAACTCGATTAAAACATTTATTTATAAATTTTTAATTTAATTACTTGTATAAATTTACTAAAAAGCTTCAATTCAGTTATAAATATATTTATAACTTTAAAACTGCGTCGATTCACCAAATGGTAGAACGACATCAAAACGGTACATTTATGGCCATTCACTGCTAATTACCCAATCAACACTATCGATTGATTTAAACACAACACAGGTGAATATCTGTTTAACCATCACGCTCAAACAGGTTTTTCTACCCTATGTTCAGTCAGTTCAAATATAACTAATATGAAACAAACTAACAAACAACATATATAATATTTAAGGAATCCGTTCGGATCCCTCCAACCTGTTCTTCCCTGCATCACTACTCGTTATACATTCCACAATAATATATGAAATAAATTTCATATGATCAACTAATTTAAAACAATGAAATATAAATGATAGCAACCAGTCAAACAGTAACAGCCAATAACAACCAATTAACCAATTTATACTTTTAAATGGTAAATTATATTTTAATATAAATTTACCACATTACAGGATTCCTGAAGGTGTGAGAGTTAACTCACCAGTTCAATACGGTTGACGGTTGACGCATTTGTCCCTTTTAATTTGAAGCGAACATTCAAAATTAGCTGAAATTTTAACTACGTCAGATCAGTGCCTTGTCAGTGCCATCACCTAGGCTTCGTCCCTGCGATCCCAACGGATCTTGTTTCGTTAAATTATGTTATCGTATGAGGAAGTTACACTAATTTAAAGTTTCATATATATATATATATATACGATTATTAACTTGACTACTAATTAATAAATTAATTAAATAATTAAATTACAATTACCTTAATTACCGTTATAATCCATGCCACGTCAGCCCATCATTAAACCCGAACGCGTTTTCTCTTCGTTGATTAACAGAACCCGATCCTTCTCAAAATGAAGTCACCGAAACCCAACTCCCCTTCGATTATCCATCACCACCGCCGATTTCGATCACCGGACACCACGGCAGACAACCCACCAGAACTGCCTTGACGAGGTGCCTCCCCTGCCGAAACACCAGCCCCCAATTCGCCTCTGTCTTCCGTGATTTTTCAGTTGAACGGAAAATGCTTCTGGCCTCGATTCTCTGACCATCGACACCCATAGCCGATCGCACCACCTCAGATCTGACCGCCGTCCATCCCTCGACACTTCCCCTTCAGGCCCCCAGCCCAACACGTCGTCCTCCGCCGTGAATATCACCGAACCCGACCGCCACCTGGAAACCAAACCCAAAATCAAAGCCTCCCTTCATCCCAGTTTTCTTCCCACCACACCCAGTTTCAGACACTCCGACCGACAGCAAAAAGGACCCCCATTCCCTCCTCTACAAGACTGGCTTTGGACCCATCATCAACCGACAACCCAAATCGCCGGAAAACACCCAAAAACGAAACTGAATCCCCATGGTTTGGGCTCGATTCCGGTCCTCCGACCACCGTTCCACCCCAACTTTTTGCTGAAGCTAGATCTCACTCCGATCTACCACTTTACTTCAGATTCCCCTAGTCGATTCCCTCCTGATTTGAAGATATAAATTAAAACATAATGAGGGGTTTTATTGCAAAATTTATGGACGGAAAATGGAGTTGGGTTGGAAATTCTGATTTGGAGGGGGTTTATATAAGTGTGTTTTATTATATTTTATCTTGATGTGACAAGCGATGTTGACTAACGATTTTTATTTCGTGTCTGTCGCAATTTTAAACACTGTTTATTCGCTCATGTGCTCACATACAAATCCCGTTCGAGACGCGAATGGACGGCATAGTATAATTCGACGTTACGGTCCTAATGAAACTTGTTTCGTCAAATTCCGAGTCCGTTTACTCAGATGGCGCTCATTCACGTTCAAATGGTCGTTTTTATTTGTATTTTATTTTGCCACGCCCACAAATTAACCCCGATTGACGCGCAACTTGAAATCTAGCAATAATTTGCTATTGCGGTCTCAATAAAATTTGTTTTGCTGAAAACAGAGGTCGTTTGAATAAAGGTTCTTTTATAACTGCCCAATTCAAATAAAATAAACCAATTTTAAAATACCACAATATAAAAATAATAAAATATTTAAATTGGCTATACACGATCAGAATATCGAATATTACCTTAATAAAATATCACGGGTTGAGTTTGCAGCCAAATCGATATTATAAATATTTAAAAACCATTATTCTATATAAATAAATCGCTAAAATATATAAAAGAATTTCATAGCGACCTTTTCAAAATTTGATTTGGATATAAAATAAAATCTATGCGATGAAAACTGGAATTTTCTTCTCCATTAGAAATATATTATCCAACAGATTCCGACGTTTCTTGTTTCGAGAAAATCCGACTTATTTTGAATCCTGTACAGCCGTTTAAAGTTCAAAACGCGAAATTACGAACTACCGCGCCGCTGCAGCTCGTTTTATAATATAATTATAAATTAAACGCTCTAACGTCATTTTAATAATGAAATCGTTAATATAATTCAATATAAATCACATTTAAACCAATTTAAATTGCATGTTCACACTATACTTCAAATTCAACATTTCTCCAAATATCCCGAAAATAAAATATTAATATATTATTAATATAAATAATATACAAAGTAAAGTGGTTAAATTCGATTATTTAAATTCAAGTCAACAATTTAAATAATTAAATAATTTAAAGTTAAATAATAAAATAACTTAAATAATTGGCCAGAAAACACGGGACGTTACATTCCTTCCCCCTTAAAATAACTACGTCCTCGAAATTGCTAAGGTAGAAAGAACGTTACAACCCATTATCTTTACAAAAATAATAAAATTTAAAACTCGATCTTTATTTCCAAACTAATCTGATTGGTCGTAAAACCAAATTAATTCAAATAAAATAATTTCCCAAAAATCTTCAAAAAAATTCCAACACCTTAAATTTTGGATTTTTTTTGACAAAGTCTCCCCTGTACGGAGGACATCTGCAATATCATAGGTTCAAGAAATATATATACATCGACCAACAGGGTCGGAAAAATTCAAAATCCAAACTTAAAACCCAGATAAAAATCAAAAATTTCATATTTTCATAGGTGTACCTTTTTGCGAGCGTTATTTTGCAATAAGCAATATTTTATATTCGAGCTGCTTAATTCTAACGTAGCTCTATTCAAACTGGATTCAATTAACTCCAGAATTTCTCTTGGATGGATTTTTAAGCTGAATTGGCTCTTCAGCACCTATTCTCAACTCAAATGAATTTCACTAGTCCCCAAACAAATGTCAATTTGGTTCAATATCGTTCATATCAACCAATTATACAAACAACTCAATCCACACAAGATTATAATTATTAATGACCAAGTCTTAACAATTCATTTATATCCTTGATTATCCTCTCGGATTTATTAAATTTGGATTATTTATCCAACTTATTTATTTCATATTGGTTTTAAACCAAGCCTACTCATGTTCAAGTTCATATTCAAGCAATCAACAACACAAATCCAAATACATCATTCAAATCAACATTAACAAATAAAACGATTTGCCTATATCATAAAAATCAATACTTTTATTTTATTATAAAATAAATTAGGCAAAAATAATTTCAAAAATAACTTTATATCAAATTACAAATACGCTCTCTCATGTATATAATCAAACTCAATCTAGGGCATTACTAACCTCATCTCTATCGAGTCACGCTACAGAGCCAAGGTTATCACTAAACCAATAGCTCTGATACCACTGTAACGACCCAGGAAATTTTCGACGCTCGAATTTTCGACAATAATATATAAACCCATATTACTTGCCAAAACCCGAGTGTCGAACCCCAGAAATTAGAGGGTGAGAAAAGAAAGAAAGAAATATTAGAATAGAAGAAAGAAGAACAACACATAAGAATCTCACAGCGGAATGAATAAATATAATATCAGATCCCTTTTTATACAAAAGAACTGTATATACATACCAACCATCAGAGTACAGCATACATCAGACACAACGGAATAATAACTTTATATAACTAGTGGTGAAGCCTCCTGCTTCTAGCTCCTGAAACTCCAAGCGAACCTAACCAGGAAATATACTGGGTCTGACCCGAGCACATTTGAGGAAAAGCAAAATACACCGGGTCAGTCTGGAATACTTTCAGTGATAAATTCACAGAACACACAACTTGTTTAACTTTGAAAAATCCTTTATGAAATCAAAGGATAATAGTAAGACCAGCCCACACATAAACACGGACGGTTTTGACCTTACTATAATCCAAAACATTTTTGAAATCATAACTTATTCTGATATTATCATAATGTCTAAATACAAATAATTAACAATCTAGCGGAACGCTTACATCTCACGCTCCACATATATAGTATACAATTAAAAACCGTGGGCGCTTATTGGATATTGGATTCCAATCTTGACAAGGTATGGGACACCTGCCAATATTGTATCTCCAGAGGCGAATACTCTGGGTTCAACAAGAACGTCTTGCAACCCGGCCCACACATGACCGACCACTCATTTCGCTTGAGTGTATCGAATGTATATCACTGATGGTTGGGATCAGCAACCGCCTCCCAAAAAGGGACAACATCGAAATATAGATTAAAGAAGCAAATGGAATTTCTCTAGATAGGTTATTATACACCCTAATGGGAGCGACCCACATAGCCATGCTGCCTGCCCGATTTTTGTCATTTCCCAGTTGATGAGGCTTGAGGCTAAAATTTATCTTTAGAACATCTGGTCGTCATTCACTTTGAATGCCACATTGTCAGATCCATCAGATTTCACTAATTGACGTCAACAAAAATACTCTAGTTGGGAGATAACCAACTATAATACATTTGAAGAAATCAACGTACGTGATCCTTTTAGAAATACTCTGTCAGACATTCGTCCATACAAGTCATCCAGGAACAGGATGAACCGAAGGCACTCTCCTACTGCATCCAATATAAGAATCACCCCAAGGATTTGTAGCGAGTAGTCCTTGCAATCCATAGATTTCAACCACGACAGAATCACAAATCAAATAACTCAGGTTGCGAGCCAGAGAAATTCAACAAGTAGTCCTTCCATTTATGAAGATCTACGGTCTTCAATTTCTCCATCTCGATCAGCATCTTCGCGTATTTGCTGGTCGGAGTGGTTTTCGAATATAAATTCGATCCTGGTCTTTTCGTACCAACAATCGTATTGGTCAGGTTTGATAGTCGGTGATTTAACTATCAAAGAACAAATGTGTGAATAAGAGTTTGCTGATTCAGCACTTGGCACTACTTGGCCAATTTAAAAATAAATAAATCATTGGTAAATCAATCTTATAACAACTCCTTATATTTTATTCTTAAACCATCACTTTTCAATCTATTTCCAACCTATTAACCATTTGCCCTAAAATGATTTCATTCCATTTGAATTCGCCGTGCTTAATAAAATAAAATAAAAACATTAAGTAAAACATTATTTAAATCCCTACATTTCATTTATATATCCCATTTACCAATTTCGTTTTGAAAACTAGGATTAGGAAACCCCTTTATAAAACCCTTATTGTCCCTTTTTCCCAAACCTTGTGGCCACCTAATCACTTGAATTTTCAAATAAAATCATTGTTTTAATTACTATTTATATGATATAATAATTAACAGCATTACAAATAGTTAACTATGATAATAATCAAAAATAGGTTTGTTATCATTTTGAGAAGCTCATTAAATAATAATTATTGTTATTAACACTAACCAATTCAATAATTTCTTTAATTAATAGTTAATCAGGGATTGATTAATATTTAACCCTAAATAATTTCAATAATTCCCTTAATTATAGTAAATCGGAGATTAACTAATATTTAACGCTATTCGTTAAATTTAATGAATCTTTTTTTTAAAAACCAATTGATTCCATTATCAATTCTTATTAAACACGGTTGAATTTGTCAACCGTACATCTCAGTTAACCATTAACTGAATTCATTTTGTCATTTCCCCCCTTTTAAGTTAATCAAATAACTTAATTAATTTAAATCACTATTTAATTGTTTTAAAATACAATTATTCCACTTCGTAGGTAAATTCTCTGGCTTTCTAGCTTTTGGCACATGTACAAATCATTCGATCTTACTATATAAAATTGTTTAAACATTTTCTTTTATAAACTCGATTAAAATATTTATTTATAAATTTCTAATTTAATTACTTGTATAAATTTACTAAAAATCTTCAATTCAGTTATAAATATATTTATAACTTTAAAACTGCGTCGTTTCACCAAATGGTAGAACGACGTCTAAATGGTACGTTTATGGCCATTCACTGCCAATTACCCAATCAACATTGTCGATTGATTTAAACACAACACCGGTGAATATCTGTTTAACCATCACGGTCAAAAAGATTTTTCTGCCCTATGTTCAATCAGTTCAAATATAACTAATTTAAAACAAACAAACAACATATATAATATTTGAGGAATCCGGTTGGATCCCTCCAACCTGTTCTTCCCTACATCACAGCTCGTTATACATTCCATAATAATATATGAAATAAATTTCATATGATCTACTAATTCAAAACGGTGAAATATAAATGACAGCAACCAATCAAACAGTAGAAGCCAATAGCAACCAATCAACCAATTTATACTTTTAAATGGTAAATTATATTTTAATATGAATTTACCACATCACAAGATTCCAGAAGGTGTGAGAGTTAACTCACCAGTTCAATACGGTTGACGGTTGACGCGTTTGTCCCTTTTAATTTGAAGCGAACGTTCAAAATTAGCTGAAATTTTAACTGCGTCAGATCAGTGCCTAGTCAGTGCCATCACCTAAGCTTCGTCCCTGCGACCCCAACGAATCCAGTTTCATTAAACTACGTTATCGTATGAGGAAGTTACACTAATTTAAAGTTTCATATATATAAATATATATATATACTATTATTAACTTGACTACTAATTAATAAATAAATTAATTAATTAAATTATCATTACCTTAATTACCGTTATAATCCATGCCACGTCAGCCCATTATTAAACCCCAACGCGTTTTCTCTTTGTTGATTAACAGAAACCGATCCTTCTCAAAATGATGTCACCGAAACCCAACTCCCCTTCGATTATCCACCACCACCGCCGATTTCGATCACCGGACACCACGGCAGACGACCCACCAGAACTGCCTTGATGATGCGCCTCCCCTGTCGAAACACCAGCCCCCAATTCGCCTCCGTCTTTCGTGATTTTCCTGTTGAACAGAAAATGCTTCTGGCCCCGATTCTCTGAGTATCGACACCCATAGTCGATCGCACCACCTCAGATCTGACCGCCGTCCATCCCTCGACACTTCCCCTTCAGGCCCCCAGCCCAACACGTCGTCCTCCATCGTGAAAATCACCAAACCCGACTGCCACCTGAAAACCAAACCCAAAATCAACGCCTCCCTTCATCCCAGTTTTCCGACCACCACACCCAGTTTCAGACACTCCGACCGACAGCAAAAAGGACCCTCATTCCCTCCTCAGCAAGACTGGCTTTGGACCCATCATCAATCGACAACCCAAATCGCCAGAAACCACCCAAGAACGAAACTGAATCCCCACGGTTTGGTCTCAATTCTGGTCACCTCCGACCACTGTTCCACCCTAACTTTTTGCTGAAGCTAGATCTTACTCCGATCTACCACTTTACTTCAGATTCCCCTAGTCGATTCCCTCTTGATTTGAAGATATAAATTAAAACGTGATGAGGGGTTTTATTGCAAAATTTATGGACGGAAAATGGAGTTGGACTGGAAATTCTGATTTGGAGGGGGTTTATATAAGTGTGTTTTACTATATTTTATCTTGATGTGATAAGCGATGTTGACTAACGTTTTTTATTTCGTGTATATCGCAATTTTAAACATTGTTTATTCGCTCCTGTGCTCACATACAAACCCCGTTCGAGACGTGAATGGACAGCATAGTATAATTCGACGTTACGGTCCTAATGAAACTTGGTTCGTCAAATTCCGAGTCTGTTTGCTCAAATGACGCTCGTTCACGTTCAAATGGTCGTTTTTATTTGTATTTCATTTTGCCACGCCCACAAATTAACCCCGATTGACGCGCAACTTGAAAGCAAGCAATAATTTGCTATTGCGGTCTCAATAAAATTTGTTTTGCTGAAAACAGAGGTCGTTTGAATAAAGACCCTTTTATAACTGCCCAATTCAAATAAAATAGACCAATTTTAAAATACCTCAATATAAAAATAATAAAATACTAAAATTGGCTATACACGACTAGAATATCGTATATTACCATAATAAAATATCCCGGGTTGAGTTTGCAGCCAAATCGATATTATAAATATTTAAAAACCATTTATTTTATATAAATAAATCGCTAAAATATATATAAGAATTTCATAGCGACCTTTTCAAAATTTGATTTGGACATAAAATAAAATCTACGCGATGAAAACTGGAATTTTCTTCTCCATTAGAAAGATATTATCCAACAGATTCCGACGTTTCTTGTTTCGAGAAAATCCGACTTATTTTGAATCCTGTACAGCCGTTTAAAGTTCAAAACGCCAAATTACGAACTGTCGCGCCGCTGCAGCTCGTTTTATAATATAATTATAAATTAAAAGTTCTGACGTCGTTTTAATAACGAAATCGTTAATATAATTCAATATAAATCACATTTAAACCATTTTAAATCGCCTGTTCACATTATACTTCAAATTCAACATTTCTCCAAATATCCCGAAAATAAAATATTACCATGTTATTAATATAAATAATATACAAAGTAAAGTGGTTAAATTCGATTATTTAAATTCAAGTCAACAATTTAAATAATAAAATAATTTGAATAATTGGCCAAAAAACACGGGACGTTACACTTTTGTTATAAATCACGTATGAAATAAATGTTGTTTTCCGCTGCTTATATTTCTGTCTTGTAAATTTTCTGTGTCTTTTACCTAGAATGCTCCATCGAAGTTAAGGCATTCTCTTTTTGAGTGACCTGAACGGAGGTGGGGTGTTTCAGCATATCTATTGAATGTACAAGGTTTGGATCTAAAATTTAGTTTGTTAGCATCATATAGTTTTAAGTCGGGGGAGCATAGACAACCAAATGTTTCGAGACTGTGCTAGTCTGGTTTAACATTGAAAAGTTTTTCTAGTGGACTTATGTCCTTTAACACTTTTGTTGGCATTCCTGTGTTAAAGGATTCTGACCAAAAGTTTGATGGTAGAGATGCATGTGTTAATAAAGTTAAACTAGACTCCAGTATATATCTATGTTTCATCTCTACTAAGCCATTTCGCTTAGATGTATATGGGCAAGTTATTTTATGAACAACTCCCTTGTCTTTGAAATAGTCATTTAGACTCTTCTATTCAGACCCACCATCAGACTTTATTATTTTAACTTTGGTGTTGAACTAATTTTCAATCATGGTCATGAAACTTATAACAGTGTCATGAGTTTCAAATTTGGCTTTCGAAAAATATATCAAAGTTTATCTAGTATAAGCATCAACAAAAGATATATATATATATAGTAGTTATAACCTACAACATTCCATACTTTTCTTAGCCCGAACTCTGACAAAAATCGAAACTCAAACTCATCCAAGCATGGAGAGTCTAAATATGGTACCTGCAATTAACGAGCATGAGCATAACCAGAGTAGAATAGAACTAACTCGCATTGGAAATAAAATAAGATAACAAATACCGATTAAGACGACTACCTTAAGGAATATCACCACATCGATATCGGGCATGAGAGAACGAGAACTGGAACCAAACTTGAACACTTGCAAAAACCTATCTTCCCCGAGATAAGCCTGAGAGTTGTTATGAGGAGGGGGTTAGAACTACAAGTCATGATGAGTAGAGAATGTATAACACTGGCTACGATACACAAATGTACTCTGTTTGGTCAAAATCAAAACAAATGTCTAAAAGGGAAAGTAATTCCAACTTAACCCATTTAGAATTCACGCACGACGACTAACCACAAAATGCAAGGTAATATTACGCACCTAGCGGTATCCTAGTACTGAGATAGATTGTTTACGCATAAGTATGAAGCCTTATAACCACCATTAACTAATTAATAGGCCGACAACTAACTTCTGACTATCACACAATGAGGGTACTTCATTTATATATAGCCACTTAAGACCTCGCTACCTATGTAAGGTAAGGACGGATAGTTACAATCACTTAATACCAAAGGCGGACCTTTTTGGTCCCTTAATACCTTATACAGTGGTTTATTCTGCCATAATATAAATTAGAGGACACTAGCTACTAAGTCCAACTAATCTAAGAGCATCTCCAACAAAGGGCAATATTCATGTTACGGGGCGTAATACGGGTTGTTTTTGCACCCAACAGTTATCCTCTCGTGTAATATTCAGCGGAATATTACAGCTTTGATTCAGGATCCGGAATGAGTCCGGCGAGCTGATTTTATTAGCTCGCCATGTGGCGAGCCGATTTTATCAGCTCGCGCTGATAAAATCAGCTCGCAACATGGCGAGCTGATAAAATCGGCTCGCCATCTCCCTCCCCAATTCCCCAACGGCTATCTCAATCCAATGGCTTCCAACGGCCATTTCCGCCTCGATTTTGATTACCAACGGCCATAAAACGGTGAAAACTTTTCTAACGGCCATATTTTCAGTTATAAAAGCATTCCATCGCATTCTTTCTTCATCACAACATATTCATATCTTCTTTCTACATCTCTCTACTCCACACCAAGTCTTGCTATATAATGTCTTCCCCATTCGGAGAATTTTCGCATCCGACGATAGATGGAACTCAGTTCTCACAAGGCAACACGAGCAATATATTTGAAACTCCATCGAGCAGGCAAGGAACCACTCTGTGGACTGACGAAGAAGACATTTCTCTATGCAACATATATTGTCATTTCACACAAGATTCTGCAACGGGGAACGACCAAACAGGCGCTGCGTTTTGGAAAAAAGTGGAAAAATCCTTCGTTGAGAGGCATCCGAGATGCCAAAGGACGTTATCGGCGATCCAGGGACGTTTTGGGAAAATAAGCCGCCAAACCCAATATTATGAGTCACAAGTGTACAAAATAAAGATAGCGAATCCAAGCGGCATGGGAGGAGAACATAATCTGGTATGTATGTATTTGTACGTACTTTATTTATGGGTGTTAGCATTTTAATTGATACGTTTTATTTTGGTAAGTAGAAACGACTAGCGAATGAGGAGTTCAAGAAGTTTTTTCCTAGAGAAAATGGAACGAAAAGGGCACACTATTACCAGTTTATGCATTGTTATGATCTGCTTACTAGTCAACCAAAGTGGAACTCAGAACTTGCCAAGAGTCTCCGCGATGTTCAAAGTGCTAGCAAGGCCAAGAAAAAAGTTCAAAATCGGGTTATTCTTCTAGTCCTAGCGGCTCAGGTGGCAATATTTCTCAATGTGTAGGGGAAAACCTACTTGATGAGTTCAATGCTACGAATGACGAAGATTTTAGACCTGAGGGATGCAAAGCGGCGAAAAGAAGGGGCAAAACAACGGTTGAGCTTGAATCAAAAGTGAACGCCCGACACGAAGAACACAGTCGTAGAGCGGAAAAAAGGCTTGTAGAAGCTAGGGATAGAACAGAAGTTTTGAAAAGGATTGCTGATCTGGAAGAGAAGAAACTTCAAATTCTTTCGGAGGACTTAGCGTATAAGAAAGAGCACGATGCGTATAAGAAACAGCAAGATGCGTATAAGAAAGAACAAGAAGAGAACGCTATCATGGACAAAGATCTGGATGGAATGTCTGATTTGGAAAAGGAATTTTGGATGGGGATGAAACGTCGTATTATAACGTCAAGGTTTCCACAGTTGATGTAGTAACGTATTAGTAGTTGCTCGTATTAGTAGATGCTCGTATTAGTAGATGCTCGTATTAGTAGTTGCTCGTATTATGTTGTTGTATTAACGTTGTATTTCCTTCTGTAGCAACCGCTTTTTTTATAATGAAATGTTTGCTTTATATATTTTGTTATTGCGTAAACAATTATAAGAAATTCATCCTTTTTACACAGGATTATCTAATAAACGAAAGATATAACACAAAGTAAACGAAAGATCATCGGGTTAGCCAACTACAACGTAGTTCAAACGCCTCATGACCAACAAAATCAGTGCCGTAATCTACAAGGTAACGAGAATCATAAGTTGCCCTATTCGTTTTAAATACGTTTTCATCTTCAACTACCTGTATAATCATCTGGTATCGTTCACAATTTTTAACGAACCGCCGATGAGCCATAAGAATTTCGGCAGACGTTCGTGTAGTAGTGCATGAACGGTGGTTGTTATGTAATCTTGTTATCATGGACCAAAATTCTTCATGGGTAAGTCCTCCTCCATTTTTCTTCAGTTGCAAATCTCTTTTATCACATTCGATATAGGATTTCACGAGTATAAGTAAGTCCGTAGAAGAGAATTCGGTTGTAGCAGCACTGGAGCTTGCTTTACTTGGATTGCGTCGAGGTTGGTTAACCCTTTGCCTAGCTGTGTGTTTTCTTGGTTCTGTTTCGGATTTACTAACTTCATCTACTTGTGTATTTGGAACGAATCCACGCACTTTCTCCTCCTGGTTGTTCCGTTCAAACTCATCAAACATTTTTTCCATAAGTTCATCACTAATCTCCCCATCGGCCATTAAAGCTACACGGAATAAAAAAAAAGTTAGTCCGATTTAAAAAAGTACTTGAACCAGTAGAAAAAATAATAAGTGGTTTCTCACCTTACTGCCTTGGTTGATTTAGAAAGCACAAATAATGGTCATGGTTGAGAGACGGGGAATGAAATGTTTAAATAAGTGTAGGTGAATATTGATAAAGCACTGTCATCATTACTCGAGCTGTAACATCGAGACTCTGCCCAACAACAGTGTCTGTTCACATCAAGACAGTAAGAAAAAGAGATTCCCTACAGTATTACGTCAGGCGAAACAGTGACCGGTACCATCATGATTTTTGTTATTGATTTGTACACTCCTTGCCTATATATCTCAATGCAATTTACTCACATAATACCTCACTCAAACAACTTCGTTCTCATTCTACTACTTACTCACTCGAAAATGCCTTCTTGGCCATCCGAAACTGACTCTGATGAACAAGCGTACGAACAGATGAGACTTCAAGCGCTCGAAGACGAATTCGAGTTTCTAATCCAAATTACACCCCATGATGAACCATCACATGAACAGGGGAACCTCCAACATCTACAACAAGTTCAAGTGCCACATGTTCAACTAGCAAACGAACAGACTCTCGCTCAACCACAACAACAAGTAGAGTTCTACCGAGTACCACCACATGAACATGAAGGTGAATCTTATCCTGTACTTTGCTACTGCGGTCATGTGGTCGAAGTTATGGTTCGTGCAGAAGGCGACAATATAGGTCGGCGCATGCAGCAATGTCGATTCTATCCAAATGGATGCAGCTACACGGAATGGATTGACGAGTCGTTGTGCCCACGGGGAATAGTATATGCAAACCAACTCGAACGAGAGATTATGCGTCTCGAAAATCTTGTTCAAGAGTTGCGACTGAACGCAATGCGACTCCCTTGAAATTGAATGTGTACTTTTAATGTTTGCAATGATGTAGTAGGCATGTACTATTATTCGGTGTTGTATCTGTAACGGTCGGTTGTATCTGTAACGGTCGGTTGTATCTGTAAGGTTATTGTTATGCGAAAACCCCCTAGTTGAATCATTGTAATCTTTCCTATATAAAAATTTCACGTTCTATATATTTAAAATATAATCTTTCGTATATAATCTTCTAAACTATAATCTTTCGTATATAATCTACTAATAAAAATTAATAAGTGGATAAAAATAAGAACTAAATATTTAATCAAATGAACACACATTCCACACAACCCCCCCCCCCACAAACTTCCCGAGCCATAGATGAGCTCGGAAGATCGCGAGCTGATTTTATCAGCTTGCGAGCTCGCGAGCTGATAAAATCAGCTCGCAGGCTGCGAGCCGATAAAATCAGCTCGCGCCTGCTGGGACATATCAAAGATATCTCCCGTAATGTTACGGGCCGTAACGTTACGGCCCGTAACACTGTTGGAGATGCTCTAAGGCTTCCGTTATTCACCCATATAACCATGTCCCTAATAAGATGAGAGATAGTAAGCAGTCATTATTACCTACAGAATAGGTAGACGACATCTCGCCATTTACGACCTTCCCCCAGCGGACCCCCTTGTTACTATCTACCTGGCCGTATTGGATAATTCTCTTAATCACTTAATACTTCCAGCAAGATAGGCAGACCTTTGGTACCTCCGGAGCGGTCATCTAATACATATTTCCAAGGCGGACCCATAACCCAATCACTTACTACCTAGAAAAAATAGACTAAAGTGGGAATTACCAAGTTCACATACAATAGCCATTAAACGAGGAGGTGAGCTTTGAGACCTTTACCCTGAAATAGGTACGCTATGAATTAAGGTTTCCCCTTTTTGGTATGGGAGGCGGGAACCTCACCCTTGAGATACCTTGTTTTGGGAAATAACCCTCGTTACTCAGTCAATAATCGTTACGTAATTAACTATCGTCATGGGTTCCAATGGTTTACGATATCTCACATTAGTTGAACATATATCCAACTGATGGAAGTGCAGACTTCCGTCGAATTAGGCAACCGACCTCGCATCATTAACCTACTAAATGCAATTCCTATTTCAAATAATAATTCTAGATTTACTAGGAATTTATAACTTCCTATCTTAGGATTTTTATTTATAGGTTTACTTATTGGACTTAACATTTACAACACTAATCAATCCCCATCAATTTACCTTTTTCTATTCCTTTTATTATTAGTTTGGGTATCTGCCACTAGTGACCCTAACGGCCATATTTCCTAAGACATCAATTAACCGATTTAATGCCCTTTATGACACAAATGGTTATATTTTCCTAAGGTATTTATTTTCCTATTTATATAAGTCCCATTTAGTTCTATTTTATATATTGTAACTCCATTTATTACTGCATTTTCATACATATATATTTAATATTTATTAGGTCCCCTAATTGGAGTTACAATTCCTAAAACAATTCAAACTGTAACCATTTAGCATGTTTATCCTATTTAATTCATTTTCCCCAATCAAAAATAGTTACAACATTCCTTATTTTGTTCATGACCTTATTTGTAGCAAATCAAATTCTTTTATTGCTACAACGGTCATAATAACTATTTCCATTTATTATGGATTATATTTCCATATACATTTCAATATAAATGGAAACAATTCAAACATACGACAATAACAAACATTTATTATAGTAATATATTTGAGTTATTTACGTAGATTCAAATGAATATGAATATGAATATATATATATATATATATTATTATTTAAGCGTATTTAACGTAGTTACTTTATTTTATTTTGTTATTATTAACCATTTATGTTTTGGAATAAACTAACGACCAAAACAATCCTTTTTATGTTTAAAATTGTTTAAGATTTAAAATCTTGTAAAAAGGTTAATAACTTTAGTTATTGTAAATTATCCCAAAAAAATTAAAAAGAGGATAGGAACATATTTCAAATCACAAGGAGTAAGAAATATATGTTTTTGGAATGGTTGTTGTAGACTAGGGACAAATATACGTAAATTTATACATCCTTTCCTAATTGTTTTGTACATATTCCTTACTGATTTGAAACAATGTTATTTAAAAGGAACAAAAATGGCATTTCTACAATATCCAAGTAAAACTCCAACAACATCAAACATAAACAAGCATAATCTTTTAATCTAAATTTACATAAACCACAAATTAACACCAAATCTAAGAATCTGGAATAAAACTAAAGTTCGACAATGAATTTGGGATTGATTTCCAAATCCAAGGTGTATACAATAACCACAAACAATCCTAGGAATAATTATAGGCAATATAATTTAATTAATCAAAAGGCCTACATATTCAATATTCAAACCACAACCTATTATTTCAGATTTGACAAAAACAGTAAACAAATCTAATAAACTGTTTAGGCATACATCTCAGATCTATTACAAAGGAACTGAATAAGTCATTATAAATAATGTATATAATTTCACCACTCACTTGAAATCTATCTAAATCTGAATAAATCTTTAGGTTTATAATTCATAGATTCTTACAGATCTACAATTATTCTAAAAAGGGGATTCTTTCAGATTTGTAGATCTGCAAGAAAACAGGAAAGAGGGAAGAAATCTGAATGGAAGAAAACCTAATCGCGGCACCATCTCCTTTGCGCATAAATCTGATTCTAATCTTCTTCAATCTATGTTTGTTTTGATGATATATATTTAGATTTGTTTTAGAAGAGAATTGGAAGGAGAGGGAAATGACAGAGCTTCGCTGCTGCCTTTAGAATTGTGTGCAAAAGGATGGAGTCTAACCTTTTAACTGTTAGATTAACTTTAATTAAGATCAGTCCATTATTAAAAAAATATAATAAAATATCCTAAAAACCTAGCCGTCATTGGGCAAATTCGACCAAAGTGGTCGACCCCTAAGTCGGCTGCCCAGTCGACCGCTCTAGGTTGTTTAGGCCCAACGAGGGTCAGTTATAAATGGTAGATATTAGGTATACATTCTTCTGATTTATTTTTCGTCCATTTTCATATTTTATCTGAAATTTTTTCATATGAACTCCGTTAGCGAAACTCTAAAATGAATGTTGACCAGAATTTCGTAATGAACGCAACGTGCAAGTTTCGTGGTCAAATTGCATCATTTGCAGAAATTCCATTTTCGGAGCCTAATTAAATAATTAAATTAATTACCTCTAAAATTCTGGGTTGTTACATTCTTCCCCTCTTAAAAGAATTTTTGCCCCGAAATTTTTACCAATGACTAAGTCATGGCGTTGACACCAGATTTTTCTAAACTAAACAACCAACTAGTGTTCATCCAATTTTGCAACCAAGTTCGCAGGTATGCTGTGTACATAATGCATTGCAACCATAAAGCATGTATGCATAATGATTCTAAATTGGATCCCCCTATATGTATACATTTATTTTTGAAAACATGATGCAAAACATCCTAAATATAGTGCCAGTTCTATATGAATGCGAACTTTTGAAAACATTTTTATCCATAACCCTCACACTTCTACGAATAGAGGTGTGAAACAATCAATTTTGCAGCCTAATCCAACCATCCAATTTGTTAATGTATCTAAATCGCTTCCTACTTATTTCTCCTAAGACGCAAAATGGAAATCAAAGTAGATAAATTTAACATTCCTTCTGCTTAAAAATATTCCAATCTTCGTCCTACAGTGAAATTTTACCTCAACATCCCCAAAATACTTCGAAAATTTCCATCTGCAGACTGCAAAGGAGGCCTGACTCAAGCCCTAAAACATAAAATGAGGTAACTAATAACTTGCGCGCATCATCGGTAAGGTATGGAAACAACGTTTCCTCGGCTAAAATACCAATTTCCTTATTATCATTAACGTATTTAACGCATCGTCGTTCCTAATGCACTGCTAGAACACACAAACAAATCATCCAAAACCTATCTTACGTTTTACATGTGATTAAAACTCGATAATTTTCTATCAAAATAAATTCCCGCTTGAAAAATTCTTTATGCAAAACTTGAAATTCCTATTTTGTGATGATCATTTTCCATATCGGATTTATATAATAAGAATTTGGTATCATGTGCTTTGCTATTTTTAAACTATCTATTTTTAAACATAACAGACGTTTAAATATTTGTAAGCCACCGTACCCAAATATTTGTTTATACATAAACCGGATTTTATGTGAAAATAAGAACAGATAAGAACATGAAATTTTTAAAAGGAAAAAGATTTGCTTTTAGTTGTTTTTGTTTTTTTCAAATAGCATTTGCAAAAGGTTAAATTATATTTCACGGAAACTTAAATGATTCAAATCACATGTTGGCGTTCAAGCAAATCGGTTGCGCAAATTTTGCGAAAAACGAAACCACAGAAGCAAATTTAAAAGTAAATGTTATCTTAAAAGGAACAAGCGACAAACACTAATTCTACCCATGACGAACTAATACAAGAACATGTACTTCACAAAAATTTATCTACTACAAAATTCAATATTTTCCAATGCTAAAATAACTGTTATTTAAATAAGAAAATGAGATTCTATTCAAATACATAAGTGCCAATGATACGAAATATTTCAAACATAGAATCTCATTAATCGTCGTAATATTTCAAAGACGACACTAATAGTTACAAGCACGAAATACCATAGAGCCAAGAAACAAATGCTGGAAAGGGAAAGAAAAAAGACAACAACAAGGCAATAACACTGAAACTCCAAAACATTGCCTATAAACAACGAGAGTCTTGCTCCGCTGCTGGAGCTCAATCTCGTGTTGTAGACACTACTGGTATTGTTGGAGGTTTCCACACCTCCGTATCTTCTAAGAGAGAATTTTTGATGATAAAAGAAACCTACCACAAAACTGCTTTCCACGGAGATTCACCTAACATTGTTTAAATACAAAGATGGATAGGCCAAAACACAAAATGTAATTCCACGAAACAACACACAAGGATAATGAGCTGAATCAAATATGATGCTTACAAGATGACGGTTCGCCATAGATCAAAGAAAAGATTGATTCCTGCATCATAAGGCAAATCCAGTTGTAATTTTCCATCTTTGAAATAATGCGCTAAATGAATCAAACATCTATATGGGTACTCCAAACAGCGATTTCTGAACTCAAAAACCGACTTTTAGGTAAAGGAGTTCTGCTGCAAAATGTCCAAAGCCAGTCAAACCAAAGACCATTGCGTAAAACACGGATGCCTCTAAAACCTTATCGAGATCTTCCTCCAAAAGACCATCCAAAGATAGCTCAACCTTCATCTATGAAACAATGATTGCTTTTGTCAAAAACATATTCCAACAAGATATGGCAAAGGCGGATGCAGCACGAACAATGACCCTACTCAAAAACTTCGAAGCAAAGGACCGATGCAAGTCTAATTGCTATGATTAATTCTCTTAGCCTAAAAGCGGTGAAATCTTATGCTCAATTTGATCCAGCCAAATGGTTCTCTACCTAAGGATGAGACTTAAATGGCATGAGAAAGATCAGATAGTGCATGTAGATATTACGGGATAAGAAATGATCGGAGAGAAGAAATTGGGTTTAGATCTTGGCACCATAGTGGGGCGAGATCTAATGCGGAAACTAGTGCTAAAAAGAAGGAGACGAGGCGACAACAAAGAAAAAGGAGAAGAATATGATTCGGCTAGATGAGGAAGGAAGGATGAAAGAAAGAAGTTTACTAGGAGGAAATTTGGACACAACTTCTATGGTTGTGTCCTAGGTTCAGGTTGTACCAAAATTCATCAACTAGTTGACTACTCTAAGTCTAGCACTAAACAATCAACTGTTAAACGAGCTTTGGACAAAGGTTGAACATTAACCCTATAGGGTCGGATCAAAATATTATCGTCGTACGTCATCTTTTAATATTTGACGTGAATCCAAAAAATATTTGTCCTCATCACGGTGGTATCATAGACCGCAGTCAAACTCTGAACTGTGTCCAAAGATTGAAAGTAGTCTCAACAAAAGGCTGCGACCACATAACACGAATTCTCAAAAAGAAAACTCAGCTAGAAATCCGAAGTAAATAAAATGGATTTTCCCCTTACCTAGCTTTCAAATGAATCGAACGATTTCCGAAATCAAATAACCCAAGCTGAATAGAAATTTTCCTTAGTCTTTTTCTGAGAGAAAATTTTAAAAACTTTTCGAATTAAAATTCTGTATTTATAAACTGAAGATCTAAAAATATAAGTTAATTTATTAATTTATATTACTGTTTATAATACTAATTGGAAAAACACTTCCATATCTTGAATTGTAGAGAATTCAATTCTCGAAAAGGTTATTTATGTTCATTTCCATAAACCATCCAAGAAGAGAAGTATTAAATATCACAAGGAATATATAGTGATAATTTTAAATTTTGAGGCGTATTCCTTGTTACTTCCAACTTCCTTCTTTCCATCAAAACATACTGTTTATTAAAATTTACACAAAACCAATAATCCAAAACATTATTAGATTTATGGTTCTAAAGATTATTCATTAAACAATTTCTCGAAAACCATAGTCTAAAATTTTTGAAACCCCTTTTATTTCAAAAATAGATTTAAAAATTGTAGTTTCTCCAAATTTGAAGACCAAGGATTCAAAAGAATAACTCTATCAAAAGGTTATCCAGATTCGTTTTATGAAATATCCACTAAGCATATCTCGTAATTGTAATTCTGGACATGTTTGTGTGAATCCTTCGTTTAAAACAAAGAAAAGGTTATGATTGGAACTCCCAAAAAAACAAACACAGGGAATCTCGACTATATCATTTGTAGCTAGCTTTTTCCCCAGTCACTAAGCTCAACTTCACAGAATCCACCACATGCCACCCTCATGCTGTTCAGAACAAAAAGCCAAACACACCATGGGGTAAATCGTGGTTGGTCAAATGCTCGAACTTGAAATATTTTGAACTATTAGTCGTTTTAAAACCTATAATTAGGCCCATAACTAACTCATTGTCGAAATAATTTAAATTCAAATTAAAAAAGGTGAAAGAAAAATAGAAAATAAAATTGAATACGTTGTCTCACTAATCCTAATTTATCTATTCCTCTAATCATCTAAACCTAAGCTATGATACCAAATGTAGCACCCTACACTTTTCCGAGCCCGAACTTCAACAAAAATCGAAATTCAAGCCCTTCCATGCACAAAGATTATAAATTTGGTACCTACAATTAATGAGCACGAGCGTAATCAGAGTAAAATAAAACTAACTCATAGCGGAAACTGTAATAACCCGGAAATCTGGGCCAATTTAAAATTTTTATTTTGGCAATTTTAATGAATTTTGAATATTTAAAATGAATATTTTAAATAAAAATGATGAGAAATTTATTTTGGATAGAGTTCGAACATATATATTTATTTGAATCGTCGTTAGAATATAAATATTTATTTATATATATATATAAAAGGAATTGAAAACGGCGCGGTAGTTCGATAATTCGATTTCAAATTTCAAATGAATGTACCGGGTGCAAAATAAACCGGATTTTAGTGAAACCAAAAAAGTTGAATCTATTTGAGAATATCTTTCCAACGAATCCGAAAAATTGAAATTTCATAGCGGGAATCAAAAGATACGTCCAGTTGAAAATTCAGAATAGTCGCTATGGAATTCTAGCCCTTAAAAATGGAAATTTTGCAAATGACCTCGGTTTTCGACGAACCAACTTTTGTTGGATCCGCGATGTCAAATTATTTCTTGGTTTCAAATTTCATAATTTTTCGAATCAGTATGTGAGTGTGGCAAAGGAAAACGCGTTTGACCAGTTTTAGTTGATTTTAATCGACTGGAAAATGGCCATTTTTCCAACGATCTCAGAATTTGACGAAATTAGTTTTGTTAGGACCATATCGTCAATACGAAGCTAGAAAATATTTTTTTGGAATTTTTCGAGTTAGTATGTGGCCCCAGTAAATTGAAATGTGCGTTCAAATTTAATATATAGAGTTATATTTGGATTTTGACGAAAACTGATCGAAACAGCCGAATCAGCCTGCGATACATATCCCATTGTGTTCGGAATGAGGGTAATTAGCTATGGACGACAGGCGGTGGGTCTCGTTTAGAGGTCGAAAATAAAAGTTGCTTTTTGAGAAATAAAAATAATAATTAAATAAAATAAAATATATATATATATATATATATACCCCCTTCTTTCCCTTTACCCCCTCCCCTTCCACTCTCTCTCAAATGATTACAGAAATAAAAAAAAAGAAAAAAAGGATCCCCCCCCCCCGTTGGAGCCGCCGCTACCCCCCCCCCCCCCTCCACCTGCGCGACGCGCTGCTACCCTCTCCCCTCCATCTGCCTCGTCCCCCTTCTCCTCCGCCTGCGCCTCCTCCTGTGGCCGCCAGTTCACCCCCTCATCCCCTTTTCGTTGTAAGTCCTTATATTATTTTATTTAATTTATTTAAAATACTTAGCTTAGTTTAACCAAGTTAGGAATCTGATTTTTAAATGAAGGAAAATATATACCCATCGTTTTGCATCACAAAGGGTTTGATTTTGATTGTATACAAATAAAAATATGATTTTTATATAGGAAAGATAATAAAGATAATACTTTTATATAGGTAGAGTATTAAAAATAGAATTTTTATATAATACAGAAAATAAAAATATAATTTTTATAATATAGAAAGGTTAAAAATATAAATTTTATACTAGTGGTATATTAAAAATATGATTTTTATTCATGTAGAGTAGTAAAAATATAATCTTTATTAGGAGAAGAGCAATATAAAAATATAATTTTTATAATGAAGTGAAGATAAAAATTTGATTTTTATATATATGGGGTGAAGATAGAAATGTGATTTTTATATATGTAGTGGCTACGGACGGTGAAATTGGAAAAATGCGAACACGATGAAGATTTCCTACATTAGAAGAGTCGGGGCGTTTGGATTAGCATATCTGTGAGAACTTCTCACTTTTAATTTATTTCTAGTTAAAATATATACTAGGATGCAGACGGTGCTTAGCAGCACCCGACACCCGTCGTCCACAGACCATGGACGGCTTGTATGCTTGTTTGTTTGATTTTGATGTGTAGTTGATTGTGTGATGTGATGTGAAATGAAATAAAATATTTTATAGTTAAAAATAGAATTTTAACGGGTATTTAAAATGAAATAAATATAAACAAATCGAACGATTTGTTTATATACACACATTTGACTGATATTGATTGGGACAATAAATTTTACACATCTCCCAACTGCACAAATACAATCTGTGTTTGATTGTTTGAAAACCCTACACGGATATTGAGGTGATATATGACATACACTAATCCCAATAATTAGTTGTATGTCGATCGATTGATTGACAGACTGTTATAAGCGTTGAATATTTATATTTGATGCTTATACAGTGTAGAATGCACTTTGGATGATGGTTGATTATTTGTCATTGTTGATATATACATGCGTTGTATGGAAATCCATAGAAATAAAATCTATGGTAATTGATTGGGCCTCATTCCAGTTTTGAATAAAAATATTTGAATAGAAATATTTGAAATAGAATATTTGAAAATAGAAATATATAAAGCCGTGTTGATTAGATTGACGCCATTTTGACACAAACGATATTTATATCGATTATATTCATTTTTATAATGAATATTGAAAAGTGATTTCAAAATCGAATATTTTGAAATGAAATTCGAATTGAAATTGAATAGAAATGAATTCGAATTGAAATTGAATTGAAAACGAACTGAAATTGAATTAAAAATGGATTTGAATTGAAATCGAGTTGAAATGAATTTAAAACGAATTTATATTAGAAAGATTCAATTTTGATTTGAATTTGAGATGGAAGTTGAAATCGTTTTGAAAACGAATTTAAAACGATTTATAAAATACATTTTAAAAGGGAAATCAACGAAGTATATATTATATATATTATATATATATATAATATAATGGCCTGAATAGAACGCGCCGCGCTGCGGTAGTTCGTGAATTTCGACCATTGACTTCGAATGGATATTGCGGGAGATCCGACAGTCAGATTCTCCTAAAACCGGAACCGTTGGGTTCATATCGAAAAGAGCTTTCTAACGAATATTAGAAATTAGAAATCTAACAGTTGGATTTGGAATTATGTCCAAATCAAATTTGGAAAAGGTCGTTGTAAGTGCAGTTCGATAGCCGTTAATGGAAATCGGCTGTACGGGCCTTAATAAAGTTATTAAAAATAGTAATAATTTGTGTAAAATCATAAGAAATGATTTGTGAAGAATTGGGATGAAAAACTCCATATTTGAAAAGATAAAAATAGATTTTTATCGAAATGAACTACTTTTGAACTAGAATTATAATTCTATTTATTTTTAAATAAATGAATTGAATTTGAAAAGGGTTTTAAAGGTAACCAGAATTTCCAATAATTGAATTGGAATGGATTTGAATCGAAATTTTCTTTGGAATATTTCGATGTTAGATTTCGTGATTATACAGATATTGTTATGGAAATTTGAAAGATATATTTATATCGTTGTTTCCAATACGATATTTGTTGGTCGTAGAATTTGATATTGAATATAAGCCGATATATTTTCTATTCAGAGCCTTGTATTTAATATCAAATGTGATTTGGGTTTGTCGTGAATGGTGTCTTCATTAACACTGTTCTTAAGCCCAGTTGAGAAAAAGATTAGATCTTTTTAGTTAGATTTAATGAAGCGTACCAATTAAATAATATTTAATTGGAATTGAATCGGTATTGATTTTTGGGTTTATCATGAACCGTGTTTTAAAAGACACTGATTCTTTAACCCAGTTAAAGATTAAAACTAAGTGGAGTTTAATTGAATATTTAATTAGATTGAAAAGATCGAGAATGGAGTATCACCAGTTTTACTCCAGGCGGTAGGTAAATCTTTAATTAGATTTGAACGTGAAATGGTAATTGAATTTACCGATAACACCGTGGTGTTAGATACGAAGTATTACCAGTTTTACTTCATGGGATGAATAGGTTGGGATTGGGAAATAAAATAAATGATTACTTCGGTGTGGTTCGCTAATTCCGACTAGTTTGAAGTGATATTCAAAGGAAGATTAAAGAATAAATTTAAAAGAATTTATCTTTGATAAAATTAATGGGAACCTTTCCCTAAGAATGTGGAATTTAGAAACTAACTGTAGGTTGGATAAGATGAATGGTTTCCTGGGTATTGATCTGATGTTGGTTTCGGCCTTCGGGGTTAATATTTGGGGAATTGTTCTCTTACTAGTTTACGGTTAGTGACTGATGAATTGGAATGAGGCGTATGTTGTGTTTGTGTAACACATGTTTATTATATACGTGAGTTATTCAGAAAGACCGGGTTCATCCCATTCTGAATAACTGATTCGACGTGGTGTTGAAGATGAAGACGGTGGTTGAAGACCAGAGGTCTTCACGTCGTTTGGATAACTACTGATGATATTGATTGGGCTGTACACCCAAGAGGAGAGAATCAGTTGGTGATCCTCCAGACGTACTTGGAGATCGATGGATATGCGGGGTACTAGGTTCCTCCGGCTTCGTTCAGACCCAGAACGAACTTGTAAATGGACTGTGTATCTGACATTGGATATCATTCTGAGTGATTGATGGATATCGGTTGCATGGAGTGGTTTGCCTGTGTGGCATGCTAAGATGCAAATGATCAAGGCTTCTATTGAAAAGCAGAGTCTTGTGGTTGATGATCAAAGCACAGCCTGTGTGGCACAGCTTTGTGTAGCGTTAATTCGCGAGCCTCACACCCCGGTTGTGAACCAGAAACGGGAGAGGACATCAGGGAGGACATGCGTTTCTTTCTAGCTAGAAGTGGCGTCAGTGGTTTTACACGCCCTGACGAGTTTGACTTATGTGGTTGTTGTTGTTGCGAGGCGCCTCGGATATATCGGTCACTATGTGAAGCCGATGGAGTCATTTGTTGACTCATTGACACCCCAAAGGGTGGGGAAACACAGCGTTCAGGCTTAATAATCCACATCGGTGGACCGGCCCTGACGATCAAAGGCTTGTCTGCGCGCTTTCCTAAGGGGCGGGCTAGAGCGTCTCGAATCGGTAGAGGACGATCCTTGGCCTCAGTTCATAGATGGAAATCCAATTTCCAAATACGTGACCTTGCGGTTTTGATTAAAGAGCCTAGTATGGCGACATGATATATGGTACCCATGTCATCTATGATTGAAATTGTTTTGACACTATACACTTATAATAGTATCAAATAATTTGTTTTAAACGTACTAAGCATGTTTGGCTATTATAAGGGAAAACTCTATCCCCCGGCTTGCGTTGCATTGTGTGATAGGACCTGGGTCTTATAATAGCTTCATTTTTCCAAAAAGCATTGCGCTGTTTTGTTATATGCACTGTATTCTTGGGAGGAAACCCGTTCCGTGTTATACGGCGTGGTCCCTTGATATATCTGATTTAAAGTAAAGTTTTAAATAACTGTTTTAGTTCTCACACCAGTCCCATGACTGACCTGGAGTTTATTGTTTTAACCTAAACTCTGGTTGCCCTTATTTTCGACACGGGCAGCTAGTAGTTTTGGTTTTGCAGATTTATATTTACAGGATCCTGATTTACAGCTGGAATGATATCCGGAAAGCTCTGTGTCCGTATATCTATTCTAGTTGAATTTTGCATTATTTTCCGCTGCGATGTATTTAAATGTAATTTAAATCTCTGATATTTTCTGTGTAATATTTATTCATACTTTGTATATTCTTGTATTCTGATGGAATTGTTGTAATATACAATGAAATGTTCTTCCGTCTGCGTTCTAATTTGTCGTGTTCTCAAAAACAATCAGGCGTTTCGAACGGTCTGGGTCGGTTTAGCGACTGATTCGGATCGAGCGAAATTCCTGGTCGTGACAGAAACGAAATAAGATAACAAATACCGATTAAATTGACTACCTTATGACATATCACCTCATCGATATCGATCATGATAGAACGAGAACTGAAACTAAACTTGAACATTTTATAAGAATTATATCCCTTGAGATAAACTTGAGAGTTTTTATGAGGAGGGGGGCAGAAAAACAAGTCCTGGTGTATAGAAAATGTATAACACTGTCTACAATACACAAATGTACTCCTTTTGGTCAAAACTAAAACATATATCTAAAAGGGCTAGTAATTCTAACCTAACCCATTTAGAATTTACGCGCAATGACTTACCACAAAACCCAAAGTAACATTTCGCACCTAGTGGTATCGTAGTACTGAGATAGATCGTTTACGCATAAGTATGAAGCTTTACAACCACCATTAACCAATTAAGAGGTGGGAAACTAACTTCTGACTATCACACAAGGAGGGTACTTAATTTATATATAGTCACTTAAGACCTCGCTACCTATGTAAGGTAAGGGCATATACTTACAATCACTTAATACCCAAGGCGGACCTTTTTGGTCACATAATACCTTATACGGTGGTTTATTGTACCATAATATAAATTAGAGGATACTAGATACTAAGTCCAACTAATCCAGGGCTTCCGTCATTCACGCATATAACCATGCGCTGCATAAGACGAGAGATAGTAAGCAGTCATTTATTACCTATAGGATAGGTAGACAACATCTCGCCATTTAAGACCATCCCCTGGTGGGCCCCTTGTTACTATCTAGCTGGCCTTATTGGATAATTCCTTTAATCACTTAATACTTCCCATGGGATAGGCAAACCTTTGGTACCTCTGGAGCGGTCACTTAATAAATATTCCCAAGGCGGACCAGTAACCGAATCACTTACGGCCTAGAGGAAGCGGACCAACGTGGGAATCACCAAGTTCGTACCCAATAGACATTAAATGGGGAGGTGAGCTACGCGATTACTTAATACCCTTGAAAGGATGGATCTAACTACTTTAAGACCTTTATCCCAAAACTAGTTATGCTATGAATTATTATTTTTCCAAGGTTTCCTTTTTTTGGGACGGGAAGCGGGAACGTCACTTTTGAGATACCTTATTTTGAAAAATAACCCTCGTTACTTAGTCAACTATCATTACGTAAGTAACTATCATTACGGGTTCTTATGGTTAATGATATCTCACATCAGTTGAATATATATTCAACTGCTGTAAGTGCATACTTATGTCTAATACGGCAACTGAGCTGGCATCATTATCCTACTAAATCGAATTCATATTTCAAATAATAACTTTATATTTACTAGGAATTCATAATTTCCTATCTTAGTATTTTTATATATAGGTTTACTTATTGGACTTAGCATTTACTACACTAATCAATCCCCATCAATTCCCCTTTTTCTATTCCTTTTATTATAATTAGTTTAGGTATCTACCACTAATGACCCTAACAGACATATTTCCTAAGGCATCAATTAAATTATTTAATGCCTTTTATGACACCAACGATCATATTTTCCTAAATCATTTATGTAACACCCCACCTCCGTTAAGGTCACTCACAAAGGGAATGCCTTAACTTTGATGGAGCATTTTAGTAAACAGAACAGAATGTTACAAGACAGATATAAAAATAGTACTTGAAAAACTTTACTGCAGTGGACAGAAATCAGTTTGGTTACAACTTTACCAAAAACTCAAGTACATATATATCAACCTTGTTCAAAAGCCATCAGAGTACAAAACTATAAAATCATAATCCCCACAAAACGGAAGCTATACAGAGCCAAGCCATACTTTAAGCACTTCAAGCAGAAGGAATCTGGATCAAGCTAAAGTATTCCCTCCTTGAATAACCTGGGGGAAAACGGAAGAAAAAGGGGCGAAACAACAAGGGTCAGACAAAAAGTCTGGCAAGTCCAGTGATTTTCAATTATGAACAGATAATAATAACATGACATGAAAATAAAACTGGATGAGAGATAACCGTAACAGATGTAACAGATATAACAGAAGAACAGAATGATATAAGCTATTGCTTTACACTTTTCTGCACTAATACTAGTATAACAGGATTAGGTGTCACCCTAATGTCTAAACTGAAATAGAAACGGGTACAGAATAATTTCCACAGAAGAGAATGCTAGTAATGGGCCTTTACCACCCCAACAGAAACAGACAGAAGCAGAATGCTGATAATGGGCCTTTACCGCCCGAACAGAAACAGACAGAAACAGAATATTAATAATGGGCCTTTACCACCCGAACAGAAACAGTCAGATTAATCCCTACGGAAACAAAATGTAGAATTAGGTGTACACTAGTAAATGGGCCTTTACCACCCGAACAGACGGTACCACGCAGAAACAGACGGTACCAACAGAAACAGACGGTACCAACAGAAACAGACAGAACTAAGTGTACCCTAAAACCCTACCCCAAGCGATCGGCTCCCTAATACATAAATATCATGTGTCGGCCCCACAGTAGGGTGTATCACTCCCTAAAGTGACAACCAATTGGCACAGACCTATTTACAGATGTCACGGCGTCTTACATCCTCAGAGGCAGACCGGGATCCATGCACGCACATGACCCGGTTGGAACGCACCATCAACACCCCTCGCCATTATCAGAATGAACCGCTTATAATTAGTTCAGTAAGCGTGCCCGGACCCTACCTACTGTTGGGTCAAAGTTTTGATACCAGAAAGGGTTACTGACTAATATGGGTCCCAAACAACAGATGACACAAGTAATTCCCCTCCTAACCTTGTGTCCCCAGACTAACAGATTTTAGATTAACTTGTTTACAAGTTCAGACATACAGAATTCAGATCAACCAGTTCACAGACAAGTTTTCAGACTAACGGATCAGATATACAGATTTAACAAACTTACCGATTAACCAGTTACAGATTAACAGACTTACAGATTTGTCTAACTTTGTAATTGGGCCTACAGATTCACGGAACAGATTTATTAAATTCATCAGTCTAGTGGGTTTAATCCTATCCGCCCAACACATTATATTTATCTCAGATTTTAATTAATTAAATATTAATGCCCAGACCTCTCACATTAGACTGACAGTTTGCGGCTACTGGTTAGGCCGGTTGGTTCCGGGCAGGTTTCTGTCGCAAACTGAGTCTAACCTCGGGTTTCAAGCACGTTATGACTAACTTCTCACATTAGAACCTATTGTTTGCGGCCACTGGAATATGCCGGGCGGTTCCGGGCAGAATTACGCCGCAAACTCATTCTAACCTCGAGTTAGCCATATTTATCTTTGCGGCCAATTAATTAATGATTTACCATTTATACCCAAGCCTAATATACATGTAAATTTTCATAATTATAGCCAATTCAGATTATGTCAATAACAGACTAAATATATCAACTCAACAGATATGGCAGATAACAGATTTAGCAGATTAGGCGACTTAACGGATTCAGCAGATTAAGCAGTTTAGCAGATTTAGCATATAACAGTTTAGGCATCTTCAGCAGACTTAGCAGATGACAGATTTGGTATATGAACAGATATAGCAGATTATAGCAGAACTAGCAGATTAGGCAATATAACAGAACTAGCAAATTAGGCAATATAACAGAACTAGCAGATTAGGCCATATAACATATTTAATCATTCCTTAAAGTTTCATAAACATATCTTGCCTAATTATAAATTTGGCCTAAGTTTGCATGCCTAAATAGTTGTCATGATTCACATTATGATCATATACCTCACGTTTGCATTGAATTTATATGGCACAGATTATGGTCATAATTTACCATATAACACACGTCTCAAATTTAGTTAAACTTGCCTAGTACAAAAGATTCACATATAAATTATACCAAATATAGCCATCGATTTCAATGCATGTCATATATTCAAAAATCTCCCACTTAGGTGTTATTCACATTTAATAGTTATCAAATCTTAACATAAATCTTCACACCTAAGTCATATTCCCTTTTTATCCCAAATCATGAATTTCTATATAAACAATATGCCCAACAATCTAGAACTTTAAATTATAACAGATCTTTAATTCAAAAATATGCGTTATGTCCATTGTCTCAAGTCACATGTTAATATACAATGGTTCCTCTTCTTCCAATTCACAGAATATGCACAGATCTAAATCTAGTTTACAACCTATGTCCTTTTAGTCACAGATTAGCCATGTCCAATTATGTCATCATTCATTATTTATCCCAAAGTTTAACGTTCGTGCGTTAATCTCTTATGAGATTTGGCGCAGGCTCGGGGTAGCCTGGCTACAGAACAGAAAGAAGAAAGAGATATAGAATAAAATAGATCAGAACAGAACATACGCAATCTCAAATTCAGATTTACAATCATGTCACAATTATAATTAAAGTTTATATCGGAAAATAACTGCACTTGCCTTGGTTGGATTCTAAAAGAAAAAGGTGTTGTAGCTGTTCTCTTTTAATCCTAATCAGAATTGGAGGAAGAAGAAGCACAAGTCCTAGCTTAGGTTTCAGCAGAGTAGAGACGCCATTGATTTATTTATTTAGAGAGGAAGAGAGCAATGGAGGCTAGAGAATTGTATATGAGATTTAGGTTTAGGTTAGGGATGTATATATAGGTGTAGGAAGTTATTTAGGACCATTAGACTAACCCTGAATCATGAGAACCATTCAAATGCAAAATCTGCATTTGAGCGAATCGGCCCACGGGATGACAGCCAAACACCCTGGATTAACCCCTAGTCGACCCAGCGGGGCTTGGGTCGACCTCAAAAATGGGCCGGTTCGGTTATTCCCCCTCACAATTCGCTGTTTTGAATCTTTTTTGCATGTTTATTTATTTAATTTTTATATATATCTATATATATTTCTCTCATATGCATACAAACTTCAAGGCTTAATAACTTCTTCATAATTAACCATTTTTTTTAATTTGTGAACATCACTATTATTAGAAATACGGGGTGTTACAATTTATTTTCCTATTTATATCAGTCCCATTTAGTTATATTCTATATATTGTAACTCCATTTATTACTACATTTTTAGTTCCCCTTATATATTATTGTTGTATTCATACATATATATTTATTATTTATTAGGTCCCCTAATTGGAGTTACAATTCAAACTGTAACCATTTAGCATGTTTATCCTATTTAATCAGTTTCCCCAATCAAAGATGGTTAAAACATTCCTTATTTTATTTATGACCTTATTTATAGAAAATCAAATTCATTTATTGCTATAACAGTCATAATACCTATATTTGTTTATTTTGGATTATATTTCCATATACAATACCACAAAGGTGGAAACTATTCAAACATACAATAATAATAAACATTTATTATAATAATATATTTGCGTTTTTTACGAAGATCCGTTTGGATAAGAATATATATTCTTATTCAAGCATATTTAACATAGTTACTTTATTTTATTATTATCATTAACCATTAATGTTTTGGTCTAAACTAACAACCAAAACAAACCTTTTTATTGTTTAAGATTCAAAATCTTATAAAAAGGTTAATAACTGTAGTTATTGTAAAATTTCCCAAAATAATTAAAAAGAGGATAGGATCATATTTCAAATCACAAGGAATAAAAAATATATGTTTTTTCAACGATTGTTGTAAATTACGTACAAATATAC
This sequence comes from Allium sativum, assembly GCA_030737875.1. Taxonomy (NCBI): domain Eukaryota; kingdom Viridiplantae; phylum Streptophyta; class Magnoliopsida; order Asparagales; family Amaryllidaceae; genus Allium; species Allium sativum. Next base: position 846,425,954 of record CM060919.1, on the reverse strand, counting down.
ATAAATTTACACATACCGTCCTAATTGTTTTGGATATATTCCATGATGATTTGAAACAATGTTCGTATTTTTAAAAGGAACAAAAAGGATATTTCTATAATAATCAAGTAAAACCCCAACAATACTAAACATAAATAGTCATAATTTTTTAATTTAAATTCACATAAACCACAAATTTACAAAAAATCTAAGAATTTGGAATAAAACCACAAAATTTGACAATTGTTTTCGGACCGGTTTCTAGATCCAAGGTGTATACAATAACCACAAACAATCCTATAAACAATTGTAGGCAGTATAACTTAATTAATTAAAAAGGCCTACAAACTCAATATTTAAATCATAACCTATTATTTCATATTTGACAAAAACAGTAAACAAATCTAATACTTTTAGGCATACATCTCAGATTTATTACAAACGAACTAAATAAGTTACTATAAACGATGTATATAAATTTCCCACTCACCTGAAAGATATACAAATCTGAATAATCCTTTAGGCCTGCAATTCCCAAATTCTTAGATATACAATTATTCTAAAAAGGGGATTCTTTCAGATTAAAAGATCTGCAAAAAAATTGGAAAGAGGGAAACAATTGAATGAAAGAAAGCCTAATCGCAGCACCATCTCCTTTGCACATAAATCTAACTCTAATCTTCTTCAATCTATGTTTGTTTGGTTATATATATATATTCGATATAGAAGAGAATTAGTAGATGAGAGAAACGGCAGAGCTTCGCTGCTGCCTTCAGAATTGTTTGCAAAAGGATGGAGCCTAACCTTTTATTTATAGGGATTAGGATGACCCTAGACTGTTAGATTAACTTTAATTAAGATCCGTCCATTATTAAAAAATTATATAATAAAATACCCTAAAAAACCTAGCCATCACTGGGGAAAATCGATCAGAGGGGTCGAACCCTAGGTTGGCCGCTATGGGTCGTTTTGGCCTAGTGAGGGCCAGTTACAAATGGTAAATATTAATTATATATTCATATGATTTATTTTCCTTCCGTTTTCGTATTTTTTCCGTAACTTTTTCATACAGACTCCTTTCATGAAACTTCAAACATAAAAGTTAACCAAAATTCCGTAACGAACATAATAGTACAAGTTTTGCGGTCAAATTCTGATATTTGAAGAAATTTCATTTTTGGAGTCTAATTAAATATCTAAATTATTTATCACCAAAATTCTAGGTTGTTACATAACCATAGTCAAAATATACAGGGGCAGGTCCCTACTAGTCAGTGGCAACTAATTAGAAAGGTATAGAATACATGCCAATGATTCACTGAATGACGATTTATGATTATTTACCATTTGAAAGTAAGTACAGTTATAAGAAGAGGTAATATCATCACAAGCAATATTATTTCTTCTAAGTATGCTTTTAATTACTTTTACACATGGGTGACCCAGTTTATAATGTCGTGTATCAAATGTACTTTTTTACTACTGCTTTCATGCTGCATCATTGAAGTATAGTAGGACTTTCACAGCACTGAAGTAGTCACCAAATCTAAATTTGTATAGTCCACTGATTGCGCTACTATGTAACAAAACATCATTAGTCAGTATGTCTTTAACAAGACAATACTTAGGGCTGAATTCAAAGTACACATTATTACCTTTAGCAAACTGTAACAACCCATATTTTTAATAGATAATAAATAATTTATTTAATTATTTAAATAGTGATTTAGAGATTTAAATGGTCATTTAATTAAATAATATTGAATATTTAATTAATATAAATAATAGAATAATATATTTAATTTCTGGAATAATCGAAAATAACAGAATTCACAATATGGTGTGAATTGGACAATTTAAAATATACAACTCAGTTTAGAATTGAATTATTTTAATGAATTTATTTATAAATGTCAGTTGAACGTATAATTTATATTATAATTATAATCGAGCTCGAAATGGCGCAACAGTTCGTAATTTAGTGAGTCGAACTTTAAACGAATATACATAATCCGTTTTAAGCCGGATTTCTATGAGACAAGAAATGTTCGGAGCTGGTGAAGTATATTTTTCTAATGGAAGAGAAAAATCGGGATTTTGTTGGGCAGATTTTGATTTATGTCCAAATCAAATTTTCAAATAGTCACTATGGAATTCCTTTATAATGTATAATGATTTATTTGTATTATAAATGGATTTTTAATATAAATTGAATACTGATTTAATCTAAATTTTAAACATCGAGTTCTAAATTTAGATAGGAATATTTTGGAGTTGTATGATATTCTATTGTGAATATATACGATAATATTAAATTATTATTATTTCATTTAATTATTTTTAAATATATTAATATTTAAATGGGTTTATTTAGAGCTTTAAAAATAGCCATTTTTGCAAACGACCTCCGTTTTCGATGAAACTAATTTTGTTGGATCCGGAATATTAAATTATTGTTAGATTTCAATTTTCGTGATTTTTGGAGTCAGTATGTGGCCGTATGGAATTTTAATGTCAAAAACAGTCGATAATTTGACTTTAAAAATACGCTGTGTGAGCAAACAAACTCGGAATTCGACGAAACAAGTTTCATTGAGTCCGTATTGTCAAACGGTAGCTACATGTCCAGTTTCATTGAATTTGGGTATTTTATGTGGTCGTACGGATTTTTAAAGGACAAACACATATAATGATTACTTAAAATTGGATATAATAATAAATATAAAAATTCAAAGCTTCCTTAGTAAGCTACCTTACATTATAAATACCCCTTTCCATTGTCTAAAACCTAATTTCATTTTTCTTTGGTCAAACCAAAGCGCCATTACCTCAGGAAGAAATTCCAACAGTAAAAAATAAAGTTTAAAAATCCAAATCAAATCCAAGATAATTCTATAAATCATGAAGGCTATATATATGAGTTTGTTTCGATCTAAGCTTCATCTTGATACCTATTTTAAAGGGTACGATTAACATTCACAGTGCTCTGTATTTAGAGCAGTAGACTAGGGTTCCATGTTTGGTGAAATCAAAGAAGAAGTGTCTCAATTCGAGTTCATTTTTAGGTTTAGCATGTAGAGTAGCAGCTAGTCACGAAGTTTTGGGCATTTTTGGGAAAATCGAGTTCGATAGCTCATTGTATAGTGACATGGTGCTCGCATCATAGGCTGAGAATGCGACTTTGACCAAGGTAGTATGAGGAGGGAGAGGGTTCGAAGAGAGAACTATTGGTGATTTTTGTTTAAGTTTTTGTTGAGGAATGGAGGATCGGTGGAGGCTTAAAAGGTCGGAAATGGCCATACTTTTCATGGTGATGTTTACTGGAGGAAGCAACTTTGGGAGAGAAGCAATATTGGCGGGCCAGAAAATATGAATGGGCTTGTTTAAAATGGTAAAGCCCAAGATGGAATTTAATTAGGTGTAACTTAAAGTATAATAGTGTATTAATTTTAAACAATCGTGTCTTTCTCATACTTTATCCAAATTCAGCAAAACAAGATCCGTTGGGATCGTATAGACGGTGGCTAAAAAATGGAACTGATTGGGAGTGAATAAGAGCTCGTTACAATTTATAGGAAAATAAATTGCCTGATATAAATTAAATCGACGATCGCTTACCGTTATTTAACGATGACCGACCAATGTGAGTAAAACTCACGAACTCTGCCAGTTTATATTTTTATAAATATAATCTAGTATTGATAAATGATGATTGATTGTTGTGTGATGATTGTTTAGTTGAATTGCAGATTTAGTGGTTGAAATTATAGATAACGATATATATATATATATATACATATATCGTAAATCAAATATTGATTTTGTTTATCAGAATATTTCATATTGAAATGAAATCGATGTTTTTTATATTGTTTAACATCTATGGATGCAGGGAAAAGGTTGGAGGGATCCAACTGAATTCCTTAAATATTATTACTGTTTATTTTCATATATTGTGATATATGATGTCATATATTTTCTGTGATTAATTTTGTATGTGTGGATGACACTGGCACAGCGATTTGGTATTTCTAAGGAAATTTTCAAAATGTATATTGAAAACGAAAATATTTACAAAATCAAAGGATTTTATAAAAGAAAATATTTATAAAATCAAAGGATTTTTATAAAAGAAAATATTTATAACATCAAAGGATTTTATTAGAGGAACATCCCTCTGTATATCATCAACAACCACAAACTCGTAGTGGAGAATGGATTTCCATCAAATGAATGATCTAAGGAACTTCCTTAATGATGGGTACATCTCTAGAGGGATTCCCTTAGAACTGTGGAAAATCAGACTTGTTCTCTATGGACACACGGCGGGATCTCCTTACTTGCATCAACCCTCTGTATATCATCTCTCGGTCATTACCAACCTATAAACCTGGTCCGCCCAACATCAACAACCACAAAAGTAGAAATAACCACATAATAATACCTTTGCTGCATACCATGGTACACTTTTTATCTAGAAAGAGACGATAACCTAAACCTCGCCGCATCTTTCCTGTTTTGGTCATTTACAGGGGTGTGAGGCTTGTCAAAGTCTCGTTACACAAAGCTATGCTACACTATGTGATTCTTCGATCATCACTAGCATATCATTATCATGCCACATTGTCATCTTATAACATATAATGGATAATCGCTAAATGTATCACCTTTGAGCTCATACGTCCCATAGAAGGGTATTAAACTAAGAGAAATACGTTTAACCAAAATCCATCACATACCACATTGCCATGCCATGTTATATCTTATAACATATACTGGATAATCGCTAAGTGTATCACCAACAGAAATACGTTTAACCAAAATCCATCACATACTACAAGATACAACGGCAGACACACATCCATACAAGTCCGTTCTAGGTCTGAACGAAACCGAAGGCACTTTATTCCACGACCCCGCTTGGGTGCGAAAGCCCTTGCAATGTGAATCGCTTCAAGTACGATCAGATCGCTATCACAATATAACCTCATAATGGGGGACCAGCTCAAGGCATCAACGAGCAATCCAATAGATGTGAAGATCTCCGATCTTCAATCATAGTCATCGCCATTTTCAATTGCTCTTGTCATGTCGTATAGTTATTCACAATGGGTTAAAACTGGGTCTTTTCAAATAAGTAACGCACCTTTAAAATCATATGGAAACATAGGATTAATAAGTCTCTTTCCACTTTAACTGGTTTATTAAAACTGTTCATTAATCTCATAAAACCCCTTGTTCATTAATTCCTAATTAGGAATTTATAAAACTCATTCCCTTAATTTTTAACAAAGATTCATTAAATATTAACGAAGATTTATATTTAAACTCAACTTTGGAAAAGTTCATTAAATCTTAATTAAAAGATTTGTCATTACTTTCCATTCCAAATCATATCTTAGTCACAGTTGGGTTAAGGAATAACGTTATTTAACACGTCATTCACAACAAAACCAATTGATATCAAATATAATATTTATATAGAAATTATACCAACCTTTATTCAATACCAATTCACGAAATCAACGAGTACTATAAGTGGAATAACGATATAAATATCTTCCAAATTCCTCAAATAATATAAGTTTAACTACGAAATTCAATATCAACTATCTTCTTGAATTCCAATCATAACTTAGCTTAGCCGGGTTAAAGAATGATGTTATTTAAGACACCGTTTACAACAACCCAAAATAATTTGATATAAAATGTAAGATTTAGAGAGAAATCATATTAGTTCATATCCAACATCAACTTCGCATATTCCACAGATACTATAAGCGGAATAGCGATGTATCCACCCTTTAAATTCCTCAAATGGTATGAGTCTCATCTACGGAATTAACACCAAATACTTGGCGATTAATTTCAATCAAATCCAATAAATTAAGATTTTAAAACTTTAACTTATTTAAACTCATATTTCCAAAATGACTGTTTTTACCGTATTTGGTAAATTAGGCAGAAAATCACAAAAATAAAAAAATATAGTTCAAAACTTCACATTTCTTTTCCAAATCACTTTAAAAACATATATTATGATTTGTCATAATTTTTTCATATTTTTATTTATTTCTATAAGGCAATTTCGATCGATTTCCAATTACGGTCACCAAACTGCATTTACAACGACCTTTTCAAAAGTAGTTTTAAATATAACTTGAAATCTACAAGTTGAAATTCAAAATTTATTCTTTCATTTGAAAGTCATTATCAATAGAAAACAAACGCTTTTCGTATCGGGGAAATTCGATTTAAATTTGACTAGTTATAATCGTTTGAAGTTCATTGTTCGAAATTTGTGAACTGTCGCTGTGCGATACATCCTATTCAAACCATATTATTATTTAAAATAAAACTTGACTGATTCCGTCCAAATGTATTTTATAAAAGTTTATAAAATCGTTTAAAAACGATTACAACATCAAATTCAATAATAAATCAAAATTGAATATTCTAGATTACTATAATATTAAAGTAATGATATTTTTCAAAACAAAATCCTTTGAAATCCAAACTTTCCTGAAATCTATTATAAAAATAAGCAAGATCAGTGGAAAAATCATTTCGAGTTAAAAACGTCTTTTATATATCTAACTCAAATTCACTTTTGAATTTACTATTCAAAATCTATTTTTAATTAGAACAAGCCATTTCTAATTCAGAACTCTTCCAAATTGGTTCCAATCTTTTCAAAAGTTGTTCATAAACACTTTACTTTCATTTCCAAATCATTTCGAACATAAAAATCCAAATTTCATTTTCATGTCTTTTTTCACTTGAATGAATAAACTGTTCATTTAACATTTTGCAATGGAATGAGGCTCAGTCAATTCCAAAAAATCCCAAATACGTGGTGCAAATTTTTTTATCAAATAAACATAAACACATCCACATCGATAATCATTATCCATCAAATAACAGTTATAATATAAGCATTATAATCATTAATGCTTACACGTACATTAACAGTAATAATAACTGAATTAACATCCATCAACCACGAGGCAAACATAGCAACCACAAGCAATCAATACATAATCATATAACGATTGTAATAACTTTTCAAGTTAAATAAAGGAATTCTCACATTGAGTGTTGATCGTTGCAATTACGATCGCTTTTGAATTAAATAAAATGTGGGTTTAATTTAACCCAAAATTCCAACTAGCTCTAATCTCATCCATATCAGTTCGTACACGAAGTATTCTCCTCCATGATTCCAACGGATCTTGTTTCGTCCAATTTTGAGTTCATACGAACAAGATATACACATTTATACTTAAACAAATTAAACACATCATTAACTAATAATTATTTTTTATTTAACATTTTACTCTTCTTCTCCAGCTCGTTCAAACTCGAGCTCTCCCTCCCTTCATCGTCGCTGCGATCACCAGAGGCCCCTGAAAGTCATACCACTGTACCATCGTGTTCGTCATTCTTAGGTGCGCCACCACTATGAAACTCGCCGCCACGTTCACTGTTATCGACCAGAAATCAAGCAACGATCGTAAATCCTTCGAACTGCCCAATCAACCACCGCACGTTACCCACGACAACGAAAGTTGACCGACAACACCGCCTCCCTCTGAGAAGAAATCTCCAGTTGACCACCTCACCCAATTCTTCCTCTATTGGCCGGAAATCGCGATTTTTTGTTCGTTGTTCCTAAAAATTGTTCATCTCCGATCATGTCCATGCCACGGCCACCACGGCCACTTTCAGACCAAACTCCCAACAACAAACTTGTAGACCTCTCTCCCCTCTCCAACTTCTTAGTTGACAACATCACCAAGCTCTTCTCTGTTTGCATGCAATTCCATGAAATCTGAAACTGTCCTTGTCACGGTCGTGATCAGATTCCAGCGATCTCTGGTGTCTGTTGGCCACCAAGTTTTACTAGTTGGTAGCCCTCAACATGATCTTCAACTTTCATTTTGATGACTTCCACCATTTCTTAACGGTTTGAGAGATATAAATTAAAATAAAAGAATGTACTTATTTGCAAAAATAAGAAAAGATGAAGGGATGGCTGCAAAATGTGAAGAAGAAAGAGGTAGAAAGTGAATGAATTTGGTTTAGTTGAAATATTACATAAGGGAGATATTTTGCAATAAAATATTAATTCATATTCACGCTCGTTCCAAGTTTGAAGTACCATTTGTACAAATAGGAATCTCCTTCCTTACACGATTTCTTCTTCATATAGATAGATATAGGATCTATGGGGCAATTACTTAGAAATACATTTTGATTTACTGGGGATAGAGAGACTTGAACCCTCATGATTTCTAAAGTCGACGGGTTTTCCTCTTACTATAAATTTCGTTGTTGTCGGTATTGACATGTAGAATAGGACTCTCTCTTTATTCTCGTCTGATTAATCATTTTTTGTTATAGAAGAATTTGAGTTACCAACGCAATGTAGTCAACTCCATTCGTTAGAAGAGCTTCCATTGGGTCTCTGAAAATCCTATCTAATTTATCGTAATTGATTAGTTAACAAGTTGGTTAACCGTATTTTGAAACACGGAAAAAAATCATTGGCTTATCAAATTATATATCAAGCCGTGAAAAAGATTCAACAAAAGACGGAAACAAATACACTATCTGTTTTACGTCAAGCAATACATGGAGTAACTCCCGATATAGCAGCAAAAGAAAGACGTGTAGGCAGGTCGACTCATCAAGTTCCTATTGAAATAGGATCTACACAAGGAAAAGCACTCGCTATATCCGAAAAAGAAGAAATATTAATCTTTGGTGAACAAGAGAAAAAGCATTATTATTTTGATACAAGACGACACAAGAAAAAGGAGTTCTACCTTTTCTTGTGCCGAATAGAAGATTAGGAAGACTTATAATCCTTCCTAGAGGTACAAGATCCAAAACTAAAAACAGCGGTATTTGTTAGCAACAACATCATGGAGGCTTTGACAATACATTCCGTACCCTGCTAAAAAACCAATCCTTGTTTACCAACCACACATTGTCTAACCAAATCCAATTATCTCTCGATACGTTCCTCAAAAAATGTAACTTAAACACAAAGTATCACGCTTAAACGATCACTTACCATCTCCGATCATGATGAAAATTGACATACAACTACGGTTTCTCAATACAGTCCTAATGGAACTTTTTCAACGAAATCTGAGTCTACTTGCTCAAATAGCACTAGCTTGAGTTCAAATTATTGATTTTATATTCATATATATTTACATTGAACGTTTATATTTTGCACAGCCACAGACACTCTCTGATTGAACCAAAATTTGGAATCTTATAATAATTATCATTACGGATCTAATAAAATTCGTTTTGTCGAAAATGAAGGTCATTTGCAAAATGACTATTTTCTAATATTAGATTAAATCAATAAAATATAATTTAAATTCAAAAACAATTCAATTTAACAATAATAAATTAATATTATCTATATATCCAGATAGAATATCGTATAGCTCCACAGTAAATATACTTGGGTTTATAACTTGATATTTCAAGATCCAAGTTAAATCGATATTCAGTTTATATAAAAATACTTTTATTATTTAAATAAATCTTTATGCTTTATAAACGATTTTATAGCGACTTTCTACAAATTTGATTTGGACATAACTCACAATCTACAAGATGGAATCTCAATTTTTCTCTTTCAGTAGAGAACTATAGTTTAATAAATTCGAAAGTTTCTTGTTTCAACAAATTACAATTTATATTTGATCCTATACATTCATTAAAAGTTCAAAACGTAATATTACAAACTACCACACTTCTGCGAGCTCGTTTTTAATTATATTATAAATTATACATTCAAACCTTAAATTAAATAAATTCTAAGTCATTAATTCTTAAAATAAATCATTTTAAATATTTAAATTTGTTAAATATTCTTACTTGAAAATTTGGATCGTTACATTCTCCCCTACTTAAAAGATTTCGTCTTCAAAATCGAAGACGAAATCGAAGGTCTTTTATTTAACCAGTAAGGCCATTATTCTATCTAATATTAAGTTCCTCAGCTTTTTAGTTTCTTAAGAATCTCTTATTTCTCAAATTTTGCTAATGCCTTGATTAAAAAAATTCGCCATAACCTCCTTTGTACAGCTCAATCGGTACAACTACAACTTGACTCTCTAGTCCCCCACCAATCAAAAAGAAAATCCAAAAGTCAAGCAATTTCCCATCAGCTCATAAAATCATCGAACCCAATCAATACAGTAAATATGTACCTTTGTATCGAGCATTCAACTGTATTCCCCATCTTAGCTTCCATTCAATAACCTATTCAGTATATGTACATCTAATTCCAACTAACTTCCAATCTTTACCAAAATACCAAACCATTCTTATATAAGTTTTATCATCCTAATTCCACTCGTTATAAATCCAATCCCATTTTATTTAACTTCACGTGAGTTAAATTTTAATATGTTTGATTCACTTTTACCCTTCCAGTTTATTTAACTTGTACCAGTTAAATTTAAAGTTCAAATTATCTTAATTATTACTCAAATCACAAAATTCTTTTAATTATCTTAAATTCAGAAGTTATGAATTTATTTCCTTACCTAACAGGTTTTCACAATTTATCGACTATCCAAAATCGTCGATAATTCCAATTCTAATTCAATTTGTTTAAAATTACCATGATTGTGAAATTCTAATCATAAAATAACTTTACTCAAAATTTAATGATCTTGACTTTTAAAATCAACCAAGTTTTAATTAACCATATTTATTTAAAAAGTCTTTTCTTTTAATATTTCCAAAAAATCAATTTCATATCGCAATTACGCTCTCTTATATAAATAATACTCTCAACTCATTACAGAGCATTACTAACCCCATCTCTAATGAGTTCTTCTTCTTATAGGATATTACTAATCCTATATTTGATGAGTCTTTTCCTTCTGTTCTAATGAGTCATACCCCAAAGTTTTTTATAAACCAAAGCTCTGATACCACCTGTGATGACCCGCCTTCCTGCGCGATTCACAATGATACTTAAACCGATCAACAAGACGTATCGCTTGGGGTTACAACGCATAAGACAGAAACGAAAGGACTTCATTAATATCATTACAACATTACATCAGAGTACAAGAATTTGTCAGAGTACCACAGAATAATACATACACTACGGAAAAATATACACAGCGGAAAACATAAACTCCCAGCGGAAGAACTTCTAAGTACAGAGGAAGAATATGAATGCGCCAATAAACTAACTCCAACTAAATCCAGCACCTACTTTATAAAACATCTGCAAACCAAAACTATTAGTTGTCCGTATGGAAAATAATGACACCCAGATTTTAGGGAAAGAACAATAAACTCAATGTTAGTCATGGGAGTGGTGCGAGAACTAAAATAGTTATTTATATTCAGTTTATTTTAAAATTAGGTAAATCAAAGGACCACGTCGTATAACATGGAACATGTTTTCTCCTTATAGAATACTAGTTCACAAATCAACTCTCAATGCTTTTAGAAAATAAGGCTACCATAAGGTCTCTCGGCGCACACAAAATACAAACGCAGAAATGGGTAAGATTTCTCCTCATGATAGCCAAACATGCTTGATACTTAAATTTCTCTTTTATTATTATTAATACATAGTGTGGAAATTCTTTCACAAAAAAATGTTTCAGCCGTAACACCCCATAATTTATTACACCATAATTACATAAAGAAGATAATAAAATGAATATTAATTAATAAAATATTCAAAGCTGAGTAAAATAGACTTTACCGTTGTGTTCGTTACGAAATTCTGATTCAGATAGACTCCTGGTTTTCATAAATAGATCTAAGTTTGAAAAACTTATGAATAAAATAAGTTTGAACTAAATTTAAAATAATTTAATAAATAAATTCAAATAGAAGAAATGGTAATGAGTCGACCAGACCCTATATGGGTCAACCCATGTTGAGCTGTTATGGTGATAGAAAATTTACCATTACCATACTAGTACCAAACCAGTGGTAACCAATATCGAGCTGCACTGGTATACCAGTGCTATCGATATAGTAACGATAAGTTTTGCCATTATTAATGGTAAAATAGCGGTAAAGAAATGTCAATACCAGTGGTAACGGTTAATTTACCAGTCATACTAATTTTGTTTTTTCATTATTTTATTGTACTCCAACCTTTATTTTTTGAAAGTTTATCATATTTTATGTAGATGCTTATAGATTTATTTAGGTTGGTAATTCTTTTTGGCTTTATTAACTTCAAAGTTTAAGATTAACAAAATTATTATTTCATATTGTTGTCCATTTCTTCTGATAAGCTAAGTAAATTTTCTATGCACATTAAAATAAGTTTAAATATTTATATAAACATTAATGGGGTAAGAATTAGTAAAAAAAATTATTTACTTTTTATCATTATCAAAATTTTAATGTGTTAATTGTTTAATATCTTTATGTATCGGTAAGTTTACCATTGCCAGTCAACGGTTTGCCAGTTTATCGGTATCCTAATGAACATTTTACCAATAGTAACGGTAAATTATCGGTATTCATTTTTGGCTTACCAATAGTATCAGTATGTTAACGGTTTTTCCGTATCAGTAATGGTTACCATTACCATAACATCCCTGTCACCCATGTGTCGACCCAGGTAGTAGGTGGATCGACCCACCTTCGACCGGGCTCGATCCTGATCCTAGAAATATTTATGTGCTTTATTCCTTGCTGACTCGGCATGATGTGTCTTTAATAGTTTGATTTTAAAACCTAATATCCTATGGTTTATATTATCCTGACATATCTATAAATAGGCTAGCAACCTCACCATTTTCTTACATAAACATTTCTTCATCTTCCTCCTCCTCTAAGTTATGTTCTGAAATAAAATTAAGAAAATGTCGGGGTGCTGTCAAAACATAAATTGAAAGGATTATTCTTCTACAACTAATTTAACGGCCTTTTATGGATCTAATACAGTGAGTTTCAAGTTATTTTTAGATCTGCTGTTTAAAAGGGATTTTAACAGTAAATATATTGGATCTGAAAAGTATCAGTGTTCATAAGTTTATTCTTAAATGTTATTATTCTTTTAATTACTATCAGTTACCTATTCAGTTTTCAGTTATTATCTGTTTATATTTACATCTATCCTCCTTATCCCCTTTCTGTCTTAGTTTTATTTACAGTCTTATTATGCCTATTTTATCAGTTTGTTCATATTTGAGTTTGGTTATGTTTCTCCTTTTTCCTTTTTGTTTTGGCTGAGCTTAGGCCATAGAGAGCCAAGGCCATTTCCGTTTGAATTGCATAAAAATGGGATAAATTAGAATAATATGCAATAACAATAAAAAGGAGATTTTGGCATATTGGAAATTGAGAACCATTAACTGTAATTTTGGGAATGTTGTAAAGGAAGAATATTAAAACATGTTAATCTAAATAGGTTTGACTTAATTTCATATTAAGTAGAACATGTTATGAAAAAAATGTGAATGATTTGTAAATTAAGTAAAACACGTTACTGTAATCTATATACATCTGAGCAGGTGCTTGTATGATTTAGGGAAGGGTTGTTACATTTAATAAATGCAATTTACAACCGGGAAATGTAACATAGGGTTATATGATGATTATTAATGAACTTAAACCTACTAAGTTAAACTTGTTTGCTTAATAAGCTAAGAGGTTCCACGTCTGATGTAAATATATCTTGGGGGGACACTTAAAATCCTAGTTTACTTGGGAGGCTAAGCATAGGGATGGCTTATGTTTATATGTTGTTGCTTGGAATCCATATCAATCAGTACTCTCATGTTATCAAACGAGTCCAGCACTAGGCAGGGACTAGGGCACGCTTTACTAAGGGATGATTGCAAGATGTTCAAATCTTGAAGGTGGACATAGGAGCGTTCCGGCAGAGTCATGAGCATGCATGGGTACGATTAGGGAAGATAAGATGTTGTAACACCAGTGGATAGGGTTGTGTCTTTAAAGTTAACGGGTTCGGGACTGATATTCCCGAGTGCCATGGCTAGCAGGGTTATTCACGTCTGTTAGGGAGCCGATCACTGGGTGGTAATTAGGGTAAAACCTAATCCTGTTATTGTAACACCCCATATTTTAATTCACAATAATTATATAAAGAAGATAATAAAATGAATATTTCTTAATTAAATATTTATCATTAGGTAAAACAGACTTTACCATTGTGTTCGTTATGAAATTTTAGTTCAAACAGACTATTGGTTTTCGTAAATCGGATTAAATATGAAGAAGTTATGGACTTAAGAAGAATGCAATAAATTATATACATATTATATATTTAATTAAAATATAAAGCATTGTTAGATCCAAAATTGGCTCTAACACCCAAACTAATAATAATTCTACTGAAATGAAATCCAAAATGACGAAAACCCACAATTTATAGTGGTTCGGCGTTAAATAGCCTACGTCCACTTTCTACTCTTTGAATTGATGATTTGAATGCAAGTACAACAGTAATTCTCACTCAATTTCTACTCATACAAAGCATTGATTCACTCAATCTCCTTCACAATATGCTTCAAAGGATTATTATGATCTAAATAGGTTGGTGAGATTCGGATAGCAATGGAGTCTGAGTTCTGAAAATGCTAAAAGATCCTTCCAAATGCCTCTTGATGGTGTATTTATAGGTGAAAAATGCTCCTGGGATGGCTCCCGTTCGGATCCACGTGGCCTCCATTCCCTCACTTGCGGGTTCGGATATCACTGGATGGTGCCAGCACATTGAGTTAGTTGATGAATGTGGAAACGTGGACTTCTAACCGCTCCTAACTTTAAGGGAATGTGGGTGTGGTAGTTGGAGTTTTGAGTGCATGGGTTCGGATCGGAGTCCTTCGGTTGAAGGGACGGATCGGGTTTGTCTTATCTGATCAGGTTTGACCCAAGCCGCTTCTTTCTCTGCTTTATGCTGACTTGCTCTGACCAAACGATCTCCGATCCGATCTGGTCCTTGGAGTGAATGTTCTTCATTACTTGATCATCTAGCTTTGTGCATCCTAGTTCACAAAGTAGGCTAACATATTGCCCTTTCAAAGGGTGCTTCTATTGAAGATGGAGTGAGCTTTGACATTATTTGCCCATTAACCTTTGAATTCAAACTGTTGAACAGTTGCTTCCATTTGTGTGTAGGGATGCGTTGCTCTATAAAGTCGTGTTTCTTACTGCTTATATATACACCATGTAATGCGCTAATTATTTTCTTCATTTTACATAATTCTGAGGTTTCTTCTTGATGTCTAGTGACTCTTCCAGGTAAACTGTGAAAACCCGTAACTCCCCCGAAAAGGAAAGCGCCGGATAGTTCGAGAACACGACAAAATAGAACGCATACAGAAGAACATTTCATTGTATATTACAACAATGCATCAGATTACAAGAATATACAGAGTATAAAAGAATATTACACAGAAATATCAGAGATTTAAATTACATTGCAGCGGAAAATAATACAATACACAACTAGAATGGGATATACGGATACAAAGCTTTCCGGATATCGTTCCAGCTGTAAACCAGGATCCTGTGAATATAAATATGCAAAACCAAAACTACTAGCTGCCCGTGTCAAAATAGGGGCACCCAGAGTTTAGGTTAAAACAATAAACTCCAGGTCAGTCATGGGACTGGTGTGAGAACTAAAACAGTTATTAATCTTTATTTTCAAAGTTAGGTAAATCAAGGGACCACGCCGTATAACACGGAACGGGTTTCCTCCCAAGAATACCAGTGCATAAAACAAACAGCGCAATGCTAAATAAAGAAAAATGAAGCTGTTATAAGACCCAGGTCCCATCACACAATGCAACGCAGCCGAGGATAGGGTTTTCCCTTATAACAGCCAAAGAATGCTTGATACGTTTAAAACAAATCATTTGATACTATTATAAGTGCATAGTGTATAAAACACTTCAAATCATAAGTATCAATCATAGGCGGCATGGGTACCATATATCATGTCGCCATATATAGGTTTACAAATAAAACCGCAAATGTCACGTATTTGGAAATTGGGTTTCCATCTATGAACCGAGGCAAAATATAGTCCTCAACCGATTCGAGACGCTCTAGCCCGCCCCTCAGGACCCAGACTCAGGTGGGCCCTTGGATCGTCAGGGTCGGTCCACCGATGTGGATTAAAATGCCTGAACATGCGTTTCCCCGCCCTTTGGGGCGTAAATGAGCCAACTAAATGACTCCATCGGTTCGAGAACGACCGATCAATCCGAGGCGCCTCGCAACAGCAACAACCACATAAGTCAAACTCGTCAGGGCGTGTAAAACCACTGATGCCACTTCTAACTAGAAAGAAACGCATGCCCTCCCTGAGGTCCTCTCCCGTTTTTGGTTCATACCGGGTGTGAAACACACGAAGTAAACGTTACACAAAGCTATGCCACAAAGGCCTTGCTTTGATCATCACCACAAGACTTTGCTTTTCAACAGAAGCCTCGATCAATTGCCACTTAGGCATGCCACACAGGCAATTCACTCCATGCGTTTGATATCCATCAATATATAACCCCTGAGCTCGTACGTCTCAGAGAAGGGCGTTAAGCAAGAGAATAAATTCTCCGCCGCCAAACATATATATATTTAATAGAGATCAATCACACGGACTAAAATCCAATGTCAGACACACAGTCCATTTACAAGTCCGTTCTGGGTCTGAACGAAACCGGAGGCACCTAGTACCCCGCATATCCATCGATCTCCAAGTACGTCTGGACGATCACCAACTGTTTCCGTCTTCTTGGGTGTACAGCCCAATCAAGATCATCAGTAATCACCCAAACGACGTGAAGACCTCCGGTCTTCGAACATCGTCTTCATCTTCGACTTATCGTCGTATCAGTTATTCAGAATGGGATAAACCCGGTCTTTCCGAATAACTCGCGTATATTTTAAATAAGTGTTACACAAACACAACATACGCCTCATTCCAATTCATCAGTCACTAACCGTAAATTAATCAAGAGAATAATTTCCCAAATATTAACCCCGAAGGCCGAAACCAACATCAGATCAATATCCAGAAAACCATTCTGCTTGGCTAACCGACAGTTAGTTTCTAAATTTCACATTCATAGGGAAAGGTTCCCATTAATATTATCCAAGATAAATTCCTTGAATTTATTCTTTATTCTATTTTTGAATCTCAATTCAAACTAGTCGGGATTAGCGAATCTTACCGAAGTAATCATTTGTTTTAATTTCCCAATCCCAACCTATTCATCCCATGAAGTAAAACTGGTTATACTTCATATCTAACACCACGGTGTTATCGGTAAATTCAATTACCATTTCCCGTTCAAATCTAATTAAAGATTTAACTATCGCCTGGAGCAAAACTGGTGATACTCCATTTCGATTATTTCAATCTAATTAAAGATTCATTAAAACTCCACTTAGTTTTAATCGTTAACCGGGTTAAAGAATCAGTGTCATTTAAAACACGGTTCACGATAAACCCAAAGTCACATTCCATTAATTATCGGGTTAAAGAACGAGTGTTATTTAAAGCACTGTTCACGATAAACCCAAAAATCAATATCAATTCAATTCCAATTAAATATTATTTAATTGGTACACTTCATTAAATCTAAATAAAAAGATTAAATCTTTTCTCAACTGGGTTCAAGAACAGGGTTAGTGAAGATACCATTCACGACAAACCCAAATCACATTTGATATTCAATACAAGGCTCTGAATAGAAAATATCCCGGCTTATATTCAATATCAAATTCTACGACCAACAAATATCGTATTGGAAATAACGATATATAAATATCTTTCAAATTTCCATAACAACACCTGTATAATCACGAAATTCGACATCGAAATGTTCCGAAGACAATTTCGATTCAAATCCATTCCAATGCAATTATTGGAAATTCTGGTTATTTTCAAAACCATTTCAATATTCAATTCATTTATTTAAAAATAAATAGAATTGTAATTCTAGTTCAAAACTAGTTCATTTCGATAAAAATCTATTTTTATCTTTTCAAATATGGAGTTTTTCATCCCAATTCTTTCTAAATCATTTCTTATGATTTTACACAAATTATTAATATTTTTAATAATTTTATCAAGGCCCGTACAGTCGATTTCCATCAACGGCCATCGAACTGCACTTACAACGACCTTTTTCGAATTTGATTTGGACGTATCTCCAAATCCAACCGTTAGATTTCAAATTTCTAATATTCGTTAGAAAGCTCTTGTCGATACGAACCCAACGGTTCCGGTTTTAGGAGAATCCGACGGTCGGATCTCCCGTAATGTCCGTTTGAAATAAATGGTCGAAATTCACGAACTGCCGCTGCGCGGCGCGTTCTATTCAGGCCATTATATTATATATATAATATATATAATATATATATTTCGTCGATTTCTATTTAAAACGAATTATCTAAATAGTTATAAAATTCGTTTCAAAAGCAATTTCAACTTCCATTTCAATTCAAATCAAAATTGAATTCTTCTTTATAAATTCGTTTTAAAATTCATTTCTATTCAATTCAAATTTCAATTCAATTTGAATTCATTTCAATTCACTTTCAATTCAATTTGAATTCGTTTTCAATTCAATTCATTTCGAAATCGTTTTCAATTCAATTCATTTCGAAATCGTTTTCAATTCAATTCATTTCGAAATCGTTTTCAATTCAATTCATTTCGAAATCGTTTTCAATTCAATTCATTTCGAAATCGTTTTCAATTCAATTCATTTCGAAATCGTTTTCAATTCAATTCATTTCGAAATCGTTTTCAATTCAATTCATTTCGAAATCGTTTTCAATTCAATTCATTTCGAAATCGTTTTCAATTCAATTCATTTCGAAATCGTTTTCAATTCAATTCATTTCGAAACGAATAAAATCGATATAAATATCGTTCACGTCAAAATGGCGTCAATCTAATCAACACGGCTTCATAAATTTCTATTTTCCAATATTCTATTTCAAATATTTCTTTTTCAAAATAGATGTTATTATCAAAATATTTCGTTCAACACATGACCAATCTCAATGGATGAGTACTGTCAACACATGAACCTTTATTTTATATTATTCTTTATTTTCTAAATTGGAATGAGGCCCAATCAATCACCATATAATGTTAATTATATGGATTTTCATACATTACACACATATAATAGCATTGAAAATAATCAACCATCAACCAAAGTGCACTACACTGTATAAGCATCAAATATAAATATCTAACGCTTATAACAGCATTTCAATCAATCAATCGACATATTTAATCAATCAGGATGAGTGAACTTCAAATTTCATCCCAACACCCGTGTGGGGTTTCAAACAATCAAACGCAGATTTTATTTGTGCAGTTGGGCGATGTGTAAAATTTATCGACCCAATCAATATCAGTCAAAGCAGTGTACATAAACAAACCGTCCGGTTTGTAAATGAATATTTTATTTTATTCACTTCACGTTAAAAATTATATTTTTAACGATAAAATATTTTATTTCAACACTTGAATTTCTATTCAGTTCATTCTTTAAATAAAATGATATTTTTATTTTTCTAACTTATTTTAGAAAATTTCGGCGGCATAACGGCATGATACTAGAAACGGGACGAGGCCTAGCCTTATCCCCGGTCTAGTGAAGGCCCACGCCATTCACACATCAATCAAATTCACCAAACAACCAAATTCAAATCAAATATCCAACTAATCTATGCAACCAAACAAACAAGTCCATGGTCTGTGGACGATTGTGTCGGGTGCTACTAAGCACCGTCTGCATCCTAGTATATATATATAACTAGAAAATGAAATTGAAAGGTGAGAAATTCTCACCGATAGCTATCCTAACTCCACGGCTCTTCATTTGATAGAAATCTTCATCGTCATCGCATCTTCGTTGCTGTAGCCACTACATATGTAAAAATCGAATTTTTACTTCGTTATTCAATATATAAAAATCGAATTTTTTTTACTTCGATGTTCAATATATAGAAATCACATTTTTAATTCGAAGTTCAATATATAAAAATCACATTTTTAATTCGAAGTTCAATATATAAAAATCACATTTTTAATTCGAAGTTCAATATATAAAAATCACATTTTTAATTCGAAGTTCAATATATAAAAATCACATTTTTAATTCGAAGTTCAATATATAAAAATCACATTTTTATTTCTCTACTGTATAAAAATCATACTTTTATCAACGCTATATATTTCAAAAACCATGTTTCTAATTCAAAACTATATATATAAAAATCATATTTTTATATTGTTATTTCTATTTTAAAACAAAGCAAATTTTCTATATTTTTCAAACAAAGTAAATTTTGTTTTGAAAGCAAAGCAAATTTTGTTAAAAAAAACATACGCTATTTTATTTTCAAAAACATATGCTATTTTATTTTCAAAAACATATGCTATTTTATTTTCAAAAACATATGCTATTTTATTTTCAAAAACATATGCTATTTTTATTTTCATAAAAACAGTGCTACCTATATTTTATAAGAACAATGCTACAAATCTATTTTTCAAAACAAGGCAATATATATTTTAAAAACTATGTAGAGATATATTTCATTTAAAAACAATGCAATTTTATTTTCAAAAATAAGGCTAATGTTATTTTCAAAAATATTGCTAAAATATTTTTATAACAATTTCTTTATATTTTTTTTTTTTAAAAAATACACTTTTAATATATGTTTTATAAAAAAAACAAGAACCGGTTTAAAACAATGTAGATTCAAATAAAAATAATCACCCAAACGACGCTTACATCCTTTGTCAGATATTGGAACCACCGCTGCCCACTAGGGTTCCATTTTCTGATCGCCACACCGCGTCGGAGTTAGATCGAGGGCGCTGACGAGGATCGTCGTCGCTTGAACCCCCTCCGCCCTTCCTCTTGAGCAGCTCGATGGCCCCCACCAACCTGGAGACGCGTGAGAAGTCAATGTGTTGGAGCTCCGAATTCTCCTCGTACACGATACCAGAAACGATGATGCTAGTCTAGATTCAAAGATCTTGCTTTCCTCTTTTATTTTCGTTCGATTTGTTTCTAGAATTGGTGAGCGGGTTTTAAGAAATTGAGGAGGAAAAGATCGTGCATTTTTGGCCCTCCGTTTCAAGTGGCGGCTCAGAATGAATATAAAGGGATTAGGGTTTGGATATTTTTAAATATATATATTTTTACCTTTTAATAATATTTTAATTCTATTATTTTCGTTTCACATCCGAACTCCAAATGCAACCCAACAACCGTCACCCCTAGCTAATTACCCCTATTTCGAACACAATGGGATATGTATCGCAAGCTGATTTGATCGTTTCGATTAGTTTCCGTTGAATTTACATTTAAATCACTATATTGAATTTTAAACGTACATTTCAAATTACCGGGGTCGTATACTAACTCGAAAAATTCCAGAAAAATATTTTCTAGCTTCGTATTGACGATACGGTCCTAACAAAACTAGTTTCGTCGAATTCTGAGACCGTTTGAAAAATGGTCATTTTCCAGTCGATTAAAATCAACTGAAACTGGTCAAACGCGTTTTCCTTTGCCACGCTCACATATTGATTCGAAAAATTATGAAATTTGGAATCTAGCAATAATTCGACATCACGGATCCAACAAAACTGGTTTCGTCGAAATCCGAGGTCGATTGCAAAATGGCTATTTTTAAGGGCCTGGATTCCATAGCGACTATTCAGAATTTTCAACTGGACATATCTTTTGATTCTCGCTACGAAATTTCAATTTTTCGGATTCGTTGGGAAGGTATCACCAATTAGATCCTAATGTTTTTGGTTTCACTAAAATCCGGATTATTTTGCACCCGGTACATTCAATTGAAGTTTGAAATCGAATTATCGAACTACCGCGCCATTTTCAATTCCTTTTATAATTATATATAAATATTTATATTCTAACGACGACGCGTATAAATATATACGTTTGAATTCTCTTCAAAATAAATTTCTCGTTGATATTATTTAAAATAATTCATTTTAAATAATCAAAATTCGCCAAAATTGCCAAAATAAAAATTTCAAACTGGCTCGCATTTTCCGGGTTATTACAATCTCCCCCACTTAAAACTTTTCGTCCCCGAAAAGGAACAAAGTCGAAAGTGGTTTGATTAATCAACTCTACTTTCAATTTGGCTTCCATTCTCCAACTTTTCAGTTTCTGAGAATTTTCTAAATTTCAAAAAAAAAAAAAAAATTTGGCTAACACCCTAAATTTTTGAAAAATTTCGCCATAACCTCCCCTGCACCGGGAGCATCGGGGAATTTCAAATAGCTTCCCCGGTCCTTCAGATCTCAAAAAGAAAAAGAAAAAGCCAAGCGGCTAGCCAATAGGCTCATAAAATCATCATCACCCAAACAAAACAGGAAATTATGTAGTAAACATGTACCTATTAGTCGGGCAAACAAATTTTATTCTTCGGCTCTAGCCTCCTTGCTATGACCTGTTCAATATAAGTATATGTATATGCAAACAAATGCGACCAATTTTCAATACAATTCAATATTTGATTCAATTAGGCTAAATGGTTCAAAATTAGCAAACAAATGAACAAACAACACAAACATCAATCAATTAGTGAATTAGAGTTTCAAATTCATAATTTTGACACATATACAAAAATCATGTTTTTGACGCCAAATCACAACAATAGGCCCTATCTAATTTTGGTTCTCACACCAGTCAATAGGAAATATATAGATATTACACGTTCGTCACTCGAATATAAATTCTAACGATGGAGCTCCATCATCAAAATCATCTCCGGGCGATTAGAGTGTAATTCTATATCTATCCAGTATATTAAAACTTCACATACACGTTTGCAAGGCGTATATGCAAAATCTTTATATACTGGACTGTCCAAATCAATATAGAATAAATAATCAAATACGTTTTAAAATGGTTTAAATTTCAAAACAAAATTGTTTTCATTTGAAAATATACTCTTTACACTCGTTCTAGGATACTACTGATCCTATCTCTAACGAGTCATTCTAATTGGATATTACTAATCCAATATCTGATGAATCCTTTTGTATGGTTCTAATGTGCCTTGTTCTCTGAGCTTTGTAAACCAAAGCTCTGATACCAACTGTGAAAACACGTAACTCCCCCGAAAAGGAAAGCGCCGGATAGTTCGAGAACACGACAAAATAGAACGCATACAGAAGAACATTTCATTGTATATTACAACAATGCATCAGATTACAAGAATATACAGAGTATAAAAGAATATTACACAGAAATATCAGAGATTTAAATTACATTGCAGCGGAAACTAATACAATACACAACTAGAATGGGATATACGGATACAAAGCTTTCCGGATATCGTTCCAGCTGTAAACCAGGATCCTGTGAATATAAATCTGCAAAACCAAAACTACTAGCTGCCCGTGTCAAAATAGGGGCACCCAGAGTTTAGGTTAAAACAATAAACTCCAGGTCAGTCATGGGACTGGTGTGAGAACTAAAACAGTTATTAATCTTTATTTTCAAAGTTAGGTAAATCAAGGGACCACGCCGTATAACACGGAACGGGTTTCCTCCCAAGAATATCAGTGCATAAAACAAACAGCGCAATGCTAAATAAAGAAAAATGAAGCTGTTATAAGACCCAGGTCCCATCACACAATGCAACGCAGCCGAGGATAGGGTTTTCCCTTATAACAGCCAAAGAATGCTTGATACGTTTAAAACAAATCATTTGATACTATTATAAGTGCATAGTGTATAAAACACTTCAAATCATAAGTATCAATCATAGGCGGCATGGGTACCATATATCATGTCGCCATATATAGGTTTACAAATAAAACCGCAAATGTCACGTATTTGGAAATTGGGTTTCCATCTATGAACCGAGGCAAAAGATAGTCCTCAACCGATTCGAGACGCTCTAGCCCGCCCCTCAGGACCCAGACTCAGGTGGGCCCTTGGATCGTCAGGGCCGGTCCACCGATGTGGATTAAAATGCCTGAACATGCGTTTCCCCGCCCTTTGGGGCGTAAATGAGCCAACTAAATGACTCCATCGGTTCGAGAACGACCGATCAATCCGAGGCGCCTCGCAACAGCAACAACCACATAAGTCAAACTCGTCAGGGCGTGTAAAACCACTGACGCCACTTCTAACTAGAAAGAAACGCATGCCCTCCCTGAGGTCCTCTCCCGTTTTTGGTTCATACCGGGTGTGAAACACGCGAAGTAAACGTTACACAAAGCTATGCCACAAAGGCCTTGCTTTGATCATCACCACAAGACTTTGCTTTTCAACAGAAGCCTCGATCAATTGCCACTTAGGCATGCCACACAGGCAATTCACTCCATGCGTTTGATATCCATCAATATATAACCCCTGAGCTCGTACGTCTCAGAGAAGGGCGTTAAGCAAGAGAATAAATTCTCCGCCGCCAAACAGATATATATTTAATAGAGATCAATCACACGGACTAAAATCCAATGTCAGACACACAGTCCATTTACAAGTCCGTTCTGGGTCTGAACGAAACCGGAGGCACCTAGTACCCCGCATATCCATCGATCTCCAAGTACGTCTGGACGATCACCAACTGTTTCCGTCTTCTTGGGTGTACAGCCCAATCAAGATCATCAGTAATCACCCAAACGACGTGAAGACCTCCGGTCTTCGACCATCGTCTTCATCTTCGACTTATCGTCGTATCAGTTATTCAGAATGGGATAAACCCGGTCTTTCCGAATAACTCGCGTATATTTTAAATAAGTGTTACACAAACACAACATACGCCTCATTCCAATTCATCAGTCACTAACCGTAAATTAATCAAGAGAATAATTTCCCAAATATTAACCCCGAAGGCCGAAACCAACATCAGATCAATATCCAGAAAACCATTCTGCTTGGCTAACCGACAGTTAGTTTCTAAATTTCACATTCATAGGGAAAGGTTCCCATTAATTTTATCCAAGATAAATTCCTTGAATTTATTCTTTATTCTATTTTTGAATCTCAATTCAAACTAGTCGGGATTAGCGAACCTTACCGAAGTAATCATTTGTTTTAATTTCCCAATCCCAACCTATTCATCCCATGAAGTAAAACTGGTTATACTTCATATCTAACACCACGGTGTTATCGGTAAATTCAATTACCATTTCCCGTTCAAATCTAATTAAAGATTTAACTATCGCCTGGAGCAAAACTGGTGATACTCCATTTCGATTATTTCAATCTAATTAAAGATTCATTAAAACTCCACTTAGTTTTAATCGTTAACCGGGTTAAAGAATCAGTGTCATTTAAAACACGGCTCACGATAAACCCAAAGTCACATTCCATTAATTATCGGGTTAAAGAACGAGTGTTATTTAAAGCACTGTTCACGATAAACCCAAAAATCAATATCAATTCAATTCCAATTAAATATTATTTAATTGGTACACTTCATTAAATCTAAATAAAAAGATTAAATCTTTTCTCAACTGGGTTCAAGAACAGGGTTAGTGAAGACACCATTCACGACAAACCCAAATCACATTTGATATTCAATACAAGGCTCTGAATAGAAAATATCCCGGCTTATATTCAATATCAAATTCTACGACCAACAAATATCGTATTGGAAATAACGATATATAAATATCTTTCAAATTTCCATAACAACACCTGTATAATCACGAAATTCGACATCGAAATGTTCCGAAGACAATTTCGATTCAAATCCATTCCAATGCAATTATTGGAAATTCTGGTTATTTTCAAAACCATTTCAATATTCAATTCATTTATTTAAAAATAAATAGAATTGTAATTCTAGTTCAAAACTAGTTCATTTCGATAAAAATCTATTTTTATCTTTTCAAATATGGAGTTTTTCATCCCAATTCTTTCTAAATCATTTCTTATGATTTTACACAAATTATTAATATTTTTAATAATTTTATCAAGGCCCGTACAGTCGATTTCCATCAACGGCCATCGAACTGCACTTACAACGACCTTTTTCGAATTTGATTTGGACGTATCTCCAAATCCAACCGTTAGATTTCAAATTTCTAATATTCGTTAGAAAGCTCTTGTCGATACGAACCCAACGGTTCCGGTTTTAGGAGAATCCGACGGTCGGATCTCCCGTAATGTCCGTTTGAAATAAATGGTCGAAATTCATGAACTGCCGCTGCGCGGCGCGTTCTATTCAGGCCATTATATTATATATATAATATATATAATATATATATTTCGTCGATTTCTATTTAAAATGAATTATCTAAATAGTTATAAAATTCGTTTCAAAAGCAATTTCAACTTCCATTTCAATTCAAATCAAAATTGAATTCTTCTTTATAAATTCGTTTTAAAATTCATTTCTATTCAATTCAAATTTCAATTCAATTTGAATTCATTTCAATTCACTTTCAATTCAATTTGAATTCGTTTTCAATTCAATTCATTTCGAAATCGTTTTCAATTCAATTCATTTCGAAATCGTTTTCAATTCAATTCATTTCGAAATCGTTTTCAATTCAATTCATTTCGAAATCGTTTTCAATTCAATTCATTTCGAAATCGTTTTCAATTCAATTCATTTCGAAATCGTTTTCAATTCAATTCATTTCGAAATCGTTTTCAATTCAATTCATTTCGAAATCGTTTTCAATTCAATTCATTTCGAAATCGTTTTCAATTCAATTCATTTCGAAATCGTTTTCAATTCAATTCATTTCGAAATCGTTTTCAATTCAATTCATTTCGAAATGAATAAAATCGATATAAATATCGTTCACGTCAAAATGGCGTCAATCTAATCAACACGGCTTCATAAATTTCTATTTTCCAATATTCTATTTCAAATATTTCTTTTTCAAAATAGATGTTATTATCAAAATATTTCGTTCAACACATGACCAATCTCAATGGATGAGTACTGTCAACACATGAACCTTTATTTTATATTATTCTTTATTTTCTAAATTGGAATGAGGCCCAATCAATCACCATATAATGTTAATTATATGGATTTTCATACATTACACACATATAATAGCATTGAAAATAATCAACCATCAACCAAAGTGCACTACACTGTATAAGCATCAAATATAAATATCTAACGCTTATAACAGCCTGTCAATCAATCAATCGACATATTTAATCAATCAGGATGAGTGAACTTCAAATTTCATCCCAACACCCGTGTGGGGTTTCAAACAATCAAACGCAGATTTTATTTGTGCAGTTAGGCGATGTGTAAAATTTATCGACCCAATCAATATCAGTCAAAGCAGTGTACATAAACAAACCGTCCGGTTTGTAAATGAATATTTTATTTTATTCACTTCACATTAAAAATTATATTTTTAACGATAAAATATTTTATTTCAACACTTGAATTTCTATTCAGTTCATTCTTTAAATAAAATGATATTTTTATTTTTCTAACTTATTTTAGAAAATTTCGGCGGCATAACGGCACGATACTAGAAACGGGACGAGGCCTAGCCTTATCCCCGGTCTAGTGAAGGCCCACACCATTCACACATCAATCAAATTTACCAAACAACCAAATTCAAATCAAATATCCAACTAATCTATGCAACCAAACAAACAAGTCTATGGTCTGTGGACGATTGTGTCGGGTGCTACTAAGAACCGTCTGCATCCTAGTATATATATATAACTAGAAAATGAAATTGAAAGGTGAGAAATTCTCACCGATAGCTATCCTAACTCCACGGCTCTTCATTTGATAGAAATCTTCATCGTCATCGCATCTTCGTTGCTGTAGCCACTACATATGTAAAAATCGAATTTTTACTTCGTTATTCAATATATAAAAATCGAATTTTTTTTACTTCGATGTTCAATATATAGAAATCACATTTTTAATTCGAAGTTCAATATATAAAAATCACATTTTTAATTCGAAGTTCAATATATAAAAATCACATTTTTAATTCGAAGTTCAGTATATAAAAATCACATTTTTAATTCGAAGTTCAATATATAAAAATCACATTTTTAATTCGAAGTTCAATATATAAAAATCACATTTTTATTTCTCTACTGTATAAAAATCATACTTTTATCAACGCTATATATTTCAAAAATCATGTTTCTAATTCAAAACTATATATATATAAATCATATTTTTATATTGTTATTTCTATTTTAAAACAAAGCAAATTTTCTATATTTTTCAAACAAAGTAAATTTTGTTTTGAAAGCAAAGCAAATTTTGTTAAAAAAAACATACGCTATTTTATTTTCAAAAACATATGCTATTTTATTTTCAAAAACATATGCTATTTTATTTTCAAAAACAAATGCTATTTTATTTTCAAAAACATATGCTATTTTTATTTTCATAAAAACAGTGCTACCTATATTTTATAAGAACAATGCTACAAATCTATTTTTCAAAACAAGGCAATACATATTTTAAAAACTATGTAGAGATATATTTCATTTAAAAACAATGCAATTTTATTTTCAAAAATAAGGCTAATGTTATTTTCAAAAATATTGCTAAAATATTTTTATAACAATTTCTTTATATATTTTTTTTTTAAAAAAATACACTTTTAATATATGTTTTATAAAAAAAACAAGAACCGGTTTAAAACAATGTAGATTCAAATAAAAATAATCACCCAAACGACGATTACATCCTTTGTCAGATATTGGAACCACCGCTGCCCACTAGGGTTCCATTTTCTGATCGCCACACCGCGTCGGAGTTAGATCGAGGGCGCTGACGAGGATCGTCGTCGCTTGAACCCCCTCCGCCCTTCCTCCTGAGCAGCTCGATGGCCCCCACCAACCTGGAGACGCGTGAGAAGTCGATGTGTTGGAGCTCTGAATTCTCCTCGTACACGATACCAGAAACGATGATGCTAGTCTAGATTCAAAGATCTTGCTTTCCTCTTTTATTTTCGTTCGATTTGTTTCTAGAATTGGTGAGCGGGTTTTAAGAAATTGAGGAGGAAAAGATCGTGCATTTTTGGCCCTCCGTTTCAAGTGGCGGCTCAGAATGAATATAAAGGGATTAGGGTTTGGATATTTTTAAATATATATATATTTTTACCTTTTAATAATATTTTAATTCTATTATTTTCGTTTCGCATCCGAACTCCAAATGCAACCCAACAACCGTTGCCCCTAGCTAATTACCCCTATTTCGAACACAATGGGATATGTATCGCAAGCTGATTTGATCGTTTCGATTAGTTTCCGTTGAATTTACATTTAAATCACTATATTGAATTTTAAACGTACATTTCAAATTACCGGGGTCGCATACTAACTCGAAAAATTCCAGAAAAATATTTTCTAGCTTCGTATTGACGATACGGTCCTAACAAAACTAGTTTCGTCGAATTCTGAGACCGTTTGAAAAATGGTCATTTTCCAGTCGATTAAAATCAACTGAAACTGGTCAAACGCGTTTTCCTTTGCCACGCTCACATATTGATTCGAAAAATTATGAAATTTGGAATCTAGCAATAATTCGACATCACGGATCCAACAAAACTGGTTTCGTCGAAATCCGAGGTCGATTGCAAAATGGCTATTTTTAAGGGCCTGGATTCCATAGCGACTATTCAGAATTTTCAACTGGACATATCTTTTGATTCTCGCTACGAAATTTCAATTTTTCGGATTCGTTGGGAAGGTATCACCAATTAGATCCTAATGTTTTTGGTTTCACTAAAATCCGGATTGTTTTGCACCCGGTACATTCAATTGAAGTTTGAAATCGAATTATCGAACTACCGCGCCATTTTCAATTCCTTTTATAATTATATATAAATATTTATATTCTAACGACGACGCGTATAAATATATACGTTTGAATTCTCTTCAAAATAAATTTCTCGTTGATATTATTTAAAATAATTCATTTTAAATAATCAAAATTCGCCAAAATTGCCAAAATAAAAATTTCAAACTGGCTCGCATTTTCCGGGTTATTACATAAACCTCTCGTATACTTTTCTTTGAGTTAAATTCGCACGTTAAATTAACGTGCATGATTCCATTGGGATTCGATCTCCGGTCCGAACCTAGGGTGAAGCCAAGGGGGAAGCACCAACGCTCCGAACGGCTCCTCTTTTAACCCTCTACTACTAAATTAATGGGCCACATATACATACATGGGCTTGTATTCCAGTTCGAACGGAGTTAAAAGCTGCGAATACAAAGAGCCATCTTGAACCTATATAAATCTGCCTCTCTTCTTCTTCTACCTCCCTTTCTTTTATCGTTCTCATCTTCTAGGTTTTACATCGAAACCCTAGTTCTCAAAAACTTATAGAGAATTTTCACGCTAATCTTCGAATCAAACAAATAGGTAGGTTTATAACCTCTCGTAATAGCTGTTTTCAGTTAGGGTTTGTGGTTAATTTGGATGATTTGGGTATGATGTTTGTTTGACCTTGACGTTACGACCTCCTCCCATCGCCATCTTCGTCGATGGCCTTGTCACCATCTCGAGGCAGTTACATAGGAGACCAGAACCTAATACTGGCCAAGCCAATGTATGAACATTCAATTTTGAATTAGTTCTTGGCACAAAGTTGGGTTCGGTGTTGGTTGAGGAAGAGAAAGGATGGAGGAGAAGAAGAAGAAAAGAGGAAGATTTGGGATTGGTTCGGGTGGGGAGACATAAGAGTGAAGAGGATAGGGGCTTCATCTAACCGGATCAGATCAGATTGAAAAGTGAAGGGTAAAAGGAAAACAAGGCTTACTCAACCGTGTCAGGTTGGAATGAAAAGCAAAGAGAGAAAAGCATGGGCACTCAAGCTGATCTGGATCACCTAGAATATCCATTCCCGAACCGATCTGATTTTCCTATAGGGCGTTAACTTCTGCTTCAAACCGAAACGTGATTTCCCCCCCGATCTGATCCCAAAATACACATCCAAACCGAACCGAACTCATCTAACTTAATGCACAAAAATCTTTTCAACTGGCTCGGTCATTACTTACCGTGATCTACAACTTAATGAACAGTTAGGATGGTGCCTTATAAACATGAGCGAACAATTATTGTGAACATATTACTACTTCGTCAAACTTTTGCATTATGCTCTCATGTGTTTACTTTGCATCCTTTGCACACATAGCACACACTTTAGTTTGCACATGTACATGGGGGGATATGGGATATCTTACTCTAATTTATGTTATTGCTTCTTCAGTAATTTAGAGATCATGGCAAAGAGACGTTCATCTAGGTTAGCAGAAAAGAGAGAAGTTGCAGAAACTTCCGAAAAACTCACTCTTGATGACATATCCTCTCCCTCATCCCTCAGACCCGAAATGGGATGATGAGGGCCCAGATTATGAAGTGGAAGCACACAATAGTGAAATACCTTCTGATAGTGAAGTTTCTCTTGGTGATGAAGAGGAAGAGGGGTAGGAGATGATCGTGCTCCCGATGAGTTTGAAGCTGCCACTATATTGGAGTTACCCAAAGATTTTGTTGAGTTGACGATCGATGATGATAGACTCGTTCGAATATGTCTAAAGCACGGAATATTAAAAAGAGATACCCTGGTGCCATCGAAAACAGATCGCCCCCACAATCCACCAGAAGGATTTATGGTAATTCCCCGATTGATATGTCCGGTTGGGGCTATTCCACCGTTTCCGCCTTTTGTTGTCGATTTTCTGAAACAGATGTGGATTGCCCCCATGCAATTACATCCCAACTCTAATGCTTATTTATACACCTTGTATATAGCATACAAAGAAGTTTTAGGTATAGAGCCTACCTTTGATGACGTCCACTTTTTTTATAATTTCAAGCATCGGACTCAAGAAACTCCCTCCTTCTCATATTTTGAATCAGTCCCAAAGAGGAAGATTATTACTGTTCCATTTAGCAGCAAGGCCGACGATTCTAAACTTGAATGGTTTTATATCAGACAGCAGCCAGTGTGCGCCAGGAGATGGACCAAATCAAGTAAAGCACCGACTTTCTAGATTTCAATTTTAAATGCTCATGCCAACACATTAACTTGCTTTCTTTTTCATTCGTAGTTGATAAACCAAAGCAAATATCGGATCAATTATTCTTTGATCATTTGCATCGGCTTCTTAATGTCGATCAAAAATTCCTAACCATCGACGAAGTTCTTAAGGATGAGCATCTCCATCATCACGGGTTACTATCTATTACTCGTAGTATAGGTCATGGGACGGGTCCATATGTGTACATACCCCTGGTCGACATTATTCCTGAGACGGGCGAGGGCTCGAAAGGTCCAACAATACCTCTTCGGACTTCACCTTCTCCATCTTGAACTCAAGACGATGAGTTAGCCAACATAGCTGAAAAGCATAGAGAAGGGTATACAATCCCCGATGACGCTATTTCTCCTAAGAAGCCAACATCCCCTAAAGAGCCGCCAATAGACGCTTCTCAAGGAGATGCTGCTACTACCGACGATTCTACATTTAAGGGTTTAGGAAATCTTCCCCTGCCTGAAACCATCTATACTTCAGAGGACTTTGGCACGAATCCTTTAACCTTTACTTCTTCAGAGGAGACTACTCCCGTGAAGGCCAAAGAGCCCGCTCATGCTAGTCTGGCTTTAGACTCGGGTTTGTTGGGGGGGAACACCACTTAGGGTGCACATAACACATTAGCACCGCACGTCACAACACTCATGTCTTATGTGAGCATTGATTCTGAATTCCACTTATATTGTTGTGCAGGTACAATGTCTCGCCCTTACTATGATGTCAGAAAAATTCGTTGTAGCATATCTAGAGCTCCTTCCGATATCGAGCATGATCGCCATGAGAGTTGGGGTAGAAATGACAGAAGGCCTCATGATTCTCATCGACCACACACCTCACGCTCTCGTTCCCCTGTCCAGTCAGATCCAGACAGGTATAAGAGCCACCAGAGTCATCGTGGGGAAGACACATCGCAATCCAAAGATCGAACTTCTCCTCAAGATAAAAATAATCGGGAAAAAAGTCCACCAAAACACATCGATTCATGAGACAAACACAAAGCTTCTGAGAAGAGATCTGGAAAAGGTGATGCAGCTGTCGTCCCTGCTAAGCGGAAACACGTTGAACTGACATATTGCAAACCCCCACTACTGGATGCTGATTCCAAAACTAAACTGGCAAATCTGGAGAAGCAGTTCCCAGATCACTACTTTGAGAATCTAACCT
Organism: Allium sativum; assembly: GCA_030737875.1. Lineage (NCBI taxonomy): Eukaryota > Viridiplantae > Streptophyta > Magnoliopsida > Asparagales > Amaryllidaceae > Allium > Allium sativum. The sequence continues at coordinate 846,392,727 of CM060919.1, read as the reverse complement.
TCTTACCCGCACTTGAGCCTATTTCTTCAAAGTGGGCAGATGAGGCTAAAGCAAAGATTGACGCAGTTGAGAAACAATACTCAGAGATGTACAAGTATTCACGCAATCTCTCCAGAATCATTCGGACCTTAATTACAGACGTTGATTCGATGAAGAAGGCTGCAAATTCCGATGAGAATGCTTTGAAAAATCTGAAGAAGGACTTAGTAGATACACAGGCTCAACTCGTCATTGCTCAACGAGATGCCAATAACTTCAAACAACAATTTAAGGAATTACAAAAGCGTTACCATGACTTGCTGGAATCTCATAGTCAAGAACGTTTGGAGTTGAAGAAACAAGCGGAAGACGCTAAGTCAAATAGTGTCAAAATGCAACTGGCTTACAATACTCTTGAGCAAGAAAAGGCCGAGTTAGCGAGGAAGAATGCCGAGCTGGAGAAACGAAATGCTGACTTGAAGTCCAAGTTAATGGAAGCCGAGACAAGGGCTGCTTTAGCTAAGGGGAATGTGGACAACGCTATTAAGTATGCTGAAGAAACCCATAAACAGCTATCAGAGGCTCAAGAAGAATAGCACGGCTTTTGCGAACTAATGATTGAATTCTTTGCACACATAATCCGTCGCCGAAACATCTCTTGGATCAAAGACTATCTGACTTCCTTAGTTCACGTATGGAGTCAAATCATTGAATAAGAAAAAGAGGAACTTAAGGTAGACTTCGTTGATGAAGACAAACTCATAGAGAAGTATCTGAGAGATGATGAACCGGCACGTCTGGCTGAGGGGCGTCGCCTTATTGCTGCTGCCATGGAGGAGGAAAAACGCCTGGCCCAACAAAAGAATATCCTTGAAGTTGGTTCTTCTTCTGCTACTGCTGAAACTACTGGAGTTGAGGGATATGATCCCGAGAATCCGGGAATTCCTAGAGCGTCTCTTTTATCCCCTATACCCGAATCAGCGTCAGAGACGGTAGCCGCCCCAATTGAGAAATCATCAGAAGGTATTTCTACCTTTTCACCTCAATTTGTCAAGGCCGTCTCCACCTTTCATCACATCATTGGGCAATCGATCGAGGATCCTTTATTTTCTCCTGAGTTGATAACTGTTGCTTCTCATTCTGTAGGTGCTGAACCAGCCGAGAAGACTGATGAGCCTCGGGGAGCCTCATTATGGAAGAATCCGTGGAAAAAACTCAGGGAGGACAGGATAAGGCTATCGTCGTCGAATCCGGAGGGGGAAATGAACCATCTAAGGCCGACACTTCTCATGATGACGAAATAATAGATGCCTTGAAAGACGACGATGGTAATGAGGGGCATAAAGAAGATCCTGATGTTGCTATAATTGGGGATTCGAAAAGTGCTGATGATGTGACTTTGGCTGAAATGAAAGCCGAACAAGACAAGCGCATGTAGCTGAAAGTCGAGGACTTAAACCCCGAAAGCCTTAAGCTTCTTGCAGTGGTGGATCCTAGATCGAGGTTAGTTGTTAAGCTTTCAACTAGGTCAATTACAGAAGAGCTTGCTAAAAAATCTTCTCTTGATTCTAGTGTTCCGACTCCTGGGAAGAAATCTAAGGCTGCCAAAAAATCCAAGTCAACTCCAAAGTCTAAGTGATAATGTGCTTTGTTTTGTTTTATTTTGATATTCCACTGGTCCGCTATTATTGTAGTGAGTGCGGCCCTCGCGTCTTTTACTTAGTCTTCCTGTATAAACTCATATATTTGTGAATAAAGTGGTTTGTTCCCTGCAATGTCTGATATCCGTAAATTTTAACATTTAGGTAAAAATGCAAATGAACGGCATGTCATATCACAGTTATATAGTAAAGTCGTTATTAAGGGGAACATGTGTACATATATATGCCCCTAATCAATCTTGGATAACTGATTAGGACTTATTCAAGATCGATTAAATTCAAAATTCAGCTATCCCCGATTCTCTGACGGGGCCAAATTCCTTTCGTCATTGATGCTTATTCTTTTTAGCATCTTTATACTGTCCTGTCTCATAACTAGGTTAGAGTATTACTGAGGTGGTCTCTTATTGGGGTGCACCTTCACGCCTCAAGGGACATTGTCTTCCCGACCTTAATACTCTCTCTCGTTTCATGTGAGTTAGATTTAGGAATGTCTTTTTCCCATTCTTTGCATCTTATCATGCAAACGGTCATTTTAATTGCTCCTGCACATGGGATGCCTCCAATTTTTGAAATTTAATTTTGTGTTTTGTGTTTCATTATCATGACAGAATAATGGTTAAAGATATAAGTAATGTAGGAAAATAAATGACACATGATATTTTTATAGTGGTTCAGCTAAGTCGTAGCCAACATCCACTTCATAATCCTTTGTTCATATAAACAAACTTTTAAGACAAGTTGTGCCTTTTTAACATAGCTTATAAAAACAATAAGGAAGACATTTCATATTTAGCTCAGATATCTTCGTAAGTGCTGAGTGCTCCAAGCTCTGGGAATCTCTTCACCGTCCACGGTCGCTAGCTTGAATGCTCCTATATCAAGCTTCCGTTGGATGGTGTATGGACCTTCCCATTTTGGACCCAACTGGGTTGAAGGCGGGAAGACTCGCTTCAATATTAAGTCTCCTGGTTCAAAGGTTTTGAAGCGAACTTTCCGGTCATAATAACGTGCTACTTGATGTCGATGTCTTGAGGCGCGCAAGTCTGCTTCGTCTCTTTTTTCTTTAACCATATCAAGAGACTCTAGGAGGAGTGTTCTATTTGTCATCGGATCATAATACGCGACTCGATGAGAAGGTACTTCCAATTCTACCGGGATTACTACTTTTGACCCAAAAGAAAGTTAATAGGGAGTATGGCCGGTGGCCATCTTAAAGGTTGTCCTGTAGGCCCACAAAGCTAGTGGCAACTCATCTACCCATTTGTCTTTGGCCCGCTCCAACCGCTTCTTAAGAATAGATTTAATGACCTTGTTTATTGCTTCGACCTGGCCATTTGACTCCGGGTGAGCTACAGTAGTGTACCGTTTATCAATCTTGTATTTCTGGCAGAAGTTTCTAAATTTGACGCTGTCAAACTGTGTCCCATTATCAGTTATGATGGTCTTTGGTATCCCAAATCGACAGATAATGTTTCTGACCACAAAACTGATCACCTTTCTTGCTGTGATCGTTGTTAAAGGTTCAGCTTTCACCCATTTCGTGAAATAGTCCACGGCGACGATCACGTACTTAGCTCCTCCTCTGGCAATAGGTGACACTCCAATAATATCAATCCCCCACATGGCAAACGGCCATGGGCTTACCGTCGACTTGAGCTGAGTCGGACGTGCTCTGGGAATCTTGGCAAATCTTTGCCATCTGTCGCAGATTTGTGAATAATCAGCCGCGTCTTTATTCATGGTAGGCCAAAAATATCCATACCGTAATACTTTCTTTGCTAGGGTTTGGCCCCCGATGTGGTCCCCACACTCACCTTCATGTACTTCTTGCGGTACACGTTTGATGTCGCCGTGTGCGATACACCGTAGTAGGGGCATTGAAAACCCTTGGCGATAAAGGACGTCGTCCTGTAAAACGTATGTTGCAGCCTTACGTCTTACAGCTCGTCTTTCGCTCTTCTTCAACGGGAGGGTTCCATTCTTGAGAAAATTCTCGATCTGTGTCATCCATGATTCTCTCTCTAGGTCAACTTCCAAGGCTAGTTCCACTTTCATCAGGTCGAAACTCGGTGATTCCAAAACCTCTATCGGAACCGTTTCAGTTTTTTTGGGATTATCAGAACATGCTAGCTTTGCCAGCTGATCTACTTTCTGATTTTCTGTTCTTGGAATATGCGTTATGCTATGATGCTCCAAAGTACCTAACAACTCCTTTACCTTTTTTAGATAAGTAACGAGTCGAGGCCCTTTAGCAATAAATTTCTCCCGACCTAGCATACAACTATCTTGGAATCGCAACATATATCCAATGTCTTCACTCCCAGTTTTTTGGCGAGTTTCAGCCCAGCAATCAGGGCTTCATACTCGGAATTGTTATTGGTAGCAGCAAACTCTAATCGCAATGCATAGCAAATAGATCGTCCTTCAGGAGTTATTAAAACAACTCCGGCGCCGGACCTTCGATCATTTTTGGCTCTGTCCGTATATAGCTTCCACGGACTAAGATCTAATTCTTGGTCCAAAGTAACTACCTTGTCACCCACCGTTTCCTCTTCGGGAATTGTGAATTCAGCTATAAAGTCGGCCAATGCCTGCCCTCTTATTGATTTCCGTGGTTGAAAATTTAAATCAAATTGACTCAGCTCAATGTTCCATTTAAGTAACCGCCCCGATGCTTTGGGTTTTTGCAGCACTTGTCTTAAAGATTGATCGTTGTATACAACTATCGGGTGAGCATGAAAGTAATGACGAAGTTTGCGGGAAGCAATCAGGAGGCTATAAGCAAGTTTTTCTATCTTTGGATAATTACGTTCTGCAGCAGCTAGCTTTTTGCTCACGTAGTATATATGCCTCTGGACTTTATCCTCTTCACGTACCAATGCTGTACTGACGGCATGAGATGATACCGCTAGGTAGACAAACAAATCCTCATGTTCCACGGGTTTTGATAATATTAGAGGCTTTTCTAATAAGTCTAATAATTTCTGGAATGGCTCCACATAGTCAGGGGTCCAATCAAAATTTCATTTTCCTCGTTTTATTAGATCGAAGAAAGGTACACACCTATCTGTGGCTTTGGAGATAAACCTGCTCAATGCAACAACTTTTCCGGCTAGGCTTTGAATATCTTTGATCTTTCGTGGTTCTTCAATATTCCTTATTGCTGCTATTTGACTAGGATATATCTCAATTCCTCGAGAACTCACGATAAACCCAAGGAATTTTCCAGATGCGACCACAAACGAGCATTTTAGGGGGTTTAACTTTATTCCATACCTTCGAAGAATATCAAACATTTCAGCTAAGTCCCTTGTGTGGTCGGAAGATTGTTTAGACTTCACAAGCATGTCATCCACATAAACCTCCATGGTTTTCCCGATTTGATTATAGAACATGCGGTTGACCAAGCGCTAATACGTGGCTCCTGCATCCTTTAACCCAAATGGCATTACCACACAACAATATAACCCCAAGTCTGTGATGAAACTAGTATGCTTCTGATCTGGTATGTGCATGGGAATTTGATTGTACCCCGAACAGGCATCCATAAAGGATAAAAGCTCATGTCCAGCCGTCGACTCTACTAGCTGGTCAATTCTGGGAAGAGGAAAGCTATTCTTCGGGCAGGCCTTGTTTAAATCAGAGAAGTCGATACACGTACGCCACTTCCCGTTAGATTTATTAACCAGGACAGGATTTGATATCCAGTCGGGATATTTCGAATCCTTAATGAATCCATTATCCTTTAATTTCTCTACCTCTTCTTTCAAAGTTGCTGACCAGTTTGGGCCTAACATCCGTCTTTTCTGTTTGACAGGTGGGTGCTTTGGATTAATACATAAAGAGTGGCTCATAATGGCAGGCGAAATCCCACATATGTCAGCATGAGTCCAGGCAAACACATCCAGATTTGCCCTTAAAAAATCATCCAACTCTTTCGCTCGAACTGGATCTAGTTGCGAGCCGATCTTTAGTACTTTTGTCGAATCTGTCTCATCAATAGGTATATCTATTGTTATCTCGTTGGGAGTCGCCTTCCTATCCTCGGGTTCTTTATCCTCTCTGGGATCTATATCCTCGAGCACATCTAAGGGCGACTCTCTTAGGGCTGGACCCGTTAATTACTATGCTGAGTTTTCCTTCGAAGGGGGAGAATCTCCTTAGTTTCTATATTCAATCCCTTTATTAGCATCTTTAACTCCATCATGTAACAAGCTCGTCCCGTAGCTTGGTCGCCTCTCATCACCCCAATTCCTGCGTTAGTCGGGAATTTAAGCAGCAAGCACCAAGGTGCAATACATGCCCTAAACTCGGAAAGGGTCGGTCGGCCTAGGAAGGCGTTGTAGGGTGACTTTACATCCAAAACTACAAACGGCAGGATCCTCACTCTCTGGCGATCTCCCTGCCCTAATGTCACTGGTAATTCTACATAGCCCATCGGAGTCGTCGACGCCCCGTTGAAACCACGTATCCATCCTTCGCAGGGCTTTAGATCTTTTGCTTCAAGTCTCATTTGTTCAAAAGCTTTCTTGAAGAGGATATTGACCGAGCTCCCGTTGTCCACCAACACTTTATGGATTAAAGCAGGGTCGATGGTCGTGGTAATTACCAGTGGACCTTCAGTTGGGGATTGAACTCCGGAATCATCTCCACTACGGAATATGACGTCGTCTGACATCATCTTTTGTTGTTTTACTGGAGTGATGTCTTTGAGGTTACTGCATTCTCCTACCTCAAAATGCTTGGCGGCGTTGACGTACTGATCCATCGCTTTGCAACTACGACTAGCTAGGTGGGGTCCGCCTATAATGGTATTGATAATGATCCCCTTACCTTTCTGCTGGGCTGTGGGTTTTGAAGTAGGCTGGTTTTGGTTTGGGGCTTGTCCCCCTTGCCCCCTGTCCCTTATGGCAACCTTGTACTCGTCTAACTTCCCTTCCCGCAGCAATCTTTCAACTCTATCTCTCAAATGACGGCATTCGTTGCTGGAATGACCGTGGGTTTCATGGAACAAAAAAAACTTTCCCGTTGCGATCTCTTTTTCAGTGGAGTCTCTGGGTGGTGGTTTTTTGTATTGCAATATGCTATATGTATCCAAGTAAATATTCTTCAATGTATCACTTAATGGCGTATAGTTTTCAAAAGTCTGGAATTTTGGTCTTTTACTTGAGTTATTCCCTCGGTTCCTGTTCCTTCTATTGTCGTTCCCATTCCTGTTGCTATTATCTCCGCTCTGGTTGCCGACGTTTACCTCAACTTTCCCCGAACTATCACCAGATTGCTTCACAGCAACATTACTTTGGACACCTTCCCACGAGGCCTCTTCGGACTTTCTCTTCCTATTTGCATGAGCTTCTTCTCGTCTTAAGAAAATGTTAGCCTTTTCGTAAAACAATTCTCTAGTAGGAGGCGGTTTCCCAGACAAGTAATCCCCGAATTCTGTCTCAAATTCAACCCCTTCTATCAAGGCCATCAGAATAGCGGGCTCATGGGGGTTACTAACTTCGGTGACGACCAGGTTGAAGCGGTCTAAATATGACTTCAAAGATTCTTCTGAGGCCTGTTTAATCCGTGACAACTCTATGACGCTCTTGGACTTTCGGGCGTGAAGTCGAAACTGGTTCATAAAGCTCTCTTAACAGCGATCGGGGAGGGAGTCGGGTGAACCACATTAACGCCACGTCTTCAAGATAAATTGGAAAGGCTATGCATTTTACAGCATCTGGAGCTGCTGTGGCATTCATGAACCATGCATACCTTATTAGATGCTGCCATGGGTCCGTTCTTCCCGAATATCGATCCATCTGAGGCAAGTTGAACCGCCGAGGGAACTGGAAATCCAATATATCATCTGTGAAGAGAGTATGACTTCGCTCAATACCCCAGTCCTCATTAGTGTACCACCGGCTTTCAGACATATTCTTATGCACCATCGCCCATACATCGGCATTTGTTAATGTCTGCATAGGTTCTCTAGGTCTGATATTCGGATTACCCCTGGGCTCCTGATTAGGGGATAACCTTCTGTTTCTAGCGGCGGCTGCTCTACACTGCTCCCTATGCTCCCGGTCGATCTCTGGAGGAAGCGGTTGGAGAAGTTGTTGTTGCATTGGATTAGTAATGTTAGGATCCCTGGGTAGAACATGGGATCCACGCATGGGCAACAGCATAGGCTCTTTCAAGCTCGGGTCATCGGGTCCTAACACATGAACGACGTCTTCTCGGGATCCTAAAGATCCAAAAGTTAGCTGATCAAGATTATGAGGTTGTTCAAGTGGCCTTCTTTCATGAGGACGTCCCTCATCTGAGGAAGATGAATCGTCTACAGCAAGGCGGCGTGTTGGGGAAGGTGTCTTTTGCCTCCGGAGCTCCTGGAGTTCCTACTCATAATGATCATGTTCTCTTGCATGCGAAGACTGTCACGCTTATGGGCTTCCAATGCCTCCTTAGTACTCTAGAGCATGTCAAGAAAGCGTGAAAAATCTCCTTGGGTGACGGGTGCAGATGGGTCAAGCTGATCATTTGTCATAGCGGCTGGAATCGGAGCATTGGAGGGAGCTCGAGTAGAAGTTCCAGCTTTATTCTGGTTCGAATCGGATCGAAGCATGGTTGTAGGACCGGACCGGTTCAGATCGGGGGAGCGAGTGACCTCAACGTCTTCTGATCGGCTCGGATCAGAGTCACCTTCTCGGGTCAGACCTTCCTGACCGGAGCGGCCCGCTCTAGAGTCTTGTCCACGCGACCTCGTCAATACTATGGCTTGTTGATCCTCTCTAGCATCGTTCCCCCTAGCGCCTTGCACTTCATTTCCTTTCATTTTGGCCATAGTGTTCAATTCTTCAACGGCTCACCAAAAGGTACTTAAAGATGTCGAAAACAGAGGATTAACTTCTTTTAACTTGAAGGTCCAAATAGTGAACGATAATCCCAAAAAGCGAAGAATTCAAAAATTTCTCAGTGAAAGCACCAAATTGTTAGATCCAAAATTGGCTCTAACACCCCTAATAATAATTCTACTGAAATAAAATCAAAAACAAGGAAAATACACAATTTATAGTGGTTCGACGTTAAATAGCCTACGCCCACTTTCTACTCTTTGGATTGATGATTTGAATGCAAGTACAACAGTAATTCTCACTCAATTTCTACTCATACATCGATTCACTCAATCTTCTTCACAATATGCTTCAAAGGATGATTATGATCTGAATAGATTGGTGAAATTCGGATAGCAATGGAGTCTGAGTTCTGAAAATGCTAAAAGATCCTTCCAAATGCCTCTTGATGGTGTATTTATAGGTGAAAAAGGCTCCTGGGATGGCTCCGGTTCGGATCCACATGGCCTCCATTCCATCACTTGCGGGTTCGGATATCACAAGATGGTGCCAGCACATTGAGCTAGTGGATGTACGTGGGAACGTGTCCTTCTAACAGCTTCGGACTTTAAGGGAACGTGGGTGTGATAGTTGCAGTTCTGAGTGCATGGGTTCGGATCGCAGTCCTTCGGTTGAAGGGACGGATCGGGTTTGTCTTATCCGATCCGGTTTGACCCAAGCCCCTTCTTTCTCTGCTTTATGCTGACTTGCTCTAACCAAACGATCTCCGATCCGGTCCTTGGAGTGAATGTTCTTTATTACTTGATCATCTAGCTTTGTGTCGCCTAGTTCACAAAGTAGGCTAACAAGCGTAGAGATACAACGGTCAGTGGGCGACCCATCCATGACCGGGTCAACCCAGTGGTCAACCGGCGTCTAAGGCAGGTCGACCCTAGGATCGACACAGGGGTCGACCCACCTGCATGCAGGTTGGGTTCCTATGAACGTATTTGGATTGTTTTCCTCACCATATATGTGCGCTGACTCAGCATTGGTTGTACGGTTGGATTTATAAACCTAAAATCTAACGGTATGGAATTATCCTAGGTAAACTATAAATAGGCTAATAGTCTCACTGTTTTCTACAAACAACATTCTTCATTTCTCCTTCCTCCAAGCTATATTCCAAATAAAAATATGAAGATGCTGAGATATTTCCTAAACATAGATTAGAGAGGACAATTCTAATTCTTCTACAATAAATCTAAAAGGGACTTTCTCCAACAATAGCATATAAAAGAGATATTTTTCTGAACTTCAATCCAATCAATGTGAGTTCTAGTCATTTCCAGATTTGATAACTAAACAGTATTTTGGACAATAAATAAATTTTAATATGATATTATACATGTTTATATGTTATTATGCTATTGTAATATATCTATTCAATTATTCAGTATTACCTGTTATATGCATATTCTTGTTATCCTCTTTTTTGTTTTAGTTTTATTTAGAGTCTTATGCCTATTTATTCAGTATATGTATTTCTGACTTGGATCTGTATTTTTCTCCTTTTTATTTGCACTATACCTAGGTTATCTAATGCCTAGGCTACTACCATAAGGATTTCATAAATTGGATTAAAATTGGAATAACTTAAAATGACAGTAAAGAGGAGAATTAGGCATATTGAACATGAAATCCAATGACAGTAAAGTTGGGATAATAGGCAAGACATGAGAATCTGGATAGGTTAACCTTAATTTAATAATTAAGTAGAACATGTTGGCAGTATCAGATGAAATTAAGTGAAATAGGCAACTTAATATATACATACATCTAAGCAGGTGCTTGTTTTGGGGAAAGGGTTGTACACAAAATATCTTTTATAGGAAATGTCATTTACAACTATGCTTATTAATGAACTTAAACCTGCTAAGTTATTACTTGTTAATTAATAAGCTAAGAGGTCCCACGTCTTGTTGTTGGTATGCAGTTTCGGGAGTCTCAAAGTCCTAGTTACTTGGGGGCACAAGCCTAGGGGGTGGCTTGTGTTAATATTGTTGTGTGGAACCTGTATCAGTCAGTATCCTCGTTAGTATCTTAGAGAGGGGCCTCGTACTAGGTAGCTACTACGACACGCTTTATTGATCTAGATTGTAAGAGGTTCAAGGTGGAAGGTGGGTACGAGCGCGTTTCGGTGGAGTCATGAGCGTGCATGGGTCCGATTAGGGGAAACTAAGACGTTGTAACACTAACAAATAGGTTTGTGTCTTGTAGTTGGCATATTAGGGATTGATACCCACTACTGCCGCAGTTGGCACAGGATATTTGTGTAGTAGGGAGTTGATCGCATGGGTAGTAACTAGGGTAACACCTAATCTTATTAATTCTAGTAATTGGTGTTGTAACTTGATTCTTGGGATATGAATGAGAAGCGTATATGACCTTTACCTTGACTTATTATCTTATTATCTCACTATCATATTATCTCCTACTTGTTTATTTTACTGTAGTTTCATGTTATGCATTATTTATCTGTCTAGGTACTTTCTGTCTTACCTTATTATTGAAAATCACTGGAACTCACCAGACTTTTTGTCTGACCTATTTTTTTTCCTTTCTCTCTCTTCCTTTCCCCCCTCAAGTTCTCAGAGTGGAGGCGGACAGTCGTTGGGACTGTAACTCTATTCTTGGACTTGTATTCCTTTTAACTTGATGTATTTTTTTGACTTTTGTTTTATCTTGTTATGGCTTTTGAGGAGGGATATGATTTTACAGTTTTATACTCTGATGTTATGTGTTATGAAACAGATGGTTATTACTATTGTTTTCGGTATTTGAAATTGTAATGATGAAATAGTGATTTTATAATAGTAAAAGTTTCTCCACTATATATTTACAACCTGTCTTGTGAATTTTAGTTATTGTTTACCTATTGCGCTTCATAGAACTTAATGCATCCTCATATGGGTAACCTTAAGGGATGCGGGGTGTCACAGTTATTCTGATAGTTGGTATGAAAATTTTGTTTTGGGATATGAATGAGAAGCTTATTCGATCTTACCTTATTTAGTTTACTTCGTACTTGCATACTTTACTGTATTTTCATGTCCAGTATTATTGATCTGTCTTAATACCTCTCATTCTATGCTTATGCTAAAAATCACTAGAACTCTCCAGCTTTATGTATAACCTACTTTGTTTTTCCTTCTCTCTCTTCCTTTCCCCCCTCAAGTTCTTAGGGTAGTGGATTGCAACAGTTATCTTGATTCTTTGATTCATCTTGGACTTGGATTATTTCTCACTCTTTGTATTGCATTAGTTTTTGTTCTATGTTTATTGTTATGGCTCTTGAGGGATATGATTTTTGTGGTTTTGTACTTGGAATCTTATGGTTTGTGTTTCCACGAGATAAATGTTTATGATTATGACTTTATAGTATTTGAAAATGTAATGTTATGATGGTTTGATAATAAAAGTTTGAAAAGTTTTCATGCTGCATTTTGTATTCTATCTTGTGAAATTAGTCTCTGTATTATTATTCCACTTCACATAACTTAATGCATCCTTATGTGGGTGACATTAAGGGACGTTGGGTGTTACATTTGGGACGAGAGTCTAAGGTTACAAGATCAAAGAAAAAGTTTTTGGAAAAGTGTTTTCAAAGCAAAGTATTTTCAAGTAAAACCTATTTTTGAAAAATATATCTCCTTAGGTCATTTACAATATTCCTTCAATCTCTTTTTGAATCCTTATTTCTTCTCTTTTCAACACGTCTGGGGATTCTAATTTCCCCGAGGGCATTCCCATTTCAACATGATTTCGTAGATACGTTGAGGCTGCGTCACCTACCGAAATGCAAGTCCCACCCCCAGCTGCAGCCACGGTAGTTCCACCTAATCCTATAGTCCCCTTCTCTAAGCTTCGTAAGGATTTCTATGCAATAAGAGGAAAACCGTTCCATGGTACTGAGAGTTTCGTGAAGGCGCGAAATTGTCTTAGAGGGGCATAGAATGTGTTCGATTTGTTGGAGCTAGATGATAGAAGAAAGATTCAGTTGGACGCTTGGCAATTGAAGGAGGAAGCATCATATTGGTGGGACGTGACTCAGGCGGGGCAGGCGGTTGCCACTTGGAATGAGTTTAAGTGTAGTTTTGAGATAACGTTCTTATCCCAAGCTAAGTAAGGAATGCAAATGGAATAGATCCTAAATATGAAGTGTAACACCCCGCATTTTTAAGATAATTAAAAATGTGTATATATATATATGCATGGATATATAAATAATGGTGATGTGCAATTTATATTAGTGGAAGAAACGGAAAAAATAATACGTTAACGATATATGTAATAGAAGAGAAAATAAAATAAAAACACTTAATTTAAATATCAGGAATTAAGTAAAATGGACATCACCATTGCGTCTGCCTCGAGATTCTGGTTCAGATGGACACTTGGTTTGCGTAAATCGAACACCGTATGAAGAAGTTGTTAAGGTTCAAAGTTTGTATACGCATAAGATATATATATGTATATATATACACAAACAAATTAAAATATAAAATAAAGAATAAGATAAGGATTGCATGTAACAAATACATGCACTAAAAAAAAGAGAAAAATTTAATGCATGCATTGAAAAAAAGAAAGGATTGGTTGCATGCAATGTAAATATGTTGCATGCACTGATTTGCAAACATAATGCATTAACATTAAAAGAAAAATAAAATAAAAAGATTCATGCAATGGTTTAATTTAAGTATTGTAACTAACATGAAAAAGAGAAGTAGGGAGAGAATAATAATTATCATTATTGTAAGACTTATTAACAAATGACTTCATAGCTCAGTTGGTTAAGGCATTGGATTTATAACATAGAGGTCAGGGGTTCGAACCCCGGCGGTGGCATAATTTTTATCTTCGTTTTAGAGAGGGCCAACTGAACATGCAAATATATGTACGTATACAAATTCAAAATTTGAAAGGATAAGAACGTACATATAAGGAAATAAAGAAAAATATATGTATACATATATGAGAATATATATATATGCAGAAAATAAATGTATATGAAAGATAAAATTTCAAGATAAGGCTATAGTCAATGAAATATGGCAAGAATCAAATAACGGTGCAACATCGTTTGAATTTTGAAAATAAAACGAAAGTTGTGCATATATATATACGCGTAAAATGGTCGTTAGAGGAATTGTATACATATAAGAATATTTCGTGTGAATAAAACAGTTAATTAAATTTCAGAAATTCAAAAGTTCGAAATTCAAATTTCTGCGCCAAAACAGCTTGCGGGACCCAATGCTGACTCAGCACTGCGTGTACGATAAGATTTGGCTAGATTCATCTGCGAACCTGGACTATTTTCTTAACTAGGTTCAATGCTGACTCAGCGCTGCGTGTACGATAAGATTTGGCTGGATTCATCTGCGAACCTTGACTATTTTCTTAACTGGGTTCAATGTTGATTCACCGCTGCATGTACGATAAGGTCTTGAGTACCTATATAAACATACCTAGACCTAACCCTAAATTCATTAATCAAAGTAATGGCATCACCATGCTACTTAACTCTAATCTAACCTAACCTCCATCAAATCGAATCAAATTAGAGTTTTTAAGACAACAATCAAAGTTAGAGCTTTCAAATTGGAGTTCACGAATTGGATAATAAGAATTTGATTCTACATTAAAGGATTAGCTATTCAAATTCAGAAAATCAGATCTCAAAATTCAAGATCCGTTCTTTAATCAGTGAGTGGAATTACAATAAACTTGTTGCATAATAGTGTTATTATCGTTCGTCATTCCCCAGTTATAAATTCAATTCAAGATTCATGTTATAATTATTGTCCTTTTATTCTCCTTCCCCTTTTATTTTTGGATCTAGGTTATCTCGAACCTAGAGGAAATCTTATTATACATACGTACGATTGAAATATGGGAATATTGAGGCATAATTTATTTTATGCAATCGAGGGATATAATATGTAATTTGGGGATTGTGGCATAACAATTATTATTGCAAATATTGGGACAATTGGTGAATTGTATATTGGGATTATTCAATGAAATAAAGTTTGAATTGGGAATTTTGAAGCGTATTTCAATAATGAATCTTTGGGTATGTTTTGGAAACATGAATCTATGTTGAATAGTGTGCAACTATGAATTCCGATTTATAATGTTAATCTGAAATTTTGTAAATTTAATTGGAATTATTGAATATGGAATGGGATTGAGAAGAAGGGATTTATTTCAAATCTAATATTGCGAGATTGAGGTTTTAAAATATATGTTTAAATTTTGGGTTTTGGGAAAAAACGAATCTAAAGGTAAGAATCCTAAGTTGATAAAGGAACGGCTAAAACTTAGCTTATGCAATTAATAGACCTCTTATGTGATTATGAAACCTAACTCATACCTGAAATTGATGCTTAACGTTCTCATAAAAATTGTTAATTGGCTAAAGATGAAACATGACTAACTCGAGGTTAGAATGAGGTTGTGGAGTAATTCTGCCCGGAACCGCCCGGCATATCCAGTGGCCGCAAACAATAGGGTCTAATGTGAGAAGTTAGTCATAACGCGCTTAAACCCGAGGTTAGATTGAGTTGTGGTGTAAGACTGCCCGTAACCGCCCAGCACATCCAACAACCACAACAACAGGTCTAATGTGAGAGGTTGGTGCATTAATAATCAATTATGCTAATGACACATGCTAGTATGGTAAGGTTAGGTTAACAACACTTAACCAATTTGACATGATGTGTGGGTGGGTTAAGTCAATATGAACTGAAAGACAACACTTAACCAAATTTGTGGAATATACGAGTAATGCATGAGAGGGAAGGTAGGGTTAAGTAAAACTTGACATATGGACAAACTTAACCGACACAGTAATAGGGAATGATAACTACCTATTATAAACCAGAGTTGCGGTAATGTAAAATTAAATAATAGGTAAACTTGTCCTAGGGACAAGGAAAGATTATGACTTAAGATGTAATACAAGACTTGAAGGGTGGGATGACTTATACTATGAAATAAGTTAATCTAAGCTGAAAAGGTGGGAAAGCACCCGTACGCTATCGTTTGATAAAGAAAACTCAAGTCATGTTTGAGTTCATTGGTAAACCTTAGTTAGTGAACTAAGTAAATAACGATAAAGGCAACCAAGTGTTGAACCTTAGTTAGAGAACTAAGTAAATAAAGATGAAGTTAACCAAGTGTTGAACCTTAGTTAGAGAACTAAGTAAATAATGATGATGGCAACTGGGTAATGAACCTTAGTTAGAAAACTAAGTAAAATGGAACCGAAGTAACGAACCTTAGTTAGAGAACTAAGTAAGCAACGGTAAAGACAACTAAGTAAGTAAACCTTAGTTGAAGAGGACTAAGTAATAAACCTTAGTTAAAGAGAAACTTGGTAATTAGAATTGAAGGACAACATAAACGAGGATAACCAAGTTAATAAGACAAAGCAAGCGCATAATCAGAAGTTTAGACATAAGGTCTAACAGTACGAAAGGATAAGGCGCTTGGACCAGTCCATACGATAGGTGTAACACCCCGTATTTTCTGTGAACGTATAAGTAACAAATAAGAGAATAATTAATTTTTAAAATAAGAATCAAGGGAAATGGGTTGCGCCATTGCGTTCGTCTCGAAATTCTGCTTGGGAACGAGTCCGAGTTTTCGAGAAACGGAGTCCGTATGAGGGAGATATGGCCCTCCGAAGTTTCAGAGAATTTCAGAATCGAAAACAGCTCGAAAATTTGAATTCAAATTTGAATTCAAAATCCCAGAATAGGCTGGGCAGGAAAATTCCCGCCCATGGACCAGGTCGACCTGGGGGTCGACCATAGTGTCGACCTCCCAGGGGCCAGGTCGACCATAGTGTCGACCAGGGGGTCGACCTGGCCAGACCAGGTCGACCATAGTGTCGACCTGGGGGTCGACCTGCTCCCGAAACCCAGTTTTTTTAACCTGGTTCATTCTGATGTATCCGGTCTCGTTTCTGTCTAGATTCGTCCGCCTAATCCTATATAAACTCACCCCTAGCCTCATTCTCTCCACACCATTTCATTCTGTCTATATTCTGCCTCTGTTCTAATTAAAAATAAAAATGGCGTTGCTACCCTGCTGGAATCAAAACTTGGACTGATGAATCTTCTTCCAACCTGAATAGAATTAAAAGCTAAATCAAATCTCAAATCAAAGTTTAGAGCTACAACAACAATTAAAGAGGAGTAATTCAACATTTCTGCGTTAACGACTGTTTATTATCCTTTCTTAAAACCACGAAAGGCAAGTACAGTTATTTTCCGCTATAAACTGTAATTATAATTGTGACATGATTATAAATCTGAATCTGAGATTATGTATATTCTTATCTACCAGATCTGTTTTTTGTGACTATTCTGTACCTCTTTCTTCTGTCTGTTCTATAGCCAGGCCACTACGAGCCTACGCCGAATCTCATAAGAGATTAACGCACGAACGCTAAACTTTGGGACAAATAATAATGCATAATTGGACATGAAACTGTTGCCTATGAGACCATTGCCTATGACTATGATCCATTGACTATCAGACTATTGCCTATGACTATGATTCATTGACTATGAGACTATTGCCTATGACATTGAATAAGAAACTGTTGTAATTAGTCGCCCATGACTATTGTGGTTAGTTGCCTATAACTATTGTAGTTAGTTTTTTATGCCTATTCCCTTAATGATGTTAGATCTCATATTTATTATGTAACTTTGCTAGTTTGTTCCCATTCACTTTTATGTACATCGAGCCTATAGGGCCATTTCATGAGTATTTAGAGAACTTGTGGAAACATGTTATACGGGGATTGGGCGTAGCTTAATTAAGTAAATCTGGCATAGCAAATATGTTGGCATAATCTGAGTTGGCTATAATAGAGAATGATTTACATGTGTATTAGTCTTGGACATAAATGGTGAACTAGAATATTAAATCTAGTTTTGACATGAACTATAAATGGGAATATTAAGGCTAAAATTTGGGGCATATATTGTATTATGAATTATGACCTTAATTTAGGCATGTAAGTTTAGGCTAAATTTATGATTGGGCAAGATATGTTAAAAGAGTTTTAGATATATATAATCTGCTAAATCTGTTATATTGCCTAATCTGCTAGTTCTGTTATATTGCCTAAACTGCTAATTAGATTGAATTGCCTAATTTGCTAATTATGTTAAATTGCCTTATCTGCTAAATCCTCTAAATAGCCTAATCTGCAAGATCTGTTATCTGTTTAGCCTGTTGAATGACATAATCTGTTGGAACTGAAAGGTTGAAATTTGAAGTATGTGAATCTGTAGGCTCGACTTAAAATTGAGTAAAACTTGTTAATATAACCTCGAATAATCTGCTGTAACTTGTACAGAAGTTTAATCTGTTAAATAAACAGAATTAGTCTGATATCTGGAAAAAAATCTGTATTGGAATGAATTGGCTATGACACGAGGTTAGACTCTGTTTGCGGTAGAAGCCTGCCCGGAACCAACCGGCTTAACCAGCGACCGCAAACTGTCAGTCTAATGTGAGAGGTCGTAGGCATAACTAAAAATATGCTTAGACACGAGGTTAGGTCTGGCTTGTGACAGAAGTCTGCCCGAAACCGCCCGGCATATCCAACGGCCACAAGCTACCGACCTAATGTGAGAGGTCTGTGCATTAATATTAATGCAAACCTGGGATAAATATGATGTCTAAAACGTGTTGGGTGGATAGGGTTAAACCATTTGGACTATTGAATTAAACAAACCCGTTTCGTGAATCTGTAGGCCCAATTACAAAGATAGACAAATCTATAAATCTGTTAAATCCGTATATCTGATCCGTTAGTCTGATAACTTGTCTGATCTGTGAACTAGTTGATCTGAACTCTGTATGTCTGAACTTGTAAACAAGTTAATCTGAAATCTGTTAGTTTGGGGACACAAGGTTAGGAGGGAAATTACTTGTGTCATCTGTTGTTTGGGACCCATATTAGTCAGTATCCCTTTCTGGTATCAAAACTTTGACCCAACATTAGGTACGGTCCGGGCACGCTTACTGAACTAATTATAAGTGGTTCATTCTGATAATGGCGAGGGGTGTTGATGGTGCGTTCCAACCGGGTCATGTGCGTGCAAGGATCCCGGTCTGCCTCTGAGGATGTAAGACGCCGTGACATCTGTAAATAGCTCTGTGCCGATTGGTTGTCACCATAGGGAGTGATACACCCTACTGTGGAGCCGACACAGGGTATTTATGTATTAGGGAGCCGATCGCTTGGGGTAGGGTTTTAGGGTACACTTAGTTCTATCTGATTCTGTTGGTACCGTCTGATTCTGTTGGGTGGCAACACCTGTCTGTTTCTGCGTGGTACCGTCTGTTCGGGTGGTAAAGGCCCATTTACTAGTGTACACCTAATTCTGCATTCCGTTTTCGTAGGGATTAATCTGTTTTTGTTTCTGTACCTTCTGTTCGGGTGGTAAAGGCCCATTATTAGCATTCTGTTTCTGTCTGTTTCTGTTCGGGTGGTAAAGGCCCATTATTAGCATTCTATTTCTGTCTGTTTCTGTTGGGGTGGTAAAGGCCCATTACTAGCATTCTCTTCTGTGGAAATTATTCTGTTCCTGTTTCTGTTTCAGTTTAGACATTGGGGTGACACCTAATCCTGTTATACTAGTATTAGTGCAGAGAAATGAAAAGTAATATTATTCTGTTTCTTCTGTTTAACCTAAGTACATCTGCTGCTCCAGTTACAGTTATCTCTTATCCAGCTTACTTTCATGTCATAATTATTATTATCTGTTCATATGCTGAAAGTCACTGGACTTGCCAGACTTTATGTCTGACCTTGCTTGTTTTCGCCCCTTTTCTTCCGTTTCCCCCCTCCCCCCCCCAGGTTTTCCAAGGAGGGAATACTTTAGCTTGGTCCGGATTTCTTCTGCTTGAAGTACTTAGAGTGCTCAAAGTATGGCTTGACTCCTTATGGCAGCTTCTGTGGGGATTATGATTTTAAAGTTTTGTACTCTGATGATTTTCTGAACAAGACTGATATTTATGTACTTGATCTTTTGGTAAAGATGTAACCAAACTGATTTCTGTTTTCCATTGTAATAAAGTTTATAATTTCTCAAGTATTGTTTATCTGTCTTGAAATTTTCTGTTCTGTTTACTAAAATGCTCCACCAAAGTTAAGGCATTCCCTTTGTGAGTGTCCTTAACAGAGGTGGGGTGTTACACTTGGTATCAGAGCTGAAGGTTACCCGATTAGATAAAAAGTTTTTGAAAACTATTTTCAAAAAGGATTTAAAAGGAAGTATTTTCAAAAATAAAGTTAATTTTGAAAAACATAATCCCCAAAAAGCCATATATTTATCTTTTCCGTTCTCCGTTTTAAATCTTTTTCTTTCATTCTAGCATGTCTGGGAATCTTAACTTTCCAGAGGGCATGCCAATACCTGGCTGGTTCAGGAGGTACTTAGAGGCTAGGGCCAACGATACAGGCCCAGCAGATATTCCTCCTCCAGCTGCAGCGATTCCTCCTCCTCAGCCCCCTCCTCGTTCAATTGCTTTTTCAAAGATCTGTAAAGATTTTAGGGCCATGGCTGGAAAGGATTTCAAGGGAACTGAATCATTCGTAGAAGCGAGGAACTGGCTCAAAGAAACTGGGGATCTGTTCGTTATCTTCGAGGTGGACGATAGGCAGAAGGTACAATTGGCGGTATGGTTGCTCAAGGACGAAGCTTCCTATTGGTGGGAAGTCACTAACGCCGAGAGACCGGTTGAAACATGGAAGGATTTCAGAACAAGGTTTGAGGCGAAATTCCTCTCGCAAGCTGAACGAAGTCTACAACTGGAAAAGTTCTTATCTCTTAAGCAAGGAAGTATGATGGTTAAGGAATACGTCGACCAGTACAACCAACTGGCTAGGTTCGGACTAGATTTAGTCAACACCCAGCATAAAAAGGCTCTCTGCTTTGTTAAAGGATTGAACGAGCCACTGCACAGCCTATCCATGACCCATGTACCCATAGGAGCGACTTATGAGAAATTGGTGGATATGGCACTACTGCACGAGGAAGACAACGGCAAGAAAGAAGATGCAAAGAAGGAAGAACCACAGAACAAGAAAGCATGGCCCAAAAAGGAAACACAAAAGAAGGGTGAAAAGTCTGAAGATAAGAAGGAGAAAAAGTGCTTTACTTGTGGAAGCTCGACTCATCTGAACAAGGATTGCAGAAAAAGAAAGGGCACTTGCTTCAACTGTGGTGAGATGGGACACTTCACTAGGGACTGTCCGAAGAAACGAGGGCAAGGGCAGAGGGCAGGACCAACTTCTAGAAGGCAGGCGAACACTCTCGAGGCTAGTGGATAGGATCGAAATAGGAAAATTTTCTGTAGGAGGTTTAATTTCTTTATCTGATTTTTGAGTTAAAACTCTTTTCTGATTCTGGCATTTCGATTCTGTAATCGATACTCTGCAATTGAATACTAGTATTGTTTCTGATTCCGCTGTAGATTCAGACCCATAAGGGTTGTGACTTATCTAAGCTTGGTAAGTTGGGTATCTGTGTTGAGCGTTAAGTTGACTATGATGCATACATTCTTGGTTTTTATCATGCTTAGTTTCCTAAGAATCATTTAGTAATCTGCTCTGTACCGGTAATCTGTAAATATCTGAATATTTCTGATAAGGTTGAGATTTCCAGTTTTGACATTGTCTAAAAAGGGTAATCCTCTGGGTGTCAATCTGATGTTGATTTCGGTCTTCGGGGTTGATACTCAGGGGAATTTGTCTCTCAACCAAGGTCTAATGGAAACCAAGTTTTTGTTTATCTGCACTCGCTCCCATCACTCGACCGTATCCTATCAATCGAGTCTTCGACCTATAGATTGGAACCCTTTGGATGTAAACATGTGTTTGAGACATGTTATGTTTGATGGTTGCAAGTGGATGCAAGTAGTTGCTCGTGGTTACTCGTGGATGCATATACACACACTAGGCACTAGATCGGCTCGAATACACTCTCATACTGCATATGGATGTGTGAGCATTTTCAATTTCTTTGGATGCAAAATGATTGACTCATCACATGGATGTTGCATATGAATGAATGGTTGTCACTCATATAAGAATGATATGTATCAAGTAGGAAAATTGCATACATGTTGGACTCACGACACTGACATAGTTCGCATTAAGGAGGTCAACTAAATCAGTGGACCGCCTGATCTTTGCATTAGATAAAGAACATATACACACACTTTTGCATATGTTCATACAACATTAGAAGTTTTCAAAGGACAATGGATGCTTGTGGATGATGGTTGAGTAGAAGGATGACTGGATGGTAGGACACATTCTTCTTAACTTGAAGATTTCGGGGACGAAATCCTTTAAGGAGGGGAGAATGTAACACCCGTATTTTTTGTGAACGTATAAGTAACAAATCAGAGAATAATTACTTTTTAAAATAAGAATCAATGGAAACGGATTGCTCCATTGCGATCGTCTCGAAATTCTGCTTGGAAACGAGTCCGAGTTTTCGAGAAACGGAGTCCGTATGAGGGAGATATGGCCCTCTGAAGTTTCAGAGAATTTCAGAATCGAAAATAGCTCGAAAATTCGAATTCAAATTCGAATTCAAAATCCCAGAATAGGCTGGGCGGGAAAATTCCCGCCCGTGGACCAGGTCGACCTGGGGGTCGACCATAGTGTCGACCTAGGGGTCGACCTGCTCCCGAAACCCAGTTTTTTTAACCTGGTTTATTCTGATGTATCCGGTCTCGTTTCTGTCTAGATTCGTCCGCCTAATCCTATATAAACTCACCCCTAGCCTCATTCTCTCCACACCATTTCATTCTGTCTATATTCTGCCTCTATTCTAATTAAAAATAAAAATGGCATCGCTACCCTGCTGGAATCAAAACTTGGACCGATGAATCTTCTTCCAACCTGAATAGAATTAAAAGCTAAATCAAATCTCAAATCAAAGTTTAGAGCTACTACAACAATTAAAGAGGAGTAATTCAACATTTCTGCATCAATGACCGTTTATTATCCTTTATTAAAACCACGAAAGGCAAGTACAGTTATTTTTCGCTATAAACTGTAATTATAATTGTGACATGATTATAAATCTGAATCTGAGGTTATGTATATTCTTATCTGCCAGATCTGTTTTTCTGTGACTATTCTGTACCTCTTTCTTCTTTCTGTTCTGTAGCCAGGCTACTACGAGCCTGCGCCGAATCTCATAAGAGATTAACGCACGAACGCTAAACTTTAGGACAAATAATAATGCATAATTGGACATGAAACTGTTGCCTATGAGACTATTGCCTATGACTATGATTCATTGACTATGAGACTATTGCCTATGACTATGATTCATTGACTATGAGACTATTGCCTATGACATTGAATAAGAAACTATTGTAATTAGTCGCCCATGACTATTGTGGTTAGTTGCCTATAACTATTGTAGTTAGTTTCTTATGCCTATTCCCTTAATGATGTTAGATCTCATATTTATTATGTAACTTTGCTAGTTTATTCCCATTCACTTTTATGTACATCGAGCCTATAGGGCCATTTCATGAGTATTTAGAGAACTTGTGGATACATGTTATACGGGGATTGGGCGTAGCTTAATTAAGTAAATCTGGCATAGCAAATATGTTGGCATAATCTGAGTTGGCTATAATAGAGAATGATTTACATGTGTATTAGTCTTGGACATAAATGGTGAACTAGAATATTAAATCTAGTTTTGACATGAACTGTAAATGGGAATATTAAGGCTACAATTTGGGGAATATACTGTATTATAAATTATGACCTTAATTTAGGCATGTAAGTTTAGGCTAAATTTATGATTGGGCAAGATATGTAAATAGAGTTTTAGATATATATAATATGCTAAATCTGTTATCTGCTAAATCTGTTATATTGCCTAATCTGCTAGTTCTGTTATATTGCCTAAACTGCTAATTAGATTGAATTGCCTAATCTGCTAATTATGTTAAATTTCCATATCTGCTAAATCTGCTAAATAGCCTAATCTGCAAGATCTGTTATCTGTTTAATCTATTGAATGATGTAATCTATTGGAACTGAAATGTTGAAATTTGAAGTATGTGAATCTGTAGGCTCGACTTAAAATTGAGTAAAACTTGTTAATAGAACCTCGAATAATCTGTTGTAACTTGTACAGAAGTTTAATCTGTTAAATAAACAGAATTAGTCTGATATCTGGAAAAAAATCTGTATTGGAATGAATTGGCTATGACACGAGGTTAGACTCTGTTTGCGGTAGAAGCCTGCCCGGAACCAACCGGCTTAACCAGCGACCGCAAACTTTCAGTCTAATGTGAGAGGTCGTAGGCATAACTAAAAATATGCTTAGACATGAGGTTAGGTCTGGCTTGTGGCAGAAGTCTGCCCGGAACCGCCCGGCATATCCAGCGGCCACAAGCTACCGACCTAATGTGAGAGGTCTGTGCATTAATATTAATGCAAATCTGGGATAAATATGATTTCTAAAACGTGTTGGGTGGATAGGGTTAAACCAATTGGACTAATGAATTAAACAAACCCGTTTCATGAATCTGTAGGCCCAATTACAAAGATAGACAAATCTATAAATCTATTAAATCTGTATATCTGATACGTTAGTCTGAAAACTTGTCTGATCTGTGAACTAGTTGATCTGAACTCTATATGTCTGAACTTGTAAACAAGTTAATCTGAAATCTGTTAGTCTGGGGACACAAGGTTAGGAGGGAAATTACTTGTATCATCTGTTGTTTGGGACCCATATTAGTCAGTAACCCTTTCTGGTATCAAAACTTTGACCCAACATTAGGTAGGGTCCGGGCACGCTTACTCTACTAATTATAAGTGGTTCATTCTGATAATGGCGAGGGGTGTTGATGGTGCGTTCCAACCGGGTCATGTGCGTGCATGGATCCCGGTCTGCCTCTGAGGATGTAAGACGCCGTGACATCTGTAAATAGGTCTATGCCTATTGGTTGTCACTTTAAGGAGTGATACACCCTACCGTGGAGCCGACACAGGGTATTTATGTATTAGGGAGCCGATCGCTTGGGGTAGGGTTTTAGGGTACACTTAATTCTATCTGATTCTGTTGGTACCGTCTGTTTCTGTTGGGTGGAAACACCTGTCTGTTTCTGCGTGATACCGTCTGTTCGGGTGGTAAAGGCCCATTTACTAGTGTACACCTAATTCTACATTCCGTTTCCATAGGGATTAAAATGTTTCTGTACTTCTGTTCGGGTAGTAAAGGCCCATTATTAGCATTCTGTTTCTGTTCGGGTGGTAAAGGCCCATTATTAGCATTCTGTTTCTGTCTGTTTCTGTTGGGGTGATAAAGGCCCATTACTAGCATTCTCTTCTGTGAAAATTATTCTGTTCATGTTTCTGTTTCAGTTTAGACATTGGGGTGACACCTAATCCTGTTGTACTAGTATTAGTGCAGAGAAATGAAAAGTAATATTATTCTGTTTCTTCTGTTTAACCTAAGTACGTCTGCTGCTCCAGTTACAGTTATCCCTTATCCGGCTTACTTTAATGTCATAATTATTATTATCTGTTCATATGTTGAAAGTCACAGGACTTGCCAGACTTTATGTCTGACCTTGCTTGTTTTCGCCCCTTTTCTTCCGTTCCCCCCACCCCAGGTTTTCCAAGGAGGGAATACTTTAGCTTGGTCCGTATTTCTTCTGCTTGAAGTACTTAGAGTGCTTAAAGTATGGCTTGACTCCTTATGGCAACTTCTGTGGGGATTATGATTTTAAAGTTTTGTACTATGATGATTTTCTTAACAAGACTGATATTTATGTACTTGAGCTTTTGGTAAAGATGTAACCAAACTGATTTCTGTTTTCCGCTGTAATAAAGTTTATAATTTCTCAAGTATTGTTTGTCTATCTTGAAATTTTCTGTTCTGTTTACTAAAATGCTCCACCAAAGTTAAGGCATTCCCTTTGTGAGTGTCCTTAACAGAGGTGGGGTGTTACAATAGGGGGTGAATAACCAAACTCGGTAGATCATCACCGTGTCGTAGGGCGCGAGGGGGCGCGTACGTCCATCTGATCATATAGAAGGCTCCAACGGACTGGGATACGAAGCACGCGGCTTTGAAGGGACGTGAGGATACTCTTAGTATCCCTTTGTGAGAATGCAGATGATCCGCCTGGGCTCACTGAGGTTAAGGTCTGCGTAAGAAGAACCAAGAGTATGCCTTGGTTGCAATAATAAGGCAACCTAAAGACTAGGATGGACCAGCGTGTGTCGGCGATAACCAGTTGGCCCTGTGATAGCACGTCGTCGGCTACCTACCATCTTGAGTCAGTCGAGCACAAATTGCGGAAAGGCGTAGAACTCCAAAAGACCATATACTTGCTGTCTAGTTATGGGTGAGGTTGGCCAATAGGTTTGTGGGGGCATAGAGGGCCTGCGTACAGTTCTCATTCTTGATATTCTTGGGTGCCTTTCATTAGTTGAGGGAGGGGTCAAATGGGGCCATAGCCACAGTAAAAATAGACCTTAGCATCTGCATCGCCAAATAACTTAAAGCTCCCGACCGAGTTCCGTGTTTCTTGATTTTCCCTGCCACGGGACTCGGGTCGCACATATAGACAACATGTGCAACTAGATATCTAGCACGTTTTACGATAGGTCGGGACGTAAAGTCTAGGAATGCATATCGCTCGGGGTAGTGTGTCCTAGACTAGAGGGCATTGTTCGATAGGTAGCATAAACCCTAGGTGACCTAGGTAGCGTAACCCTGGTTGAACCTAGGAAGCGTTCGATAAAGTAAACCCTAGTTGGACCTAGGTAACACTCAATGGTAAACCCTAGTTGGATCTAGGTAGTATTCGATAACAGAACCTAGTAAGACCTAGGTTAGTAGTCCAAATGCTTAAGCAACACATGAATGGTGGTTTTACATAGACTTAGTGAGAATATATATATATACATGAAAGCCCGTACGACGTACGGCATTGGATAAGGAACTGCGTACATATGACAAGATGACACGAGTTGAATAAGGAACTGCGTACACATAAAAAGAGGACACGAGTAGGGGATAACTACATATACATTGTATTAGGTTAATCTACTAGTGGATGGATAAGTATAGGTTAAAGAGCTAACATTGTTAACAACCTAATAACCAAGAAAATATAACTGAACGGTATATGTAGGATTATACAGAAGTTTATTCTAAGTCCAGTCACACAGAACTTATGTTCTGACCCCTTCCTCATTACATACTTCCAGGTTAGGTTCATGAAAGAGATGGTATAGCTTTGGATATTGGTTTAGCAGTATTATTAATAAGGTAAGGATATATTTGAATATATTATACTTTATTTCCTTCCGCTGTGAGATGCTTTACGAGTTTTGACATGTTTCTTTATCTCTGTCTTTTTCTGCAGGATACCAGAGCACCCAACTCGGGTTTCGATAGATTGGGTTTTTGAAAAAAATTCGATCCGTCGGAGCTCGGGTTGTTACATGAAGCAAGGAAGTATGACAGTGAAGGAATACGTCAATAGCTTTAATCAATTGGCAAGATTTGGCTTGGATTTGGTAAACACTCCTCGCAAAAAGGCTTTAAGATGCATGAGAGGGTTGAATTAACCTCTTCAAGGACTAGCAAATGATACATATTCCAATGGGAGAGACTTTTAAGAGACTTGTGGACATGGCTTTGATGCATGAGGGTGGGAAAGAGGAGAATAAAGAAGTTACGACTAAAGATGACGAGCCCAAGACTGAGAAGAAGAAGTGGTGGCCTAAGAAGGGTATACCAAAGAAGGGAGGAAAACCTAATAAGGCACAAATCAAGATAGAGGTTAAGTGTCATGGCTGTGGGAATATGGGGCACTTTGTTAGAGACTGTGGGAAGACAAAGAATGCTTGTTACAATTATGGTCAAGTTGGACATATTACCAAGCAGTGTCCTAGAAGGCAAGGTAAGAAGGCAGGATCATTTAGAGGACAAGTTCATGCGCTAAAGGCAGCTCAGGCCGGCGTACCAGATCGAGGTAGGTAAGTCACCGTTGAGGGTTTTATTTCTCTTTTTGACTCTCCTATTAGGGCTCTATTTGATTCCGGTGTTTCTCATTTATTCATATCCAATACTATGGTAGATAGTCTGCACTTAGACACTAGTATAGTTTCTGATCCTGTTGTTATCTCAAACCCCATAAGAGGTATGACACACTTATCTATGATATGTAAGGATTTGAAATTTCTGTTATGGGTGTCGAGTTTGAGTGTGACACATATGTTCTTGGCTTTATAGGTTATGGGTTTATTCTAGGAATGGATTGGCTAGCCATGTATAGTGCCATTGTAAATTATGCAAGGAGAGTTGTTAGGCTTTTGACGTGCCACGGTAGAACTCTTGAAATTTCTTGTGACCTACGGGGGTCAGTTGTGCTCAATTTCTTAGATTCCCTTGATGCTTCTGTTGACAATCTTAGATCAGTACCCATAGTGAGATATTTTTTCGGATGCATTTGATGAGGTTATAAGATTACCTCCCAGATGAGAGATAGACTTCTGGATTTACTTAGTGGAGAATGCGAAACTTGTCTCTTTACCAGTGCGCCACATGGCTCCTAGGGAGAGGAGTAAGCTCAGCAAGCAAGTAGGTGAGTTATTTGAGATTTAGACAGAGTAATTCTTGGTGGAGATCTCCAGCCGTCTTTGCGACCAAGGAGGACGACTCTCTCCATTTATGCGTGGACTATAGGGAGTTGAATAAGCTCATCAAGAAGAACATGCACCCACTTCCGAGGATTGACGACTTATTTGACTAACTAGCAGGCGCTTCGGTCTTCTCACAATTGGATCTAGCCATGGGATTTCATCAACTGAGGGTATCAAATGATAGTATAGACAAGACTGCTTTCAGGACTCCAGACGAATTCTTTGAGTGGTTGATCATGCCTTTTGGGCTGACCAATGCACCCACATACTTTTTGGATTCGATGAGTTGGGTGTTTAGGGAGTACCTAAACAAGTTCGTAGTGGTTTTCGTGTATGATATTCCGGTTTTCTTGAGAAGCGAGGAAGACCATGCCTTACACTTAGAAGAGGTTCTCCGCACTCTCAGATCGCATCAGCTTAGCGCTAAATTTTCTAAGTGTAATTTCTGGCGAAAGGAAGTAAGGTTCCTAGGGGATGTTGTCTCCATTGATGGAATAACGATGGACCCCACTAAGGTTGTCGCAGTTCAAGATTGGAAATCCCCTAAGAATGCTATAGAGGTTAGGAGTTTCTTGGGGTTGGCGGGTTACTACAAAAAGTTCATTAAGCACTTTATATGGATCTTAGCTCGTCTGACGAAGAAAAGCTTAGTTTCCATTTAGAGCAAAGATTACGAGGATGCATTCCAAAGGTTAAAGGAGGCTCTGACATTAGCCCTTGTTTCGACTCTTCCTGATGATATCAAGCTTATTACGGTCTACATGGATGCTTGTGGCATGAGGTTAAGTGTTGTGTTGATGCAAAAAGGTAGGGTGGTCTGCTATGGGAGTAGGCAGTTAAGAGTTCATGAGAAGAGCTACCCTACCCACGATTTAGAGTTGACAGCTATAGTGTTCGCATGTAAGTTTTGGTAACACTACTTACTTGGTGAGAGGTTTGAGCTTTACACGGATCACAAGTCGCTCAAGTATTTTTTCTCTCATGAAAGGATCTCAATTTAAGACAGTAACGTTGGATGGAGTTCCTTGCGTCCTTTGATTTTGAGATAGCTTATACCCCAGGAAAGGGGAATGTGATTGCGGATGCATTGAGTTGACAGAGGATAACCTAGAGTCCTCTATTCGTAGAGGGGCAGAGCTTGGAGTTTGTCTCGTCCTTTGATTTTAGGCCATCTACGAATTTTACGCCTTGTTTGTCGACATTATTGGAGATGCGACCTACTCTAATGGAGCGCATTAGATCCATACAGCGAGAGGATCAGCAATTAGTAGACACCTTGGATAGACTCAGTAGAGGCGAGACCTCTAGTACCTAGCTAGATATTATGTGGACGAGAAAGGGTGGTTACATCGTGATGGGAGATTGTGTGTTCCCAGAGTTGGATATTTGTTGAGATCGGTTCTTGAGGAGGCTTATCACTTTTGGATGACTATCCATCCGGGCAGTGGCAAGATGTACCAAGACATGAAGATTGTTTTTCATTTGACTAGTATGAAGAAGGTTGTCGTAAAGTTTGTAGCCCGATGTTTGACTTGCCAGCAAGTAAAGGCTGAACAGAGGAAACCTGGAGGATTGCTTCAGCCTTTAGATATTCCATAGTGGAAGTGGGAGAGCGTCTCTATGGATTTTATTGATGGACTTCCCAGATCCAGGAAGGGTAACACGAGTATACGGGTTATAGCAGAAAGATTGACTAAGAGTGCTCGCTTTATCCCCGTCAAGAGCTAGAGGACCGCAGCTTGGTTAGCATCGATATACCTTAGAGAGATTGTCCGACTTCATGGGGCCTTTCTAGTATTGTTAGTGACTGTGATCCCATCTTTACGAGTGAGTTTTGGAGAAGCCTGTAGCAGGCACTCGGGACAAAGTTACGACTTAGTACAACCTATCACCCTCAGCTTGATGGATAGACTGATAGGGTCAATAGGGTTCTTGAGGATTTATTGAGTCCGTGTATCCTAGATTTCGGAGGGACTTGGGAGGAGCATCTCCCGTTTGTTGATTTTGCCTACAATAATAGTTGTCAGTCGAGTATCCGTATAGCTTCCTTCGAGGCACTTTATGGACAACCCTGCAGATCACCTACATGTTGATGGGAGTCTACGGACAGACTTCTACTTGGGTCTAAGATGGTTAGAGAGACTTCTGAGAAGATAGACCTTATTTGTAGGCGGATGAACAGCATAAATAGAAATCAAGCGTTGATCAGAGGAGGACTGAATTAGAGTTTGAGGTTGGAGATATGGTCTTTATCAAGATGTTACCTCTACGTAATGTTTTTTGCTTTGGCTCAGTAGGTAAGTTGGCGCCAAGGTTCGTTGGGCTATTCCCCATAGTTGAGAGGATATGCCAGATGGCGTACAGAGTTGGACAATCGAAGAGACTGGCGGGAGTTCACAACGTGTTCCATGTTTCCCACTTGAAGAAATGTCTACATTATTCAGTAGAGGTAGTTGGATCATAAGTTAAGAAGCTACGCAACAAGGAGATCAAGTTAGTAAAGGTTCAATGGGAAGAAAATCGTGATGATGCGACATGGTAACCTAAAGACAAGATTCGCGCTTCTTACCCTTTTCTCTCTGAGAGCATGTTCTTAATTCCTTTCTAAGCTTCTGAATCATCACATGGATGTTGCATTTCGGTGAATGGTTGTTGCACATATCTAGAATTTATATATACGATTAGGATTCCTTTGCATACGTATTGGATAGATGGCACAGACATATATTGCATTAAGGAGGTCAACTGAATATGTAGACCGCTTGATTTTTGCATTAGTGTAGGGTCATATGCACAACACCTTTGCATGTGTTCGTATAAAGCATTAGAACTTTTTAAGAACAATGGATGCCTCTAGTTGATGGATGAGTAGACGGGTGTAGGTAATTGTTGATAAGCTTAATATCATTCTTCTTAACTAGAAGATATCAGAGACGAAATCCTTTAGGAAGGGAGAATGTAACATCATAATTTAATACACTATAATTACATAAAAAGGATAATAAAATGAATAGTAATTAATAAAATATTCAAAATTGAGTAAAACAGACTTTACCGTTGCATTCGTTACGAAATTCTGTTCAGGTAGACTTTTGGTTTTCGTAAATCAGACTAAGCGTGAAAAAGTTATGAATAAAAGAAGTTTGAACTAAATTTAAAATAATTTAATAGATAAATTCAAACAGAAGCAACAGTGATGGGTCGACCTGACCCTAAACCCATGTGTTGACCCAGGTAGCAGGTGGGTCCACCCACCTTCAACCAGGCTGGAGCCTAAACTTGGACAGATTCATGTATTTTATTCCTTGCTGACTCAGCATGATGTGTCTTTAATGGTTTGATTTTAAAACCTAATATTCTATGGTTTGTATTCTCATAACATATCTATAAATAGGCTAGCAATTTCACCATTTTCTTACGCAAACATTTCTTCATCTTATTCTTCCTCCTCGAAGTTATGTTCTGAAATAAAATTAAGAAAATATCGGGGTGTTATCAAAACATAGATTGAAAGGATAATTCTTCTACAACTAAATCAATGGACTTTCCTGAATCTAATACAATTCACTGTGAGTTTCGCGTTATTTTTAGATCTACTATTTAAAAAGGGATTTTGACAATAAATATATTGGATCTAAAAAGTATCAATGTTTATAAATTTATTCTTATATGCTATTGTTCTTTTAATTACTGTCAATTACCTATTCAGTTTTCAGTTATTATTTTTTTATATGTACAACTATCTTCCTTATCCCCTTTCTGTCTTAGTTTTATTTACAGTCTTATTATGCCTATTTTATCAGTTTGTTCATATCTGAGGTTTGTTATGTTTCTCCATTTCCCTTTTTGTTTTGCGTCGAGCCTAGGCCATCGGGAGCCTAGGCCATTTCCGTTTGAATTGCGTAAAAATGGGATAAATTGGAAAAATATGCAATAACAATAAAAAGGAGATTTGGACATATTGGAAATTGAGAACCATTGATTTTAATTTTGGGAATGTTGTAAAGGAAGAATATTAAAACATGTTAATCTGAATAGGTTGGACTTAATTTAACATGTTATAAAAAATATGTGAATGAGATGTAAATTAAGTAAAACATGTTAGTGCAATCTATATACATCTGAGTAGGTGCCTGTATGATTTGGGGAAGGGTTGCTACATTTAAAAAATATCATTTACAAGTGGGAAATATAACGCAGGATTATATGATGCTTATTAATGAACTTAAACTGCTAAGTCAAACTTGTTTGATCGATAACCTAAGAGGTTCCACGTTTGTTGTTAATATATCTTGGGGGGGGACTCTTAAAATCCTAGTTTACTTGGGGGACCAAGCCTAGGAGGACTTGTGCCAATCTGTAGTTGAATGGAATCTATATCAATCAGTACCCTCCTATTATCAAACGAATCCCGCACTAGATAGGGACTAGGGCACGCTTTACTAATGGATGATTGTAAGAGGTTCAAATCTTAGAGGTCGGTACGGGCGTGTTCTGGCGAAGTCATAAGCGTGAATGGGTCCAATGAGGGAAGATAAGGCGTTGTAACACCGGCGAATAGGGCTATATCTTTAAAGTTGATGGGTTCGGGACTGATATCCCCAACTTCCATGGCTGGCACAGGTTATTCACGTCTGTTAGGGAGTTGATCACTATGTAGTAATTAAGGAAAAACTTAATCATTTTTTCTGATAG
Organism: Allium sativum; assembly: GCA_030737875.1. Lineage (NCBI taxonomy): Eukaryota > Viridiplantae > Streptophyta > Magnoliopsida > Asparagales > Amaryllidaceae > Allium > Allium sativum. The sequence goes on along the minus strand of CM060919.1, from coordinate 846,359,770 downwards.
TTAGTACAAAAAAATCAGTTTTGGGATATAAATGAGAAGCTTGTTCGATCTCACTTTATTTTGTTTACTTCGTACTAGCATATTTTACTGTATTTTCATCTTCAGTGTTATTGATCAGTCTTGATACTTGTGACGGCCCGCCCCGGACCAGCCGACATTTCCCATGAAACGCGTTGTGCCAATGCCCGACTAGCACGGGATGGTCGCCAAGGAAAGGAAAAGAAAGGAAACTGAATGGTGAACTAACAAAGAACCTGTAGAATGTCTCACAGCACATGGAATAAAATATAATAATAACATACTTGGCATAAAACAGGCGAGACAGTGCATAAGCTGAAAATTAAACCATAATCATCATAGCAGCGGAAATCCAAAATACAGCTTATTACAACTCGAACATACTGTCTCTAAGGCAAAGAAAGAGGTGCACTACTAATGCCCAAAGTAGTGACCAACAACAACACAGGGAGATTATCTATATATATCATATGTGGAAGCTTCCTGCTCGTCTTCGGTACAGCTACTCGTGCATAATCACCTGACCTGTATCTAGTATGCTCATTTAAGAGCACCCAGAGTAATAAGAAGAGACATAAAACTCTGGTTCATACAAAAGTTTGGCGATAAGCAGCAAAAACAGAACAATAACAGGTATACATAACCATACCTGAACCTGGACCTGCAAACAAAGAGTTAGCACAACAAAATGTACACTACTCTAAGGTAACACTAACATAAGGTGTCAAGATAACGGGGGAGGGGGTGTGCATGTCGTAGTAATGGTAAACAACCAAGCATAGCAATCATCCTCACATCTCTTACTCAGTGCATAAAGCATACGATATCTACCACTTTGATCACCCAATGCTTTGCTATGATCACTCTGCCCCATGGAGTCACAGTGACTCCACTGCACTGATCCATAGCCACTAATCCTTTGCTATGTCCACTCTGCCCCATGGAGTCATGACAACCCCACTGCACTGGCTCATAGCCTTGCTATGATCACTCTACCCCATGAAGTTATGGAAACTTCACTGCACTGATCTATAGCCAATATCCGTCTCTCAGTGGTGAGTCAAAGCTATGGACGTCGATAACCCCTTTGCACACGTCCTGCAGCAAAGTCCAATCATGAAGTTAACTCGTTCGTTCCCATCTGGATCTTGAGTAACAACTTTCCATTTGGACTACCTTTGCATCTCGGGTTATTGGTCTTCTCCGGATTGGTTCGATCCTTCTCTTCATCTTCGGTTCGGTTCGGTTGTGCACCTTCCAGATCGGCTCATTATACATACTCCGGTTCATGGTGCCTCCTCCATAGTGTCAGATCGGTTCGGCTCGTGTCCCCCATTCCTAGTTCAGATCGGAGAACTCCACTGGGTCGTACGTGAAAACTCGAGTACCAGCTCGTTACAAACTTCAAGCGAACGGTTCATTGTGCATGGAGCACGAACGGATCGGGTTGATTCGCAACAGGTCAGTTCAGAGCCTTCAGATGCGGTTCGTGACTCAAGCAGGCGAGCAGCTCGGTTTGGGGGTAGGGCGATCCTATCCGGTCTATTTTCTGCACAATTTCTACAACTTTCCAACGGCTATTTTTCGCCATTTGACGGCGTTTTCGACCATTCTAACTTCACTAATCAATCATACAACATTCCAAACAATAGTAGTAACATATAGGATCAATCACAAGGTCAAAACATCAATCATATAGGTCATTATCGATCAAATATACCCAAAACCTCTATTTTCTCCTTAATCATACTTAACCATTACTAATGATAGAATTAGCAAAACATATCCAAATTAACCCAAATTTTTATCAGAGCCTTAAAATAATATTTAAGAATTTCTAAACATTTTTCCAAAATTTAATCATGTATAATTTCATTAATTAACACTAATCACCCCTAATTAGCCGTAATTAGTGAAAACAATGCAAATCACTCACCTTGGCCACAAATTAATCTTAGATCTGAACTTTGCTACTACTATAGGTCGAATTCCAATGCTTAGAAGCAGCCCCGACTCTGATTTGCCACTAGACTTCCTTGATTTGGTGTAGATTAAGCTAATATGCGATTAAACGATGATTTGGGATGAATTTAGAAAGTGGAGACCATTGTTAGGGTTGAAGAGAGGTAAGTGGCGGCTGAAAATAACAAAGAAAAGGTTTCTCTAACCCTAATCAGCCCTCATATAGCTCTAATCCTGAAATCCCCCAATGGGCCTAGCTGCTAATCACCTGGTTAAGCCCAATTAAGCTGTTTTTCACCTTCTAAACCTTAATTCAGCCATATCTCCCAAACGGTAAGTCCGTTTGACAAGTGTCACCACTCTACGGAAAGGTAAACCATCATTCGGATCTAATGGAAGTGGTTTCAGGTCAAAATTCCTTACCAATCAAAAGTTATAGGTAAAACAAAATTCTCCAGGGGAAAAATGGTCATTTAAAAATCGGCAAAAATCTTGAACATGGGAAATGACCCCAATAGTCGTTCCCCAAAGTTACACGACCATATGACTTCATATGAAAATAAAATAAATATTCTACGATCCTCCGATGCCTAGAATGAGGGTCGTTACTCTCCTCCCCCCTCCCCTCTCTTAAGAAATTTCGCCCCCGAAATTCCTCAACTAAGAAACAACCAAAGGGTCCCGCATGCCTACCAGCCATATCTCGCAATGAAACATACAAAACAAACAAAACAAACCTATCCTAGCATGCGGAAAGACTAAATCGAAATGAAAACCTTACCAGGCAAAGAGTTCTAGATACGTCTCCTTAACGCTCTCCTGTGTCTCCCAAGTACAGTCATTCTCATACCCCTCCCCCACTGAACCTTGACTAGATTCACCGCTTTCCTTCAAGTTTCTTCGTACCGTGCTCGACAATACGAATCGGCTTGCGGTTCCCAACCGCCTCAGGTTCTACTTCGATAACATCCAACTGATCAGGTGAAATAGCCACATCGGGGTCGTGCACGAACTTCCTTAATTGGGAAACATGAAGTACGTTGTGAACTCCCGCCATCTTGTCAGGCAACCCAACTTTATATGCTAAATTCCCAACTGGTTCGAGAACTTGGAATGGACCGACAAATCTGGGTGCCAACTTGCCTCTCCTACTAAATCGAATCACACTATTTAACGGAGAAATCTTGACAAACACCAAGTCGCTAATGGAGAATTTTAAATCTCTTCTCCTCTTATCAGCATAACTCTTCTGCCTATCCTGAGCGGCCTTCATTCGTTGTTGAACAATCTTGATCTTGTCTGATGTTTCTCTTATTACTTTTGGTCCAAGCACATATTTCTCACTAGTCTCTAACCAACATGATGGTGAGTTGCATGGTCTTCCGTACAAAGCTTCAAATGGAGCCATACCAATATTGGATTGATAACTATTATTATATGCAAACACAACTAGATGCAAATGGTCATCCCATGATCCACCAAAATCCAATACACAAGCTCTTAAGAGATTTTCTACTATACGGTTCACCCTCTCCATTTCACCGTCGGTTTGAGGATGGTACGCGGTACTGAGATGTAGTTTTGATCCTAATGCCTCTTGTAAGCTCTTCCAAAATCCACTTGTAAATAACGGATCTTGGTCACTCACAATGCCTTTGGGTATTCCACGAATTCTCATTACCCACTTCATATACAGTTTTGCTAACCTAGTTGTTATTCTATTCTACTTGACGGGTATAAACCTTGCACTCTTGGTCAATCGGTCCACAATCACCCAAATGCTATCATGGCCCGATCTAGTCCTTGGCAATGAAATCCATTGAGACTTGTTCCCATTTCCATTCTGGAATTTCTAACGGTTGTAACAAACCACTAGGCTTCTTTTTCTCAGCTTTAACTAGCTGGCAATTCATGCATTTGGATATAAACTTCCCAACATCTCTTTTCATCCCTTCCCAGTAGTAGGTCTGCTTCATGTCTTGATACATTTTGTTACCACCAGGATGTATAGTCAGTTTCGAGTGATGACACTCTCTAAGCACTTCATCTCTCAATCCATTCACGTTGGGTACAACTAACCTTCTATTCTTTCGAAGCCATCCATCTCGATCAAGCCCATACTTATTCATCTCCTCACTGTCGATACCCATCTATAACTTGGATATGATTTCCAAAAGGTTAGGATCGTCCTCTGACCAGAGTAATCCTCTCAATCAAAGTGGGTCTGATCGTCAAACTTGCAAACATCTCTGGATCCAATTCGCACTTTGGTCTGAAATCGTACCCTGCGATAAGCTCCAGTTGCTTCCACTCAAGAAACATAGCCCTTAAACTATAATGTCTTCTACTTAATGCATCAGCTACCGCATTGCCCTTTCCTGGTGTATATGTGATATCCAAATCATAGGAAGCCAAGAATTCTAACCATCTTTGCTGTCGGAGATTTAGATCCTTCTGAGAGAAGAGGTACTTTAACGATTTATGATCGGTAAACAACTCGAACCTTTCTCCCAAGAGATAAGTCTCCACATCTTCAACGCGAACACGATTGCTGCCAATTCCAAATCCTGGGTATGATATCTTTTCTCATGCCGTTTCAGTTGTCGACTAGCATAAGCTACAACCCTACCTCCTTGCATCAATACAACACCTAGTCCGGTCCCACATGCATCCGTGTATACCATCATCTCTTCGTTCCCCTTGAGAATAACTAACACTGGTGCACACGTCAACTTTTCCTTTAGACTCTTAAATGCATTCTCGCACCTTTCGTCCCAGACGAAAGCTTGATTCTTCTTGGTTAACTGAGTTAACGGTGCTGCTATCTTGGGGAAGTCTTGGATAAACTTACGATAATATCCAGCCAATCCCAAGATACTTCTTACGTCTATTGCATTCTTGGGCATAGACCAATCATGTACCGTAGCCACCTTTGCAGGGTCCACGGCAATACCATTCTATGAAACAGCATGGCCCAAGAATCTCACTTCCCTCCTCCAGAAGTGACACTTAGAAAACTTTGCTTTCAATTGGTTTTTTCTCAACACCTCCATCACTATCCTCAAATGTTCCTTGTGTTCTTCCTCTGTCCTCGAATAAACCAAGATATCGTCCACGAACACAAGAACAAACTTATTCAATTGATCTCTGAATACCCTATTCATAACATCCACAAAATATGATGGTGCATTGGTCAACCTGAATGGCATGACCAACCACTCATAGAATCCAGACGGCGTCCGAAATTTCGTTTTATCTGTACTCTCAGCTTCCACCATAAGCTGATGAAAACCTGTCGTGAGATCCAACTGGGAGAACACTCTCGCGCCACTCAACTGATCAAACAAATCATCTATCCGCAGTAGAGGATACTTATTCTTCCTCGTCACCTTATTCAAACTGCGGTAGTCCACACAGAATCGAAAGGAACCATCTGCCTTGGTAGCAAACACAACTGGTGCTCCCCACTCAGAAACGCATCTTCTGATAAATCCCTTCTTCAAAAGATCGCTCACTTGCACCCCGAGCTCTCACTGCTCCCTTGGTGCCATACGACGAAGTGGCATCACTATAGGACTGGCATCTTTCACTACATCAATACGGAACTCAATCTCTCGGTGTGGTGGAAGTCCGGTCACTTCCTCGAAGACGTCCGGATACTGGCCAGCAACAGGCACATCTAACAACTCATCATGCGATATGTCGAGGGAATTTAGAAAACTATCCATTAACCCATCACTAGGTAGACCACCAAACACTACCCTCGCCTATCATTCGCTCTAACTGCCACCAAAAAGCCCTCACAGCCTTCCACCACCCCGTATCTTTGGAGCCAATTGACTCCCAAAATAATGCCAAACCCAGTAAATCCCAAAACAAAGCAATCAAAAGCAAACATGCATCCATGACTCCTATGACAAATCATACTAAGGCTAGTCGAACCATCAATCGGGTTCGTCAGTCCTAAAGGTCTATCGACTATCTCGGGTTCCAATCCCAACCTATCTACCAGGTCACTAGATATGAAGGAACGGGAAGCCCCGGTATTAAAAAACACTAACTGGAACATCATAAACAGAAAGCGTACCTTGAATAAAAACATTTTTTCCCTTCTCTGCCGCAGTTGGGACATTCAACGAAGAAGGAACATCATTGATAGCTTGTGCTTTCACAATCTTCTTTTCTTCAGGGGGTTGCGAACACTTATCCTTGTGATGTCCCACTTAGCCACAGTTGAAGCACTTCTTGTCTGCTGGTTTTGCTTGACATTCTTTGGCTTAGTGTCCCTTCTTGCCATAGCAAAGCACTCAACTTCTTTCCTATTCTTTTTCTGACCATCCTTAGCTTGGTTCTGCTTCTTTTTATTCTGAGAATTATTCTTGCCTCTACCGCCTGCTTGCGGTTTTGGCTCTCCTGTAGATACCACAACAGCTTCGGTCTTTGACTTAGGGTAAAGACTCTCAATGCCTTTCCCACAATGGATTCAAATGTCTCATCGATGTGGTTTATAAGCCTTTCCCCCAAGTACCCATCAAAGCCAGTTACGAACTTCTCGTTCTTCTTCTTGGCAGTGTCGATAAGGGATAATCCATACTTCGATAAAGTATCAAACTCAGCAATGTATTCCGAGACTACCCTACTGTTCTGGTTAAGCTCCAGAAATTTCCTAAACAACTTTGATTTCTGAGTAGCTGGGATAAACTTATCGCTAAAGTGAGTCTTGAACTGATTCCAAGTAACTTGATCCTCAGGAGTAGCGGCCTTAATAGCATTCCACTAATTCATTACCCATCCTTGCAGCTGACGGGATACTAGCTTCCTCTTCAACGCGTATTCGAATCCCAAATCCTCGAAGATACGCTCACAAGTATCAAGCCAATCTTGGACTTCTATAGCCTACTCCATTCCATGAAACGACTTCCCACCAAGACTAGTGTAGTCCTTGCATAGCTTGGCGAAATCGACCCTGGGCGCCTGCACCGCTGCACCACCACCATTTGCAACATTAGGAGCTGCCCTTTGAACATCCCTAAGCATCTCTCTTATGAAGTCAGTGAACATTGTCTTCATATCAGGAGCATTCCTATTATAGGCTCCTGAACGGGTATTCCTCGTATATCGGCTCATCGTTCAATCTGTAAGGAGAAAACGATTAACCATCCCTTCAGTGGTGCCAGTGCAGTGCGACTCCATCCTTAGATACACTAATAGTATATATATAGCTTTTGAAAAACAAAATAACACAAATACGTGCTCTCATATATGTACTATCTCTCCCTGGTGTCCTTTCCTAGGTTAACTACGCAACCTAGAGCTCTGATACTGTTGGCTAGCTTTTTGACCAAGCCACCAAGGTTCACACACAAGAAGAAAATATGAGATTTTGCTCCTCAAGTTCGCAGAAGATCGGATAGTCCGTGCGGATCGCCCCCATTCGGATCGCACCATCGGATCGCTGAAGCGGGTCGCGACCCGATCCCCACTTTGCCAACACGATCCGATCTGATCCCCGAAGGCATGGTGAAGTTGCTGACTAAGTCTACCTCGATCCGCGTATAACGGATCACGAGACATCTGTCCACAACGGCTAATTTGACTGACTCTTCATCGAACCACGATCCGATCCCCTAGGCTGATGGATGATGACCAAGACCAAGTCCACCACGATCCGAGAATACAGGATCTCGCGACACGTGTTACCAACTGTCATATTGACCAATTCTTCATCAAGCTATGAACCGGTCCGAGATCTTCGGGATGTGGGCCACGTATGACCGCGATCCGTCACCAGAAATCAGCTATAAATAGCCCATAGCTTGGCATTTTTGGGGATCTTTTGGCAGTATTGAGTATTGATTCCACCATTACTGTCATACCACTATTTCTTATCAGTTTTATTTTGAGATTACTGAGAGAAATCATAATTGTAAGAGTGAGTTTAAGAGAAATCGTTGGTTGTACTAGCATTCAAAGTATAATCAATAGCATATAAAGTGGACGTAGGCTCGTTAACGCCGAACCACTATAAACCTTGCGTGTTCTCTGCTTTTTCCACATTTTTCAGTTATAATTTTCTATGAATCAGAACAATTTGGGTTTTAGAGCCAAATTTTGATCTAACATTTTGGTGCTTTCATTGAGAGTTGAACTCAGGATATTGGATTGTTTCTCCGTTGTTTGGATATTCAAGTCCGAAGAAAACAGTCCCGAAACCTCGCTGTTCAGACTTTTGAAGATTTCAACAATACCTGATATCATGGCTGGAAAGAAGTCCAAGGAAGTGCGAGCTTCACAGGCGAATGAAGCTGCGAATGAAGCGATTGAAGAGAGCGTGCATGAACAGGTCAACGAAGGACCCTCGGATCGCGGAACGGAGATGGCGAACCGAACCGGGGAGGGCGATGTGAACCGAACAGTTGAAGGGGTCGTCACCCGGTCCCACGATAACACCACGAACCCCCTCCCAATGTTACCACGATCCGATCCCAGGGGGGTGCTGCGAGCCACCAACACCGATCCACCACGATCCGAGGTGATGACCGGATTACAACTCGACCTGGAAAGGAGCCTATGGCTCGCTCTTCCCGTCCTGGTCCCTCTGTTCAACCTGGCTCAAGCTCTCTGCGCATAAGGGAAAATGTTGATGATCAGTATGACCCCTCTACTCCAGTTACTGAAGGAGATCTATCTCGCTTCGTTGAAATGTGGGATAGGCTGTTTGATGAAATAGCTTCTCAAAGGCAGGAAAACTCCATGCTACGACAGAATTTGACTGCTATGGATAGACGTCTGGATGATCTTGTAAGGCAAAGAACGCCTCCTCCAGTCCGTCCGCTCACCCCAGAGTACTCTTCTTCATCGGAGGAATCGCTAAGACCTCCGCGGCGACCGTATGAGCGGGCTGAAAACATAGAACAACTCCGATTTGGAACCTTGCCATCACGGGAGGAAGAGATACTTGGTGAAGGACCCTCAAACTGCAACTTGAATAATCATGTCGCAACTCCTAGAGCTCGAGTTGTGAATAATCCTGTTGAGAATAGACCACCTCAGCCCCTCCGCCATATAAATACTCATAGTAGCAGGGGGTAGCGAAGCCCAATCCGAGCTCCGGACTTCGTGGATGTTCCTAGAAGAGAGATCGGAGAATTCCACCGAGCTAGAAGCACTTACCCCGAGCCTCCGATGACCAGTGCAAATGTTGCAGCTATGGTCCATCAAATCCTGGCGGATAGCCGTGGACAAAGGAATGAAGACTGGGGAATTGATCGCAGCCACACCCCTTTTGCCGATGACATTCTAGATGTAACATTCCCGAGGCGCTTCAACATGCCTCAAATGAACCGTTACGCGGGTAGATCTGATCCAATCCAACATCTAATGAGATATTCTTGGTCAATGACCGCTGCAGCAGCTTCCGACGCTATAAAGTGCAAAGCATTCCCTATATTCCTGGTGGATGTAGCGTTATTATGGTTTACTTGCTTACCAGCAAGATCAATTTCCAGTTTCAGGGAATTGAGTGAAAAGTTCGTAGGACAGTTCCGCATTTATGCACAAAGGTCGAAAAGTGTGATTGACCTATTCCTTGTCAAACAACGACCAGGTGAGAGCTTGAGGGTGTATCTGGATCGTTTCAACCTAGCCTCCACCGAAGTCAAGGATCCCCATGAGCCGACTGTTGTGGCAGCCCTAATTGATGGGGTGGATAAAGATATTGAATTTGGGAGATACCTGGCCGGCAAACCACCTCATACTAGAGAATTGTTTTACGAGAAAGCAAACGTACGCCTACGTCAGGAGGAGGTATATGCCAACCGGGAGATGAAAATGGCAAGTAAGGAGGAAATCCAAAGTAATGTCGCCATCAAGCAAACCGGAGACAGCTCGGGAAAGGTTGAAGTCAACGTTGGAAACCGAAACCAAGGCGGCAGCCGCCAGCCAGGAAACAATGGTAACAACAGTAATGGCAATAATCGGAAGAGAAATCGGGGGAACGATTCCCAGAGAAGGACCCGTCCCAGGTCTTTCGAAAGTTATACGCCAATAAATGATACTTTGGAGAATATATTCGTCGACTCGTACAACGTTCTCCAACATATAAGGCCTCCTCTAAGAGATTCGACGGAGAAAGAACGTGAGACGGGGAAGTTTTGTCTCTTCCATTAGACTCACGGCCACTCTACAAATGAATGCCGTCATCTGAGAGACGTAGTTGAGAGGTTGCTCCAAGAAGGGAAGTTGGATGAGTACCGGGTGACTCCTAGAGGCAGGGGGCAAGCTATTCAGACCCCGAACCAAAACCAGAATCAACCTACTGCTAGGCTAACTGTCCAGCAAAAAGGAAAGGATCTTGTTATCAATACCATAATCGGAGGGCTTCACCTAGCCGGGCATAGTTTCAGGGCGATGGAACAGTACGTAAACGCAGCAAAGCATCATCTCGAGGCAGGAGATTGCAGCAACCCTGAGGACAATGTCCCGGTAAAACAACAAAAGATGATGTCGGACGACGTCATTTTCTGCAACCGAGAGAGTATTGGAGTCCACGCTCCGACCGAAGATCCATTTGTAATCACAGTTCCTATTGGCCCGGCTACTGTCCATAAAGTTTTAGTGGATAATGGGAGTTCAGTCAACATTCTATTCAAAAAGACGTCCGATCTAATGAACCTTGAATTGAAAGATTTAAAGCCATGTGAAGGATGGATCCGTGGATTTAACGGGGCTTCAACTACTCCAATGGGATACGTAGAGCTGCCGGTGACACTTGGGGAAGGAGAACACCAGAGAGTGAGAATTCTTCCCTTCGTAGTTTTGGATATTGAATCGCCTAATAATGCCTTCTTGGGCCGACCAGCCCTAGCAAAGTTTAGAGCTTGTATAGCTCCCTGGTGCTTGTTATTGAAGTTTCCTACAGAAACTGGTGTTGGCATAGTCAGAGGAGATCAGGTTGCTGCACGTGCATGTTACATTGCAGAGCTAAAGCTACTCCGTAAAGGAAAAGATATTGAGGTTAAAGACGCTTCTTCCCCCACAAGGGAGGAGACGTCATAGCAATTAAAGAGAATGACTATAGGTGAGTCGCCCAGAGAACTGCCCGAGGATATAGATCCCAGAGAGGACAAAGAGAATAGGGGCAGAATGGCGGCTCCCAACGAAACGACTGTGGATGTACCAATCGATGATAGCGACCCAGAGAAGGTCCTGAAGATTGGATCCCAGTTGGATCCAGTTCGAGCTAAAGAACTGACGGATTTCCTGAAAGATAACTTGGACGTATTTGCTTGGACCCACGCGGATATGTGTGGGATATCTCCATCAATCATGAGCCATTCATTGAACATTAACCCAAAGCACCCCCTGTAAAACAAAAAAGGCGAATGCTGGGCCCAGAGAGGTCCGCAGCCTTGAAAGAAGAAGTTTAAAGGTTAAGAAGTAACGGATTCATCAGAGACTCAACCTACCCAGATTGGATTTCAAATCTAGTTTTGGTAAAGAAGGCCAATGGGAAGTGCCGTACGTGTATTGATTTTTCGGATTTGAATAAAGCCTGCCCAAAAGATAGCTTTCCGTTACCCAGAATTGATCAGTTGGTAAATTCAACGGCAGGTCATAAGCTTCTCTCTTTCATGGATGCTTATTCAGGATATAACCAGATTCCTATGCATGTTCCAGATCAAGAACACACTAGCTTCATTACTGATCTGGGATTGTACTGCTACGTGGTAATGCCTTTTGGTTTGAAGAACGCAGGCGCTATATATCAACGGTTAGTAAACAGAATGTTCTATAACCAGATTGGGAAAACGATGGAGGTGTACGTCGACGACATGTTGGTTAAGTCCAGACGATCGTCCGATCACACTACGAACTTGGCAGAAATGTTTGGTATTCTTCGAAAGTATAGGATGAAACTCAACCCAACGAAATGCTCATTTGGGGTTGCATCCGGGAAATTCTTGGGATTCATTGTCAGCTCGCGCGGGATTGAAATTAATCCAGACCAGATTGCAGCAATCAGAGACATTCAGGAGCCTAGACCAATCAAAGATGTGCAGAGCCTTGCGGGGAAAGTAGCGGCATTAAGCAGATTCATCTCTAGAGAGACAGACAAATGAATCCCGTTCTTTGAATTGATAAAGCGAGGAAAACGCAATTTTAAGTGGACCCCTGATTGCATTAAAGCATTTCAGAACCTGCTGAATCATCTGGAGAGACCTCCTATACTGTCTAAGCTGGTGGATCACGAGGATTTATTCGTGTACTTAGCAGTGTCGTCCCACGCGATCAGCTCAGCGTTAGTGAGAGAAGAAGACAAGGTTCAAAGGCCAGTGTGCTACGTGAGTAAAAAATTGGCGGCAGCTGAACGCAATTATCCGAGGATCGAAAAGCTGGCGTACAGTTTATTGATTGCACCTAGGAAACTTCGACATTATTTCCAAGCTCATCCTATCACTGTGTATACAGATCATCCGCTCAAGCAAGTTCTACAGAGACCAGAAGCTTCTGGAAGGTTGCTCAAGTGGAACATTGAACTGAGTCAATTTGATTTAAATTTTCAGCCCCGACGGTCAATACGGGGGCAAGTGCTGGCAGATTTCATAGCAGATTTTACTGCCTCGGAGGACGATATGGTAAACGAAGAGACTGACCCACCAAAGTTACTTCTCGATCCTAGTGCATGGAAATTGTATATTGATGGTGCTAGGAATGATAAACGATCTAGTGCCGGAGTGGTGTTTGAAACTCCTGAGAAAAGACTGATATCCTATGCTATCCGGTTGGAATTTCACGCCACTAACAACGACTCCGAATATGAAGCCCTGATAGCCGGTTGAGGATCGCAAAGGAATTAGAGATCGCAAAGCTGGACATATTTTGTGACTCCAAGTTGGTTGTAAATCAGGTTTCTGGAAAATTTCGAGCTAAGAGCCCAAGATTGATTTCGTATTTGGAGAAAGTAAAGGAGTTGCTGATAGGTTTTGATCACTACAGTATCTCTCATATTCCGCGGTTAGAGAACCAACAGGAAGATAAGTTAGCCAAGATGGCTAGTTCCGACGATCCTGAAGAGATCAGGCTAGCCCTAGTTGAAGTGCTTCGGTTCCCTAGTATAGATCAGATGGAAATTGATCTGGTACTAGAAACTGAGCCGGAAAGGGAGTCATGGATGACCCCTCTAAAGAATTTCCTAATGAATGGAACGCTTCCGACCAAGAAGAGTGAGAGGCGTAAGGTAATTCGTAAAGCTTCCCGATATGTTCTGCAAGACGGAGTCCTGTATAGACAGGGATTTTCGATGCCCCTCCTTCGGTGTATAGTCCATGACGACATCAAACGTGTACTGCAGGAAGTGCACGAAGGTGAATGTGGCGATCACACTGGATGACAAACTCTGGAAAAAAAGGTGTTGCGGTATGGTTATTTCTGGCCTACCATAAACAAAGACGCGACAAAGTACGCGCGACGTTGTGATGATTGCCAAAGATTTTCAAGGATTCCCAGGGCACCTCCTGGTCAGTTAAAAACAATGACAAGTCCATGGCCTTTCGCTATGTGGGGAATTGATATCATTGGAACCCTCCCTATAGCAAAAGGCGGAGCAAAGTCCGTCATTGTAGCTGTAGACTACTTCACCAAATGGGTTGAGGCCGAACCGTTGACTGCGATTACAACCAAGCGAGTGATCAATTTCGTTGTTAGGAACATTAATTGCCAGTTCGGGATTCCGAAGATCGTCGTAACTGACAATGGAACCCAATTTGACAGCAGCGAGTTCAGGAACTTCTGCCGGAAATACCACATTGAGAAACGGTACACCTCTGTGGCACATCCGCAGTCGAACGGACAGATCGAAGCAGCAAATAAAGTGATTAAGTCCATTATCAAAAGAAGATTGAAGTGGGCCAAAGCTATGTGGGTCGATGAGTTACCCTTGGCATTGTGGGCCTACAGGATGACATATAAATTGGCAACAGGCCATACCCCCTTCTCCCTTGCTTTTGGAGCAGAAGCAGTCATCCCGGTTGAGCTAAAAGTACCGTCTCATCGAGTTACTTATTACGATCCGATGACTAATAACGAGTTGCTCCTTGAATCCCTAGATTCAATAGAAGAGAAGAGGGATGAAGCAGACTTGCGTGCCTTGAGACACAAGCAATAGGTCGCTCGATACTACAACAAAAAGGTTCGAGCCCGAACCTTTGAACCCGGAGACTTGGTTCTGATGCGTGTCTTTCCACCCCCGACTCATATGGGTGCAAAGTGGGAAGTACCGTACTCCATTCTACGAAAGCTTGATAATGGAACCTTCAAGCTAGCTATAGTGGATGGAGAAGAAATCCCCAGAGTATGGAATGCCCAACATTTGCGGCCTTATCTGACATAAAGATGTCGGATTTATTCTTTTGTTTCATAGGACCATGTAAAAGGCACGACTTGCCTAGAATAGTCCAATTTTTTAAGCAAAAGATTATAAAGTGGATGTAGGTTATGATTTGACCGAACCACTATAAAAACACCGTGTGTCGTTTACCTTTATTGCACTATTATTTATCCGCTTTTTTATCTTTATGAAATTTGCTATAAACTATGCGGCAATCACAGGAACATGTGACTCCAGGTGCCTTCCATCAAAATGGAGAGCAATCCGCAGCTAGAACTTTGAAGGTACAATAGAGTGAATCACGTCATTGACAGAACTCTAACCTGGGCGTCCGCCAGGAGAGTATAAAAGCGTCTACGATTAAGCGCTGAGAAAGAGCTCTTACCCCGCTGAAGGATCGGGGGCGACTAAATAGCCGAGCTCGAACTCTAACCTTGGCGGCCGCCAGGAGAGTATAAAAGCGTCTACGATTAAGCGCTGAGAAAGAGCTCTTACCCCACTGAAGGATCGGGGGGGCGACTGAACAGCCGAGCTCGAACTCTAACCTTGGGGACCGCCAGGAGAGTATAAAAGCGTCTACGATTAAGCGCTGAGAAAGAGCTCTTACCCCGCTGAAGGATCGGGGGGCGACTGAACAGCCGAGCTCGAACTCTAACCTTGGCGACTGCCAGGAGAGTATAAAAACATCTGTGATTAAGCGCTGACAAGGATGCTGGAGACTCAGCGTCCCCAGAATTCCTGCCCCGTTAAAGGATCGGTGAGCAGATCATGATACGAGTTCGAACTTTAACCCGCTGTTGGATCGAGAAAGTATAGAGGCACCGGAGGTTCGGTGCCTCAAGGACTATAATTCTACTAAAAAATTCCAAGTCCCCCATATTCAAATATAGGGGGCAACATGCATAGAAATTGTTAAATTCTTTTTGTTTCTTGAATGATTTGTAGTATAATCTTAGCTTGGTTATAGCCAAATGACTTGTGACTAAATATGAGGAGTTTATTGACTGCAGGTACACGATGACGCAAAAGAAATAAACTTTCATTCATAAACTGCAAACCTACAAGATAAAGAGGAACCTAAACAAAAGTGAGGGCAATTCCCACAGTTACATTTCATGACCAGTGGAAAGCCTAAAAATCCTAAGGACAAAATATGAACTGATATCTGCATCCAACTTATGCTGGGGGGAGGGGGCTATGTGCGCTTCTTGCTTTTTTTCTGCTTCCCTGGCTCCTCCTTATCAACATCCAAACGATCACCTTTTTTTCTCTTCCTCTTATCAACAAGAGGCTCCGGCGAAGAACTAGAGGATTGGGAGGCTAGTTGCGAAGTTATTGATCGGGAGGAAAATCTTACGACCAACCCAGTTTTGGGATCGATCTCGGAAATTAAGGGCACATATACTGGATCCTATCCCCCTTTCATAAGGAGCAACTGCTCCTCCTCTTCGGCCTGTTGTTCAGCCAAGGTTTCCTTATCATCGCCTCTGCTTTCTTTGGTAATGGCGACTTCCTCTTCATCGCCGTCACGGCGCCCGTCCATGTCTCTCAAAGCCTCGATGGGTTCAGCATCTGGGGGGACATCAGCATGGCAGGATGTCAATCTTCTCTGCCTCTGCCTTCTTTTCAGCATCCTGATCAACTGGCCCACCACCTGTATCATGAGAAACAAATATTATTTTGGGAGAGAATGCGGTTTTCTCAGTTGATTGTCCGACCAGACGACGACAAGTGACAATTGCTTTGACAAGTTGCGGAGAAAATATAGAGATACCTTCCGCCGATCCTCCATCCAAGCTAGCAGCAGAACCCCCGACAGCTGGAGCAGTTGGACCCAGAGGAATCAATGGATAATCTGGATTGTATTCCTCAATTTCGGAGGCCTTGGGCTCTGCAACTGAGCTCGGGCCTCCTTCCATTTTTTCTTTGCCCTTCGCCTGAGTTCTCTCTTTTTCAATTTCTTCTCGGAGTAGGCGTCTGCCTTTCTCTAAATCCTCAGGTTCATTATCCCTAAGAATGGTCCGCATCAACTCATTCTCATCAATCTCATCAACTCCTAATCGCTTTTTCTCGCTCTCAATGATTGCATCCCATATGTTGGCTAGAGTGGCATGGTAGTCTGGGATCCAGGAGATATTACGGGTCTTGATGACCTGACCAAGGAAGTCGAACAACATTTCTTCAAATCCTTCGATATCCGTCTCTCTCTCGAGGAGCTTTTCATTAGAAATAGTAGCCATTTCAATGGCACTTTCCATATTATTTTCAGCAAGAATAGCGCGCTTCTCTGCACGAGCGAGTTGATCATTCAGAATCGCCTTCTCCTTTTCGGCCAGAGCTAAGCTATCTTTCAAAGTTGCCTTTTCTTTCTCCCAAGCAGCTCTTTTGGCCTCGAAATGATCCTGTGCTGTTTTCAGTTCGGTGTTGGCCATCCTGAGATCTTTCACCTCTTTCTTCAATAGTGCTCGCTCTTTGCTGTTAGAATCGAGCTCATTATGAAAACGTTGCCACGCCTCCTCCAGCTCTGTTTCGTAATTTTTAGCATCTCGTTGAGCCAAGGCAAGCAAAGATTGTGCATCTTCTAAGTCCTTCTCCATTTTTGCCCTGGCCCTTTCATTGTTATCTATCTTCACTCTGGACCTATGCGCTTCCATCTCAAGCGTTCGGATGACGTCTGAAAGATTGACAACATGTTTCTTCATCGCCTCATACTGCTTGGCTACATGGCGGACATGTCCGATGACTTCAGTATCCCAATTCCTAGGGACTGGTTCCAAGGTCGGAACGAACATCATCCTTTCGAAGAAGATATCGGGGAATTGTTCTCGTAATTTTTCTAGCTTGGCCTGAGTCTCCGGACCATGGATATAGTCTCGTGACCCGGGGGCACTCAAACTTTGTTGGCTGGAAGGGACAATGTCAATTTTCTCCCTCTCGGAATCCTTGTTTGGATTCTTGCTTTTATCCTTGGGCTTGTGGCGCCTTTTGGATGATCTGCTGTGAGAGGGTGCACTCTTCGGAGGGGTTAAGTCTTTGGGAAGTTGTTTCCCCCTGTAGGCGGCACCGGATGACTGGGAGGCTTACCAGAGATTGGTTTTGATGGAGATCTGGATTGTGAAGAAGTAGGCTTGTGAGAATAACTGCGAGCACGCTCAGGATTTGGATGAAGACTAGGTGTGCCTTCACGAAGAGAGCGATAGGAATAAGATCGTTTGCGAGACATCTTTCCTGCAAAAGAAACAAGTACATATTAAAACCTTGAATACTGTTGATATAAAAGTGTGGGGCTAGACAGTGCATGTGATTTGTGCATCCCATATAATTACCCCTAACAGACCAGGGCCCGAAGTCAGGCTCATCTGGGTAGTCCCTCGTTCTCCAACTGGAACGGTTGTTTCCTCAGAAATAGGGAAAATGGCTCCCCTTCTAAGTCTCCCTGTGTATATACGTCATCAGGTAAAGGAATCTTGCTCAGTTCTTTAAATAACTGCTCCTCTGTTAAATCATCGGGAGCAGTAGGTTCAACCGGTAGAGAGGCCCTTGAGGGGAAACCCCCCGGAGAGACTGGGATTTCCTTAGACTCGTCAGCACGGGCCTCATCTCCTTTATAAACATTTAGGTCCTCGTCGTCCTGGATGATTATCGGCGAAGGACTCTTACGAAATTTAGTTGTTTCTGCTGCCCGTGACGTTCCTTCTCCCTCAGTCGGAGGCACGTATTTGTAGGGTTTGCCGCCCGCACCAAGTCCAAACCTTATATCCAGAAGGCGGTGCTTGTGAAGATTCTCGTCAGTAATACATTTCTTGATCTTTAGGAAGTTGGATTTGCTTTGCAGAAGAAAGGACAGTCGATTATTGTACACCGAGCCTTCCGTTTTTGGAAAGGCGTGATCTGCTTAGAGAAAAGAGGCATGTTAGTGCTTCGATTTCTTAAACAAGTTATTCATAGGTTTAAAATTTACTTGATTTAACCCATCTTCTTGAGCACCCGGCCTGTCTCTTTATATAGAACCAATCGGCCTTGGGATCCCCTATGTTGCTGTACCCATCAGACAAAATCTTCCTATTTGCTACCGATTCGAAGAAAGAAAAATTTGGGGTTGCCGTGGAGCGATGCTTGAAAAGGTAAAAAAAATTCAAATCTTTAAACATGAGCTTAGTTTACAGGATTTCCGCATATGCAATGTATAGGGTATATAGGGCTGCGTAGGCGTTGGGATGAAGCTGCATTGGAGCAACACCTAATCGTTTTAGGGTCTCAATGACGATTGGAGGAAACGGAGGAATAGCGCCTACCCAGCACATAAGTCGGCTAACTGTCATATACCCCTCCGGAGCCAAATGTGGTCTATCTTTGCTACCAGGAGTCCTCACATCATCCCAGGGGATCCCGTGTCTCAAGCAAATTCTCTTAAGCTTTATGTCATCAAGTTTGGAAGCTAAAGAGTCAGTGAATTTATCTATTTCTATTGCACCAGGAATTTCGTCAGGAGCTCGGTCGTCTACTTCGAACTCCTCATCAAGCGAGGTACTCTCGGACGGATCCGATTCTGTTTCTGCCTCATATTCGGATCCAGAATCCGCACCCTCTGAATTATTTGGAAGAACCTCGGGGTAGTGGTGCTCAGATGTCTCGGGATCCATCTCTGTGTCAGACTTTGAAGGGGAACGGTTATCCGACATTACTGTTTAGGCGAGTAAACATGAGAAATAAGAATATAATTACCCATCCCCCGTGTGTGCAAGTGCAAGTGTATGCCTGTGCATGTCTTAAAGAAAAAACATAAAAGTTATCAAGATCATCGAAGGATTAGTCGTTATATGCAGTCAACTTATGCTGTTGTTTAGTCCTGAAAGTCCGTATTGAAGGCTCTAACCTAACTGTTCAGAATATGGCAATAGCAAGGCATTGTTTAGAGTTCAGAATATGTTTGGATCGTGTGCTACCAGTCGGATCGCGATACATGTAATGGATCGCCCTCTTTTGGATCGCAAGGCAGCATGGATCGAGGTTCTTGTCGGATCGCGGAAGGCTTCAAGTCGTGTATTTTGCCAGGGGGATCGTGAAAACCCACCACGATCCAGCTTACGACTCGATCCCATGAACTACCGATCCCACTTCCCCTGATCCGAACCGTTGGCCAGAATACTGCTCCCACTTTTCTATCTCCACCCTTCTCGCGATCCGACATGAAGCTCCCTTCCACGAGTCGTCCAGATCCTTGTTTCCTTTTTTTCCCCTCGTTTCTCCTCTTCACCCACGAACCAACCTGGCTCCCTCTTTCTCCTTCTTCCTTAACTCAGCCCCTCGATCTCAAAACTTTGAAATCGGAGCATTCCACTTTCTAAATCAATGGAAGCGAAAATAAAAGTGTTCAATTACCTTAGGTTTAGAATTGATGGGGTATGGGGAGATTAAGGTTGGATTGTTGGACGGAATTTCCGAGCAGCGGCAACCAAAAGCGAGAAAGAAGAAGGAAAGAAGAGAAGAAAGGGGTCGGGTATATATAGGCGAATGGGTGACTTCTCATCTTCCGCTCTTTGTTTTACTCGATCCATGGGGGCTAGCGGGTCGCGGATCCGAGCCCATCAGAAAAGAGGAGGTCGGTCCACGGATCTACTCACAACAAAAGATGGCCCATCGCACGAGGCCCGCACGAAAATCGGATCAGGATGAACGCCTCATGTCATGAACCATGGGGGATTTGGGCGATTCGACTCGACAAACTTTTGTCAAAATCAAATTTTGGAAATTGTTTGAAAGAAAATTAATAAAAGTTTACCTGAAGTATCCAGAAATCCCAGAGAGAAGAGTTGCTCGATAACCAAAGAAACGATCGAAGATTTCATTGGGCATTTTTACTAATCAGGAGATACAACTTTTCAGAAACGGTACGAAAATATGAACAGACACGGCCTTTGATTTGCATCTTCCTATGAAAAGAAGTTTCCACAATTTTGAAGCATATTCCATATCTTATAAAATATACTTCGAGGGGGCAAAATGTTGGCTAGCTTTTTGACCAAGCCACCAAGATTCACACACAAGAAGAAAATATGAGATTTCGCTCCTCAAGTTCGCAGAAGATCGGATAGTCCGTGCGGATCACCCCCATTCGGATCGCACCATCGGATCGCTGAAGCGGGTCGCGACCCGATCCCCACTTTGCCATCACGATCCGATCCGATCCCCGAAGGCATGGCGAAGTTGCTGACCAAGTCTACCTCGATCCGCGTATGACGGATCATGAGACATCTGTCCACAACGGCTAATTTGACTGACTCTTCATTGAACCACGATCTGATCCCCTTGGCTGATGGATGATGACCAAGACCAAGTCCACCACGATCCGAGAATACAGGATCTCGCGACACGTGTTACCAACTGTCATATTGACCAATTCTCCATCAAGCTACGAACCGGTCCGAGATCTTCGGGATGTGGGCCAAGTATGTCCGTGATCCGTCACCAGAAATCAGCTATAAATAGCCTAGAGCTTGGCATTTTTGGGGATCTTTTGGCGGTATTGAGTATTGATTCCACCATTACTGTCATACCACTATTTCTTATCAGTTTTATTTCGAGATTACTGAGAGAAATCATAATTGTAAGAGTGAGTTTGAGAGAAATCGTTGGTTGTACTAGCATTCAAAGTATAATCAATAGCATATAAAGTGGACGTAGGCTCGTTAACGCCGAACCACTATAAACCTTGTGTGTTCTCTGCTTTTTCCACATTTTTCAGTTATAATTTTCTACGAATCAAAACAATTTGTGTGTTAGAGCCAAATTTTGATCTAACAGATACCAAGTGTGACGGCCCACCCCGGACCAGCCGACATTTCCCATGAAACGCGTTGTGCCAATGCCCGACTATCACGGGACGGTCGCCAAGGAAAGGAAAAGAAAGGAAACTTAACGGTGAACTAACAAAGAACCTGTAGAATGTCTCACAGCGCATGGAATAAAATATAATAATAATATACTTGACATAAAACAGGCGAGACAGTGCATAAGCTGAAAACTAAACCATAATCATCATAGCAGCGGAAATCCAAAATATAGCTTATTACAACTCGAACACACTGTCTCTAAAGCAAAGAAAGAGATGCACTACTAATGCCCAAAGTAGTGACCAGCAACAACATAGGGAGATTATCTATATATATCATACGTGGAAGCCTCCTGCTTGTCTCCGGTATAGCTACTCGTGCATAATCACCTGACCTATCTCTAGTCTTCTCGTTTAAGAGCACCCAGAGTAATAAGAAGAGACATAAAACTCTGGGTCAGACAAAAGTCTGGTATAAGCGATAAGCAACAAAAACAGAACAATAACAGGTTTACATAACCATACCTGAACCTGGACCTGCAACCAAAGAGTTAGCACAACAAGATGTACACTACTCTAAGGTAACACTAACATAAGGTGTCATGATAACGGGGGAGGGGTGTGCATGTCATAGTGACGGTAAACAACCACGCATAGCAATCATCCTCACATCTCTTACTCAATGCGTAAAGCGTACGATATCTACCACTTTGATCACCCAATGCTTTGTTATGATCACTCTGCCCCATGGAGTCACAGTGACTCCACTGCACTGATCCATAGCCACTAATCCTTTGCTATGTCCACTATGCCCCATGGATTCATGACAACCCCAGTGCACTGGCTCATAGCCTTGCTACGATCACTCTGCCCTATGAAGTCATGGCAACTTCACTACACTGATCCATAGCCAATATATGTCTCTCAGTGGTGAGTCAAAGCTATAGACGTCGATAACTTCTTTGCACATTTCCCGTAGCAAAGTCCAATCATGATGTTAACTCGTTGGTTCCCATCTGGATCCAGAGTAACAACTTTCCATTTGGACTACCTTTACATCGCGGGTTATTGGTCTTCTTCGGATCGGTTCGGTCCTTCTCTTCGTCTTCAGTTCGGTTCGGTTGTGCATCTTCCAAATCGGCTCATGGTACATACTACGGTTCATGGTGCCTCCTCCATAATGTCAGATCGGTTCGGCTCGTGTCCCCCATTCCTGGTTCGGATTGGACGTGAAAACTCGAGTAGCGGCTCGTGACAAACTTCAAGCGAACGGTTCGTTTTGCATGGAGAACGAACGGGTCAGGTTGATTCACACTAGGTCGGTTCGGAGCCTTCAGATGCGGTTCGTGACTCAAGCAGGGAGCAGCTCGGTTCGGGGGTAGGGCGATCAGATCCGATCTATTTCCTGCACAATTTCTGCAACTTTGCAGCGGCTATTTTTCGCCATTCGATGGCATTTTCGACCATTCTAACTTCACTAATCAATCATACAACATTCCAAAATATAGTGGTAACATATAGGATCAATCTCAAGGTCAAAACATCAATCATATAGGTCATTATCGATCAAACATACCCAAAACCCTTATTTTCCCCTTAATCATACTTAACCATAACTAATGATAGGATTAGCAAAACATATCCAAATTAACCCAAATTTTTATCAGAGCCTTAAAATAATATTTAAGAATTTCTAAACATTTTTCTAGAATGTAATCACGTATAATTTTCGTTAATTAACACTAATCACCCCTAATTAGCCGTAATTAGTGAAAACCAATGCAAATCACTCACCTTAGCCACAAATTAATCTTAGAACTGAACTTTGCTACTGTTATAGGTCGAATTCCAATGCTTAGCAGCAACCCCAACTCTTATTTGCCACTAGACTTCCTTGATTTGGTGTACATTAAGCTAATACGCGATTAAACGGTGATTTGGGATAAATTTAGAAAGTGAAGGCCATTGTTAGGGTTGAAGAGAGGTAAGTGGCGGCGGGAAAATGACAAAGAAAAGGTTTCTCTAACCCTAATCAGCCCTTATATAGCTCTAATCCCGAAATCCCCCAATAGGCCTAGCTGCTAATCACCTGGTTAAGCCCAATTAAGCTGTTTTTCACCTTCTAAACCTCAATTCAGCCATATCTCCCAAACAGTAAGTCTGTTTGACAAGTGTGACCACTCTACGGAAAGGTAAACCATTATCCGGGTTTATTGTAAGTGGTATCAGGTCAAAACTCCTTACCAATCAAAAATTATAGGTGAAACCAGATTCGCCAGGGGCGAAATGGTCATTTAAAAATCAGCAAAAATCGTGAACATGGGAAATGACCTCAATAGTCGTTCCCCAAAGTTACACAACCATAAGACTTCATATGAAAATAAAATAAATATTCTACGATCCTCCAATGCGTAGAATGCGGGTCGTTACAATACCTTTTATCCTATGCTTATGCTAATAATCACTGGAACTCACCAGACTTTATGTCTGACATTTTTTGTTTCATTCTCTCTCCTTCTTTCCCCCCTCCCTCAGGTTCTCAGGGTGGTGGATTGCAGCAGTGACTGTGATTCTTTGATTTAGCTTGGACTTGAATTATTTCTCACTCTATGTATTGCTTCAGTTTCTGTTCTTTGTTTATTGTTATGGCTCTTGAGGGATATGATTTTTATGGTTTTATCTTTGTACTCTGAAGGTTTATGTTTCCACGAGATAAATGTTTATGATTATAACTTTATGGTTTTTGAAGATTTAATGCTATGATGGTTTGATAATAAAAGTTTTAAATTTTTTCCGCTACATTTTATATTATGCCTTGTGAAATTAGTCTATGTATTATTATTGCGCTTCACAGAACTTAATGCATCCTCTTATGGGTGACAATAAGGGACGTGGGTGTGTCACATCAATCTTAGACGGCATAGGTACCATATATTATGTTGACATATAAATTTACGACTAAAACCATACAAAATCGTAGTGGAGAATGAATTTCCATCAAATGACAGGGGTAAGGAACTTCCTTACCGATGGGTACATCTCTAAGGATTCCCCGAAAACACCGGAACACCGGGTCTGTTCTCTACCAACACAAGGCAGGATCTCCTTACCTCGGTCAACCCTGAGTATATCATCTCTCGTTCGTTACCAACCTATAAACTGGGTCCTCGCAACATCGACAACCACAAAAAGTAGATGCACCACATAAGTAATACATGGGCTCAATACCATGTACATTTTTTATCTAGAAAGAGATGATAAACCAAATCTTGTCGCATCTTTCCTATTTTGGTCATTTATCTGGGTGTGAGACTTGTCGAAATCTCGTTACACAAAGCTACGATACACTGAGCCATGCTTTGATCTTCACTAGCATATCACTTAGCATGTTACATTTTATCTCATATATAATCGACAATCGCTAACCATATCATCTTTGAGCTCATATGCCCCAAAGAAGGGTGTTAAGCTAAGAAAATAAACTCTCCGCCACCAATAGATATACATTTAGAAAAATCCATCATAACTACAAGATACAATGTCATACACACATCTATAAAAGTCCGCTCTGAGACTGAATGAAACCGAAGGCACTTTATTCCATGACCCTGCTTGGGTGCGAAAGCCCTTGCAATCTGAATCACTTCAAGTACGATCAAATCGCTATCACAATATAACCTCATAATGGGGGTTCGACCCGTGGCATCAACGACCAATCCAACCTATTTGAATATCTTTGGTCTTCAATCACAGTCATTGCCATTTTTAATTGCTCTTATCACGTCGTATAGTTATTCACAATGGGTTAAATCCCAGTCTTTCCGAATGACTAATGCATCTTTAAAATCATATGGAAACATAGGATTAATCAAGTATCTTTCCACTTTAATTTGTTTATTAAACTATTCATTAACCTCATAAAACCCTTTATTCATTAATTCCAAATTAGGAATTTATAAAACTCATCCCGTTAATATTCAACAAACATTCATTAAACCTTAACAAAGATTTATATTTAAACTCAACTTTGGAGAACTTCATTAAATCTTAACTAAAAGATATGTCATTACTTTCCAATCCAAATCATATCTTAGTTGCAGTTGGGTTAAAGAATAATGTTATTTAAGATGTCGTTCACAACAAACACAAAATCCAATTGATATCAAATATAATATTTACATAGTAATTTTATCAACCTTTATTCAATACCAATTCACAAATCAAAAAATACTATAAGTGTAATAACGATATAAACATCTTCCAAATTCCTAAAATAATATAAGGTTAACTATGGACTTCAATATCAACTATCTTCTTGAATTCCAATCATAACTTAGCTTAGCTGGGTTAAAGAATGATATTATTTTAGACACCGTTCACAAAAAACAAAAAACATTTGTTATAAAAAATATAGGAATTAGAGAGAAATCATATCAGCTCATACCCAATAATAATTTAGCATATTCAACAGATACTATAAGCGAAATAGCGGTGTATCCACCTTTTAAATTCCTTGAATAGCGTGAGTCTCCTATACATAATTAACACCAAATACTTGATGATTAATTCAATTCAAATTTAATAAATTAAGAGTTTAAAACTTTAATTTATTTAAACTCATATTTCCAAAATGTCTGTTTTTCCGTATTGGTAAATTAGGCTGAAAAACATAAAAATAAAAAATGTAGCTCAAAACTTCACATTTATTTCCCAAATCACTTTAAAGTCATTTATTATGATTTATCATAGTTTTTCCATATTTTTAATAATTTTTATAAGGCCATTTCGATTGATTTTCAATTACGATAACCGAGCTACGTTGACAGCGACCTTTTCAAAAATATTTTTAAACATAACTTGAAATATATAAATTGAAATTCGAAATTTGTTCTTTGATTTGAAAGTTAATGTCAATAAAAAACAATCGTTTTTTGTTTCACGAAAATTCGATTTAAATTTTATTAGTTATAGTCATTTGAAGTTTACGGTCGAAATTCGCGAGCGCGACACGTCCTATTCAAACCATATTATTATTTAGAATAAAACCCGACCGATTCTGTCCAAACGTATTTTATAAAATCATTTTAAAATTGTTCCAACTTCAAATTCAATTATAAATCAAAATTGAATATTCTATGTTATTATAACATTAAAATAATAATGTTTTTCAAAATTAAATCTTTTGAAATTAAGACGTTCCCGAAATCCGTTATAAAAATAAATAAGATCATTGGAACAATCATTTCGTGTTAAAAACGTCATTTATACATCTAACTCGAATTCACTTTTGAATTTACAATTCAAAATCTATTTTTAATTAGAACAAGCCATTTCTAATTCAGAACACTTCCAAATTGGTTTCAATCTTTTCAAAAGTTGTTCATAAACATTTTACTTTCATTTCCAAATAAATTCGGACATAAAAATCCAAATTTCATTTTCATGTGTTTTTTCACTTACATGGATAAACTATTCATTTAAAAATTTCTAATGGAATGAGACTCAACCAATTCCCAAAAATCCCAAATACGTGGTGTAATTATTTTTTGTCAGAATAACATAAAAACACATCTACATTAATAATCATCATCCATTAAACAATGGTTACAATATAAGTGTTATAGTCGTTAATGCTTATATGTACATAAACAGTAATAATAACTGAATTAACATCCATCAACCATGAAGAAAACATAGCAACCACGAGCAATCAATATATAATTGTATAACGATTGTAGTAACTTTTCAATTTAAATTAAACGTTGGTTTAATTTAACCCAAAATTCCAACTAGCTCGAATCTCGTCCAAATCAGTTTGTACACGAAGTATTCTCCTCCATGATTCCAACGGATCATATTTTGTCCAATTCTTAGTTCATACAAACAAGATATACACATTTATACTTGAACAAATTAATCACTTCATTGACAAATAATTAAATTTTTACATAACCTTTTACTCTTCTTCTCCAGCTCGTTCAAACTCGAGCTCCCCCTCACTTCATCATCGTTGTGATCACCAGAGGCCACAGGAGGCCTGACCACTACCACCATCATGTTCGTCGTTTCCAGGCGCGCCACCACCATGAAGCTTGTCACCTCATTCATCGTCGTCGACCAGAATTTAAGCCACAATCGTAAATCATTCGAACCGCCCAGTTGGCCACCGCACTTCACCAATGATGACGAAACTTGATCACTAGCACCGCCTGCCTCTGACGAAGAAATGTCATGTTGAACACCATGCCCGATTCATCCTCGATTGGTCGGAAATCGTGATTCTTTGTTCACTATTACTAAAAATTGTTCATCCCGGATCACGTCCACGCCATGACCACCATGACCAATTTTAAACCAAACTCCCAACAACAAACTTGTAGACCTATCTCCCCTCTCCAACTTTCTAGTTGACACCATCGCCTAGCTCACCTCCGTTTGCACGTAATTCCATGAAATATGAAG
Source organism: Allium sativum (assembly GCA_030737875.1). Lineage (NCBI taxonomy): Eukaryota > Viridiplantae > Streptophyta > Magnoliopsida > Asparagales > Amaryllidaceae > Allium > Allium sativum. The sequence goes on along the minus strand of CM060919.1, from coordinate 846,332,108 downwards.
TTGTCCTTGTTACGGTCGTGGTCAAATTCCGACGACCTCGGGTGTTCATTGGGCATCAAATTTTACCAGTAGGTAGCCCTCAACATGATCTTCAACTTTCATGTTGATCTTCCACAATTTGATGGATATAAATTAAAACAGAAGAATGGACTTATTTGCGAAAATAATAAAAGATGGGGATGGCTGCAAAATGCGAAGAAGAAGGAAGAGGTGGAAAGTGAATGAATTAGGTTTAGTTGAATCTATTATATAGGAGAGATATTTTGTAATAAAACGTTGATTTATATTCACATGGAACTTATACACAAATGATCACGCTTAAACAACCACAAACGATCTCAGATCGTGATGAAAATTGACATACAACTATGGTTTTTCAATATGGTCCCAATGAAACTTATTTCGTCGAAGTCCAAGTCCATTTGCTTAAATAGTACTAGTTTGAGTTTAAATTAATGATTTTATATTCATATGTATTTACAATGAAAATTTATATTTCGCTCGGCCACACACTAACTCTAATTGACTCGAAATTTGGAATCTTACTATAATTAATCATTACGGATCTATTAAAATTCGTTTCATCGAAAATGGAATGATTGCAAAATGGTTATTTTCTACTATTAAATTAAATTGATAAAATATAATTTAAATTCAAAAACAATTCAATTTAACAAATAATAAATTAATAATATCATGTATATCCAAATAGAATATTATATAGCTCCACTATAAACATACTTGGGTTTATAACTTGATATTTAAAAATCCAAGTTAAATTGATATTCAATTCATATAAAATTCCTTTTATTATATAAAGTAATCATTATGGTTTATAAATGATTCCATAGAGACTTTCTGAAAATTTGATTTGGACATAATGCATAATCGACAAGATGAAATCTCGATTTTTCTCTTTCAGTAGAAAACTATAGTTCAATAGATTCGAACATTTCTTATTTCAACAAATTCTAAATTATATTGGATCATATACATTCAATTAAAGTTCAAAACATAATATTACGAACTACCGCGCTGACGTGAGCTCATTTTTAATTATATTATAAATTATACGTTCAAACCTTAAATTAAATAAATTATAAATCGTTAATTCTTAAAATAAATCATTTAAATATTTAAATTAATTAAATACTCTTACTTAAAAATCAGGATAGCTACAGGCACCCTTAGTAAATTATGTAGAAATAATTATTTTTGCCTTTTATAATAACATTTCCAGTATGAGAATTCTTAATATTCTTACCATTTACCATGCTTACTGACTGTTTATCTATATATTCCTTGTTTCCAAGATTGAGACTATCAATATTATTGGTCATATGATTAGTAGCTTCTGAGTTTGGGTACCAATTGCCATCTTGAATGTGTTCTGCCCTTGAACTTTCATTTTGATTGTACCCATTTTTGCTGTCAGGTTGAGTGGTTGAGTCATGTTGTGTTTAGGCGAAGCTAACATTTGGATTATACCCTCTCTGACTGTTATCATCTTAGTTTGGGTCAAAGTTTGAATTAAATATAAAGTAACTGTTGAGTGCAGTATGGCCAATCTTTTCACAAATTTGGCACTTTGGTTTGTTATTTAAGTTCCATCTGCCTCTTCCTCTATTGAAGTAGCCTCCTCTCTGGTTTGATGTGTTACCTTTGTTATTTTGTTTTCTGCCTCTATTTTTTACTACAAAGTTGATGAAGTAATCAGTTTAATATGGCTTCTTATTGTCTATTATTGCCTCATGTGCAAGAAGTATGGCATTATTCCAATGGTGGTGTTGTTTTTGAGATGTTATGACAGCCACCACTTCTTTATATTCATCTCCAAGGCCATTAGTAAAGACATGACTTGTTTTGATCCCTCCGTTCTGCTTCCAACAACATGTAGCATGTCACATACATTCCTAACTTTAGTAGTGTACTATTTTATACTCAAATTTTCTTTCCTATAGTTTTTAGTTGTTTTTTATAGAACAAGATTTTAGCAGCAGATTGTGAGTTGAAAGTCTTTTCAATTGTAGATCATATCTCATGTGCAGTTTTGCATCCTATCACTTGTGATAGCAAATTTTGACTGAGAAGATAGTAGTTATGCACTTATTAGTCTTTCTTGCCTATGAAATTTGATGTAGCCTTCATTACTGGCTACTATATTATCTTTGTTAGTGATGAATTTTGGTGGTATTGGCAATGCTCCAAGAACATATCCTTCAATCCCATAACCTTGGATTGTTGTTTCAACTTGAAATTTCCAAAGAAGATAGTTACTCTCACCAAGATGAACTGTGATCTACTGACTCTGGGGGATGACCATAGTTTTTATGAGTTTCTCTGCGATACGTGGAACATCTTTGTCCTCAGATGTTGCTGAGTTGTTTCCTTCAGATGTGATAGTGCCAACCATGATGCTATCTGATCAAAAACAGTTAAATGATTTGACTTTTTGCCTTGAATTGGGGTCTTCAAGAGGTTTGTTACAGTCTAGAAAGCTTTGAATGGTGAACTGCTAATTTTTATTGATTTTTCAAAGAAAACTTCTGGTGAAATTTCTTGAATGTGACGAATGCTTGAATTTCTTAATTGGCTTCAATGTGATCAGTCTCGCTTTCCTACAGATTTGGTGTTAAATTGTTGATGTAACCAAGTGAAATGCATTAAATCATGTACTCAGATGAAGAGATATAATCTTTGATGGGACAAAAGATCCAAAAGATTCGAATTTTCTGATGGATCTAACAACATGTCAGGGTTCTTTCCTTTAGTCCTGGATCTAGTGATCATTTAGGAAATGCAGACAAAGTAATGGTGTCGGAAATGAAGAAATGATTTGAATAATAGATGAAATGTATCAGGGAAGAATGCAGAATTGGTAGAAAAAGGATTAAGAAAGGAATGTACAAGAAAAAAAAATACAAGAAAAAATAGGAGATAAGCAGTATTAAGAAGAGCAATAGAGAGTAGAATTTTATTGGAAGGAATAATTGTCTTGCACACATTTCTCTCGAGCAACCTACATATTTATAGGTTATATGTTACATATTGCACTGCATCGAATATTAAGCCCATTTAAATCAGAAAAATCCCTTTTCAATTAAAGCATCAAACTATAGTGGGGTGCATGTATCGAGGTGTGCACATGCATACGTGTCACTAGCTTCAAGACAACTGTCATTGACTACCACCTCAGAGCATTCTCCTAGATGGTCACCTTCAAGTCGTCGTTGGACCATCATAACTTCTGATCCGCCGTTGATCATGGCTCTAGTTTCACTAACCAAAGTGTTTGTTGAATTGCTATATTGAAACCCTAATGCAGTAATCATGTTTGATGAAAATTTTAGGGTACTACCTCTTCAAAATTTGACCTTGCTCAAGGTCAAAGGTGGGGAATTTCTTAACCAACTCCCAGTAATCCTCCCATGTTGCATCGCTCTCGCTCCTTTGCTTCCATTCAATTGGAACTTGTGTAACTGTCCTGTTGTTTCTGGTTATAATTCTTCGATCAAGGATTAATTCTAGTTCATCAACAATCTCTTCAGTTTATGATGGGACATTCTGTTGCATGATCACACCTTTGCCAAGGCATTTTTTGAGCTGGGATATGTGGAATACAGGGTGGATTCTTGCTTCAGAAGGTAACTTGAGTTTATAAGTTACATTGCCAATCCTTTGGATAATCTGATAGGGGCCATAAAATCTGGGTGAAAGCTTTGTGGTTTTTGTGTTATTTACTGTAATCTGTCGATATGGTTGCAATTTCAGATAAACCCAATCTCCCACTTCAAAAGACCTCTCTGTCCTATGTGCATCTGCAAAAAAATTTTGCTTTTTCTTGTGCCAGCGATATACTATCCCTTAACAAATGAATCATAGTATCCCTCAAAAATAATTCATGTTCCACCTGAGACACCCTAGCAGTATGTGGGATATATGATAGTAATGATGGTGGTGTGTGACTCCATATACAACATAGAAAGGAGTCACATTGGTGGGGTTGTGCCAGGTGGTGTTATACCAGTATTCAGCTAAAAGTAACCAGCGTGACCATTCATTTGGTTTGTGACAAATGAAGCATCTCAAATATCTTTTCAATGTTTTGTTAATAGTCTCAGTCTGACCATCCATTTGTGGATGGTATGCTGAAATTTAATTGAGTGTGCAACCTTGTAGTTTGAAGAGTTCTTGCTAAAAAGCACTGGTGAGGATAGCATCTCAGTCGCTTGTGATGATTTTTGGAAGTCCATGTAATTTAAACACCCCTTCAAAGAAATTTTTTACGACATCTTGAGCAGTGCATGGATGATGCAATGGAAAAAATGAGAGTATTTGGTAAGCATGCCGACTACCATGAATATAGCGGTGTACTTCTAGCTTTTTGGTAGTCCAACGACAAAATCCATGGACACATCTATCCACACGGGTTCAGGAATGGGTAGAGGGTTCAATAAACCGGGGATATATATGTTTTCACTTTTATTTCTCTGATAAGTTCCACATTCCCTCACATTATTTTCTACGTCATACTTCATTCCCTTCCAATGAAAAACTTGCTTAAGCCTATGTATATTTTTTCGAGTGCCTGCATGTCCTCCTAATGAGGTTAAGTGGAATTCCTATAGTATAATATCAATAACTTCTTTGCAGTGTGAATCAACATATATCTTGTTTTTGTAAAAAATGAGTCCATCCACAATAGTATATTTCTTAAATTCCTGCGGCTTCTCCTGAATCTACTGTAATTTTCTTGTGTATTTTCTCATTGTGTAATTTTCTGCGGTGGGAGGATTTAGGGTTTGTAGCTGGTTCGAATATATGATAAGAGATAGTTGTTTATGTATTACTTCCTTGATAATGTCTCTGTCACTCACAATTTTGATGTCATCCTGCTTACCCTTCCAGATATAACAGTGCCCAGAGTAATTTAATTTAATTTAATTTGTAATTTAGAAAAATTAATGGACACATCTTCCAAATCTTTCATCTATTGTGCACCAAGCGCAACCTGGCAGCCTTATAAGGGTGTTAATAATAAATCAATGGGCATAGTGCAGCCTTGCCATTTAAAAATCACTCCTTTGCAAATTCCAGTTCATTGTATTATTTTCCCCATTTGCAACTTGAACTGAATAGTTTAAGGATTCTTGTACTTGAAGCTGTAACCTTTTTGCCAATTCTGTGTTGATAAAACTATGTGTGGACCCTGAGTCGATTGGCATAGTTATATTTTTGCCTGAAATTTGTCCTTGTACCCTTATTGTGTACAATGTTGGGATACTACACATGGCAGACAGTGTGATGGCATATGTCTTTTCGATTTTTTTACTAGTATTTTGCATGGGTATAGTATCTGTTAATTCTTGATTTTCTTCAGTGGTATTACCCTCTGGATCTAAGTCATTCCCTTGCAACAACATTATACCCTCCATCACATAATTTTTTTTGTTCTTGCACCTATGTCCTGGTTGCCACTTTTCTTTACACCCATAACACAGCCCCATGCTACACACGTCATTAATTTCTTGAGGGGTTAAGCCTTTTATCTTGGCATTTGAGTTTCCAGTGGGGTTTATCTTGCTAGTGGTAGTAGGGTAGTCGACTTTTGTCACATGAGTAACCTTACTTTTCTTTTTACAAGCTTTTTTGCATTCAAAAACGTTACCTAAATTTACTGCCTCTCTAAAATGAATGGGATGGAGAGCAAGAACATCAAATTTGATGTTATCTTTTAAACCATCAATAAATTTTTCTAATTAGAACTGATCAGTTAAAGCATCACACAACCCTTGAAATTCTTCAAATTTGGTAAGATAAGCACGTATCGTTGTTGTTTGTTTCAAATTAGAAATGGCACCATAGGGGCGTTGAAGATCTTCAGTAGCAAATCTTACCAATAGCACTTCTTTGAAGATTACCCACTGGTCATAATTTCTAACTCTTTTCTCCGACCAACCATACCAAAGGTGTGCTTCTCCCTTCATGTGAAAACAACAGGTAGAAACCTATTCAATTTCATGTGTATTATGGTAACGAAAAAGCTGTTCAACCTGACTTCTCCATTCAATGACATTTCCCTCTCCATTGAATATTGGAAATTCAAGCTTAATGACTGTATTTTGAAGGAGTTTTGGTTGATTGGTGGGTTGGTTATTCATTAAGACATTTGTAAGTGCGCTGGCAAGAATGCCTGCAGAGCTTTTTGAGACATCAGTGGCAGAAAAATGGCTAGTTCTTGATGTGTGGATAGGTTTGGTCTGGTGATTATCATTCAGGGATGATTCAGGAATATGTTTGAGGTTGTTTCTTTGTGGAGGAGGAATGTAGGGGATCTTGGATTAGGATTTTTGATCTCTGAATTTTTTTTGCTAAGTTGTTGAGTGCTTCGAAAATGCCATCCAGTTTGACATTCACTTCTTGACCGACGTCTTGAAGTTCTCGAATTGCTAATGAATGTTGGAATACATTATGTCATGTCTAACAGTCTCAGGATCCCCCTCATTCAACACACCTATTGTGTCCTCTTCATCATCTGATCGGTCTGAATGTGAGTTTTGAGGATTTAGCTCTGATACCATTTTGTCAGGGTTCTTTCCTTTAGTCATGGATCTAGTGATCATTAAGGAAATGCAGACAAAGTAATGGTGTAGGAAATGAAGGAATGAGTTGAATAATAGATGAAATGTAGCAGAGAAGAATGCAAAATTGGTAGAAAAAGGATTAAGAAAGCAATGTAGAAGGAAAAGAGATACAAGAAAAAATAGGTGATAAGCAGTATTAAGAAGAGCAATAGAGAATAGAATTTTATTGAAAGGAATAATTGTTTTGCATACATTTCTCTCGAAAAACCTACATATTTATAGGTTATATGTCACATATTGCACTGCATCGAATATTAAGCCCATTTAAATCAGAAAAAGCCCTTTTCAATTACAAGCATCAAACTATACTAGGGTGCACGTATCCAGGTGTGCACGTGCACGTATCCAGGTGTGCACGTGCACACATGTCACCGGCTTCAGAACCACTGTCACAGACTACCACCTCAGAGCATTCTCCTAGCTGGTCACCTTCAAGTCATCGCTGGTCCATCATAACTTCTGATCCACCATCGGGCATGGCTCTGGTATCACTAACCAAAGTGTTTTTTGAGTGTCCGTATTGAAACCCTAATGCAGTAATCATGTTTGATGAAATTTTTAGGTACTAACACAATAGTGAATACATGCCAATTTCCAATTTGTGATTTGATGGGTGATGTTAAGCTGAGAAGCTCCTTACCAAGTTAGAAATCTTAAAATTTGATTTCAGTAATGTATTGTGATGCAATTGATATGTGGAAGAGAATGAAACTTTATTGAATAATTGATACTTTTTACATTACTATTCTCAGGACCAGTTTACTATTTATATACGAAATATCAAATAGTGTTAATGGGCCTGCTAGGTCATTAACCTGTTCGATCTGCTACAAATAATATAAAGGGGAAAATACACCACACAGCAGAAGGTAATAATACATATTCGCTTTTTCTCTTATTTATTTCAGTGAAAACTACAGATTAACATGTGAACCTTATGAACTATCTGTGATTATCAAGATCACCATTATGGCTTCATGAACTATTCTTTAAAGCTACTTACATAAAGCAAAAAATCATTATTTTTTGCTTAACAAACAACAGTTTATTAGCATAATCCCCACACGTGTTCTTTATCTACCATGACCTAACTTGGAAAACATTTTTGTAAGAAACTGAAAGTAACTAACATAACTATCATCAGTAGCGGAGCTAGCTTCTTAGCTCAGGTAGGGCAGAAATTTGAATTTAGATGGGGTAAGGGGCAAGATTTGGGATTTTTTTGCCTAATTTGGTGATTTTGACCTAGGGCCATGGCCCTAGGTGGAGCATGAGTGGCTCCTCCACTGACTATCATATTCGGTAAAGAAAGAAAGTGCACAACCATCTTATACAATATGCAGAAGACCTTAGTAAAAACTGACTTAAAGTATCAAATATGATCAATCTTGTAGGGAAAGATATACATATAATACGTTAAATACACTTGTATAAAAATATGATAGATTCTACAAATATGAGGCATGTTTTGATATATAAACCAGTATCATCTAGAGAATAATAAATCAGAGTACACTTGTAAAAATCTATTTATCCCACAAGCAACTCCCATGTGCCTAGCACTCAGTAAACTCATGAAATAACCAAGGGATGGAATAGGAAAGACAAGTAAAGACAAAACAAAAATCAAATAATAACCGGGTTTGGAAGAAAATGTCTCAATATGCAATATACACATACAAAACTAATTAATGTACGTACGTACATGCATATGCACATATGTACCTATAGAGCATAAGGAAGTAATATAAAAGGTTTGCTACCATCATTTTTCAACATACATGAGAATCTGCTATTGGAATTTGTGCTAAAATATCACTGGTAACTCAAAGGTGTAGATGTATGCTCGTGAAGAAGGGATCAGAGAGGACCCCCAATACAGGTCCTATGATGTAATTGGTTCAACCCTAGACCTTTATTGGGTGATGTCATGTCCTTGTAGAGTGACATGACTCAGAGCATTCGACGTCACCGTGATGTTGAGTAATAGTTGTTTGTAAGAAATGATCAGATGAGTCATCATAGAACAAATGACACTTAAGTTGAGCGATGCGATATTTGTTTTGGTGGTTGCCACATTTGTTATATTTTACAATTTTTACTATGTTGTTAGGATGTCACACGACATAGGCACTATCGAGCTATATGCCTAAACACCTTAGACTGTACTTAGAATAGTACACCCATATGATTATGATTATAGAATAGCATATACTGAACTTACGGGCAAATCTGTTAGATGTAAGGTCATATTAAGTATTATTCTTCATATCTTATGTTCCTATTGCACTTATATATTTATTTTGAGGTTAGATATTGCTCATATCGAACTTTTTTTAATCCAAGATTATTTGTATAGGATCTTATCATCTTAGGTACACCTAAATGATAGATTAACAGGCATGAATAGGATAGTGCATGGAATTGTGCGAAAGGCAAGTGGGAGGATGTCGCTTTTCATATAGCTATATTTGGAACCACTATCGCTTATATCCCATTGTTTTAAAAGAATTGTGTGAAAGGCATGGAATTGTGCGAAAGGCAAGTGCGAAAGACAAGCGGTAGTATCAGATGTATCAGACCATTGGGTGCTAGATACGAGGGCGTCTTTTCATATGACACCTAATAAGAATTATTTCAATTCTTTTAAAAGAAAAAGAGGGAAACTAATTCTTATGGGAAATGATGCTATTTGTAGAGTCATGAGCGAAGGAACTGTGCAGATTCGCATGTATGACGGGGTAATACGCACTTTGACAGGTGTCCGTTATGTTCCAGGTCTTCGGAAGTCAATGATATCTCTTGGGCAGTTGGCATCGAAAGAATGAGAAGTGACTATTGATAAGGATAGTCTAAGGGTTTGCATTTGTAGTGATAAAGGAAGATATGTTTCATAATTTGTATCTCCTGAAGGGAAGCACTGTACTTGGAGAGTCAAGGGTTGGAGCCTACAGTTCTCGTGGAGAAGATGTCAAAGCTAGGCATACGAGAAGGGACTTTGAGTTTCTGTATAGGCAGAATACGATCAAAGGGGAAAGCTTCAACAAGGTAGGATTTTGCCAAGAGGATGTGCTTGATAAGCCGAAGAAGGGATCGTCTGAAGTTGGTCAGAGATCAAAGGAGAAAGCAGTGGATATGCATAAGTCTTGGCAGACTGTTAAGTTCGGGCGTTGCTCGAACTGGAATCGCTTATCGAAATGCTAGGTGCCACGTGGTTGAAAGGTGTGGGGAGAGGGTTGAGATGGTTCATGGAGACGTTTGTTTTCATGGTGAAGATTGATAGGTCTTACTTGAAGTGGTTACTTTGTACACTATGTTGGCATGCGGCGACGTTGCCGGAGTTTGTTGACAAAGTGCAATGGGTGATGGCCATGTCGAAGCTCATTGGGGAAAGTAACCATGGTGTCTTGTCCTAGAAGATGCTTAGAGTAAGAGGATGTAGGTGGAGTTGGTATGCTTTCAAAGAAATATAGTATCAAGGTGGAGATTGTTAGAATTTATGATACAATATTTTCATTTGCTGAAGATTGGAAGATATTATTGATTATGGTGATAGAATATTTCCAATTAGATAAGATTTGGGAAATATTGTTCATTTGGGAATATAATATTTCCAATTTGCAGAAGATTTGGAAGATATCAGACATTTATTGCTCTTTTATTTGTAAAAGGGATAGGCAATAAATTACCTACATAAGTGGAAGGATTTGAAGAAGGATTCTTTTTGGGATAGTGAAGTAAGGAATTAATTCCCTAATTAGTTGGTTAATCAAAGAAGCCTATCTGGAGAATTAATTAGGCATTGATTTATATCATAAATCAATTACTTCAACCCCAAGCATTAATCCTTATATAAGGATAGGGATTAGGTGAATGTATTATCATCTCAAAAATGTGAGGTGGATCATCTCTAATAAGTTCTTCTTCTTCCCTACTATTAGTCTTGTAATTTTTTCTTATTGAGAAAAGTAATAAAATCTCCTCTCCCCAAGTGGATGTACACTAATAAGACGTTAGTGGAACCACTATAAACCTCTTGTGTTATTTCTTTTATTGCTAGATCTGTAATTGCTTTGTTGGTGACTATCTGTTGTTTGTTTTGCCGCACCATCAATCCGTTCCTATTCTTTCTTTTTTCACGACAATTGGTATCAAAGCTACGAGGTTGATTGAGAAAGGGTGTTAGGCATTATGACAGGAGATAAGGAGAATTCAGCAATTGTATCAAGGCCATATGCCAAAGGGACATATATGGCAGCAGGATCTCAGTTAGCAATAGAAAGATGGAATGGGGATAAAGACTTCGAGAAGTGGCAATGGAGGATGAAAGCTATTTTGATGAGGAATAATGTTCATCCTGTGATATTTGCTCCTGAGGAGTTGACGGATGATATTTCAGCCGTGGAAAGGAAGGAGATGGAGCTATGGGCATTTACTACTTTACAATTAGCAATGGGAGAAAATATCATTTCACAGGTTAGCGGTGAGACCACTGCTAAGGACATTTGGACCAAGCTGGATAAACTCTATCTAAAGAAGTCACTAACCAACCGTCTGATTTTGCTGAAGACGTTTTTCACCATGCGGATGAGAGAGGGTACTTAAGTGAAGGCACATCTAAGCTTCTTTGATGATCTCGTGATGAAGATGAAAACTGTTGACTTGAAAGTGGATGAGGAGCAAAAAGCAATGATTCTTTTGTGTTCTCTTCTGGAGCGATACACAGATTTCGCTAACAGTCTTATATATTCCAGAGATACACTAACAGTAGATGATGTGAAGACAGGTCTTCTATCTGAGGACTTGAGGGATCAGATGAAGGGGTTGAGTGAAGGTAGAGGAGAAAGTAGTATAGAAGCCTTATTAGCGAGTATGGAGAAAGGGGAGAAGAAGAAGAAAAAAAAAAAGTCAAGAGATGGGAAGTGCTACATTTGCAAGAAACCAGGCCGTTGGAAGAGAGATTGTCCGGACTCGAATAAAAAGATTGTAGCTGGAAATTCATCGGCTGTGATGGAGGAATTTTTGTCTGATGACTTGTTTACAGCGGTAGTATCAGATGTATCAGACCATTGGGTGCTAGATACGGGGGCGTCTTTTCATACAACACCTAATAAGAATTATTTCAATTCTTTTAAAGAAAAAGAGGGAAACTAATTCTTATGGGAAATGATGCTAGTTGTAGAATCATGGGCGAAGGAACTGTAAAGATTCGCATGTATGACGGGGTAATACGCACTTTGACAGGTGTCCGTTATGTTTCAGGTCTTTGGAAGTCAATGATATCTCTTGGGCAGTTGGCATCGAAAGGATGCGAAGTGACTATTGATAAGGATAGTCAGAGGGTTTCTAAGGGTGCATTTGTAGTGATAAAGGGAGATATGTTTCATAATTTGTATCTCCTGAAGGGAAGCACTGTACTTGGAGAGTCAAGGGTTGGAGCCTACAGTTCTCGTGGAGAAGATGTCAAAGCTAGGCATACGAGAAGGGACTTTGAGTTTCTGCATAGGCAGACTATGATTAAAGGGGAAAGCTTCAACAAGGTGGGATTCTGCCAAGAGGATGTGCTTGATAAGCGGAAGAAGGGATCGTCTGAAGTTGGTCAGAGATCAAAGGAGAAAGCGGTGGATATGCATAAGTCTTTGCAGACTGTTAAGTTCGGGCGTTGCTCGAACTGGAATCGCTTATCGAAATGCTAGGTGCCACATGGTGGCATGGTGTAGGGAGAGGGTTGAGATGGTTCATGGAGACTTTTTTTCATGGTGAAGATTGATAGGTCTTACTTAAAGGGGTTACTTTGTACACTTTGTTGGCAGGCGGCGGCGTTGCCGGAGTTTGTTGACAAAGTGCAATGGGTGATGTCCATGTCGAAGCTCATTGGGGGAAGTAACCATGGTGTCTTGTCCAAGAAGATGCTTAAAGTAAGAAGACGTAGTGGAGTTGGTATGCTTTCAAGGAAATATAGTATCAAGGTGGAGATTGTTAGAATTTGTGATACAATATTTTCATTTGCTGAAGATTGGAAGATATTATTGATTATGGTAATAGAATATTTCCAATTAGAAAAGATTTGGGAAATATTGTTCATGTGGGAATATAATATTTCCAATTTGCAGAAGATTTGGAAGATATTAGACATTTATTGCTCTTTTATTTGTAAAAGGGATAGGCAATAAATTACCTACATAAGTGGAAGGATTTGAAGAAGGTTTCTTTTTGGGATAGTGAAGTAAGGAATTAATTCCCTAATTGGTTGGTTAAACAAAGAAGCCTATCAGGAGAATTAATTAGGCATTGATTTATATCATAAATCAATTACTTCAACCCCAAGCATTAATCCTTATATAAGGATAGGGATTAGGTGAATGTATTATCATCTCAAAAATGTGAGGTGGATCATCTCTAAAAAGTTCTTCTTCCCTACTATCAGTCTTGTAATTTTTTCTTGTTGAGAAAAGTAATAAAATCTCCTCTCCCCAAGTGGACGTACACTAATAAAACGTTAGTGGAACCACTAAAAACCTCTTGTGTTATTTCTTTTATTGCTAGATCTGTGATTGCTTTGCTAGTGACTATCTGTTGTTTGTTTTGCCGCACCATCAATCCGTTCTTATTCGTTTTTTTTTTTTCGCAACAGGAAGTGCTATGGGTTGATGGAATGCCATCAAAGTTGCTACTTCCAAGGACAAGATCACTTGGAACCAATTTAAAACCCATTTCAAGCACAATTTTGACTCGGTTGCTCAAAAGTCGGCTTTATGGATGGTTAGAACAAGGGCAAATGAGGGGCTATTTGTTTAAGTTATGGATTGAAGTTATATGAACATTAGTTGCAAGCGTGTAGAGAAGATATGTCGTAATTAAAATAAGTTTGGACATATAAAAAAGGATTTCTCAAAGCTATCTCCAGATATGCATGTGGTAAAACGTATGCTTTTAGTGTTGTTTTAACTTGTCGAATGATCCATGATAAAAAGAGAAGGTGAAAAACATAATATCTAAGATATCCTTTCTGTTTATGGTATATTGAATCATGTTTTATTTGATACCAAGGCTCACACTATTTCATATCTGGTTACCTATTATGTAGGCAAAAATTACAATCTTACCTTATAGACAATCCTCTGGTTGTGATGATTCGAGAGCCTAATTCATCCAGTTTAAGATTAGTTTGTCGTGACATTGTGTTTTTGAGTCATGGATGTGTTTTGCTTGTGATTTGTTTGTTACTAGTCCTAAGGTCTTAGTATTATCTTCAAGATAAATTGGCTTCAGTAGTATGAAGTAATAATTCATTGTAAAAGGCTATTGGCAACAGTAAGGATAAACGATGGTAATGGGCTAGACCTAGTGCAACACCCTATAAAATTTTGTTGGAAATTAAATAATTAAAATAATGCTAAAAGTGGGAGTTATATATTGTATTTTAGTTGCAAAAGTTCACTATTGTGTTCGTGGCAACTTTCTAATCAATTTTGATATATAAAGTTATTGATCGAAGTTAAAAAGAAAAGTTATGGACTTTAGAATTTTTTAACGAGCTTAATTTGAAGTTAACATTGAAGGAATTGTAAGAGTTAAGAAGAACACTTATGTAATTAATAAATTAAATAAGATAATCAGTTAAAACTAAATAAAATATATCTTCACGGTCAAGACACAAAGACCAGTCAATTGCTTGTAGATGAGTGATCTAGGAATGCTAGCAAACTCTGCCAGATTCCCCTTTTAAGATTCCAGAAGCACTTAAGATTTTTAGGTAAGAGGTTTAAATATTTGATTTGTAAATCTTTTCTTTTTCGCTTTTTAATTTTGAATCTATCCCTATTTACAATCTAACTATATATTCTAAAAAAAGGAGATCTGAAAGAGGAAATAGGAATTGTTTGAATCAAATCCAATTTGGAAGCAGAAAAATATCTAGGAGAGGAAATATTAGTTTTTCCCATTTTAATAATTATGTGGTATTTGTTAGGATTTGATCTATCCCTTGGAAAATTTTGTAAATGAAAACCCTAAGCGCTAAAACCTCCAAGAAGCGCCCTAAGAAAAATGTAAAATTTTGAATCTATTGGATTTCAGTTGTTTTTATCAATATAGTAGAATCAGATCCGTGTTTTAGATAAGAAAATTATAATATATTCCATTACGTTTCTTTTGATTTCTCTTTTAGCGTTAAAGGATTCTAAAAATAAATAATGTTAGAATTGGTGTGTAAATTATGAATTTGACTACTTGCAGTTGGCACTGCCTATTTCTGTAAATTTAATAAGTATGAATCCCATTACTACTCCAAAGTGGTATTTGCAAAAGTTGAATAGAGTAGGAAAGAAACAAAAATGTAAGCTTGTTCCTTGAAATAAAGGAGTTAATTTTATTATATTAGCATGAGATAAGTTTGGTATTATTCCATTATTATACATGTTTAGTTGTGTTGGCTAAGGATATTAGCTATTTTTTTAGGAGTTCGTACTTGTATGATTTCAAAATTTCAATTAATTCAATAAGTGTATACATGTGATTATGGGTATTAATTTGAACCTTTGATCCCATGCATATATTGTTGGCTAGCTTTTTGACCAAGCCACCCAAGATCATTCATAAGAAGAAAGCATGAAACCACGTTCTCTAAGAACATGAAGTAATGGATCGCACCATCGTCTCGCCCGATATCGGATCGCACACAATCGACTCGCCCGCTATCGGATCGCATCTCGACGGATCGCTCCCATCCCATCAGCGAAACGAATCCACTATGCGCCTCGATCCGAACTTATATTGTTGCCCAGAGCGAAACGATCCGATCCCCCGATGCATGGCGAACCCTCTGACCCGTTCAAGCGTGAGCTAGTCTTCAGCGATCCGAGTCGCACGGATCTAGCGACACGTGTCCCTAACCGTCATTTGGACCGATTCTTCCCATCTGCACGATCCGATTTTCAAGCAGATCGCTACACCTGTCCACAACGGCTAATTTGACTATTTCCTCAACGGTGGCGATGCGATCCGATGTTCTCGGGATTTGTGCCACGTGTTACCACGACCCGCCTGACAAAATCAGCTATAAATAGCCCGGAGCTTGGCATTTTTTGGGATCTTTTTGGCAATATTGAGCACTGAATCCGCCATTGCTGTCAAAATACTAGAGTATTGAGAGAAATCCTTGATTTATCAGCTTTCAAAGTATAATCAATAATATATAAAGTGGACGTAGGCTCGTTAACGCCGAACCACTATAAATTCTGTGTGTTATTTTCTTTTTCCTCATTCTTCAGTTGAAACTCTATAACATTCGGAACAATTTGGGTGTTAGGTCCAAATTTTGATCTAACATTTTGGTGCTTTCACTGAGAAAACAATCCTAAAGTTTCACTATTCGGTTCTTTGAAGATTCCAGCGATTCGGATATCATGGCTGGAAAAAGATCTAAGGAAGCACGAGCTTCACAGACCAACGAAACAATTGAAGAGAGTGTGCACGAGCTGGGCAATGAAGAAACTCTGGATCGCAGGGCGCAGGGGGCGAACCGATCCGACGAAGACACCACGCTCCGAGTCGACGAACACGGAGCGATCCGGACTGCTGAAGGGGTTGTTACTCGATCCCGAGGGAACGCCTCGCACCCTCCGCACACTGCGACTGCGAATCGACCTCAAGGGGGCGCTGCGAGCCGCCACCCACGAACCGCAGCAATCCGAATTGATGATCAGACGACAACTTGACCTGGAAAGGAGCCTATGGCTCGGTCCTACCGTCCTGACCCCTCTGCTCGACCCGGCTCAAGCTCTTTGCGCATAAGAGAAAGTGATGATGATCAATATGATCCTGCTGCTCCCGTTACTGAGGGGGATCTCTCTCGCTTTTCTGAAATGTGGGAGAGGTTGTTTGATGAATTGGCTGCCCAAAGGCAGGAAAGCTCCGTCCTGCGACAAAATTTGACTGCTATGGATAGAAGACTTGATGAGCTTGCAAGGCAAAGAACACCGCCGGTTCGTCCACTCACTCCAGGATATTCTTCTTTGTCTGAGGAATCGCCGAGACCTCCGCGACGACCGTATGAGAGAGCCGAAAACATAGAGCAGCTTCGGTTCGGAACCGTGCCATCACAGGAAGAAGAAGCGCTGGGGGCGGGGCCCTCAAACCGTAATGTGAATGATCAAGCCACAGTTCCCAGGGCTCGAGATGTGGACAGTCCTGTGCATAACAGACTACCTCAGCCCTGTCGCCGCGCACATACTCATGATAACAGGGGGCAACGAAGCCCTATCCGAGCCCCGGACTTCGTGACAGCTCCCGGAAGAGAGATTAGAGAACCCCGCCAAGCCAGAGGCACTGACCCTGAACCTCCTTTGACCAGTGCAAATGTTGCAGCCATGATCCACTAGATTCTGGCAGATAGCCGTGGACAACGGAATGAAGATTGGGGGATCGACCGCTGTCACACCTCTTTCACTGATGATATTTTGGATGCGACTTTTCCAAGGCATTTCAACATGCCACAAATGAACCGATATGCGGGTAGGTCTGATCCTGTCCAGCATCTGATGAGATACTCTTGGTCAATGACCGCTGCCGCAGCCTCTGACGCTGTTAAGTGCAAAGCGTTTCCCATATTCCTGGAGGATGTGGCTTTGTTATGGTTTACTCGCTTGCCGGCGAGATCGATTTCTAGCTTCAGGGAGTTGAGTGAGAAGTTCGTAGAACAATTCCGTATCCACGCACAGAAGACAAAAAGTGTGATCGATTTGTTCCTTGTCAAGCAGCGACCAGGCGAGAGTTTAAGGGTGTACCTGGATCGTTTCAATTTGGCCGCTACTGAGGTTAAAGATCCCCATGAACCGACCGTTGTCGCAGCACTGATTGACGGAGTAGATAAGGACACTGAATTCGGGAGGTACCTGGCAGGCAAACCGCCCCACACTAGAGAGTTATTCTACGAGAAAGCCAACGTACATTTACGCCGGGAAGAGGTATATGCTAACCGAAAGGCAAAAACAACTGATAAGGAGGAAATCCAGAGCAATGTCGCAATCAAACAGACGGGAGACAGCTCGGGGAAAGTTGAAGTAAATGTCGGAAGTCAGAATCAGGGTGGTCGTCAGCCAGGTAACAACAATAATAATGGTAACGGCAACAACCGGAAGAGGAACCGAGGGAACGACTCCCAGAGAAGGACTCGTCCCAGGGCCTTTGAAAGTTATACACCAATAAATGATACTCTGGAAAATATCTTCATGGATGCGTATGAAGTCCTCCAGAATAAGAGGCCACCTCCCAGAGAGTCGACGGAGAAAGAGCGTGAAACAGGGAAGTTTTGTCTCTTTCATCAGATTCATGGCCATTCGACAAATGAATGTCGTCACTTAAGAGATGTAGTCGAAAGGCTGCTTCGAGAAGGAAAGTTAGATGAATACAGAGTAACGCCCAAAGACAGGGGGCAAGCAGTGCAGGCCCCAAATCAGAACCAGAAACAACTTGCTGTTAGGCCGACTGCCCAGCAAAAGGGAAAGAACATTGTTATCAATACCGTAATCGGAGGACTTTATCTCGCCGGGCATAGTTCCAAGGCATTGGATCAATACGTTAATGCAGCCAAACAACACCTCGAGGTAGGGGAGTGTAGCAACCCCGAGGACAGTATCCCGGTGAAGCAGCAAAAGATGATGACCGACGATGTCGTCTTCCGAGAACGAGAAAGCATTGGAGTCCATGCTCCAACAGAGGATCCATTTGTAATTACAGTACCTATTGGTCCAGCCACTGTTCATAAGGTTTTGGTGGACAACGGGAGTTCCGTCAACATTCTTTTCAAAAGGACATTTGACCAGATGAACCTCGAAATAAAAGACTTGAAGCCTTGTCAAGGATGGATCCATGGATTCAACGGAGCATCTACCGCTCCAATGGGTTATGTAGAGTTACCGGTTACGCTTGGGGAAGGAGAACGCCAGAGAGTGAGAATCCTTCCCTTCGTGGTTTTGGACGTTGAATCGCCTTACAACGCCTTCTTGGGCCGACCGGCCCTCGCAAAGTTTAGAGCCTGTATAGCCCCCTGGTGCTTGTTATTGAAATTCCCCACTGAAGCTGGCATTGGTATCGTCAGAGGGGATCAGGTTGCTGCGCGAGCATGTTATGTTGCCGAACTAAAGCTACTCCGCAATGGAGGGGATATTGAAACTAAAGGCGCTTCTCCCCCTACGGGGGCGGAGACCTTATAGCAACTAAAGAGGATAGTCGTTGGAGAGTCGCCCAGAGAGATGCCCGAGGATATAGATCCCAGAGAGGATCAAGAACCCGGGGGCAGAATGGCGACTCCTAACGAGACGACTGTGGATGTACCGATCGATGACAGTGACCCGGAGAAGGTCCTTAAGATTGGATCCCAGTTAAATCCGAATCTCGCTAAAGAATTGACAGATTTCTTAAAAAATAACTTGGATGTATTTGCTTGGACTCATGCAGACATGTGCGGGATATCCCCATCAATCATGAGCCATTCATTAAGCATTAACCCTAAACATCCTCCTGTAAAGCAAAAAAGGCGAATGTTGGGCCCGGAGAGGTCTGCTGCCTTGAAAGAAGAGGTCGGAAAGCTAAAGAGTAATGGATTTATCAGAGATTCAACCTACCCAGACTGGATTTCGAATCCAGTCCTAGTAAAGAAGGCCAATGGGAAGTGGCTAACGTGTATCGACTTCTCGGATTTGAACAAAGCCTGTCCAAAAGATAGTTTCCCGTTACCTCGGATTGACCAGTTGGTAGACTCGACGGCAGGTCATGAGCTTCTCTCATTTATGGATGCTTATTCAGGATATAACCAGATTCTGATGCATGTTCCAGATCAAGAGCACACTAGTTTTATCTCAGATCTGGGATTATATTGTTATGTGGTGATGCCCTTTGGCTTGAAGAATGCGGGCGCTACATATCAACGTTTGGTCAACAGAATGTTTTATAACCAGATCGGGAAAACAATGGAAGTATACGTCGACGATATGTTGGTTAAGTCCAAGCAATCTTCTCAACACACTACTGACCTGGCAGAGATGTTCGGCATTCTTCGAAAGTACGGAATGAAACTCAACCCAACCAAATGTTCATTCGGCGTTGCCTCTGGAAAATTCTTGGGATTCATCGTCAGTTCCCGTGGTACTGAGATTAATCCAGATCAGATTGCGGCAATCAGAAACATTCAGGAACCTAGGCAGATTAGGGATGTGCAAAGCCTTGCCGGAAAAGTGGCCGCACTAAGCAGATTTATCTCCAGGGCTGCGGATAAGTGCATCCCATTCTTCGAATTAATAAAGCGAGGAAAACGCCACTTCAAATGGACACCCGACTGGGTAGAAGCGTTTCAGAATTTACTCAGGCACCTGGAGAAACCTCCGATATTATCTAAGCCCATAGATCACGAGGACTTATTCGTGTATTTGGCAGTGTCACCCCATGCGATCAGCTCAGCATTGGTAAGGGAAGAGGATAAGGTCCAAAGACCTGTGTATTATGTGAGCAAAAAATTGACAGCAGCAGAGCGTAATTATCCACGGATAGAAAAGTTGGCGTATAGTTTGCTGATCGCCTCTAGAAAGCTTCGACATTATTTTCAGGCGCATCCTATCACCATATACACCGATCATCCACTCAAGCAAATCCTACAGATACCAGAGGCATCTGGAAGATTACTTAAATGGAATATTGAGTTGAGTCAATTTGATTTGAACTTTCAGCCCAGACGATCGATTCGAGGGCAAGTGATAGCCGACTTCATAGCGGAGTTTACCGTACCAGAGGAAGATATAGCCAATGAAGAGGACAATCCCTCAAAATTACTTTTCGATCCCAATGCCTGGGGATTGTATACTGATGGCGCTAGGAATGACGAAAGATCCGGCGCTGGGATAGTGCTTGAAACCCCCGAGAAACGTTTGATAACCTATGCAATCCGAATGGAGTTTCATGCCACTAACAACGATTCTGAATATGAAGCTCTAATAGCCGGATTAAAGATTGCAAAGGAACTAGAAGTCACAAAGCTGAACATCTTCTGCGACTCCAAGTTAGTTGTGAACCAAGTCACTGGAAAATTCCAAGCTAAAAGTGCAAGATTGATTTTATACTTAAAGAAAGTGAAAGAATTGCTGAACGATTTTGATCACTACAGCATATCTCATATTCCACGATCAGAGAATCAGCAGGCAGACAAGTTGGCAAAGATGGCTAGTTCCGACGATCCTGAAGTGACTGGGCTAGCCCCCGTTGAAGTACTTCGGTCCACTAGCATAGATCAAATGGAAATCGACCTAGTACTAGAGACGGAACCAGAAAGGGAGTCCTGGATGACCCCTCTAAAGAATTTCCTGATGAATGGAACGCTTCCGACCAAGAAAAGCGAGAGGCGTAAAGTAATTCGTAAAGCCGCCCGATACGTTCTGCAAGGCGGAGTTCTTAACAGACAAGGGTTTTCAATGCCCCTCCTTCGGTGTGTAGCCCACGATGACATCAAACGTGTGCTGCAAGAAGTCCACGAAGGCGAATGTGGCGACCACACTGGAGGGCAAACTTTGGCAAAGAAGGTGTTGCGGCATGGTTATTTCTGGCCTACCATAAACAAGGATGCAGCAAGATACGCACGACGGTGTGATGCGTGCCAGAGATTTTCAAAGATACCTAGAGCACCTCCTAATCAGTTAAAAACGATGATGAGTCCATGGCCTTTCGCTATGTGGGGAATTGATATCATTGGAAGTCTCCTCATAGCAAGGGGCGGAGCAAAGTTCGCTATTGTGGCCGTAGATTATTTCACTAAGTGGGTCGAGGCTGAACCACTAACTACAATCACAACCAAACGAGTGATCAACTTTATCGTGAGAAACATCATCTGTCGATTTGGGATTCCAAAGATTGTAATAACAGATAACGGAACTCAGTTCGATAGTGCTGAATTCAGAAACTTCTGCCAAAGATACCACATCGAGAATCGATACACCTCTGTGGCGCACCCGCAATCGAACGGACAAGTCGAAGTGGCAAATAAAGTAATTAAGTCCATTCTGAAAAGAAGAATGAAGCAGGCTAGAGCCATGTGGGCTGATGAATTGCCCTTGGCACTATGGGCCTACATGACAACATATAAATCGGCAACAGGACATACCCCGTTCTCCCTTGCTTTTGGAACAGAAGCAGTCATCCCGGTTGAGATAAAGGTACCTTCTCACCGGGTGACTTATTATGATCCAACGACCAATAATGAATTGCTCCTTGAGTCCCTAGATATCATCGAAGAAAAAAGGGATGAAGCAGACCTACGTGCCTTGAGATGCAAACAACAGGTCGCCCGATATTACAACAAAAAGGTTCGAGCCCGAACCTGGGAACCCGGAGACTTGGTTCTGAAACGTGTCTTCCCACCCCCAACTCATATGGGAGCGAAGTGGGAAGGACCGTACTCCATTCTGAGCAAGCTTGATAATGGAACCTTCAAGCTGGCAACCGTAGATGGAAAGGAAATCCCCAGAGTGTGGAATGCCCAACATTTACGGCCATATTTAACATGAAAGTTTCAAATTTATTCTTTTTCTTTGTTAAAAAACCATGTACAAGGCATGACTTGCCAAGAATAGTCTGATTCCTTAAAGCAAAAGATTATAAAGTGGACGTAGGTCATGATTCGACCGAACCACTATAAAATATTTTGTGTCATTTACCTTTATTGCACCCTTATTTATCTGCCTGTTCATTTGTTATAAAAATCGTTGTGAATAATCCAACAATCCCAGAAGCATATAATCACGAATGCCTTCCATCAGAATGGAATGTAATCACAAGTCAAAATTCTGAGGATACGACAAAATAAATTATATTGTTGATAGCACTCTAACTCTCCAGAGCTGAGAGGGAACATAACAGACATGAAGTCGATGTCCATAAATCATGGCGGTGCACCATGATCGAAGCTGTCTCGACGAAACTCTAACTCTCCAGAGAGAGAGAGAGTATAAAAGCGTCTCTGATTGAGCGCTGAGAAAGAGCTCCTTCCCCGCTGAAGGATCGGGGAGCGAATGAATCACTGAGCTCGAACTCTAACTCTCCAGAGAGAGAGAGTATAAAAGCGTCTCTGATTGAGCGCTGAGAAAGAGCTCCTTCCCCGCTGAAGGATCGGGGAGCGACAGAACAGCTAAGCTCAAACTCTAACTCTCCAGAGAGAGAGAGTATAAAAGCGTCTCTGATTGAGCGCTGAGAAAGAGCTCCTTCCCCGCTGAAGGATCGGGGAGCGACAGAACGGTTGAGCTCAAACTCTAACTCTCCAGAGAGAGAGAGAGTATAAAAGTGTCTATGATTATGCGCTGAGAAAGGTGCTGGAGACTCAGCACCCCCATAATTCCTGCTCCGCTGAAGGATCGTTGAGCATATCATGAAGCAAGCTAGAGCTCCTTCCCTGTTGAAGGAACAGGGACAAACTGAATTATTGGGTTTGAACTCTAACTCTGGCTACCGCCAGGAGAGTATAAAGGAGTCTATCATTAGGCACTGAGAAAGGTGTCAGAAGTTCAGTACCATAAGATCGGTTATCTTATGAAATTTTCTAAGTCCCCCATATTCAGAAATAGGGGGCAACGTGCGAATAATGTTAATCGATTTTTAACAAGCCCTAGTTAAGCGTTACGCCAATGACTGATTATGGGCCATATGCATATACACATGAATTTTAATGCCGCATGAAAGTTTTCTCTGTTATTTGATTGACTTGTAGTTACAACTAGATGGTCTGTAACTAACCATGGAAAGTTTATTTGAATACAGGTACACAATGATGCAAAAAGAGATAAAACTTTCCTTTATATACTGCAAGCCTACAAAGTGAGAAATAACCTAGAAAAGAAAGTGAGGGCCAGTCTCACAATTACACTTCCTGGCCAGTGGAAAACCTAAAGACAAAATATCAACAAACAACAAACATCCTATTTACGCTTTGGCCTCTTCTCTTGCTTCTGCCTCTCCAGCCTCGCCTTGTCGGCATCAGACGGATCCCCTTTCTTCCTTTTCCTTTTGTCTATGAGGGGAACATCCGACTCCTCTGAAGATTCCTCTTCCACCTCTTTTCTCTTCCTCCTATCAGAAAGGGAAGCCGGGAAGTCATCGGGGTTTGCAAAGTGAAGCTGTCGGCTGATGGATTTGGGCTGAATCTTCACAATCATCCCAGTTTTGGGATCGAATTCTGCAAGAGGGACTACGTCCAAAGCCTCATCTCCCACCTTCTTCGCAGCCAACTCTTTCTCCTGTCTGGCTTTTCGGCTGGCCAAGGTTTCCTCGTCATCATCGTCGGCCTTTTTGGCACCGATAGTGTCTTCTTCATCATCTACATGGCGTCCATCCATGTCTTTCAAGGCTTCGATGGTCTCAGCATCTTTGGGTACATCAGTGTTAGGTGCCGGGATGCTTCTTTCTGCTGTTGTGACCTCGGCCTGCTTTGATACATCAATACCAGCACCTGGCAAGACAGCCTCCTTCTCCACTTCCTTTCCTTTTTCAGCACCCCTGTCGACGGGCTCGCCACCTGTATCAGGAGGAATACACATTACTAATTCAATTGGTTGTTCCACCAGACGACGACAATTCACAATTGCTTTAACAAATTGTGGGGAAAAGAGAGAGATACCTTCAGCAGATGCTCCCTCTTAAGTAGTTGCAGAGGCTCCGGTGACCACGGGAGTTAGACCCAAAGGAATTAACGGGTCATCGGGATGGTATTCCTCAACCCCGGAGGTCTTGGGCTCCACAGCTGAACTCGAACCCTCGTCAGCTTTGCCTTTGCCCTTTGCCAGGGCCCTCTCCTTTTCCATCTCCGCTAGAATCAGGCGACGACCCTCTGCCAGGTCCTCAGGCTCATTGTCCCTTAAGATGCTCTTCATCAACTCATCCTCATCGATTTCTTCGACCCCCAATCTATGTTTTTCACCCTCCACAATGGCATCCCATAAATTGGCCAAAGTAACATGGTAATCCGGGATCCACGAGATGTTGCGAGTTTTGAGAACCTGGCCAAGGAAATCGAAAATCATCTCTTCAAACCCCTCGATATCATTCTCTCTTTCGAGGAGCTTGTTGTTAGAAGCAGTGGCCAATTCGATGGCACTTTCAACATTCTTTTCGGCGAGAGCTGCCCGTCTCTCCGCGTCCGCGACCTGGTCATTCAAAATCACCTTTTCTGCTTTAGCCAAGGCCAAACATTCTTTTAAACTCGCTTTTTCTGCCTCCCAAGCAGCCTTCTCAGCTTCAAAATGGCCTTGTGCTGTTTTCAACTCGATGTTAGCCATTTTGAGATCTTCAACCTCCTTCTTTAAGGCCATTTTCTCTTGGCTATTGGAGTCCAGTTCCGAATGAAAGCGCTGCTTAGCATTCTCTAATTCAATCTTATAATTTTCAGCGTCCCTCCGTGCTAAAGCAAGCTGGGACTGAGCATCTTCCAGGTCCTTCTCCATTTTTGTCCTGGCCCTTTCGTTGTTTTCAAGTTTCGCCTTAGACCTGTGTGCTTCTATTTCGAGCGATCGGATGACTTCTGAAAGGTTAACTGCGTGCTTTTTCATCATCTCATATTGCCTGGCCACGTGGCGGATGTGCCCGATAACTTCATTATCCCAATTTTTAGGGACCGGTTCCAAGGCAGGAACAAACACCATCCTGTCGAAGAATATGTCTGGGAATTGTTCCCGCAGCTTTTCCAGCCTACCTTGGATCTCGGGACCATGGACGTAATCCCGTGACCCGGGAGCAGCCAACTCTGGCTGGCTGGAAGGGACGATGTCACTCCTCTCCTTCTCAGAATCTCTAATTGGGTCCTTGCCTTTGTCTTTAGATTCGTGATGCCTTTTGGACGACCGGCTGTGGGAAGGTGCACTCTTTGGAGGAGTTAACTCTTTAGGAAGTTTCTTTCCCCCTGTAGGAACTGCCGGATAACTGGAAGGCTTGGTAGAGGTCGATTTTGGTGGAGACCGAGGTTGCGAGGAAGTCGGCCTGTGAGAAGGGCCACGAGGGCGCTCAGTATCCGGACGAAGGCTGGGTGTGCCCTCACGAAGAGAACGATACGAGTAAGATTTCCTGCGGGACATCGTTCCTGCAAAGAAAAGAAAAGAGCATATTAAAACTTTGAATACCCACGATATAAGAGTGCAGGGTCAGATAGTGTGTGTGATGTGTGCATCCCATATAATTCCCCCTAACAGACCCGGGCCTGGAGACAGGCTCATCTGACCAGTTTCTCGTCCTCTAGTTGGAGCGATGGTCTCTTCAGAAGCAGGGAAGAAAGGCCCCTCTCCAAAGTCCTTTTCCGTATATACATCATCGGGTAGAGGGATTTTATTCAGCTCGTCAAATAACTGCTCTTCTGTCAAATCACCGGGAGCAATGGTTTCAATTAGAGCAGAAATAGGAATTTCCTTGGACACGTCACCGCGGACCTCATCTCCTCTGTATATGTTCAGGTCTTCATCGTCTTGGATGACTATCGGAGAAGGACTCTTGCGAAATTTAGTTGTTTCTATCGCTTGTGAAGTTCCCTCTCCCTCTGTTGGGGGCACGTACTTATAAGGTTTGTCGCCAGTGCCAAGTCCAAATCTTCTATCCAGAAGACGATGCTTATGAAGATTGTCATCAGTAATGCATTTTTTTATCCTTAGAAAGTCGGATCTGCTTTGTAAAAGAATGGATAATCGATTGTTGTATAATGGACCCTCCGTTTTCGGGAAGACATGATCTGTTTGAAACAAAGAAAAAGGGGGAAGAATGTTAACGCCTAGACTTCTTGAACAAGATATTCGATTAGAAGCTTAAAAGTTTACTTGATTTGAGCCATCTTCGTGAGCATCCGGCCTGTTTCCTTATATAAAACCAATCGGACTTAGGATCCCCTATATTGCTATATCCATCGTACAGAACCTTCCTATTCGCCACCGATTCAAAGAAAGAGAAATTTGGAGTTATCGAAGAACGGTGCTTGAAAAGAAAGAAGAATGTCAAATCTCTGAATTTAAGTTCGGCATGTAAGATCTCCGCGTGTGCAACATATAGGGTGTATAAAGATGCGTAGGCGTTCGGATGAAGTTGCATCGGAGCGATACCCAGTCTCCTTAAAGTTTCGATGGCAATCGGAGGGAACGGAGGAATGGCTCCTACCAAGCACATAGTCCGGCTGATTGCCATATATCCTTCCGGAGCTAGGTGGGGTCTATCTTCGCTTCCGGGCGTCAAGACATCATCCCAAGGAATCCCGTGTCTCAAGCAGATTCTTTTAAGCTTTATATCGTCGAGCTTAGATGCTAGAGAATCGGAAAATTTATCTATCCCGAGAGCGCCAGGAATCTCGTCGGGAGCTCGCCCATCTATCTCAGAATCATCGCTAGATGGAGTACTTTCGGACGGATCTGATTCTGTGGCCTCGTACTCAGATCTAGAATCTTCACCTCCCGGATTAATTGGAGGAATTTCAGGGTTGTACTGTTCAGGAACCTCGGATTCCGCTTCTGTTGCGGATCTTGAAGAAGAGTGATCATTCGACATTGCTGCTAGGACGAGAAAATATGAACAATGAGATTAACACTACCCGTCCCCCGTGTGTGCAAGTGCCGATGTGTGTGCTTGTGTGTGCATTAAAAATAAAGCGTGAAAGCAATCAAGATCATCAAAATATTAGTCGTCATATGCAGTCAAATTATGTGGTCATTTAGTCCAGAAAGTCCAACGTCAAGGCCCTAGCCTAACTGTTCAGGATTTTATGGTGACAAGGCATTGATTAAAGTTTGAAATTTCTTCGCATCGTCAGTTATGAGTCGGATCGCAAGGCAGAGGGATCGCCCCCTTTCGGATCGCAAGGCAGGGGGATCGCAAGGCAGAGGGATCGCCCCCTTTTTTGGATCGCAAGGCAGAGAGATCGCCCCCCATCGAATCGCAGGGCAAAGGGATCGCTCCTTCACGAATCGTTGCAGCCTCCAACGATACGCGCCTTTGATGTCACCACGATCTTCCGTCTCGCCACTCGCCTTCATCTTCTCCTTGCCCACGATCCGAACCGGCCTTCCCTCTTCTTCTACCTCCTTCGTTTTCCTCCTCTCCTTCCCATCCTCGAACTCCGAGCTCTACGCCAGTCAGCCATGGCGTCTTGATGATTCCCCAGAAAATCGCAAATTTCCATCGTTTCTCCCTCAAATTATTCGAAAAAGTTCGTGAAACGACAGCGATTACAAGTAAG
This sequence comes from Allium sativum, assembly GCA_030737875.1. NCBI lineage: Eukaryota > Viridiplantae > Streptophyta > Magnoliopsida > Asparagales > Amaryllidaceae > Allium > Allium sativum. The sequence goes on along the minus strand of CM060919.1, from coordinate 846,304,226 downwards.
GGAGCTTTTGGTGGAGTTACCTTTCTAAAAGTTGAGAAAATGCTCGGATTTTCGAAGGTTTGAAAAACTAGGGTTCGTTCTTCAACAGTGCAGGCGAAACGATACGGCAGAAAAAAGGAAGAAAGTGAAGAGGGGGGGTCGACTTATATAGGCAAAAGGGTGACCGTTTGTCTCCCCTTCTTTGTCCTATTCGATCCACGAAAGACCGGCGGGCCGCGAACCAAAAGCCCACCACGACTCGAGGAGGAGCCCGTTTCGTTCCGAGGCCCAAGTTCACACCAAAGAAACGAAGCGAATGACTTGATAACGGACCGCGACTCGAGCACGCGATCCGAATCGATAAATTTGGTAATAAAGACTCTGAAAAATCTCAGAGAGAGAATTGTTCACTGATTCGCGACTCGCTGTGAAAAGACGATTCTATAGCTTCGAAGCATGTTCCATCATCGATAAAACATACTTCGAAGGGGCAAAATGTTGGCTAGCTTTTTGACCAAGCCACCCAAGATCATTCATAAGAAGAAAGCATGAAACCACGTTCTCTAAGAACATGAAGTAATGGATCGCACCATCGTCTCACCCGATATCGGATCGCACACAATCGACTCGCCCGCTATCGGATCGCATCTCGACGGATCGCTCCCATCCCATCAGCGAAACGAATCCACTATGCGACTCGATCCGAACTTATATTGTTGCCCAAAGCGAACCGATCCGATCCCCTGATGCATGGCGAACCCTCTGACCCGTTCAAGCGTGAGCTAGTCTTCAGCGATCCGAGTCGCACGGATCTAGCGACACGTGTCCCTAACCGTCATTTGGACCGATTCTTCCCATCTGCACGATCCGATTTTCAAGCAGATCGCTACACCTGTCCACAACGGCTAATTTGACTATTTCCTCAACGGTGGCGATGCGATCCGAAGTTCTCGGGATTTGTGCCACGTGTTACCACGATCCGCCTGACAAAATCAGCTATAAATAGCCCGGAGCTTGGCATTTTTTGGGATCTTTTTGGCAATACTGAGCACTGAATCCGCCATTGCTGTCAAAATACTAGAGTATTGAGAGAAATCCTTGATTGTATTAGCTTTCAAAGTATAATCAATAATATATAAAGTGGACGTAGGCTCGTTAACGCCGAACCACTATAAATTCTGTGTGTTATTTTCTTTTTCCTCATTCTTCAGTTGAAACTCTATAACATTCGGAACAATTTGGGTGTTAGGTCCAAATTTTGATCTAACATATATAAATATATTATTAACATGCAGGTAATAGCATATTGATTATATTGAATATGATTAGTAACTAAATAAATAACATTAAATACATTAGAAAGGAGGTTAATGATAATTATGGTAGTTAATTCACAATCAAAAGCATAATATAAAAATTCCTTAATATAGCATTAAGTTTAATTTAATTATGGTGAGATAATATATAGGCTAATTATATTCATATACCCAAAATTGCTAAACATACACCAAAAATTATAATAAACTACCATACACCATATATTACTTTACATACACTGTGTCTTTTACTAAATTACCCATAATTTCATCTTCTTTATCTTCCCTTTTTTAAACTTGAAACATATTTAGTCAAAATTAGAAATTCCTTACACCAAACTAAGTATGATTTAACAAAATAAACTTTAGTTCTTGCAATAATATTGTAGCTTTTTTAAACTATTCAATAATTTCTCGATTTCAATAAAATCACTCTAAATTTAGAAACAAATTCAACACTTCTTAATTAGAAGATTATTTCTAAGTGTACTCTTAATTAAAATTTTAGATTTCATGATAAAATAATTCATTTTGCATTTTCATTAACGTATCTACTTCGCATCAGATTTTAGTACTATAAGGTTAATTGGTTGATTATATGCTAAAGTTTGAAAAAGCATTTATGAGAAAGGGGTATTTTAGTAATAGATTTTATAAAAAAAATAGTGTATATTAAACAATCTTTGGTGTATAAATAGAATTTTCCTAATATATATCATCGTGTGTGTGTCTATGTAACCGTAGTCAAAGGAAAGGAAATATGGATGAGTTATAAAATGCGAGGTGAGTATAAAGTACAAAAAATTCTCCGTTAAATTTAGCCACAACATTGTTCCTTTGGGGGACTGGTATGAGACATCACCTATAATAAATAACCTTGGTGGACACATGATTATTCCTTATTCTGTAGAGTATGTCTGCCCAGTTAATTTGGCTATCCATGCCTACAGATTGTAGGACTAATCTGAGACGTCATCGCTTGGGTTATGAGTCATATTCACGCTGTTAATACATAAAAGGAATCTTTAAAGGGGCCCACTTCGAATTTAGAGATACCTAGTGATTATTATATGGATCGCTTATTTCCTATATAAGAATTACCAAGTGAGATGATGAGATTTCTTATGATATTTGTTAAGGACGACCGCAGAGGGTCCTGCATAGGATTAGATATTAAATGACTAGGCCTACCTACTTTATAATTATTAAATGGTCAGAATTTTCCTAATTTACAATACAAATATGTAATGGTTTGGGTGCTTTCTCATGCATCATCGACGACGATTGCGTCAGAGTTTGGAAATGGACTGTAAATTGGTTACATATTAAATGATGGGGACCTGCCTATTTTAAAGGTATTAAATAGTCAAAGTCTACCTAGTTCCAAATAAAATCGTATTAAGTGGACTAGGTGCTTTCTCTTGCATCGATATTGATATTTCCATTAGAATTTTGGAATCAGACTAAAAAAATCAGTTGGACTTCCAATTGAAGTTTTTGGTATGATATAGTTTTAAATACATAAGCCATAGTATTTATCTAGATGATATTGCTAAATACAATTGTAGTAAAGCCTAAAATTTTCATTCACAAAACATTTATTGTTCTGACATCCTTCGCATTACAACACATAGGTTAAAAGAAGCCATGTTGATTCAGGAGTCAAAGGGGAGAAGAAGACTTATGGAATCTTATATTACTTAATGTTTTTTAAATAACTTTTAATATATGCAGTTCAGACAATTATGTTATTTTGAAATATTGTACTGTAGAAGTTTTATGTAGGCATTATGTGATATTTGGTGATAACATTAATTTTTTTGGAACGGTCTTCGTCTATGAAATTGGTACTTTTTCTATTATCATATTACGTTTTCCCATGATATTTAGATAGCGTAGATAGATAGCTCTACATACAGTGTGTTAACGCAAAAAATGACATTATTCATAGATATATTTGAAAGCACCAGACTTTTACATGAAATTAGACCTATCTTACATATATCTCACAAATAATCAAAATAAATGAAAATTTAAAGAGATAATTGAAAGAAAAGAAGAACACACAAAATTTATAGTGGTTAGGTTGTTAACCAAGCCTATATCAACTTTATAAGTTTACCACTACTAACTACAAGTGATTTTCAGTACAAGTATTTGAGTAATTTAAGGGGCTATTAAAGTAGATCATAATAGCCCTTGGTGAAAGATCCTTGATGTCTTTAGAGGAGATTATTGGAGTAATAATTTGGAAGAACATAGGTAGGGAGAGATCATTTTCATGTAGAAGGTAGATGGGTACTTATAGGAGTTTGAAGATTATTTGGGCCAAAATATTGAACCAATGGGTCCAAATAAGAGGAAGATTGCCTAGCCCAAAAAAACAATTCGATTTGAGCAAGGATCAGTGTCGATCCATATCCCACGGATCGGTAGACTTAGTGTATTTTTAGTTTTCATTTCTTTTTCCGGTCTTCTGATGCTCTTTCCATGCTTCATGTCAAGTTTTATAGGGTTTAAAATTCATTTTTATGTACGTGAGAATTGAAATTATGTAGAACTATCTTCAGATTGTATAATCCACCAAGTATCTTGAGCTAGAAACATAACATTGTAGCAAAACTTGGATAAAATGCTAGGAGAGTGATGGAGGTCCTGCTAGAATGATCGTTGATTGGTGTTACCTAATATTTATAGACCGGTACCAACCCATAAGGGGTTGATAGGCGTTTGTCAGTCTACTTAGTCAATTCTAGGTTCTTCAAGTTTTAATGAGGAAGATCCATCAATAACTTGCACAATATTCAGCAGAATGGTACAAAACTTTACACATTCAACGTAGATGAGAAATGGACCCTCCCCTAAAGGCCTTATTCCAAAGGGCCCACTAACTGGGGGGTTGGATCGTATCCATTAAACCGACCCAATCATAGAGAATATCCATCCATATCTCACTCAATACTTATATGGTTAACACAAAAAAGTTCATGTGCATTTCATAGGGTATGTAGGACCTTCCCTATGGATCTTAGGTTATGGGACCCACTGAAGATGCGTCAAAGCCTATGAATCAACATATTTCCATTCGCTAGGCAAAATAATATCATTTTCCTTGTAATCCCTTTTTTATGTGTTCTAATTTTTCATTCCAAATTTCAAGTCAATCCTAGCTCGAATGAAGTCTTTATGTTCATTTGAAACTGCTTTGTTCAAAAATCTAGTTAACATTGTGTATTGTTTCAACTTTATCATCCTAACAACTTTTTCTGAGATAGCCTTAAGATTTGATGGGCTTTCATTGTATAAAAGTTAGGCGTGTTTCTAAGCGAGTTGTCATAGTTGGTATAAGAGCTTAGGTTACATGACTAATAAGGATAGTTATATGTATAAGTAGCAAACTTGTTATTTTTGAAAGTAATTTTCAAAAATCATACTATGTATTAATATGTATGAACTTATTTTACAAATTCCTACTTTAGAAGTAGTCGCGACCATATTTCGAGAATAAATAAATTAGACTTAAGCTAATAGAGTTTCCTTTATATGAATTATATCCCCTAGGTACCTGTACTCTCAATTCTTCGTTTATCTAGCGATTTTTTGTCCCTAGTACCCGCCCCTTCACGACATGGCGAAAACCTAAGATCCATTTTAGGCCTGCCTCAAATTTGGATTCCCTCTTCTCTCTCCTAGCAGTGGATCATGTTCTGTCTCCTACCAATGATTGCCATGTTGATCTTCCCCGTGTAGTATCTAGTGCACTGCATATTGCGAGTCATGGGTGGCTTCCACGCTAGCTGCACTACCTTCTGACATCCAACCTTTAAAGCGGAAATCTGTTCTTTTTGGTTGCCAAGCTCTGCACGTCTCTGCTGCTTCTGCTCGGTATATCGAGTCTCGCACCATTTCTAATGAGATGTGCGCTTTCGTGTCTGAAGCCATGAGTCAAAAGTCAGTTGATTCGTGAGGGAACTCACTTATGCTTTATGTTCTTAGATTTCACCCCTATTATTTACATCTTACTGTTTTATTAATCAAGTCTTGAAATTGGTGGGGAAATTTGCGCTTTTTGCAAGAAAAAATGGTCTTTTCCTTATCCGCTTTGAGTAAGTTGTTGATTTAGAGAAAATCCTTAAGGGTGTCCCGTATTTTTTTGATTCGAGATTGGTATTGTTGAAAAAAATGGTCTTTTGGTTTAAGCTATTATAAAGACATTTTTAATGTTTTTTTTTTTGATTTAGATGAAACTTGAGATTCTACAGGAGAGTGGGGTCATGAAATACTTTTTGTGGTGGCAAGTGTGTTAGGTATTCTGCTAGGAATGGATAAGTTCATGAAATGTGTTTCGAAGATTGGATTCGCACGCATTAAGATTGACGTCACAACCCTGTTTGGATATCCACATTCGCTAAGTAGACTTCTACAATAGTAAATCGATGAGCATTGAGGTGTCATATGAGTATCAACCCTTTATTTTTTTCAAGTGTTATATGTTTGGTCATTTGGAGAAGAAGTGTTTCCCCATGACTGACGTATGGCTGTCCAAATCGACATCTGTTGTGTCGTCAAGCATCGCTTAATCTCCAATAGATGTTATTGCTAACGTGGTACCCTATGTCGGCGGCGATACTGTAAAGACCCGCAACCTCCCCGTAAAGGGAAGCGTCGGATAGTTCGAGAACAAGCCACAACAGAACGCAATACAGAAGAACGTTTCATTGTATATTACAACAATGCATCAGATTACAAGAATATACAGAGTTTAAAAGAATATTACATAGAATTATCAGAGATTTAAATTACATTTAAATACATAGCAGCGGAAAAATAATACAATACACAACTAGAATGAGATATACGGATACAAAGCTTTCCGGATATCGTTCCAGCTGTAAACCAGGATCCTGTGAATATAAATCTGCAAAACCAAAACTACTAGCTGCCCGTGTCAAAATAAGGGCACCCAGAGTTTAGGTTAAAACAATAAACTCCAGGTCAGTCATGTGACTGGTGTGAGAACTAAAACAGTTATTAATCTTTGTTTTTAAAGTTAGGTAAATCAAGGGACCACGCCGTATAACACGGAACGGGTTTCCTCCCAAGAATACCAGTGCATAAAACAAACAGCGCAATGCTAAATAAAGGAAAATGAAGCTGTTATAAGACCCAGGTCCTATCACACAATGCAAACGCAAGCCGGGGGATAGGGTTTTCCCTTATAACAGCCAAAGAATGCTTGATACGTTTTAAAACAAATCATTTGATACTACTATAAGTGCATAGTGCATAAAACACTTCAAATCATAAGTATCAATCATAGGCGGCATGGGTACCATATATCATGTCGCCATATATAGGTTTACAATTAAAACCGCAAATGTCACGTATTTGGAAATTGGATTTCCGTCTATGAACCGAGGCTAGGGGCAAGATCCTCAACCGGTTCGAGACAATCTAGCCCATGTCTCAGGCAAGCGCGCAGGCAAGCCTTGGATCGTCAGGGCCGGTCCACACGGAGTGGATTATTATGCCTGAACAATACGTCCCCCCACCCTATGGGGTGTAAGTCTGGTCCGTCAGCCGACCAGAATGCATTCGGCCGAAACCGATATAACCGAGGCGCCTCGCAACCGCAACAACCACATAAGTCAAACTCGTCAGGGCGTGTAAAACCACTGACGCCACTTCTAGCTAGAAAGAAACGCAAGTCCTCCCTGAGGTCCGTCTCCCGTTTTTGGTTCATACCGGGTGTGAAACACGCGAGGTAAACGTTACACAAAGCTACGCCACAAAGGCCATGCTTTGATCATCAACCACAAGACTTTGCTTTTCAACAGAAGCCTTGATCATTTGCATCTTAGCATGCCACACAGGCAAGCCATCCTATGCAACCGATATCAGTCACACAGAATGAAATCCGATGTCAGACACACAGTCCATTTACAAGTCCGTTCTGGGTCTGAACGAAACCGGAGGCACCTAGTACCCCGCATATCCATCGATCTCCAAGTACGTCTGGACGATCACTAACTGTTTCCATCTTCTTGGGTGTACAGCCCAATCAAGATCATCAGTTATCACCCAAACGACGTGAAAACCTCCGGTCTTCGACCATCGTCTTCATCTTCGACTTATCGTCGTATCAGTTATTCAGAATGGGATAAACCCGGTCTTTCCGAATGACTCGCGTATATTTTAAATAAGTGTTACACAAACACAACATACGCCTCATTCCAATTCATTAGTCACTAACCGTAAATTAATCAAGAGAATAATTCCCCAAATATTAACCCCGAAGGCCGAAACCAACATCAGATCAATATCCAGAAAACCATTCTGCTTGGCTAACCGCCAGTTAGTTTCTAAATTTCACATTCAAATCTAATTAAAGATTTAACTATCGCCTGGAGCAAAACTGGTGATACTCCATTCTCGATCTTTTCAATCTAATTAAAGATTCATTAAAACTCCACTCAGTTTTAATCGTTAACTGGGTTAAAGAATCAGTGTCATTTAAAACACGGTTCACGATAAACCCAAAATCACATTCATTAATTATCGGGTTAAAGAACAAGTGTTATTTAAAACACTGTTCACGATAAACCCAAAAATCAATATCAATTCAATTCCAATTAAATATTATTTAATTGGTACACTTCATTAAATCTAAATAAAAAGATTTAATCTTTTCTCAACTGGGTTCAAGAACAGTGTTAGTGAAGACACCATTCACGACAAACCCAAATCACATTCATTAATTATCGGGTTAAAGAACAAGTGTTATTTAAAACACTGTTCACGATAAACCCAAAAATCAATATCAATTCAATTCCAATTAAATATTATTTAATTGGTACACTTCATTAAATAAAAAGATTTAATCTTTTCTCAACTGGGTTCAAGAACAGTGTTAGTGAAGACACCATTCACGACAAACCCAAATCACATTCATTAATTATCGGGTTAAAGAACAAGTGTTATTTAAAACACTGTTCACGATAAACCCAAAAATCAATATCAATTCAATTCCAATTAAATATTATTTAATTGGTACACTTCATTAAATCTAAATAAAAAGATTTAATCTTTTCTCAACTGGGTTCAAGAACAGTGTTAGTGAAGACACCATTCACGACAAACCCAAATCACATTCATTAATTATCGGGTTAAAGAACAAGTGTTATTTAAAACACTGTTCACGATAAACCCAAAAATCAATATCAATTCAATTCCAATTAAATATTATTTAATTGGTACACTTCATTAAATCTAAATAAAAAGATTTAATCTTTTCTCACTTGGGTTCAAGAACAGTGTTAGTGAAGACACCATTCACGACAAACCCAAATCACATTTGATATTCAATATAAGGCTCTGAATAGAAAATATATCGGCTTATATTCAATATCAAATTCTACGATTAACAAATGTCGTATTGGAAATAACGATATACATATATATCTTTCAAATTTCCGTAACAACATCCGTATAATCACAAATTCCAACATCGAAATATTCCGAAGACAATTTCGATTCAAATCCACTCCAATGCAATCATTGGAAACTTTGGTTATTTTCAAAACCCTTTTCAAATTCAATTTATTTATAAAAATAAATAGAATTATAATTCTAGTTCAAAACTAGTTCATTTCGATAAAAATCTATTTTTATCTTTTCAAATAGGGAGTTTTTCATCCCAATTCTTTCTAAATCATTTCTTATGATTTTACACAAATTATTACTATTTTTAATAATTTTATCAAGGCCCGTACAGTCGATTTCCAACAACGGTCATCGAACTGCACTTACAGCGACCTTTTTCGAATTTGATTTGGACATAATTCCAAATCCAACCGTTAGATTTCAAATTTCTAACATTCATTAGAAAGCTCTTTTCGATACGAACCCAACGGTTCCGGTTTTAGGAGAATCCGACGGTCGGATCTCCCGCAATGTCCGTTTGAAATAAATGGTCGAAATTCACGAACTGCCGCGGCGCGGCGCGTTCTATTCAGGCCATTATATTATATATATAATATATATAATATATATTTCGTCGATTTCTATTTAAAACGAATTATATAAATAGTTTTAAAATCGTTTCAAAAGCTATTTCAACTTTCTTTTCAATCCAAATCAAAATTGAATTCTTCTTTATAAATTCGTTTTAAAATTCATTTCTATTCAATTCGAATTTCAATTCAATTCAAATTTCAATTCAATTCAAATTTCAATTCAATTTGAATTCATTTTCAATTCAATTCACTTTGAATTCGTTTTCAATTCAATTCACTTTGAATTCGTTTTCAATTCAATTCACTTTGAAATCGTTTTCAATTCAATTCACTTTGAAATCGTTTTCAATTCAATTCATTTCGAAATCGTTTTCAATTCAATTCATTTCGAAATCGTTTTCAATTCAATTCATTTCGAAATCGTTTTCAATTCAATTCATTTCGAATTCGTTTTCAATTCAATTCATTTCGAATTCGTTTTCAATTCAATTCATTTCGAATTCGTTTTCAATTCAATTCATTTCGAAATCGTTTTCAATTCAATTCATTTCGAATTCGTTTTCAATTCAATTCATTTCGAATTCGTTTTCAATTCAATTCATTTCGAATTCGTTTTCAATTCAATTCATTTCGAAATCGTTTTCAATTCAATTCATTTCGAAATCGTTTTCAATTCAATTCATTTCGAAATCGTTTTCAATTCAATTCATTTCGAATTCGTTTTCAATTCAATTCATTTCGAAATCGATAAAATCGATATAAATATCGTTCACGTCAAAAAGGGCGTCAATCTAATCAACACGGCTTCATAAAGTTCTCTTTTCAAATATTCTATTTCAAATATTTCTTTTTCAAATATTTCTATTTTAAAACTGGAATGAGGCCCAATCAATTACCATATAAAGTTAATTATATGGACTTTCATACAACACATGTATAATAGCAACAACGATGAATAATCAACCATCAACCAAAGTGCACTACACTGTATAAGCATCAAATATAGACATTTAACGCTTATAGCAGCTTGTCAATCAATCGATCGACATTTTTAATCAATCAGGATGAGTGAACTTCAAATTTCATCCTAACACCCGTGTGGGGTTTCAAACCATCAAACACATATTTTATTCGTGCAGTTAGGCGATGTGTAAAATTTATCGACCCAATCAACGTCATTCAAATAGGTGTACATAAACAAACCGTCTGGTTTGTAAATGAATATTTATTTATTCACATTCACGTTAAAAATTATATTTTTAACGATAATGCATTTTATTTCACCCTATGAATTTCTATTCAGTTCATTTATTCAACAAAATGATATTTTTATTTTTCTAACATATTTTAGAAAATTTCGGCGGCATAACGGCACGATACTAGAAACGGGACAAGGCCTAGCCTTATCCCCGGTCTAGTGAAGGCCCACGCCATTCACATATCAATTAAATTCACTTTCGTTATGCAAACCACAAAATTTGGAGTAAGGGTCTAACCTAGCCTTACTCCTTCGCCTTATAACGGCGCACGTCTAATCCTAACCAATTTATCGATTCGATTTTTCACACCACAAACCACATTCAAACCAATATCACAATCAATCACCAAACAGTCAAACAAACAAGTCCATGGTCTGTGGACGGGTGTCGGGTGCTACTAAGCACCGTCTGCATCCTAGTATATATATATATAACTAGAAAATAAAATTGAAAGGTGAGAAGTTCTCACATATAGCTATCCTAGCTCCACAGCACTTCATTGATAGAAATCTTCATCGTCATCGCATCTTCGTTGCTGTAGCCACTACATATGTAAAAATCGAATTTTTACTTCGTTATTCAATATATAAAAATCGAATTTTTACTACTATGTTATATAGATAAAAATTATATTTTTATCACGCTATTTTCCATATAAAGATTTCGCCTTTTCAAATTTAAAGATTTCATCTTTATAAAAATCTCATTTTTTTTCTATACATATAAAGATGATATTTTTAATATTCCTATCATGTAAAAATCATATTTTTAATTCTCTACCTAACCAAAAATCATATTTTTTCTTGTTATTCAATATATCAAAAATCATATTTTTTCTTGTTATTCAATATATCAAAAATCCTATTTTTTTTCTTGTTATTCAATATATCAAAAATCCTATTTTTTTTTTTTGTTATTCAATATATCAAAAATCCTATTTTTTTCTTGTTATTCAATATATCAAAAATCCTATTTTTTTCTTGTTATTCAATATATCAAAAAATCCTATTTTTTTCTTGTTATTCAATATATCAAAAATCATATTTTTTCTTGTTATTCAATATATCAAAAATCCTATTTTTTTCTTGTTATTCAATATATCAAAAATCCTATTTTTTTCTTGTTATTCAATATATCAAAAATCCTATTTTTTTCTTGTTATTCAATATATCAAAAATCCTATTTTTTTCTGGTTACCATTCTTTTCGAAACAAAGATTATATTTTTATATAATCAATATATATATTTTTAAAACAAATGAAAAACAGATAAGAAACTACCTTTCCCCTCAGTAAAATACCGGAAACAGCTGACATCTCTACTCAATGCCGTCGCCCAGAAAATCCACGCCGCTACCCCCATTTTGCTTCGCCACTAGGGCTCGACCTCGCACCAGAACGGAGGCGCCGGAAGTCGATCTGAAGCTGCCACGTGGTTCGCCGAAGCACCTTCTCTCTCCTCCATCCACCGTACGAAACTCGAAACCCCCTATGGCCAGAAAAACGAACCCGAACGGAACCCTTTTGGGGCTCGATTATCCTCAAATCGCCAAACCATGAACGATCTTAACCGCTCACATTAAAGATTAAAACATGCTCTCCCATTTCCAATTGGAATTTTCGAAAATCGTTTAGCGGATGTGAAGAAAATTGGATATGAGTTGTGGAGCGATTTTGGCCGTAAACGTTATGAAGTGGCGGCTCAGTCAAATGGACTAGGGTTTAAGGTTAAAGTGAATATATATATTTATATTTTAATATTATTTTATCCGAATATATTTTTTATCACTGCGTACACCAAATCAAACCCAACGACTGCCGCCCCTAGCTAATTACCCCATTCCGAACACAATGAGATATGTATCGTAGGCTGATTCGACCGTTTGAATCAGTTTCCGTTAAATTTATATTTAAATCACTATATTGAATTTTAAACGTACATTTCAAATTACCGGGGTCACATACTAACTAGAAAAATTCCAGAAAAATATTTTCTAGCTTCGCATTGACGATACGGTCCTAACAAAACTAGTTTCATCGAATTCTGAGACCGTTGGAAAAATGGCCAATTTCCAGTCGATTAAATTCAACTGAAATGGTCAAAACGCGTTTTCCTTTGCCACGCTCACATATTGAATCGAAAAATTATGAAATTTAAAACCTAGCAATAATTTTACATCACGGACCCAACAAAACTGGTTTCGTCGAAATCCGAGGTTATTTGCAAAATGTCCATTTTTAAGGGCCTGAATTCCATAGCGACTATTCAGAATTTTCAACTGGACATATCTTTTGGTTCCCGATATGAAATCTTGATTATTCGGATTCGTTGGAAAGATATCCACTATTAGATTCCATTATTTTTGGTTTCACTAAAATCCGGATTGTTTTGCACCCGGTACATTCAATTGAAGTTTGAAATCGAATTATCGAACTACCGCGCCATTTTCAATTCTATTTATAATTATATATAAATATTTATATTCTAACGACGACGCGTATAAATATATACGTTCGAATTATTTTCAAAATAAATTTCACGTCGATATTATTTAAAATAATTCATTTTAAATAATCAAAATTCGTTAAAATTGCCAAAATAAAAATTTTAAACTGGCCCAGATTTTCCGGGTTGTTACAATCTCCCCCACTTAAAACTTTTCGTCCCCGAAAAGGAACAAAGTCGAAAGTGGTTTGATAATTCAACTCTACGTTCGATCAGGCTTCCATTCTCCAACTTTTCAGTTTCTGAGAATTTCCAAAATTTCAAAAATTTGGCTAACACCCTAAATTTTTGAAAAATTTCGCCATAACCTCCCCTGCAATGGGAGCATCGGGGAATTTCAAATAGCTTCCCCGGTCCTTCAGATCTCAAAAAGAAAAAGAAAAAGCCAAGCGGCTAGCCAATAGGCTCACAAAATCATCATCACCCAAACAAAACAGGAAATTATGTAGTAAACATGTACCTATTTGTCGGGCAAACAAATTTTATTCTCGGCTCTAGCCTCCTTGCTATGACCTGTTCAATGATATATATGTATATGCAAGCAAATACGACCAATTTTCAATATAACTCAATATTCGATGTTATTAGGCATAATGGTTCAAAACTATCAAACAATTAAACAAACAACACAAACATCAATCAATTAGTGAATTAGAGTTTCAAATTCATAATTTTGATACATATACAAAAATCAGATTTTTGATGCCAAATCACAACAATAAGCCCTATCTAGTTTTGGTTCTCACACCAATCTGATGGAAATATATAGATAACTCGCTCTCGACACTTGAACTCAATCACTGATGACGATGCCTCATCATCAGAATCGCCTCCAGCAACTAGAATGATTCTATATCTATCAAGTATATTAAAGCTTCGAATACACGTTTGCAAGACATATACCCAAAACCTTGTATACTCGATTGCCCACAATTCAATTTAAGATAACTATTCAAATACGAATATTTAAAATTTGAATTTACAAAACAAAATTTGTTTTCACTTTAAAAATATACTCTTCACACCCGTTCTAGGATACTACTAATCCTATCTCTAACGAGTCATTCCCATTGGATATTGCTAATCCAATATCTGATGAATTCTTTCGTATGTTTCTAATGTGTCTTGTTCTCTAGCTTTGTAAACCAAAGCTCTGATACCACGTGTAAAGACCCGCAACCTCCCCGTAAAGGGAAGCGTCGGATAGTTCGAGAACAAGCCACAACAGAACGCAATACAGAAGAACGTTTCATTGTATATTACAACAATGCATCAGATTACAAGAATATACAGAGTTTAAAAGAATATTACATAGAATTATCAGAGATTTAAATTACATTTAAATACATAGCAGCGGAAAAATAATACAATACACAACTAGAATGAGATATACGGATACAAAGCTTTCCGGATATCGTTCCAGCTGTAAACCAGGATCCTGTGAATATAAATCTGCAAAACCAAAACTACTAGCTGCCCGTGTCAAAATAAGGGCACCCAGAGTTTAGGTTAAAACAATAAACTCCAGGTCAGTCATGTGACTGGTGTGAGAACTAAAACAGTTATTAATCTTTGTTTTTAAAGTTAGGTAAATCAAGGGACCACGCCGTATAACACGGAACGGGTTTCCTCCCAAGAATACCAGTGCATAAAACAAACAGCGCAATGCTAAATAAAGGAAAATGAAGCTGTTATAAGACCCAGGTCCTATCACACAATGCAAACGCAAGCCGGGGGATAGGGTTTTCCCTTATAACAGCCAAAGAATGCTTGATACGTTTTAAAACAAATCATTTGATACTACTATAAGTGCATAGTGCATAAAACACTTCAAATCATAAGTATCAATCATAGGCGGCATGGGTACCATATATCATGTCGCCATATATAGGTTTACAATTAAAACCGCAAATGTCACGTATTTGGAAATTGGATTTCCGTCTATGAACCGAGGCTAGGGGCAAGATCCTCAACCGGTTCGAGACAATCTAGCCCATGTCTCAGGCAAGCGCGCAGGCAAGCCTTGGATCGTCAGGGCCGGTCCACACGGAGTGGATTATTATGCCTGAACAATACGTCCCCCCACCCTATGGGGTGTAAGTCTGGTCCGTCAGCCGACCAGAATGCATTCGGCCGAAACCGATATAACCGAGGCGCCTCGCAACCGCAACAACCACATAAGTCAAACTCGTCAGGGCGTGTAAAACCACTGACGCCACTTCTAGCTAGAAAGAAACGCAAGTCCTCCCTGAGGTCCGTCTCCCGTTTTTGGTTCATACCGGGTGTGAAACACGCGAGGTAAACGTTACACAAAGCTACGCCACAAAGGCCATGCTTTGATCATCAACCACAAGACTTTGCTTTTCAACAGAAGCCTTGATCATTTGCATCTTAGCATGCCACACAGGCAAGCCATCCTATGCAACCGATATCAGTCACACAGAATGAAATCCGATGTCAGACACACAGTCCATTTACAAGTCCGTTCTGGGTCTGAACGAAACCGGAGGCACCTAGTACCCCGCATATCCATCGATCTCCAAGTACGTCTGGACGATCACTAACTGTTTCCATCTTCTTGGGTGTACAGCCCAATCAAGATCATCAGTTATCACCCAAACGACGTGAAAACCTCCGGTCTTCGACCATCGTCTTCATCTTCGACTTATCGTCGTATCAGTTATTCAGAATGGGATAAACCCGGTCTTTCCGAATGACTCGCGTATATTTTAAATAAGTGTTACACAAACACAACATACGCCTCATTCCAATTCATTAGTCACTAACCGTAAATTAATCAAGAGAATAATTCCCCAAATATTAACCCCGAAGGCCGAAACCAACATCAGATCAATATCCAGAAAACCATTCTGCTTGGCTAACCGCCAGTTAGTTTCTAAATTTCACATTCAAATCTAATTAAAGATTTAACTATCGCCTGGAGCAAAACTGGTGATACTCCATTCTCGATCTTTTCAATCTAATTAAAGATTCATTAAAACTCCACTCAGTTTTAATCGTTAACTGGGTTAAAGAATCAGTGTCATTTAAAACACGGTTCACGATAAACCCAAAATCACATTCATTAATTATCGGGTTAAAGAACAAGTGTTATTTAAAACACTGTTCACGATAAACCCAAAAATCAATATCAATTCAATTCCAATTAAATATTATTTAATTGGTACACTTCATTAAATCTAAATAAAAAGATTTAATCTTTTCTCACTTGGGTTCAAGAACAGTGTTAGTGAAGACACCATTCACGACAAACCCAAATCACATTTGATATTCAATATAAGGCTCTGAATAGAAAATATATCGGCTTATATTCAATATCAAATTCTACGATTAACAAATGTCGTATTGGAAATAACGATATACATATATATCTTTCAAATTTCCGTAACAACATCCGTATAATCACAAATTCCAACATCGAAATATTCCGAAGACAATTTCGATTCAAATCCACTCCAATGCAATCATTGGAAACTTTGGTTATTTTCAAAACCCTTTTCAAATTCAATTTATTTATAAAAATAAATAGAATTATAATTCTAGTTCAAAACTAGTTCATTTCGATAAAAATCTATTTTTATCTTTTCAAATAGGGAGTTTTTCATCCCAATTCTTTCTAAATCATTTCTTATGATTTTACACAAATTATTACTATTTTTAATAATTTTATCAAGGCCCGTACAGTCGATTTCCAACAACGGTCATCGAACTGCACTTACAGCGACCTTTTTCGAATTTGATTTGGACATAATTCCAAATCCAACCGTTAGATTTCAAATTTCTAACATTCATTAGAAAGCTCTTTTCGATACGAACCCAACGGTTCCGGTTTTAGGAGAATCCGACGGTCGGATCTCCCGCAATGTCCGTTTGAAATAAATGGTCGAAATTCACGAACTGCCGCGGCGCGGCGCGTTCTATTCAGGCCATTATATTATATATATAATATATATAATATATATTTCGTCGATTTCTATTTAAAACGAATTATATAAATAGTTTTAAAATCGTTTCAAAAGCTATTTCAACTTTCTTTTCAATCCAAATCAAAATTGAATTCTTCTTTATAAATTCGTTTTAAAATTCATTTCTATTCAATTCGAATTTCAATTCAATTCAAATTTCAATTCAATTCAAATTTCAATTCAATTTGAATTCATTTTCAATTCAATTCACTTTGAATTCGTTTTCAATTCAATTCACTTTGAATTCGTTTTCAATTCAATTCACTTTGAAATCGTTTTCAATTCAATTCACTTTGAAATCGTTTTCAATTCAATTCATTTCGAAATCGTTTTCAATTCAATTCATTTCGAAATCGTTTTCAATTCAATTCATTTCGAAATCGTTTTCAATTCAATTCATTTCGAATTCGTTTTCAATTCAATTCATTTCGAATTCGTTTTCAATTCAATTCATTTCGAAATCGTTTTCAATTCAATTCATTTCGAATTCGTTTTCAATTCAATTCATTTCGAATTCGTTTTCAATTCAATTCATTTCGAATTCGTTTTCAATTCAATTCATTTCGAAATCGTTTTCAATTCAATTCATTTCGAAATCGTTTTCAATTCAATTCATTTCGAAATCGTTTTCAATTCAATTCATTTCGAATTCGTTTTCAATTCAATTCATTTCGAAATCGATAAAATCGATATAAATATCGTTCACGTCAAAAAGGGCGTCAATCTAATCAACACGGCTTCATAAAGTTCTCTTTTCAAATATTCTATTTCAAATATTTCTTTTTCAAATATTTCTATTTTAAAACTGGAATGAGGCCCAATCAATTACCATATAAAGTTAATTATATGGACTTTCATACAACACATGTATAATAGCAACAACGATGAATAATCAACCATCAACCAAAGTGCACTACACTGTATAAGCATCAAATATAGACATTTAACGCTTATAGCAGCTTGTCAATCAATCGATCGACATTTTTAATCAATCAGGATGAGTGAACTTCAAATTTCATCCTAACACCCGTGTGGGGTTTCAAACCATCAAACACATATTTTATTCGTGCAGTTAGGCGATGTGTAAAATTTATCGACCCAATCAACGTCATTCAAATAGGTGTACATAAACAAACCGTCTGGTTTGTAAATGAATATTTATTTATTCACATTCACGTTAAAAATTATATTTTTAACGATAATGCATTTTATTTCACCCTATGAATTTCTATTCAGTTCATTTATTCAACAAAATGATATTTTTATTTTTCTAACATATTTTAGAAAATTTCGGCGGCATAACGGCACGATACTAGAAACGGGACAAGGCCTAGCCTTATCCCCGGTCTAGTGAAGGCCCACGCCATTCACATATCAATTAAATTCACTTTCGTTATGCAAACCACAAAATTTGGAGTAAGGGTCTAACCTAGCCTTACTCCTTCGCCTTATAACGGCGCACGTCTAATCCTAACCAATTTATCGATTCGATTTTTCACACCACAAACCACATTCAAACCAATATCACAATCAATCACCAAACAGTCAAACAAACAAGTCCATGGTCTGTGGACGGGTGTCGGGTGCTACTAAGCACCGTCTGCATCCTAGTATATATATATATAACTAGAAAATAAAATTGAAAGGTGAGAAGTTCTCACATATAGCTATCCTAGCTCCACAGCACTTCATTGATAGAAATCTTCATCGTCATCGCATCTTCGTTGCTGTAGCCACTACATATGTAAAAATCGAATTTTTACTTCGTTATTCAATATATAAAAATCGAATTTTTACTACTATGTTATATAGATAAAAATTATATTTTTATCACGCTATTTTCCATATAAAGATTTCGCCTTTTCAAATTTAAAGATTTCATCTTTATAAAAATCTCATTTTTTTTCTATACATATAAAGATGATATTTTTAATATTCCTATCATGTAAAAATCATATTTTTAATTCTCTACCTAACCAAAAATCATATTTTTTCTTGTTATTCAATATATCAAAAATCATATTTTTTCTTGTTATTCAATATATCAAAAATCCTATTTTTTTTCTTGTTATTCAATATATCAAAAATCCTATTTTTTTTTTTGTTATTCAATATATCAAAAATCCTATTTTTTTCTTGTTATTCAATATATCAAAAATCCTATTTTTTTCTTGTTATTCAATATATCAAAAAATCCTATTTTTTTCTTGTTATTCAATATATCAAAAATCATATTTTTTCTTGTTATTCAATATATCAAAAATCCTATTTTTTTCTTGTTATTCAATATATCAAAAATCCTATTTTTTTCTTGTTATTCAATATATCAAAAATCCTATTTTTTTCTTGTTATTCAATATATCAAAAATCCTATTTCTTTCTGGTTACCATTCTTTTCGAAACAAAGATTATATTTTTATATAATCAATATATATATTTTTAAAACAAATGAAAAACAGATAAGAAACTACCTTTCCCCTCAGTAAAATACCGGAAACAGCTGACATCTCTACTCAATGCCGTCGCCCAGAAAATCCACGCCGCTACCCCCATTTTGCTTCGCCACTAGGGCTCGACCTCGCACCAGAACGGAGGCGCCGGAAGTCGATCTGAAGCTGCCACGTGGTTCGCCGAAGCACCTTCTCTCTCCTCCATCCACCGTACGAAACTCGAAACCCCCTATGGCCAGAAAAACGAACCCGAACGGAACCCTTTTGGGGCTCGATTATCCTCAAATCGCCAAACCATGAACGATCTTAACCGCTCACATTAAAGATTAAAACATGCTCTCCCATTTCCAATTGGAATTTTCGAAAATCGTTTAGCGGATGTGAAGAAAATTGGATATGAGTTGTGGAGCGATTTTGGCCGTAAACGTTATGAAGTGGCGGCTCAGTCAAATGGACTAGGGTTTAAGGTTAAAGTGAATATATATATTTATATTTTAATATTATTTTATCCGAATATATTTTTTATCACTGCGTACACCAAATCAAACCCAACGACTGCCGCCCCTAGCTAATTACCCCATTCCGAACACAATGAGATATGTATCGTAGGCTGATTCGACCGTTTGAATCAGTTTCCGTTAAATTTGTATTTAAATCACTATATTGAATTTTAAACGTACATTTCAAATTACCGGGGTCACATACTAACTAGAAAAATTCCAGAAAAATATTTTCTAGCTTCGCATTGACGATACGGTCCTAACAAAACTAGTTTCATCGAATTCTGAGACCGTTGGAAAAATGGCCAATTTCCAGTCGATTAAATTCAACTGAAATGGTCAAAACGCGTTTTCCTTTGCCACGCTCACATATTGAATCGAAAAATTATGAAATTTAAAACCTAGCAATAATTTTACATCACGGACCCAACAAAACTGGTTTCGTCGAAATCCGAGGTTATTTGCAAAATGTCCATTTTTAAGGGCCTGAATTCCATAGCGACTATTCAGAATTTTCAACTGGACATATCTTTTGGTTCCCGATATGAAATCTTGATTATTCGGATTCGTTGGAAAGATATCCACTATTAGATTCCATTATTTTTGGTTTCACTAAAATCCGGATTGTTTTGCACCCGGTACATTCAATTGAAGTTTGAAATCGAATTATCGAACTACCGCGCCATTTTCAATTCTATTTATAATTATATATAAATATTTATATTCTAACGACGACGCGTATAAATATATACGTTCGAATTATTTTCAAAATAAATTTCACGTCGATATTATTTAAAATAATTCATTTTAAATAATCAAAATTCGTTAAAATTGCCAAAATAAAAATTTTAAACTAGCCCAGATTTTCCGGGTTGTTACAGATACTCATGTTTCCCCTGTGCAAACTATTTTCACTAATTCTCCTGCTTATGTCAATGCCTCTGTGGAGCTCCATGCTGAAAGTCTATGAGTGGATTGTATGTGTGTCTTAACTATGGCAAGTAACAGTAACAACTAGTAAACAATAATGCAAATAAAATAAGAAGCAATCACACCAGTATTTTATCCTAGTTCGGACCTTTCGTCCTACGTGCAGTCCTGAAGCTCCCCTTCGGCTTTCTTACTAACACAAACTTCCCTCGCTTAGCCCGTAGGAATAGGCTTACAGACGAAAAGTAGCTTTGACAATATCATGTTCTCTATAACACAGATTTTAACTGATTGGTACAAATAGCTCCTATAATCTACTTGAGTTAATATGACAGTTAAATATCTTGAGAGTATAGAAGAGATTGAGTGCTTGATTGAAATCTTTTGAGAGCACTAATAAGTATAGAGAGCTTTGGAAAATATAGAGTAGATATAGAAAGAATAGTGATTAGTTCCTTCAGTCTAGGATAAATTTATAGTAAACAAAAAGGTTTTATGAATTGATCTAATCTTTGAAAACACAACTCTTCATTTGAAGAAATACTTCCATTGCAAAATTCGTTTGGAACAGAAAGGAGAAGTTGTAACCGTTGAAAATGAAGAGACATCTTTTCAGAATATAACAATCATTTTGCCTGGACAGACGTCTGTCCATATGGTCAGATGTTTGTCTGTGTAATCTGATATATTTCAGATACACAGAGAGACGTCTATGTTTACAGGAAATATTTCCTAAGACTATGAATATACGTCTGTCAATATATGATAGATGTATATGCTGAGTCCAGAAGTATTTTCTGAACCTAGCATCAAACGTCTGTTATATATTAGACAGACATCTGATGTTGCACAGACATATATATATATATACACACTTATAAAATAGCTTATATGAATCCAAGGAGATTTTACATAGATCTAATACTCAACACATAATATAACCTTTTATTTGTCTTCAAGTACATCTTATGATCTTGTTCATGCTCTTATCTCCTTCTTGACTAAATCCTGCAATATTTTACAATACAATATATATTTTTTATGGTCGTATAGTTGTTGTCATTAAAATCCCAAATAGAGGATCTAACACATGCTGCAGGGTCACATTTGATTTTTGCCATTTATTGTACTAATGCAGGGGTTGGCCACTCTCAGGTACTCGTCAAATCTGATGGCCCCAGTATTGATATGCATGTTCAGGCATTGGCTGATTCTTGTGGTTCTATTGATGGGCTTAATTTTATTGAAGTGTTTGCAGCCTTGGTTGCCTCTTCGGTTTGTCCGTCCTCCATAAACGCTAATTTTGTTGAAGTTTATGCTATAAAAACTGTAACACCCAATTAAATAAACCCTAGATGGACATAGATAATTAAATTAAAAGTAACAATAATAAAGTAATAAAATATCAATGGGATGAAATTATGAATTTTGGGTAATTAAAAATTCGGCCATGAAAATATTACCATTGTATTCGTGGCGAGATTCTAGTCCATTTTCATATTTTATTTATCAAAAAAGGAGTTTGTATGAAGAAGTTATGAATAAAATAAGTTGTATGAAAATTCAAATTGTAAGAATATAAATCTGGAATAAAATAATATACTTTTGACATAATGGAATGTTCCTTGAGAATTAAAAATTGAATGTATATATATGCAAGAAAAGGATAAGAATCCAAAGAAACAGAAAAAATCAATCAAATTAACTACATATTTAATAAAATAGAAACCAACATAGAGATTTAATCTCCCTGCGCTCGACCCAATAGGGGGTCACGCTCCCCTTGACGAGGGTCGACCACCCTCTTAAGGAGGGTGTCGACTGCCTTTTTGGTCGAAGTGGGAGGGGGAGTGGTGCTAGTTTATTAAGGTGTTTTTATATGTTTGTTTAGAACGGACTGTCCAAATTTTATCAAACTAATCAAATAAACCACACACACTCTAGCAAGTATAAATAAGGCCTTAGCATCTCCGCTAAACCCTACATTTTATTCTCTTATGTGCCTCCATTCTTCTTCTCCACTGTTGTTCTAAACTCCAGAAAATATGAGATATTAGATTTCTTCTTCTTCCCAAACCTATTTCTCTATCTTTTCTAATCTAGTTTTATTATTAGAATCCGAAATTGGAAATTGTATGTATGTAAGACTCTAATTGGATTCGTGTGTGTGTGTGTGTATATATATATATATATGTATGGATGTATGTATGTATGGGTTTGGGAGACAGTTTGGAGCAAGGTATTTGCGAGGACATAATCCATAATCTATTCCTACAAAGCCTTCTCATCCTTATCATAGCACTTTTATGAGTGGAAATTTTATAAATTTACTATTTCTTAAAGTGTAGATTTGGATTGTTTTTCTAAAGGAATTTGGATTTGCACATAAACAGAAAATATATAAATCCTCAAATCCCTTCTTAATTGTGGAAATGGTCAATCCTATGTGCATATTGGGTTTTGATTATGAATATAATGAAACTTGGGATTTTTGGGGGTTGTATAGTTTTGATAATGGTCTGATTTACTTTCTGTTTAATTGTGAATCTTATATATGCAAAAACATAAGATTCGAGTACTGTTAATTTTAAAGGTTTAAACATCTATTTGTATAAAATGGATAGTTTGAACGTATTAAATGCATGTGACCAAAATCTTAATTTTTTTTTTGTAAAATGAAATGAAATGTAAAGTAGTACCAAAAAGAGATTATACATATTATGTATGAAGTATGAACCTTCCCCTTTCTTTTATTATTGAAGTAATCTTTAGACCTAGGTCACAAATTATTTTGTTTACATTTTATATTTCCCTATTATTGATTTGTATGCGAATAAATGTTATATTCTACGTTGATGATGTTTGGGAAATAAAACTTGTAAACCTTAATCTTTGGTTAGGATTGACATTTCTAATTTTTAGGACATTTCTTTACGCGCGCTTCAGTTACGTTTTATCTATTACTATTTATAGCGTAAATAACGTACAATAAATGCGTATTAAATACATTTGATTAGGAATTCGAATTTGAAATATCCCTAATAGCAAATTTGTATGTTGTTGACACCCTTTTTGGTAAAAGCTGTCACACTGAATATCTGGATAGCATCGTGCTCGGATATGGAGAACAACATCAGAAGATAGGCAGCGATTTGGTCAAAGTCGCATCACGAACAAAGAAAGGCCCGGAACTCCTACCAGATGACCTTTTCTAGGCCCGAAAACAGTGATTATGGAGCTGAGTTCTATAACTCTTGTAGATCTCTGAATTAGCTTCAGTTTGAGCTTTGGTTTGGCTTAATCGGACTTACAGTTTGAAAGATATACCCGTTTCCATAAACTGGTGTAATCTGGCAATTTCCTGGATTAAGTGGCAGAGCGTTGCTAGCTTGGAATTTGTATCATTTCTCACCCTTCTAGACCGGTTCGCCCCTAGGAGTCGCCCTCCTAGGTCACGATCTGATCCTAGGAGTCGCCCTCCTAGGATGAATGGTGACCACGACCCGATCATGGAGCACATAGGAACCACGAACCGCCTGCTGCTACACATGATTTTGACATATTCTAAAGGTTATTTTCACTCCAACTTACATGGATCTGATGACACATGTTATATGACGAGTTGGAGATGATTTCTGGACGTTTCCACCTTTTTTCGAGATTTTTGGGATGCGTGCCATGTGTCCCGCGAACCGCCTGTTGTAAACAACTATAAATACACCATTTGGAGGATTTTTCAAGGACTTTTGGCCATTCTTCTTCGTAGCTTCCACCATTACTGAAGTGCAAGGGCTTTGCACCTTCATACATTCAAATTCATCTCTTTTAATCTCAATTAACACACGAGTTGTGTGCATTGCATGTAATTGATTCTTGTAATCTGTCAGTATAACAATAAGATTATAAAGTGGACGTAGGCTACATCTACAACCGAACCACTATAAAAATCTCGTGTGTCTCCTCTTATTTGACTATTTATTGCATTCTGTGATCTGCGATCTACATTTGGGTGTTAGGCCCACATTTTGGTCTAACATATGCATGTGAATATTAATGGCTTTTATTACTGTTAGTGACACGTAGACACGAGGTTAACCCTTACTTGCAGTAAAAGCCTGCTCGAAACCGATATGTATATCCAACATCTACAAAAAGTCGGATTAATATGAGATGTCTAAGTGTCATGGGCCATTGTAATAATTATGCTAAGACATGAGGTTATTCCAACTTGTGCAAAAGTCTACCCAAAACCAACCAGCAAATCCATCAGCTACAAGGAATCGGTTTAATCTGAAACGTCAAGTGTAATAATTACTTGTGTGTTGAAGGCCTACCTCGAGAAGGTATCAAGTGGCTGACCTACCCTGTTTGGGTATTTAGTGGTTAGGACTCGGTCTATTCCTAAGGTTCACTCCTTGGTTCTAGACCAATGTCATGGGACCCGCCCTTATTAGGTTTTCAATGGTCATTGGTTACGTCTTTCTCTAATAATCATGAGGTATTAAATGCTCTTAAACTATTATGAATAAGTGAGGTAGTTCTTAAAATTTGTCTTCTTCTTATGTAGGCATGTGTGAGGGTTGACCTAAGATGGGCTACTAAGAGTTCCGCTAATCATGAAAAGGGAGCTTCCTACCTAAGGGAAATATTAAGTGGCTGGGAGTTCACCGGTAATGACAGCTAAATAGTAACATAGGAGTCCTTCGGGGGAAGGTCATAAATGTTAGTCATCTACCATCCTGAGGTAATACATGACTACTTACTATCTCTCGATTTACATTAAGGATACATTTAATGACGTTGAAGATTAGAAAACAAGTTCTTTAGTGAAGAAGGTCTGCCAATAGGGTATTAAGTGATCATATGAGGAATCCACCCATAAAGTAAATATAATTGGCCTTAAGTGACAAAATGGTACTCCACTTCGAAGGGTATTAAGTTATCACAGGAATCCACCCTTATATATGTGTTGGCCTTAAGTGACTATAGGGTAGTCTGCCAAATCAATGCTTGTATGTGACTGTGTGTTGAATTCACTTAGACATAACTTAATAAATCCATGTTGCCAAGCATAGAAAATAGACATCCCATAAACTTATATGATTTTCATTCACTAGAACTTATTGTTTTAACCTCCCTCCTCTTAACAAAAATAGGTTAGTAAGTGGGAATGCTTAATTGATGACGCCATGAAGATTGGAGCTTGGTGAAGGAGATTCTATAGAATATTATTATTACCATCATGTTTGGCTGTTATTGCAATCATGGAATATTATTATTGATGTACCTTTATATGATATTTGATACTTGATGTAGACGACATTACTGTGGTTTTTATTTAATGGTACATCTGTTTTCAAGTAATGTATTTTATCTCATCTACAGCTAGATTCTACTTTATCTTTTAGTAGGTCTATTTATTTATCCCTTTTAGGAACCAACGACTCATTTAGAATGGCTCTAAATTCTGATGGGCCTTTTGGGTTAGGATTTAGGCCCATTTTGAGCATGTTGTTACATTTGGTATCAGAGCCTAGGTTACCCGATTATAGGGTAATATACGTATGAGAGACGTACTTTTTGTTTGAAAAGGTTGTAAAATCATAATATATATATATATACATATACATATATATATATATATATATGTATATATATTATACCTTAAATACATACGAGATTATACTAGGCAACCTCTATCTTTTTTCCTCTTTGCTTTTGGCTTAAATAATATCTTAGTAATCTCCATTGAAGGTATTTCCTTTTCAGATAGTAGAAATTGCCGAAAACCATCCCAAGTAAGGGAACCCGGGAACGCCTCAATACCTACCCGAGTGGTTCCAACAGGACCTAAGAACTGTGGAACAAGTTCCTTTTTCCCCAGCAGCCCCAACAGCCCTAGTGGAACCAGCAGCTCAACTCACTGATGTGGATTTCAACTTTCTCCATCTTTATAACGGTTTTGTATCCCGAAGGCAAGCCTGTTTACGGAATCAAAGAATTTCTTGAGGCTAAGGCGTGGATAGTGGAGTGTGATCATATCTTCGAAGTTATGAGATAGAAAAACCCGCTGAAGCGTAGGGTAGCTGCTTAGCACCTTAAAGGCGAAGAGTTAGATTGGTGGTGCATGGTTTTTTTTAGGAGAATGCAAGTAGAATATTTAGTTGGGAAGAGTTCAAAACCCGATTTTTGGTTAAATTTCTATCTAATGCTGAAGTGAGTCCGCAAATGGGGAAGTTCACCCAGTTGAAGCAAGGAGATTTATCCTTAAGGGAATATCTTGCTACATCTACGGAGCAATCTAAATTTGGTAGAGATCTTGTAGATATGCCTATGAATAAAGTACTGAGATTTGTTATGGGACTTAACTCATCTTTAAGGGAATTTTTGTTAGCTTAAGTGCGACGGCCCGCCCCGCACCAGCCGACATTTCCAATGAAAGTGTGTTGTGCCTACGCGTGACCAGCACAGGACGGTCGTCAAAGAAAGGAAAGAAGGGAATTTGAACTAACAAGGAACCCGTATAATGTCTCACAGCGCTTGGAATAGAATATAATAATAACATACTTGACATAAAACAGGCGAGACAGTGCATAAGCTGAGAACTAAACCATAATCATCATAGCAGCGGAAATTCAAAATACAGCTTATGTTCCACATCATCATTATTACAACTTTGGTGAATTATCTCTAAAGAAAAATAAGAAAGGTACACTACTAATGCCCAAAGTAATGACCAGCAGCGAGATAGGCAGAGTATATATATATATCATATGTGGGAGCCTCCTGCTCGTCTCCGATATAGCTACTTGTGCATACCACCTAACCTGTCTCTATTCTGCCCATTTAAGAGAACCCAGAGTAATAAGAAGAGACATAAAACTCTACGTCAGACAGAAGTCTAGTATGAGCGATAAGCAGCAAAACAGAACATTAGCAGGTATACTAAACCATACCTAAACCGGGACCTGCAACCAAAGAGTTAGCACAACAAGATGTACAATACTCTAAGGTGACACTAACATATGGTGTAAAGATACAGGGGAGGGGTGTGCATGTCATAGTGAAATCAAACAATCAAACATAGCAACCATCCTCACATCTCTCACTCAGTGCGTAAAGCATACGATATCCACTGCTTTGATCACCTAAATCCTTGCTATGATCACTCTACCCCATAGAGTCATAGCGACTCCACTGCACTGATCCACGACCACTAGTCCTTGCTATGTCCACTCTGCCCCATGAAGTCATGAAGACTCCACTGCACTGGCCCATATCCATGCTACGATCACTCTACCCCATGTAGTAGTAACTACCCCATTGCACTGATACGTAGCCTAACATCCATCTTGGTGATGAATCAAAGCTATAGACGTCGATAACTCCTTAGCCCACATCCTGTAGCAAAGCCCAATCACGAAGTTAACTCGTTGGTTCCCATTTGGATCCTGAGTACAAACTTCCCATTTGGACTACCTTTGCATCTCCGGTTTTGGTCTCCTCCGAATCGGTTCGGTGGTCATAGCCATACCCTGGTTTGGTTTGAATATGCGTAGTTCTCCAGTCCTCATTGGTTTGGTTCAGTCACCCCTGCTCGGTTCGGTTCGGCAAGCTTTAGCTCCTGGCCATCAATCCGGTTCGGTCAACTCCCTCCGGGTCGGTTCGGTCGTGGTACTCCATCCGGGTCGGGTGCCCTCATCTGCAGGTTTTGATCTGGTTCCCTCCTCCGTCTCCGATCCGATCCGCAACTTCCCGATTTGATCCCGTCTTAGTTCATGTGTCCTTCCTTGTTGTCATGCTTTTCCTCTTGTGCTAGGTTCCGATCAGAATCGAATCCTCTTGCCCAGTTCTCCTATCCGATCCGAGCCCCATCTCCGATCCGATTTGATCTGAAACCCTGCACATTTCCTGCAACTTTTCCAGCAATTGTTTTACACCACACGACGGCATTTTCGACCATTCTAACTTTTCTAATCAATCACAAAGCATACCATACAGTCATAGCAACATATAGAATTGACCAAAAGCACCAAAACAACAATTTCATATGTCAAAACAGATCAAACATACCCAAAACCCATGTTTTCCCTTTAATCCCCCTTAATCATGTTAAGCATACAATTAACAAAACTTATCCAATTTAGCCCAAATTTCTATCAGAACCCTAAAATAATATTTTAGAATTTTACCAATTTTTCTAAGTTATAATTTCGCTAATTATCACTAATCATCCCTAATTAGCCGTAATTAGTGAAAAACAATGCAAATCACTCACCTTGGCTACAAATAAATCTTAGATCTGAAAATATCTCTGATTTGGGTTGAATCTCTATGCAACACAACAGCTCTATTCCCAATTTGATGCTAATTTGCCTTGATTAGATGTAGATTAGGCTAAAACTTGATTAAATGGTGATTAGAAGGTGTCTTAGGAGTTAGAGGCCATTGTTAGGGTTGAAGAAAGGTAAGTGGCGGTTGGAAAATGACAAGGAAAAGGTTTCTCTAATCCTAATCATCCCTGATATAGCACTAATCCCGAAATTCCCCAATGGGCCTAGCAGCCAATCACCTGGTTAAGCCCAATTAAGCTGTTTTTCACTTTCTAAACCTTGTTTCAGCCATATCTTCCAAAGAGTAAGTCCGTTTGGCTAATGTGACCACTCTACGGAAAGGTAAACCATCATCTGAATCTAATGGAAGTGGTTTTAGGTCAAAATTCATTACCAATCAAAAGTTATGTCCAAAACAAGATCAGATAGGGGTAAAACGGTCATTTAAAAATCGACAAAAATCATGAACATGGGAGATGACCCCAATAATCGTCTCCCAAAGTTACATGACTATAAGACTTCGCATGAGAAAGAAAGAAATATTCTACGATCCCCCGATGCGTAGAATGTTGGTTGTTACATTCTTCCCCCCTTAAGAAATTTCGCCCCTGAAATTCCTTAACTAAGAAACAAGTAAAAGGATCCCGCATTCCTACCAACCATTCACAACAATCAAACATACAAAACAACAAACAAGTCTATCCTAGCATGCGGAAAATTAAATTGCAATTAAAATCTTACCAAACAAAGAGTTCTGGATATGTCTTCCTAATGCTCTACTCTGTCTCCCAAGTATAGTCATTCTCATTCTCGCCCCCACTGAACTTTGACTAGATTCACCACTTTCCTTTGAAATTGCTTTGTATCGTGCTCGACAATACGAATCGGCTTGCGGTTCCCAACCGCCTCGGGTTCTACTTCGTTATCATCCAACTGATCAGGTGAAATAGTCTTATCGGGGTCGTGCACGAATTTCCTTAACTGGGAAACATGAAATAAGTTATGAACTCCTTCCATCTTCTCTTGTAATTCAACTTTATATGCCAAATTCCCAACTTGCACGAGGATTGGGAATGGACCAACAAATCTTGATGCCAGCTTTCCTCTCCTTCCAAATCGAATAACATTCTTTAATGGAGAGATCTTGATAAATACTAGATCGCCAACGGAGAATTTCAAATCCTTTCGCCTCTTATCAGCATAACTCTTCTGCCTATCTTGGGAAGCCTTCATTCGATGTTGAATGATCTTAATCTTGTATGAAGTTTCTCTTATCACATCTGGTCCAAGCACAAACTTCTCACCAGTTTCTAACTAACATGACGGTGAGTTGCATGGTGTTCCATACAAAGATTCAAATGGAGTCATACCTATACTGGATTGATAACTATTATTATATGCAAACTCTACTAGATGCAAATGGTCATCCCATGATCCACCAAAATCCAATATGCAAGCTCTCAAGAGATCTTCTAATATACGATTTACCCTCTCTGTTTGACCATCAATTTGAGGATGATATGCGGTACTGAGATATAATTCTGATCCTAGAGCCTCTTGTAAGCTTTTCCAAAACCCACTAGTAAACAACGGGTCTCGGTCACTTACAGTGCTTTTAGGTACTCCATGAAATCTCACTACCCACTTCATATATAGTTCCGCTAACTTAGCTGCCGTTCTATTCGACTTGATAGGTATGAACCTTGCACTCTTGGTCAATCGATCCACAATCACCCAAATGCTATCATGGCCTGATCTAGTCCTTGGTAATCCATCAATGAAATCCATTGAGACTTGTTCCCATTTTCATTCTGGAATTTCTAATGGTTGCAACAAACCACTAAGTTTCTTTTGCTCAGCTTTAACTAATTGGCAGTTCTTTCATTTGGATATAAACTTCCCAACGTCTCTTTCATCCCTTCCCAGTAGTAGGTCTTCTTCACGTATCGATACATTTTGTTACCACCGGAATGTACAATTAGTTTTGAGTGATGACATTCTCTAAGCACTTCATCTCTCAATCCATTGACATTGGCTACAACCAGTCTTCCATTCTTTCTAAGCCATCCATCTCGATTAAGCCCATACTCGCTCATCTCCTCATCGATACCCATCTCTAACTTGGAGATGATTTTCAATAAGTTAGGATCGTCCCTCTTACTGGAACCAATCCGCTCAATCAAAGTGGGTCTGATTGTCAAACTTGCTAACATTTCTGGATCCAATTCGCACTTTGGTCTGAAATCATACCCAGCGATGTACTCCAGTTACTTCCACTCCAGAAACATAGCCCCTAAATTGGCATGTCTCCTACTCAATGCATCAGCTACCGCATTGCCCTTTCCTGGTGTATACGCAATATCGAAATCATAGGAAGCCAAGAATTCTAACCATCTCTGTTGTCGGAGATTTAGATCCTTCTGGGAGAAAATGTACTTTAACGATTTATGGTCAGTAAACAACTCGAATCTTTCTCCAAAGAGATAATGTATCCATATCTTCAACGCGAACATGATCGCTGCCAATTCCAAATCATGGGTAGGATATCTTTTCTCATGCGGTTTCAGTTGCTGACTAGCGTAAGCTACAACCCTACCTCCTTGCATCAATACAGCATGTAGTCTGGTACCACAGGCATCCGTGTATACCGTCATCTCTTCATTCCCTTTAGGAATGACTAACACTGGTGCATACGTCAACTTTTCCTTTAGACTCTTGAATGCATTCTCGCACTTTTCGTCCCAGACGAAAGCTTGATTCTTCTTGGTCAACTGAGTCAGCGGTGCTGCTATCTTGGAGAAGTCTTGGATAAACTTACGATAATATCCAGCCAATCCCAAGAAACTTCTTACGTCTGTTGCACTCTTGGGTGTAGACCAATCTTGTACCGTAGCCACCTTCGCAGGGTCCACGGCAAAACCATTCTTTGAAACAACATGGCCCAAGAATCTCACTTCCCTCCTCCAGAAATGACACTTAGAAAACTTTGCTTTCAACTGGTGTTTTCTCAACACCTCCATTACTATTTTTAAATGTTCCTTATGTTCTTCCTCTGTCCTCGAATAAACCAAGATATCGTCTACAAACACAAGAACACACTTATTCAATTGATCTCGGAATACTCTATTTATAAGATCCACAAAATATGTTGGTGCATTGGTCAACCGAATGGCATGACCAACCACTCGTAGAATCCAGACGGTGTCAGAAAGGCCGTTTTAGCTGTACTCTCAGCCTCCACCCTAAGCTAATGAAAACCTGTCGCGAGATCCACCTAGGAGAACACTCTCATGCCACTCAACTGATCAAACAAATCATCTATCCACGGTAGAGGATAATTATTCTTCCTCGTCACCTTATTCAACTCGCGGTAGTCCACACATAATCGAAGGGAACCATCTGCCTTGGTAGCAAACACAACTGGTGCTCCCCACTCAGAAACACTTCTTGTAATACCCCGAATTTCGGTTAATGCTAAAATTCACTAATTGCAGAATAAATAATCTCAAGTGTGAGAATTGGGGGAAACGGGCTGCGTCATTGCGTTCGTCTCGGAAAAATAGGCGAAATAGAGTCCGAGTTTTCGAGAATCGGAGTCCGTATGGGCCGGGTATGGCCCAATGAAGTTTACAGAAAATTCAAAGTTCAAAACAGATTTAAAATTCAGGTTCAAATTTCAAAATTAGGGCCATTGGGCCCAGGCGGGAAAATTCCCGCCTAGCTAACCAAGTCGACAGCCCTGTCGACTGGGCAGTCGACTTGGCTAGACCCAGTCGACAGCCCTGTCGACTTGGGTGTCGACAGGGGGTGCTCGGCCAGTTTAACCTGGTGCACCATTTTAGGGTCTGGCTATGTTTTGGGCTATTCTCTAGAAGCTTCAGAGATCTGATGGTCCTAAACTAACCTAGGGTTAATCTAAGGGTCTAAAACACAACCTAATCCTATAAATAAGACCCTAAACTAGCCCTAAATGACCATAATCCTATCTCCTAACTAAACTATGCCAAAATATTCTATGATCATGGCCTCCACTCAAAGCCTAGCCTCCATCCTCTTTTAAATACTATTTCTATGAAGGCTTTCATGTTCATACAAGCATCTTTGAGTTGTATGAGTGATCATTAGCTTGCATTCATCATCAAGTTGCAAGCTTTATGTTCAAGGCTAGAGTTTTTGGGTGATTTTTGGCAAGGGTTTGCTTAGGGAAGTTTAGTGGTGAGTTTCTATAGCCCTAATAATCAACTGTTAAATTGATTATGATAGGATATGATAAGATATGGCTATGTTTGTGGATAAATGTGCTTATGCAAGTTTAGTATAGTGTATGTTATGTGTTTTGCAAGTTTTATGCTATATGCAAGTTTAATGCTATGTTTTATGATGCTCATTATGCAAAACATTATGTTGAACATTGATGCATATGTAACATGTTATGCAAACTATATGTGAGATTATATGCAAGTTATATGTAACATGTTATGCAAGTTGTGTATTTGGTTTTATGCATGCTAAGTATTTGGTTTTGTGCATGATAAGTATTTGGTTTTATGCATGCCAAGTATTTGGTTTTATGCATGCTAAGTGTTTGGTTTTATGCAAGTTATGATGCAAGTTCATATGCAAGTTATGATGCAAGATGCAAGTTCATATGCAAGTTATGATGCAAGTTCATATGCAAGTTATGATGCAAGTTCATATGCAAGTTATGATGCAAGTTCATATGCAAGTTATGGTGCAAGTTCATATGCAAGTTATGATGCAAGTTCATATGCAAGTTTGTCTCTTTTTATGATATGCATAATATATGCATGTTTGCCTCTATGTATGACATAAGTATATGTGCAAGTTCATCCCTTTTAGACCTATGACATGTATGCAAGTTGACACCTTTATGATAGGTCTATGACATGAACATTTATGCAAGTTACCATCTTTATGACATATGTGATTCATGCAAGTTTGGGTTGGTTATTTATGCAAGTTGGGTTTAGGGTCATATATGCAAGTTGACACCTTTTAAACCCATGATAATGCTAATGATATGCTAAGTTGAACCCATTGTGTGTATGATGAATCTTCTCTTTTGAAGTATGTCATGTTAACGTATTTACGTGGGGGCGATGGGGTAAAAATTAATGAACACATAAAATTGTGTGAAGTGGGTATGATTAAACATACCGTAAAGTGGATGGACATAATTAGGAATTTACCTATTAAGTTAGGTCTACCCATATTATGGAATTGGGAATTTACCTATTGAGTTAGGTCTACCCATATTCTTAAATATTTGTAATTAATTAGGGATAATTAATACAAATTATGGGGGTGATTAATTAGGTGTAATTAATCGACTAAGACACGAGGTTGGACCCTTTTGTAGCATAAGACTGCCCGGAACCGACCGGCAAATCCAGCGGCTACAAATGATTGGCCCAATGTGAGAGGTCTTAGTCATAAACTAAATACGTGACAAGTGTAAAGACACGAGGTTAGACTCTGTTATGGTGTAAGGCTGCCCGGAACCAACCGGCATATCCAGCTGCCATAAAAGACAGTCTAATGTGAGAGGTCTTTACAAAGGTTACGATCTTAATTAATTAAGAAACACTTAACCAAATCAGCATGTAGTGGGGCATGAGGGGTTAAGTGAGTGCCTTGGGTGGCATGTAGTAACTAGTGGGGGTGCCTTGGGTGGCATAAGGAAACTAGTGGGTTGCCTTGGGTGGCAATAGAAAATACGATTAGAATACTTAACCAAAGCGGAACATGTAATTAAACATGATTAAAGGGTTAAGTAAGTGCCTTGGGTGGCATGTGGGAATCAAGTAAGTGCCTTGGGTGGCATGTGGAAATCTGGTGGGGGCCTTAAGTGGCAATTGAAATATAATTAAATGACAAGCTTAAGTGGTAGCTTGTGGGGGCCTTAAGTGGCAATTGAAATATAATTAAATGACAAGCTTAAGTAGTAGCTTGTGGGGGCCTTAGGTGGCAATTGAAATATAATTAAATGACAAGCTTAAGTAGTAGCTTGTGGGGGCCTTGAGTGGCAATTAAAATATGATTAGATGACTTAACCAAACCTTAACATGTAAGTGGGCATGATTATAAAAGGGGTTAAGTGGGACGCACTAGATAAAATGGCAAGCTTAAGTAGTAGCTTGTGGGGGCCCATTTCAACCAATATCCCAAACGTATCTTTGTGGGCTCGACCCAAGTCGAGGACGGGACACGCATATTGGGCTTGACTATAAGAGGCCAAAACGGGGTAGCGGTGGCAACGCAAGTCCAACGGGTTTCATATACGTGTGTGGACCCGGGCTGGTAGGTAAGACGTTGTTGCATCGTGTAGGTATAAGCCGGGCACCATTGATTATCGGGTTGCCACTTTGGGGAGTGATACACCCCACTGTGGGGCCCGCACGGGTATCTACGTTAGGGAGCCAATCGCTTGGGGGTAGTGGGTACACCTAGTGGAGATAGGGGCAGACGGCACCTATGTAGTCAGCTAGGGTACAAGAAACTACTGGGGAAAAAATTACTAAGTACACTTAGTGGGATCAACCTTTAAGTAGGAATTACCCTTGGGTGGGTAAAACTGGTGTGGTGCAGTGTAGAAATTACCCTTGGGTGGGTAAGTCTGGGGTGGTACAATATTGTAATTATCCTTGGGTGGATAAATGCGTCTTTTCGGTTATCTTAATACATCCTATGTTTAGTTGGCTACTTAGTGTAGTCATTATCCCCAGAGGTACCGTACCTTGTTTATATCAGACCCTAATTACTTTGATGATTGTATTGTTAGGGTTATAGGACTCACTCAGACTTATGTCTGACCCCGTTGTTTCTTTATCTTTTTCCCAACCCTCAGGTTTTCAGAGTGGGCCTAACACTAGTGGGCTTTGATCAGACTGCTTTATCTATCTTTTGGAGCTTGGACCGTGGATGTAAAGCTCAGTTTATCTTTTCTATTATGGCTATTAGGTTATGTAGTGGGATTATGTACTTTTGTTTTTATCAGGATGGATATTATGTACTTGACTCTTATTTATGGTTTTGGTGTAACCAAACATGTTTTACTTTCCGCTGGAATGAAATGATGTTTTAAAATTCTCAAGTATTACTTATATCTGTCTGGTTGTAATTTTTCTGTTCTATATTCACTTAAAATACTCCACCGATGTTATGGCATTCCCTTAGTGAGTGACCGTAGCGGGTGTGGGGTGTTACACGTGGTATCAGAGCTTAAGGTTACCAGAACAGATAAAATTTTTAGAAAAACTATTTTCTAAGGATATTTTTGAAAGGAGTATTTTCAAAAACATGTCTTTTAAGAGAAAAGTTTTTGAAAGAAAAGCATAATCCCCAATAGCCATATCTATATCTTTCAAATTCTCCGTTTTGAATCTCTTCCTCTCTCGTTTTGAGTTTCCCCTCCGCGTATGGATGATCTTTTTAAGATAGATAAGAATGGAAAACCACTTCAAGGGACATAGACATTAGTCGGACTAGAAGTTGGTTCAAGAAGGAGGAGGACTTGTAGGTACCTATTGGATAGACGATGGGAGGAAGGCTCAAATAGTTGTTTGGTTAATGAAGAGCGAAACCTCATTTTGATGGGAGGTTACGAGTGGAGAATGGGAAGAAGAGGGCTAGTAGTTATCCTTTTTGGAGGAATAGGACACCTTATTAGGATTGTCCAAAGAGGCAAGGGAAAGGTACGGAATCTCCTGGAGGGTAGTTGTATTCCCTCACGGCTAGGGTACCAGATGGGGATAGGACCGTCTAGGTTGGAATTTGGATTTCTTTATTATCCGATTCGAACTTTATTTGATTCTGACGCATCGAGTTCGTTGAGTCACTGCACTTAGACACCAGTTAGTAGGTGATCCCTTAGTTGTTTCAAACCCAATTGGAGCTCCATGATGTGTTTGGGTTTGAAAGTTGCTATACTCAGCGTTGAGTTTAGATGTGATGCTTTTTGGGCTTCACGGGCTATGGGGTAGTTTTGGGCATGGATTGGTTATCCAGTAATGGTGCCGTTCTTGATTTTGAAGGGAGAGTTGTTAGGCTTATGGCCCGTTTGGGTAACACTCTCGAGATCTCTTGTAATCCCATGGAATATGTTATGCTAAGTTATCTAGAATCGCTTGACACGTCGGTCGAGAGTTTGCGATCTGTTAGAGTGGTCCGGGAATACTCGGATGTGTTTGAGGAGGTGAAGGGCTTACCTCCGGAGCGGGAGATTGACTTCCGAATATATCTGGTAGACAATGCCAAACCATTATCTTGGCCAGTGTGCCACATGGCTCCTCGTGAGAGGAGGGAACTCCATAAGTAAGTAGGCGATTTGCTTGAGAAGGGGTTCATAAGACGAAGTATGTCGGAGTGGGGTGCTCCAGTAGTTTTTGCCACGAAGGCGGATGGGTCCCTCAGACTTTGTGTAGGCTAAGGAGAACTAAATAAACTCACAAAGAAGAATAGACACCCATTGCCGAGGATTGATGATCTCTTTGATCAGTTAGTTGGCGCCTCAGTATTTTCGCAGTTGGACTTAGCCACGGGGTTTCGTCAGTTGAGAGTGGCTGAGGATAGTATATAGAAGATTGCCTTTAGGACTCCGGATGGTTTTTATGAGTGGCTGGTGATGCCATTTGGTTTGACGAACGCCCCCGCATACTTTATTGATTTGATGAGAAGGGTGATCAGGGAGTACCTAAATAAGTTCGTGATGGTCTTTGTAAATGACATCTTGGTCTTTTCTAGGAGCGAAATAAGTTTTCGTATGTGCTCAATAGGTTGAGCAAAGCCAGTTATGGGATAAACGGTGGTTTTGGAGCAAGACTGGCGAGGACATCCAGAGTTGGACAAGGGCTTAATTATTTAGCCGTTTTTACTAGTATCATCTCACGTAGGTCGTCTGAATTCGAAGGAGGTATCCCTTGGGTGTTTGTCTGATATTGGTTTAGGCCTTTGGGGCTTGCATTTGGGGGATGTCGAGTTCGACTAGGGTGGTCTGCGTGAGAGATGGACAGGTGATTTTGGATGGGATTCTTGGCATCCTATGAGTTTGAGATAGCGTATACCCATGGCAAGGGTAACGTGGTAATGAATGCCTTAAGTAGAAAAAGGTTGTCCTTGAGTTCATTGTTCGTTGAACGACGGAGCTTAGAGTTTATTACTATGTTTGACTTTAGACCTTCCGTTGACTTTGTACCCAGTTTGCTAGCCTCCTTGGAGGTTAGGCCTACTCTTTTGGGACGGATTGGCGAGGCACAGCGAGACGACCCACAGTTGGTTGAGTTAGTAGAGAAGCTCATAAGGGGGGGAGTCGTCCAGCCATTTGAGTAGGTACACCCTAGATGGTAAGGGGTGGTTGCGTAGAGACAGTAAACTTTGTGTACCGTAAGACGAGGGTTTGAGGAAGGCTATACTTGATGATGATCGGTCGAAGATGACCATTCATCCCGGTGGGGACACGATGTACCAAGACATGAAGCGAGTTTTCTTTTGGGCCGGTATGAAGAAAGAGGTGGCCGAGTATGTCGCTAGATGCTTGGTGTGCTAGCAAGTGAAAGCGGAGCAGAAGAAACCCGGTGGGTTGCATCACCCATTGGAGGTTCCGCTATGGAAGTGGAATAGTGTCTCGATGGATTACCGAGATCGAGGAAGGGTAATACGGGAATTTGGGTTGTGGTAGATAGACTTACTAAGAGTGCCCATTTCATACCCGGGAAGAGCAAGAGGATTGTTCCATGTCTAGCTTCAGTTTATATTCGAGGGATAGTTCGGTTGCATAGGGAACATGACATATTCCATGTGTCACATTTGAGAAAGTGCCTACATGAGACCGCAGAGGCGGTAGAGCCGAGCTTGCTTAAAGAAGTAAAGGTAGAGCGTGATGTGATTATTCGACGAGCTCCTACCCGCATCCTTGGGTCAGAGATTAGGAAGTTGGGAAACAGAGAGGTTCAACTAGTCAAAATGAAAAGGGGAGAAGGTGAGAGCAATGTTACTTGGGAGACAGAAGCGAAGATGCGTTCGTTATACCCATTCCTTTTTGAGGGTATGTCCTTTAAACGTCTCCTTTATCGTTTGTCTAGTGCTTATCTTATCTTTAGTATGTCCTCTCATTAGTACCTTTGACCTTTAGATAGGGTAAACCTATGGTTGAAACATGTGTTTGAGACATGTTATGTTTGATGGATGCATGTGGATGCAAGTGGTTGCTAGTGGTTGCTCGTGGATGCATATATACACACTCTAGGCACTAGATCGGCTCAATCACTTCATATTGCATATTGCATAAAATTGTGTGTAGGTAACTATATTAATGGATGTATAATGGTTGTGTTATCACATGGATGATGCATTTTGGTGAATGATTGTGCACTCATGTAGAAATAGTATGTGTCGATAGGGATCTTTCGCATACATATTGGATGCATGGCACTATCATGGTTTGCATATGTTCATACATTAGATAGGGAACATATACACACACTTTTTGCATATGCTCATACATCATTAGAAATTGTTTTAAGGACAATGGATGCCCGTGTTTGATGGATTGAGTAGATGGTTGTTTGGATGGTAGGATATGCGTTCTCCTTAGCTTAGAGATTTCGGGGACGAAATCCTTTAAGGAGGGGAGAATGTAACACCCCGAATTTCGGTTAATGCTAAAATTCACTAATTGCAGAATAAATAATCTCAGGTGTGAGAATTGGGGGAAACGGGCTGCGTCATTGCGTTCGTCTCGGAAAAATAGGCGAAATAGAGTCTGAGTTTTCGAGAATCGGAGTCCGTATGGGCCGGGTATGGCCCAATGAAGTTTATAGAAAATTCAAAGTTCAAAACAGATTTAAAATTCAGGTTCAAATTTCAAAATTGGGGCCATTGGGCCCAGGCGGGAAAATTCCCGCCTAGCTAACCAAGTCGACAGCCCTGTCGACTGGGCAGTCGACTTGGCTAGACCCAATCGACAGCCCTGTCGACTTGGGTGTCGACAGGGGGTGCTCGGCCAGTTTAACCTGGTGCACCATTTTAGGGTCTGGCTGTGTTTTGGGCTATTCTCTAGAAGCTTCCGAGATCTGATGGTCCTAAACTAACCTAGGGTTAATCTAAGGGTCTAAAACACAACCTAATCCTATAAATAAGACCCTAAACTAGCCCTAAATGACCATAATCCTATCTCCTAACTAAACTATGCCAAAATATTCTATGATCATGGCCTCCACTCAAAGCCTAGCCTCCATCCTCTTTTAAATACTATTTCTATGAAGGCTTTCATGTTCATACAAGCATCTTTGAGTTGTATGAGTGATCATTAGCTTGCATTCATTATCAAGTTGCAAGCTTTATGTTCAAGGCTAGAGTTTTTGGGTGATTTTTGGCAAGGGTTTGCTTAGGGAAGTTTAGTGGTGAGTTTCTATAGCCCTAATAATCAATTGTTAAATTGATTATGATAGGATATGATTAGATATGGCTATGTTTGTGGATAAATGTGCTTATGCAAGTTTAGTATAGTGTATGTTATGTGTTTTGCAAGTTTTATGCTATATGCAAGTTTAATGCTATGTTTTATGATGCTCATTATGCAAAACATTATGTTGAACATTGATGCATATGTAACATGTTATGCAAACTATATGTGAGATTATATGCAAGTTATATGTAACATGTTATGCAAGTTGTGTATTTGGTTTTATGCATGCTAAGTATTTGGTTTTGTGCATGCTAAGTATTTGGTTTTATGCATGCCAAGTATTTGGTTTTATGCATGCTAAGTGTTTGGTTTTATGCAAGTTATGATGCAAGTTCATATGCAAGTTATGATGCAAGTTCATATGCAAGTTATGATGCAAGTTCATATGCAAGTTATGATGCAAGTTCATATGCAAGTTATGATGCAAGTTCATATGCAAGTTATGGTGCAAGTTCATATGCAAGTTATGATGCAAGTTCATATGCAAGTTTGTCTCTTTTTATGATATGCATAATATATGCATGTTTGCCTCTATGTATGACATAAGTATATGTGCAAGTTCATCCCTTTTAGACCTATGACATGTATGCAAGTTGACACCTTTATGATAGGTCTATGACATGAACATTTATGCAAGTTACCATCTTTATGACATATGTGATTCATGCAAGTTTGGGTTGGTTATTTATGCAAGTTGGGTTTAGGGTCATATATGCAAGTTGACACCTTTTAAACCCATGATAATGCTAATGATATGCTAAGTTGAACCCATTGTGTGTATGATGAATCTTCTCTTTTGAAGTATGTCATGTTAACGTATTTACGTGGGGGCGATGGGGTAAAAATTAATGAACACATAAAATTGTATGAAGTGGGTATGATTAAACATACCGTAAAGTGGATGGACATAATTAGGAATTTACCTATTAAGTTAGGTCTACCCATATTATGGAATTGGGAATTTACCTATTGAGTTAGGTCTACCCATATTCTTAAATATTTGTAATTAATTAGGGATAATTAATACAAATTATGGGGGTGATTAATTAGGTGTAATTAATCGACTAAGACACGAGGTTGGACCCTTTTGTAGCATAAGACTGCCCGGAACCGACCGGCAAATCCAGCGGCTACAAATGATTGGCCCAATGTGAGAGGTCTTAGTCATAAACTAAATACGTGACAAGTGTAAAGACACGAGGTTAGACTCTGTTATGGTGTAAGGCTGCCCGGAACCAACCGGCATATCCAGCTGCCATAAAAGACAGTCTAATGTGAGAGGTCTTTACAAAGGTTACGATCTTAATTAATTAAGAAACACTTAACCAAATCAGCATGTAGTGGGGCATGAGGGGTTAAGTGAGTGCCTTGGGTGGCATGTAGTAACTAGTGGGGGTGCCTTGGGTGGCATAAGGAAACTAGTGGGTTGCCTTGGGTGGCAATAGAAAATACGATTAGAATACTTAACCAAAGCGGAACATGTAATTAAACATGATTAAAGGGTTAAGTAAGTGCCTTGGGTGGCATGTGGGAATCAAGTAAGTGCCTTGGGTGGCATGTGGAAATCTGGTGGGGGCCTTAAGTGGCAATTGAAATATAATTAAATGACAAGCTTAAGTAGTAGCTTGTGGGGGCCTTAAGTGGCAATTGAAATATAATTAAATGACAAGCTTAAGTAGTAGCTTGTGGGGGCCTTAGGTGGCAATTGAAATATAATTAAATGACAAGCTTAAGTAGTAGCTTGTGGGGGCCTTGAGTGGCAATTAAAATATGATTAGATGACTTAACCAAACCTTAACATGTAAGTGGGCATGATTATAAAAGGGGTTAAGTGGGACGCACTAGATAAAATGGCAAGCTTAAGTAGTAGCTTGTGGGGGCCCATTTCAACCAATATCCCAAACGTATCTTTGTGGGCTCGACCCAAGTCGAGGACGGGACACGCATATTGGGCTTGACTATAAGAGGCCAAAACGGGGTAGCGGTGGCAACGCAAGTCCAACGGGTTTCATATGCGTGTGTGGACCCGGACTGGTAGGTAAGACGTTGTTGCATCGTGTAGGTATAAGCCGTGCACCATTGATTATCGGGTTGCCACTTTGGGGAGTGATACACCCCACTGTGGGGCCCGCACGGGTATCTACGTTAGGGAGCCGATCGCTTGGGGGTAGTGGGTACACCTAGTGGAGATAGGGGCAGACGGCACCTATGTAGTCAGCTAGGGTACAAGAAACTACTGGGGAAAAAATTACTAAGTACACTTAGTGGGATCAACCTTTAAGTGGGAATTACCCTTGGGTGGGTAGAACTGGTGTGGTGCAGTGTAGAAATTACCCTTGGGTGGGTAAGTCTGGGGTGGTGCAATATTGTAATTATCCTTGGGTGGATAAATGCGTCTTTTCGGTTATCTTAGTACATCCTATGTTTAGTTGGCTACTTAGTGTAGTCATTATCCCCAGAGGTACCGTACCTTGTTTATATCAGACCCTAATTACTTTGATGATTGTATTGTTAGGGTTATAGGACTCACTCAGACTTATGTCTGACCCCGTTGTTTCTTTATCTTTTTCCCAACCCTCAGGTTTTCAGAGTGGGCCTAACACTAGTGGGCTTTGATCAGACTGCTTTATCTATCTTTTGGAGCTTGGACCGTGGATGTAAAGCTCAGTTTCTCTTTTCTATTATGGCTATTAGGTTATGTAGTGGGATTATGTACTTTTGTTTTTATCAGGATGGATATTATGTACTTGACTCTTATTTATGGTTTTGGTGTAACCAAACATGTTTTACTTTCCGCTGGAATGAAATGATGTTTTAAAATTCTCAAGTATTACTTATATCTGTCTAGTTGTAATTTTTCTGTTATATATTCACTTAAAATACTCCACCGATGTTATGGCATTCCCTTAGTGAGTGACCGTAGCGGGTGTGGGGTGTTACACTTCTTCTGATAAATCCCTTCTTCAAAAGATCGCTTACTTGCACCCCGAGCTCTCGTTGCTCCCTTGGTGCCATACGACGAAGTGGCATCACTATAGGTCTGGCATCTTTCACTAAATCAATACGAAACTCAATCTCTCGGTGTGGTGGAAGCCCGGTCACTTCCTCGAAGACGTCCGGATACTGGCCAGCCACGGGCACATCTAACAACTCATCATGCAGGATGTCGAGGGAATTTAGAAAACTAGCCATTACCCCATCACTAGGTAGACCACCAAACACTACCCTCCGCACATCATCCGCTCTAATTGTCACCAAAAAGCCCTCACAGTCTACCACCACCCCATATCTTTGGAGCCAATCGACTCCCAAAATAATGTCAAACCCAGTAAAGCCCAAAACAAAGCAATCACAAACAAACATGCATCCATGACTCGATAAGACTACTTTATGACAAATCATGCTAAGGCTAGTCGAACCACCTATCGGGTTCATTACCGCTAAAGGTCTATCGACTATCTCGGGTTCCAATCCCAACCTACCTACCAGGTCACTAGATATGAAGGAACGGGAAGCTCCAGTATCTCGAACAGGAACATCAAAAATAGAAAGCATACCTTGAATGATGACATTCTTTCCTTTCTCCGCCGCGATTGGGGCATTCGACGAAGAAGGAACAACATTAAAAGCATATGCTTTCACAATCTGCTTTTCTTTAGGGGGTCGCGGGCACTTATCCTTGTGATGTCCCTGTAACACCCCGTGTATTCTATAACAGTGAAATTCACAAATTAAAGTATAATTAATTTCAAATCAAAGAATTAAGGGAAACGGGATACGCCATTGTGTTCGTCTTGGAAAAATACGCGAAATAGAGTCCGAGTTTTCGAAAAACGGAGTCCGTATGAAGAAGATATGGCCTCCGGAAGTTTCAGAATTCAGGTTAAAATTCAAACAGA
Source organism: Allium sativum (assembly GCA_030737875.1). NCBI lineage: Eukaryota > Viridiplantae > Streptophyta > Magnoliopsida > Asparagales > Amaryllidaceae > Allium > Allium sativum. The sequence goes on along the minus strand of CM060919.1, from coordinate 846,259,569 downwards.
CGAAAACAACTCGAAGATTCGAATTTCAAACACGCAGGGAGGCAGGGCGGGAAAGTTCCCGCCCAGGACAAGTCGACAAGGGTGTCGACTTGCCAGTCGACACCACCCCCCCCTCCCCGTGTCGACTGCCCAGTCGACACGGGTGTCGACTTGCAGGTCGACCTGCTTGGTCGGCCTGCAAGGCCTGGTCTGTGCTGGGTCCGAATTTCTGAGGCTTGCTTTGTCACGAGGGCTAGGTGTCAGCTCCTGATTGGTCTCTCTTTCGAATGAATGGCTACGATTAACCCAAGCTACATCGACGGTCCTAATCAGTTCATAAACTCTATAAAAATGACCCTAGACTCTACCTAATCTATTCATTCAAAAAAATAAGAATGAGGCCATCATGCTGCTGAGGAACGACTAGGAGTAGCCACCAATTTGAGAGACAATTAGGAGACAAACTCTAAAGCATAAAGCAACTACAAGTTAAGCTTAAAGCAACGTCAAAACAACGCCTACAACAAAGGATAGCGTCTCCAAATTCAGAATTCAGATTTCTGAATTGAAGATTCGTCATACGCTGTAAGTAGAGTGCTATTCCGATATGAATTAAATAATTGTGTTGATTTGTGTAAGGTAAGAAATGTAATTGTGGCGATAATAATCTATATTGGTATGTTGCTTTGATGCAAAACGATTTGGGAATATTATGGTATACGATTGGATATTTGCAAGTACGCGATTTGCGTTGGAAACGAAATGGAATTGTGGCGATAATGACTTATATTTGTATGTTATTTTGATTCTAACGATTTGGCAATGCTATGGTTTGATTCATACAAGTATGTGGCTTATGTTGACAACCACATGTTGTGGAATTTTGATTGGTACTTATGCAAGCATATGATTCATATTGAAAACTACATGTTTGTGGTAGTTATTTACAACACCCATTTGATAATTGCAAGCATATGATTCATGTTAACAACTATATGTTGTAATAATTTATTTAAGATTCATGCAAGTATATGATTCATGTTAACAACTATATGTTGTAATAATTTATTTAAGATTCATGCCAGTATATGATTCATGTTAACAACTATATGTTGTAATAATTTATTTAAGATTCATGCAAGTATATGATTCATGTTAACAACTATATGTTGTAATAATTTATTTAAGATTCATGCAAGTATATGATCTATTGTTATGACAACATGATGTAAAATTCTATGGTCATCTTTAGCGTAATTTGATTCACCTAAGTATTATGATTCATATGAAGTTATGTTGGAATTGGCATCATAGTTCAAGTATAAAAATCATATTTTTGTGATAGTGACAAAAGCACGCATCTTTGTAAAATTGTATTAATTTTATGAGCATGAATAAACTATGTTCGTTATTATGCCCAATTGAAAAACATGTTTTTAGGCTCATGTTGTTATCATAAGTTACATTAGAATTACATTCCTCTTGCAAGTTTACATAGATAAAATAAAAACCATGATGTAAGTTTAGATATGTTTATGCTATAATTCTATGAATAGAATGAAAACCATGATTCATATAAGAATTAGGTTGGGATAATTTTAGTTGAACCATACTTTTGTATTAGTGACAAAAGTAAGCACCTTTTTGTTAACATGTAGTGATTTTATGAACACGATTAGTTTATGCCTAAATAAAAATATAGGCTTATATTTCTAGTCAAGACCCTGTGCCAATAATAATGATATCTAATTTAGTTAGATTCTTAATTTCAAGTTTACATGGTTAGTTGAACCTATGATTCATGTTTAAGTTTATGCCATTACCATATGACTAGAATAATTCATGTTTAAGTACTGCTTATGCCATAATCATATGAATAAAATAATTCATGTTTAAGTATTGTCTATGCATTAACCATATGAATAAAATGATTCATGTATTATTCATGCCATGATTATATGAATAGAACGATGCATGTTTAAGTACTGCTTATGCCATAATCATATGGATAAAATAATTCATGTTTAAGTATTGTCTATGTATTAACCATATGAATGGAATGATTTATGTTTAAGTATTGTTTATGCTATGATTATATGGATAAAATGATTCATGTTATGCCATGATTATATGATGTTACAATTGCAAGTTCACATGTGCCTATTTTATGTTAATTGAATCGTTCGTTGCAAGTTCATGCGTTCACACTCCCCTTTTTCATGTTACCTTATAAACACCATGTTATAAGCCTCCCCTTTTCATTTGGCTAAATTGGGTTTAAGTATTAAACCCAATACACCTTACGTTGGAGCGAACGTATAATACGGGGGTAATGACGTTTGGGCTAAAATATAGAACATATGTGTTGGCATGTTTAACGCATGCCAACAACCTTGAAAGAGCAATTAAGTGGCATAAATGAAATTTAACCAATAAAGACGAATTTGAATAATGGGCCGCAAATATTTACATATAAAAAGAAAAGAGACAAAATATGTAAGTGTAGAAAATACGATGTGTTTAACCCGAGGTTGGATTGAGTTGTGATGTAAACCTGCCCGGAACCGCCTGGCTGTCCAGTAGTCACAACAATACCTATCCAATGTGGGTGGTTAAACACGGAGCCCAATAAGGACCCGAGGTTAGACTGAGTTGTGGCGTAAGACTGCCCGGACCCAACCGGCAACAGGCAGCCACAACAATACCTGTCTAATGTGAGAGGTTCAAGGCTTTAATAAGACAATTAAGGCTGAGTCTGGATTGATAGGATTAAGTAAATTATATTAATACTTAATCAAAATGGAACATGCTAAACTAAACAGACTGATTGGGGGGTTAGGTTTATAAAACACTTAACCAACTTAGCATGTTGGCTAGAAATAGAAAACCTAGTAGCGGAGGACCCTTTTCGCAGTAACCCTACAAGGTATCATGATACCCTGAAACTAGGCAGGGTGGGGCACGATTACTGGGATGATTGTAAGAGGTCAAATCGACGGCGGTGGTGCAGCAGTGTAGGTTCTAACGGGGTGCGGGCGTGCACACACTCCGGCGCAGAAAAATAAGGCACTGGGCACCAGTAGCATACCTGTGCATTCTAGGATTGTGTCGGGCCGCCACCATGGGACTTGATACACCCCATGGTGGGACCAGCACAGGTAACTACAACATCGGAGGCCGTAAGACACATGTAACTATGCGAGTAGGAGTCGATCATCATAAAATGGATCACTTCACCCTGATTATGGGGTGCCAGTTGGGAACTAGTTTATATGGGTTCAGAGATTACTATGGGGTACGACAGTATATTCGACCCTAGACAACTTAACTAAGTATATGGTGCTTTCCCATTTCTAGTTTATACTTATCACACCCAGTTCTTTATTCATAGACTGAATAGTCCTAGACTTACTCAGGCTTTATGTCTGACTCTACTTTTCTTTCGTCTTCTTTTCTTCCGTTTTCCCCCCCCCCCTCCCCCCCCCCCCCCCAGGTCCACAGGGAGGGAATACCGCAGCTTGACCAGCCTTCATATCCAGCTTGAAGAGAAAGAATGTATTGCTTGGATCTTTTCGTTTTGGACTATGGCTTTGGACAGAAACTAAGGGACTTTTGCAGTTTATTTATGTTTCCTTTATGCTTCTTTAAGTAATGTAATCAAGACAGTTATGAAGATGTTATGTTTTTGGAATTATTGTAAAACAAATTATGGCATGGATTGTGTAACACATATTTTAATGAAATAAAAGTTGTTGATTTCCGCTGTTCAAAAATATGTGTTCTTATATCTGTCTTGTATATCTGTGACTTATACTTATAAACCTCCACCAAAATTAGGGCATTCCCTTTGAGAGTGACCCTAACGGAGGTGGGGTGTTTCAGTCCCACTTGTCCATAGTTGAAGCACTTCCTGTCCGCTGGCTTCGCTCGACATTCTTTAGTGGCCCTTCTTGACATAGCTAAAGCACTCAACATCTTTCTTATTCTTCTTCTTCTGGCCATCCTTGGTCTGATTCTGCTTTCTCTTTTTCTGAGAACCATTCTTGCCTCCACCGCTTGGCTGCGGTTTTGGCTCCTCTGCAGATGCAACCTCAGTCTTCGACTTAGGGTATAGACTCTCTGATCTCAAAGCTTTCCCCACAATCGATTCAAACGTCTCATCGATATGGTTTACAAGCTTTTCCCCCACGTACTGATCTAAGCATGTTATGAACTTCTCATTCTTCTTCTCGGGAGTGTCAATAAGAGATAATCCATACTTCGATAAAGTACCGAACTCAGAAATATACTCCGAGATTGCCCTACCATTCTGCTTAAGCTCCATGAACTTCCTAAACAACTCTGACTTCTGAGCAGCGGGGATAAACTTTTCACTGAATCGGGCCTTAAACTGATCCCATGTAACTTGATCCTCTACAGTAGCTGCCTTAATAGCACTCCACCAGTTCATCGCCCGTCCTTGTAGCTGACGGGATGCTAGCTTTCTTTTCATCGCATCCTCGATACCCAAATCTTCGAAGATGCGCTCACAGCTATCAAGCCAATCCTGAACTTCTGTAGCCAATTCTGTTCCACGGAACGGCTTCCCACCAAGACTAGTGTAATCCTTGCATAGCTTAGTGAAATCGGCCCTAGGCGCCTGCACCGCTGCACCACCACCAGTTGCAGCATTAGGAGCTGCCCTCTGAACATCCCTAAGCATCTCTCTCATGAGGTCAGTGAACATCGTCCTCATATGAGGAACGTTCTCATTATTAGCTCCTCTATCGGTACCCCTCGTGTATCGGCTCATCATTCAATCTGTAAGGAGAAATGGGTAACCATCTCTTCAGTGGTGTCAGTGCAGTGCAACTCCATCCTTAAATATACTAATAGTATATATATAGCTTTTGAAAACCAAAATATAAAAAATACGCGCTCTCATATACGTATACTATCTCTCCCTAGGTTAACTACGCAACCTAGAGCTTTAATACCAAATGTGACGTCCCGCCCCGCACCAGCCGACATTTCCAATGAAAGTGCACTATGCCTATGCCTGACCAGCACGGGACGGTCGTCAAAGAAAGGAAAGAAGGGAATTTGAACTAACAAGAAACCTATAGAATGTCTCACAGCGCGTGGAATAAAATATAATAATAACATACTTGACATAAAACAGGCGAGACAGTGCATAAGCTGAGAACTAAACCATAATCATCATAACAGCGGAAATTCAAAATACAGCTTATGTTCCACATCATCATTATTACAACTTTGGAGAACTGTAACACCCCACTCCCGCTATGGTCACTCACTAAGGGAATGCCATAGCATCGGTGGAGTATTTTAGTGAATATAGAACAGAAAAATTACAACAAGACAGATATAAATAGTACTTGAAATTTAAAACATCATCTCATAACAGCGGAAGTAAAACATGTCTGGTTACATCATAAAACCACAATAAAAGTCAAGTACAATATCCATCAAAATAAAGAAGTACATAATCCCACTCTCATACAATAGCCATGACAAAAGAAAAGATAACTGGGTAACTGGAGCTTTACATCTATCCAAGCTCCTAAAGACTGGAACAGCAATCCGATCAAGCTCCACTACTGCTAGGATTCACCGTAGGACCTGAGGGTTGGGAAAAAAGATAAAAACAACGGGGTCAGACATAAGTCTGAGCGAGTCCTATAACTTTAACAATACAATCGTTAAAGTAACCAGAGAAGACATAAACTGATATACGGTAACTAATGGGGATGAATGGCTACACTAAGCAGTCAATTAAACTAAGATAAAAGATAAAGACGCATCTACCCTTCCAAAGGTAAATTACTAAACTGCACCACACCAGTCATTCCTAACTTAAAGGTTGATCCCACCCATGGACTTATAAAATTAACTTAATAGTTCTCGCGTACCCCTAGGTGACTAAGTAGACGCCACGGGGCCCTACAATCCACTAGGTGTACACACTACTCCCCATTCGATCGGCTCCCTAACGTAGATACCCGTGCTGGCCCCACCGTGGGGTGTACCATTCCCCAACGTGGCAACCTGATAAAACTAACGGTGCACGGCTTATATCTACACGATGCAACAACGTCTTATTTACCAGCCCGGGTCCACACACGCATATGAAACCCGTTGGTCATGCGTTGCCACCGCTAACCCATTTTGGCCTCTTATAGTCAAGCCCAGTATGCGTGTCCCGTCCTCGACATGGGTCGAGCCCACTAAGATACGTATGGGTTACTGGTTGAAATGGGCCCCCAGCACAAGCCATCCCCCTAAGCTTGGCCCACACACTAGTGTTTCCCATTTAACCCTTTAATCATGTTTAATTACATGTTTCATCTTGGTTAAGTATTTTATCATATTTTCTATTGGCAACCACTAGCAATTTCCACATACCACCCAAGGTACCCACTTAACCCCCATGCCCCACTACATGCTTATCTGGTTAAGTGTTTCTTAATTGATTAACACCGTAACCGTGTAAAGGACCCCTCACATTGGACCGTCATTTGTAGATGCCTGGTTAAGCCGGTAGGTTCCGGGCAGTCTTACACTACAAACGGGTCCAACCTCGTGTCATTTACCCTTGTTACGTATTTAATTTATGATTAAGACCCCTCACATTGGACCGTCATTTGTAGATGCCTGGTTAAGCCGGTAAACTCCGGGCAGTCTTACACTACAAACGGGTCCAACCTCGTGTCTTAATCGATTAATTACTCCTAATTAATCACCCCCATAATTTGTGTTAATTATCCTGTTTATTTTAGGAATATGGGTGCACCTAACTTAATAGGCAAATTCCCAACTCCAAAGTGTGGGTACACCTAACTTAATAGGAAAATTCCCAACACATAGTATGGGTACACCTAACTTAATAGGCAAATTCCCATACTATGTTCATTTATCTTATGTTATGCATAATTATATTAATTTCACACAATCTTATTAACATATGCATTTAATTAACCCCATCGTTCCCACGTAATTTCGTTCTCATGACATAACACATATAAAAGGTGTCAACTTGCATATGTATGAACATGTTTCAAGGGTGCCATCTTGCATATTAACAAACACATAACTTGCATATGAACTTGCATAACATGTCACATAACTTGCATATAATCTTGTATAACATGTCACATAACTTGCATATTAACTTGTATAACATGTCACATAACTTGCATATTAACTTGCATAACATGTTACATAAACTTACATATTAACAAATACATGACTTGCATATGAACTTGCATAATATGTCACATAACTTGCATATGAACTTGCATAACATGTTACATAACTTGCATATGAACTCATAAACTTGCATATGAACTTGCATAACATGTTACATACTTGCATATGAACTCATAAACTTGCATATGAAGAAACATACAACTTGCATAATTATCATACATGTAACTTGCATATTATCATACATGTAACTTGCATATTAACATATGATCACAAAGCACAAAACTTGCATAACCCACATACATTAGCAAACTAACATCATGTCATATGACTTAAAACCCATTAATCCACAAACAAAACCATATGATCTCATCATATCTCATCTACTTAGTTTAGCAATTGATCATTAGAGTGATAGAAACTCACAACTAGCCAATTTGCACTCCAAATGAAGAAGATTAAGATGCTTAGAATGGATTAGAGGTTGATTAGAGAGTGATTAGCTTGCAACCCTCTTCATAAATTAGTGGAGGCTCCTTCTAAGATTTAATTTGGCGGCATGTAGCCCTCAATTCTATTTTTAGTATGGATTAGGGTAGGTTTAGGGTGTATTTATAGATTAGGTGAGTGTTTTAGGCCCTTAGATTAACCCTAAATTAGATTAGGACCCTTAGATTTCGGAACCTTCCAGAAACCAGCCCTAAGACCAAGCCCAAACCCCAAACTGGTGCACCCAACCACAGAACTCTCTAGAAACTGTGCAGGTTTCCTGTCCCGACATGGGCGCACTTCCCAAGTGCGCCAGTGTATTTTTGTGCTGGTGCACTTCACAAGTGCGCCAGTGCATTTCTGGCCTGTTTCGGGTTTTTCTGCCTAACTTCGTTCGTCCATATCTCTTTCATACGGTACCCGTTTTACGCAAACTCGGACTCTATTTCGCATATTTTTCCGAGACGAACGCAATGACGCAGCCCGTTTCCCCTGATTCTCACATCTGAGATTAATTATACTTTAATTACTAACCATTAGTGTTAATTGAAATTCGGGGTGTTACATTCTCCCCTACTTAAAGGATTTCGTCCTCGAAATCTCTAAGTCAAGAAGAACGTATCCTACCAACCAAACAACCATCTACTAAACCATCAACCACAAGCAACCATTATCCTTAGAAACTTCTAATGATGTATGAACATATGCAGAAAGTGTGTGTATATGTCCGTATACTAATGCAAAATCAGGCGGTCTACTGATTCAGTCGACCTCCTTAATGCAAACCATGATAGTGCCATGCATCCAATATGTATGCGAAACCCTATTGATACATACAATTTCTATATGCGTGCACAACCATACACAAAAATGCATCATCCACATGATAACACAGCCATGATACATCCATCAATCTAACTACCACATCCATTTATGCGATATGCAACATGAAGTGACTGAGCCGATCTAGTGCCTAATGTGTGTGTATATGCATCCACGAGCAACCACTAGCAAACAATTGCATCCACATGCATCCATCAACCATAACATGTTTCAAACACATGTTTCAACCATAGGTTTTACCCTATCTAAAGGTCATAGGTACTAGCGAGAGGATATACTAAAGATAAGATAAGTACTAGACAAGCGATAAAGGAGAAGTTAAAAGACATACTCTCAAAAAGAAATGGGTACAAAGAACGCATCTTCGCTTCCGTCTCCCAAGTAGCATTGCTTTCGTCATCTCCCCATTGCACTCTAACTAGCTGAACTTCTCTGTTCCTCAACTTCCTAGTTTCTGACCCAAGGATGCGAGTAGGAGCTCGTCGAATCGTCGCATTACGCTCTACCTCTACATCTCTAAGCAAGCTCGGCTCTACCACCTCTGCGGTCTCATGTAAGCACTTCCTCAAATGTGATACATGGAATACATCATGAACACCACTAAGTCTGTCGGGCAACTCCACCCTATATGTCATCCGTCCAATCCTTTCCTTAATAGGAAACGGCCCAACAAACCTCGGTGCTAACTTCCCAACGGACCCAAAGCGAACAACATTTCTCAACGGAGATACTTTGACAAAAACCATGTCCCCAACCTCAAACTCAAGATCCGTCCTTCTCCGATCCGCATAAGATTTCTGTCTATCTTGCGCTGCCTTCATCCTTCTTCGAATCAAATCAATCTTCTCTGAAGTCTCTCTAACCATATCTGGCCCAAGCAAGATCTTATCCGTAGATTCCCACCAACATGTAGGAGATCGACAAGGCCTTCCATAAAGAGCTTCGAAAGGTGCCATGCCAATACTAGACTGAAAGCTGTTATTGTATGCGAACTCCACCAAAGGAAGATGTTCTTCCCATGTACCTCCAAAATCCAAGATACAAAGCCTCAAGAGATCTTCTAAGACATGGTTCACCCTCTCGGTCTGACCGTCCGTCTGAGGATGATATGCGGTGCTCAAACACAACTGAGTCCCTACCGCCTCTTGCAAACTTCTCCAAAACTCACTAGTGAAGATAGGATCTCGATCACTCACAATGCTGGATGGTACGCCATGCAATCTAACAATCTCTCTAACATAGACTGAAGCAAGCCATGGAGCGGTCCTTTTACTCTTCACGGGTATAAAATGGGCACTCTTGGTAAGTCTGTCTACCACAACCCAAATTCCCGTATTGCCCTTCCTCGATCTCGGTAACCCATCGATGAAATCCATCGAGACACTATCCCACTTCCATTGCGGAACTTCCAATGGGTGTAGCAACCCATCGGGTTTCCTTTGCTCCGCTTTAACTTGTTGGCACACTAAGCATCTAGCCACATACTCGGCCACATCTTTCTTCATACCGGCCCAGAAGAAAACTCTCTTCATGTCTTGGTACATTTTGTCTCCACCGGGATGAATAGTCATCCTTGAACGATGTGCATCATCCAAAATAGCCTTCTTCAAACCCTCATCTTGCGGTACACAAAGTCTACCGTCTCTATGCAACCATCCCCTATCATCTATGGTGTATCTACCCAAATGGCTGGACGACTCCCCCCTTATAAGCTTCTCTACCAACTCAACCAACTGTGGGTCGTCTCGCTGAGCCTCGCCAATCCGTCCCAAAAGAGTAGGTCTAACCTCCAAGGATGCTAACAAACCAGGTACAAAGTCAACAGAAGGTCTGAAGTCGAACAAAGAAAGAAACTCCAAGCTTCGCCGTTCCACGAACAATGGACTCAAAGATAGCCTTTTTCTACTCAAGGCGTCCGCCACCACATTACCCTTGCCAGGGGTATACGCTATCTCGAAATCATAGGATGCTAAGAAATCCATCCACCTTTGCTGTCTTAAGTTTAAATCCTTCTGAGAGAATAAGTACTTCAATGATTTATGGTCAGTGAACAACTCGAATCTCTCACCAAGAAGATAATGGCGCCAAGACTTAAGTGCGAAAACAATCGCGGCCAACTCTAGATCATGGGTAGGGTAATTCTTCTCATGCACTCTCAATTGCCTCCCTCCATAGGCTATTACCCTTCCCTCCTGCATCAAGACTGCGCCTAATCCTGTCCCACAAGCATCGGTATAAACAACAAACGGCTACTCCCATCTGGAAGCACTAAAACTGGAGCGGTGGTCAAAGCTCTCTTTAACCGTCGAAAAGCATCATCACAATCTACGTCCCATGAGAAAACCAGATTCTTCTTCGTCAAGCGGGTTAATGGGGCTGATATCTTCGCGAAGTCTTTGATGAACTTCCTATAATATCCTGCCAACCCCAAGAAACTTCTTACTTCGGTAGCATTTCTAGGAACTTTCCAATCCTGGATAGATACTATCTTTGCGGGATCCACAGCTATCCCTTCCTTAGAGACCACATGCCCTAAGAATCGCACTTCTCTTCTCCAAAAATGACATTTAGAGAATTTAGCTTTAAGACTATGTGCTCGAAGAGTCTCCAACACTTCTCTGAGATGTAAGGCATGCTCTTCTTCACTCTTGGAGAAGACCAAGATGTCATCCACAAAGACCACTACAAACTTATTCAGATACTCTCTGAACACTCTACTCATCAGATCAACAAAGTATGCAGGGGCGTTTGTCAACCCAAATGGCATCACAAGCCACTCATAAAAACCATCCGGAGTCCGGAAAGCAGTCTTCTCTATACTGTCCTCCGCCACTCTCAACTGATGAAACCCTGTAGCTAAGTCCATCTGCGAAAACACTGAGGCGCCAACCAACTGATCAAAGAGATCATCTATCCTCGGTAATGGGTGTCTATTCTTCTTCGTGAGCTTATTAAGTTCTCTATAATCCACACAAAGTCTGAGGGACCCATCCGCCTTCGTGGCAAACACTACTGGAGCTCCCCACTCCGATATACTTCGCCTTATGAACCCCTTCTCAAGCAACTCCCCTACTTGCTTATGAAGTTCTCTTCTCTCACGAGGAGCCATGTGGCGCACTGGCAAAGACACTGGTTTGGCATTATCCACCAAATAAATTCGGAAATCTATCTCCCGCTTCGGAGGCAAACCCTTCACCTCTTCAAACACATCCGGATATTTCCGGACCACTCTGACAGAACGCAAACTCTCGACCGAAGCATCGAGCGATTCAAGATAACTTAGCAAAACAGATTCCATGGGATTACAAGAGATCTCGAGAGTATTACCCAAGCGGGTCATAAGCCTGACAACTCTCCTTTCACAATCAAGAACGGCACCATTACTGGATAACCAGTCCATGCCCAAAATCAACCCATAGCCCGTGAAGCCCAATACAAAAGCATCACATCCAAACTCAACGCTAAGTATAGAAATCTTCAAACCCAAACATATCATAGACAGATATATGGAGCCCCCAATTGGGTTTGAAACAACCAAGGGATCATCAACTAGACTGGTGTCTAAGTGCAGTGACTTAACTAACGATGATGAGATAAAAGAATGCGATGCGCCAGAGTCAAACAAAGTACGAACTGGATGATCAAACAGAAAAACCAGACTTTCAACGGAAATAGTTCTACCTCTCTACTGAATCGGTGGAACTGAGAGAGCCTGAACTTGCCCCCCTGCCTGAGCTGGTGCCATAAGAGCTTGCACCTGACCTCCTGAGGTAGACCCCGTCTTTTGCCCCTTCTTTGGGCAGTCCTTCTCAAGATGTCCTGCTTCACCACAATGAAAGCAACCGGTCTTCTTCTTTTTGCGACAATCCTTGCTAAGGTGGCCTGGGGTCCCATAATTGAAGCACTTCTTCTTCTTCTTCTTCCCCTTGTCACCATTGCCTTTTCCACCCTTGCCTTGTTGTTGTTGTTGCGGTTTCTTCTGATCCCCCTTCTTCTCTGGTGCCTTAGAACTCTTATCATCCTCATGCATAAGTGCCATGTAGACAAGCTTCTCAAAGGTGGCCCCCATAGGAATGTGAGTCATAGCTATTCCTTGCAATGGTTCGTTCAAGCCTCTAACGAACCTCAAAGCCTTCTTCTTCGGTGTATTCACCAACTATATGCCAAACCTTGCTAATTGATTGAATTTGTTGACATATTCTTTCACCGTGAGATTCCCTTGCTTCAAATTCAAGAACTTCTCCATAAACAGATTCTCTTCCGCCCTTGAGAGAAACTTAGCCCCAAACCTTTGCTTGAAATCTGCCCAAGAGTCAACAGGGCGTTCTCCATTAGTGACCTCCCACCAGAATGAGGCCTCTCCCTTCATTAACCAAGCCGCCAACTTGACTTTCTTTCCCTCTTCCACTTCAAAGATATCTAGCAACTCTTCCACTTCCTTAAGCCAATCTCTAGCCTCTACGAAAGTCTCTGAACCTAGAAAAGGTTTTCCTCCTATAGCCTTGAACTCCTTGCAAATCTTAGCAAAATTATCCACTCTAGGCTGAGGAGGAGGAGCGGTTGCCTCTGGTGTAGTAGCATTGGCTGGACCCGCAGCCGCGGCCCTAGCCTCTTGTAACCTCCTATACCATAGTGGTATAACTAAGCCCTCCGGGATGTTAAGATCTTCAGCCATGCTGAAACGAAAGAGGAAAGATTCAAAAAGGAGATTCCGAAAGATAAAGATATGGCTATTGGGGATTATGCTTTTCTTTTTCAAAAACTTTTCTCTTAAAAGACATGTTTTTGAAAATACTTTTTCCAAAAATAATACCTTTACTATTTTAAAAAAAAAGTATTTTTCTCGAAAATTTATCTGTTCCGGTAACCTTCAGCTCTGATACCACGTGTAACACCCCACTCCCGCTATGGTCACTCACTAAGGGAATGCCATAGCATCGGTGGAGTATTTTAGTGAATATAGAACAGAAAAATTACAACAAGACAGATATAAATAGTACTTGAAATTTAAAACATCATCTCATAACAGCGGAAGTAAAACATGTCTGGTTACATCATAAAACCATAATAAAAGTCAAGTACAATATCCATCAAAATAAAGAAGTACATAATCCCACTCTCATACAATAGCCATGACAAAAGAAAAGATAACTGGGTAACTGGAGCTTTACATCTATCCAAGCTCCTAAAGACTGGAACAGCAATCCGATCAAGCTCCACTACTGCTAGGATTCACCGTAGGACCTGAGGGTTGGGAAAAAAGATAAAAACAACGGGGTCAGACATAAGTCTGAGCGAGTCCTATAACTTTAACAATACAATCGTTAAAGTAACCAGAGAAGACATAAACTGATATACGGTAACTAATGGGGATGAATGGCTACACTAAGCAGTCAATTAAACTAAGATAAAAGATAAAGACGCATCTACCCTTCCAAAGGTAAATTACTAAACTGCACCACACCAGTCATTCCTAACTTAAAGGTTGATCCCACCCATGGACTTATAAAATTAACTTAATAGTTCTCGCGTACCCCTAGGTGACTAAGTAGACGCCACGGGGCCCTACAATCCACTAGGTGTACACACTACTCCCCATTCGATCGGCTCCCTAACGTAGATACCCGTGCTGGCCCCACCGTGGGGTGTACCATTCCCCAACGTGGCAAACTGATAAAACTAACGGTGCACGGCTTATATCTACACGATGCAACAACGTCTTATTTACCAGCCCGGGTCCACACACGCATATGAAACCCGTTGGTCATGCGTTGCCACCGCTAACCCATTTTGGCCTCTTATAGTCAAGCCCAGTATGCGTGTCCCGTCCTCGACATGGGTCGAGCCCACTAAGATACGTATGGGTTACTGGTTGAAATGGGCCCCCAGCACAAGCCATCCCCCTAAGCTTGGCCCACACACTAGTGTTTCCCATTTAACCCTTTAATCATGTTTAATTACATGTTTCATCTTGGTTAAGTATTTTATCATATTTTCTATTGGCAACCACTAGCAATTTCCACATACCACCCAAGGTACCCACTTAACCCCCATGCCCCACTACATGCTTATCTGGTTAAGTGTTTCTTAATTGATTAACACCGTAACCGTGTAAAGGACCCCTCACATTGGACCGTCATTTGTAGATGCCTGGTTAAGCCGGTAGGTTCCGGGCAGTCTTACACTACAAACGGGTCCAACCTCGTGTCATTTACCCTTGTTACGTATTTAATTTATGATTAAGACCCCTCACATTGGACCGTCATTTGTAGATGCCTGGTTAAGCCGGTAAACTCCGGGCAGTCTTACACTACAAACGGGTCCAACCTCGTGTCTTAATCGATTAATTACTCCTAATTAATCACCCCCATAATTTGTGTTAATTATCCTGTTTATTTTAGGAATATGGGTGCACCTAACTTAATAGGCAAATTCCCAACTCCAAAGTGTGGGTACACCTAACTTAATAGGCAAATTCCCAACACATAGTATGGGTACACCTAACTTAATAGGCAAATTCCCATACTATGTTCATTTATTTTATGTTATGCATAATTATATTAATTTCACACAATCTTATTAACATATGCATTTAATTAACCCCATCGTTCCCACGTAATTTCGTTCTCATGACATAACACATATAAAAGGTGTCAACTTGCATATGTATGAACATGTTTCAAGGGTGCCATCTTGCATATTAACAAACACATAACTTGCATATGAACTTGCATAACATGTCACATAACTTGCATATAATCTTGTATAACATGTCACATAACTTGCATATTAACTTGTATAACATGTCACATAACTTGCATATTAACTTGCATAACATGTTACATAAACTTACATATTAACAAATACATGACTTGCATATGAACTTGCATAATATGTCACATAACTTGCATATGAACTTGCATAACATGTTACATAACTTGCATATGAACTCATAAACTTGCATATGAACTTGCATAACATGTTACATACTTGCATATGAACTCATAAACTTGCATATGAAGAAACATACAACTTGCATAATTATCATACATGTAACTTGCATATTATCATACATGTAACTTGCATATTAACATATGATCACAAAGCACAAAACTTGCATAACCCACATACATTAGCAAACTAACATCATGTCATATGACTTAAAACCCATTAATCCACAAACAAAACCATATGATCTCATCATATCTCATCTACTTAGTTTAGCAATTGATCATTAGAGTGATAGAAACTCACAACTAGCCAATTTGCACTCCAAATGAAGAAGATTAAGATGCTTAGAATGGATTAGAGGTTGATTAGAGAGTGATTAGCTTGCAACCCTCTTCATAAATTAGTGGAGGCTCCTTCTAAGATTTAATTTGGCGGCATGTAGCCCTCAATTCTATTTTTAGTATGGATTAGGGTAGGTTTAGGGTGTATTTATAGATTAGGTGAGTGTTTTAGGCCCTTAGATTAACCCTAAATTAGATTAGGACCCTTAGATTTCGGAACCTTCCAGAAACCAGCCCTAAGACCAAGCCCAAACCCCAAACTGGTGCACCCAACCACAAAACTCTCTAGAAACTGTGCAGGTTTCCTGTCCCGACATGGGCGCACTTCCCAAGTGCGCCAGTGTATTTTTGTGCTGGCGCACTTCACAAGTGCGCCAGTGCATTTCTGGCCTGTTTCGGGTTTTTCTGCCTAACTTCGTTCGTCCATATCTCTTTCATACGGTACCCGTTTTACGCAAACTCGGACTCTATTTCGCATATTTTTCCGAGACGAACGCAATGACGCTGCCCGTTTCCCCTGATTCTCACATCTGAGATTAATTATACTTTAATTACTAACCATTAGTGTTAATTGAAATTCGGGGTGTTACAAGAACTGTCTCAAAAGAAAAATAAGAAAGATGCACTACTAATGCCCAAAGTAATGACCAACAACGACACAGGGAGAATATTTATATATATCATACGTAGGAGCCTCCTGCTCGTCTCCGGTACAGCTACTCATGCATACCACCTAACCTGTCTCTAGTCTACCCGTTTAAGAGCACCTAGAGTAATAAGAAGAGACATAAAACTCTGGGTCAGACAAAAGTCTGGTATGAGCGATAAGCAGCAAAGCAGAACAATAACAGGTATACTAAACCATACCTGAACCGGGACCTGCAACCAAAGAGTTAGCACAACAAGATGTACAATACTCTAAGGTGACACTAACACATGGTGTAAAGATACGGGGGAGGGGTGTGCATGTCATAGTGATATCAAACAATCAAACATAGCAACCATCCTCACATCTCTCACTCAGTGTGTAAAGCATACGATATTCACCGCTTTGATCACATAAATCCTTACTATGATCACTCTGCCCCCATGGAGTCATAGCGACTCCACTGCACTGATCCACAGCCACTAGTCCTTGCTTTGTCCACTTTGCCCCATGAAGTCATGAAGACTCCACTGCACTTGCCCATAGTCATGCTACGATCACTCTGCCCCATGGAGTAGTAACTACCCCACTACACTGATACGTAGCCTAACATCCATCTTGATGGTGAATCAAAGCTATAGACGTCGATAACTCCTTAGCACACGTCCCGCAGCAAAGCCCAATCATGAAGTTAACTCGTTGGTTCCCGTCTAGATCCTGAGTACAAAATTCCCATTTGGACTACCTTTGCATCTCAGGTTTTGGTCTCCTCCGGATTGGTTCGGCGGTCTTAGTCGTACCTTGGTTCGGTTTGAATATGCGTAGTGCTCCAGTCCTCATTGGTTCAGTTCAGTCACCCCTACTCGGTTCGGTTCGGCAAGCTTCATCTCCTGGCCATCAATCCAGTTCGGTCAACTCCCTCTGGGTCGATTCGGTCGGGGTACTCCATCCGGGTCGTGTGCCCTCATCTGCAGGTTTCGATCTGGTTCCCTCCTTCATCTCCGATCCGATACGCAGCTTCACGATCCGATCCCATCTTAGTTCATGTGGCCTTCTTTGTTGCCATGCTTTTCCTCCTGTGCTAGGTTCCGATCCGAATCGAATCCTCTTGCCCAGTTCTCCTATCCGATCCGAGCCCCATCTCCGAGCCGATCCGAAACCCTGCACATTTCCTGCAACTTTTCCAACGACTGTTTTACGCCATACGACGGTGTTTTCAACCATTCTAACTTTTCAAATCAATCACAAAGCATACCATACAGTCATAGCAACATATAGAATTGACCAAAAGCACCAAAACAACAATTTGATATGTTAAAACAGATCAAACAAACCCAAAACCCATGTTTTCCCCTTAATCCCCCTTAAACATGTTAAGCATACAATTAACAAAACTTATCCAATTTAGCCCAAAATTTCTATCAGAGCCCTAAAATATTATTTTAGAATTTTACCAATTTTTCTGAGTTACAATTTTGCTAATTATCACTAATCGCCCCTAATTAGCCGTAATTAGTGAAAAACAATGCAAATCACTCACCTTGGCCACAAATTAATCTTAGATCTGAAAATATCTCTGATTTGGGTTGAATCTCTATGCAACACAGCAGCTCTATTACCAATTTGATGCTAATTTGCCTTGATTAGATGTAGATTAGGCTAAAACTTGATTAAATGATGATTAGAAGGTGTTTTAGGAGTTGGAGGCCATTGTTAGGGTTGAAGAGAGGTAAGTGGCGGCTGGAAAATGACAAAGAAAAGGTTTCTCTAACCCTAATAAGCCCTCATATAGACCTAATCCTGAAATTCCCCAATGGGCCTAGCAGCTAATCACCAAAGCCCAATTAAGCTGTTTTTCACTTTCTAAACCTTGTTTCAGCCATATCTCCCAAATGGCAAGTCCGTTTGGCTAATGTGACCACTCTATGGAAAGGTAAACCATCATCCAGATCTAATGGAAGTGGTTTCAAGTCAAAATTCCTTACCAATAAAAAGTTATGGCTGAAATAAGATCAGCTATGGACAAAACAGTCATTTAAAAATCGGCAAAAATCATGAACATTGGAAATGACCCCTATAGTCGTCTCCCAAAGTTACATGGCTATACGACTTCGCATGAGAAAGCAATAAATATTCTACGATCCCCTGAAGCGTAGAATGCAAGTTGTTACATTAAGTGACTTTTGGAGCAACTTTTGAAGAATTAGTGAAGACCGTTATTTTATACACTACAGAGGAAAAGAAGGAGACTGAGAAAGGGGAAGATACTTCGAGTTTTTAGAGAATTAGAAGAGATTTTGGCTGAAGAAGAAGAAGAACGAGAAATACAAGAAAGGAGCTAAAGAGCATGGGAGATGCCTTAAGAATGGTCATGAGGCTAAAAACTATAAGGTCAATATGGCGAAGCTAGAATTCAAGGGAAAATGTTATAATAGTCACGAGGAAGGACATCTTACTAGGGACTACAATAAGCTTAAGGGAGGATCGAGTAGGAGGAACTACGCTTTAGAGGTAGCACCCCTTTAGACTCAGCCACCAATGGACCAAGGATAACCAGCCCTAAAAGTTATCATTTATATTTTAGAGACTTCTATACGTACCCTATTTGATTCTCGAGCATCTCATTCTTTCATAGCTAGGGGCATTATTGATGTATTGAACTTCCAACTTTTGTTGTTAGTAATTTGATGGTGGTGTCCAACCCTATCAAAGGTGCTAAGCAGCTCATATTGATTTGTAATAGACCAATACTATACATCGACGATGCTGATTTCTCGTGTGATGCGTATGTTTTAAGGTTTGAGGGGCATAGACTTATCTTAGGGATGGATTGGCTAGGTCCATCCTCAATTGTGATATAAAGATCGTTCGATTGAAGAGACATAGAGGTGTCCCTTGTAAGATTAGAGATATAAGAGATTCAGCCTTGTTGCATTTTTATCTTTGGATTTGGAAGGGTCATCCTTAATGCTCGTTGTCGGTGAGTTTTTGGACATCTTTGAAGAAGTGATGGGGCTTCCGTCCCATAGGGGGATCTCTTTTAGGATAGATCCCGAGAAGGATGCTAGACCCGTAGCTTTGTTGTTGAGGCATATGGATCTTAGGGAAAGGAGAGAGTTGGATAAGAACATTTTTGAGTTGCAATAGAAAGGATTTGTCCGACGGAGTACTTCGGAATAGGGAGCGCCCATAGTTTTCGTCACTAAGACGGATGGATCTTTGAGACTATGCGTTGATTATAAGGAACTAAATAAGTGAAACAAAAAGAATAGGTATTCCTTACTTAGAATAGATGACATATTCGATCATTTGGGAGGTGCCAAATTCTTTTCTTAGTTGGACATAGCGATAGGATTTCATCAATTAAGAATTGCTGAGGAAAGCAAACCTAAGATTACATTTCGGACACCATGTGCTTTATTTGAATGGGAAGTAATGCCCTTTGGATTGAGAATGCCCCCGCCTTCTTTGTGGACTATATGAGCAGAGTGGTTAAAGGCACTCTTAATAAGATAGTGACGGTGTTTGTGGATGACATTCTTATATTTTACAAGGATTATAAAGAGCGTTATAATCATTTAAGGGACATCCTAGGAATTTTGAGGACGAATCGGCTCAAGGTTAAGTTTTCCAAGTGTCATTTTTGGAGAGAGGAAGTCAAGCTTTTTGGAAATATAATTTCGGGGAAAGGTTTGGTCGTTGACCCCATTAAAGTGAAAGTTGTTCAACAATGAGGATTCTTTGCAATTCTTATAAAATTAGGAGTTTCTCAAGGTTAGAGGGTTATTGTAGGAAATTTATTAAAGACTTTGCAAGGATAACAGGCTCTCTGACTGTTAACCAACATTTTAGTCTGATTCCCAAAAGTATACAAGACCCACTCGACTCGACCCGTCGCGTGGTACCAAAGCTCGAAGTGTCGCCAAGATGTTGAAGATTCAAGCCATGATAGATCAAACGCGCGATAGCCTCACCGCTCCTCAAGATGCAAAACTCACATCATACTAGCTCGCGTCACACACCTCGCCTCCTTCCTCACAGCATCAACCATTGGCCCGCATCATACCAGCCTACACCACTCACCTCGCATCACCCTGTATCACTCCACATCGCATCACATAACTGTCCATCGTATCACCTCAAACAAAACCGCATCAGCACCGTCGCATCACAATCCCCGCCTCACTTCCGTCATATCACATCCACTTGGATGCGATGGCATTCGCACCAATCGGGATGCGATGCCATCGCATCCCATAGGATGCAGTGCCTCTGTCTAAATGCAACATAATGCATTCCTTTGGGATGAGATTTTCGCATCCGTTGGGTTGTGAAAATGGTATCCCATATATAAGTATGCGATTTTTTGCCTACCAACAATGTGTGATGATTTTTTTTTGATATGTGCGTCTCTATGATGCGATTTTCTACTGTGTATCCCCCAAATCCTACATACTCCCATCTAATCCTCCAACTATAAATACCCTCTTGCTCATACTTCACAGGGGTTGGATTTTTGATGATTTGACACTTCTCAAGCTCCAAGAACTCATTAATGGCAGCCCAGTGTTTGAGGAAGAAGAAGCGAAAAAGCACTTTTTCCAGGAATTCACATATGACCAACAAGACTCAAAAATACATGAATAGACTTGTAATTGAATGCATGGATGACGTTCAAAGCTTGTAAAAAAATATCGGCGAACTCCTTCATAGTGGACGTAGGCCCCTCACGGACAAAAGCACTATAAAGCTTTGTATTATTTACTACTTTTTGTACTTCCCACGCGAAACGTTATTCTTAAGTAATTAAGAATATTTGGGTGTTAAGACAATTTTTGCCATCAACATTCTGGTGCTTTCACTGAAAACTTAGACTCGCTTCTTTGTCGCACACTTCCATCTCGACTTTGACACGCTACTTAGGTACTTAGGTTTCTTCCTAACCTACCGCTCGAGTCCGCTTACGATGATTAAGCGAGCAAAGAACCTGATGATCAAAACTTCGACAGCAGCCGAAGCTGCTACTTATCAACAACTTCAATTGATAGGAAACTCGATCGAGGCAGACATCCTTCTTCCTATGGACCCTGATGCTTCTGTAACTCAAGCTTAGATTTACGTGCTAAATAAGAGGTTGGAAAACAGGTCTCCCGAGCTCAACAATGCACTGAAAACCAACATCGACCTTATGCATCAACTTTAGGAAAGCCAATGCCTCAGCGCTCGACTCCAACTTGCTCAGAACAATGCTCATCTACGGCACAACTCCTCGGAAAGCGCCTCTTCCAAAACTCAGTGCTGGAGCCGAAGAAGGAGGTTCACCCTCAACGCTAATGGCGTCGCCAACACTAGCACCCATACCAATAGAAATGGCAATGGGACTACTATAACCATCAGCGAGGGAACGCGTCAACGTGACCATTCGCGGTTGGTTATCAATGATAAACCCGGTCTGAGTAACCGACCCCCTCCTCGATAGAACCCAATTGTCGCGGCTCTTTACTTGGGGCCTATGCGTCCAGCAACTCAACAGGCCCAAGTTCCACATGATGAGAATCTGCATTAACCCACTCAACCTCTTCAACCATACCGGAATCAAGTTAAAAATGATGATGACATAGATGAGAACGAGCCCGGCATCCATCCTGGACGATGTCTCCAGAACCCCCGAGGTGGAAAACAACTACTGGATCCTGTAAGAGATTGTTCATGCGGCATATCTCCCCGACGTGGTCCAGACGATCATGAAAAATATGCGAGGGGACGTGAATGACATGTGGTAAACCCACTTAAGTCATAACCCCTTCACCAGGGCCGTGCACGAAGCCGAGTGGCCTCGACACTTCAACATGCCATAGCTGGGACTCTGTATAGGAATGACTGACCCCTGCACTTTTCTGAACCGCTACGAGTGGAACATGGACTCTAGTAGGGTCACCGATGCTGTTAAATGCTTCCTGGTTTTCTTGGAAGGCATGGCCTTAGCTTCTCCCCTAAGCCCTACATTCTATTCTATTATATGCCTCTACTTCTCCTCTATTATTCTAAATTGTAAAATATTGGGCATGTTAGATTTCTAATTCTTCCCTAAACTATTTCTCCATCTTTTCTAATTTAGTTTTATTATAAGAATCTAAAATTGGAAATTGTATGTATGCAGTACTCTACTTGGATTCTTATATACATATATATATATATAGGTTTAGGAATATAATACTATGTACACAAGCAATAATACATGGCAACAATGCATCATAACCATGGGTGACACACTCAAGAATATTACAGTGTACATGTTCTGAAAAGAGGTGCACAAAGCAATACAAACAGGTGTACAAAATACAAATCTAGTTTCAGCATGCACATGGCAAGACTGGTAAATTAGCAAATTTCACAAATAACCCAAAATGGCAATATTATGAGAATCAACTGGTGCATTAGTACAAGCAAATCAACTCAAGTGCACAAGACAATCAATACATTGCATGGCAACAAAGAGATCAAGTCAGGCATATGCATAGCAAAAGTTTCCAGGATTTCAAGTCAAACCAGCAAACAAATAATGCCAAAATACAAGAGCATGTCGAAGCACAAGGCCCAACTTTACAGTAATATTCAAGTATGAAGCATTTCAGCATGAATACAGGTGCATGGTGATCTGTTTAAAGATCAATAACTAAATTGCATGGCACATGAACAAAGTGAAACTGATTGGTCAAAGTGGTGCACAAGAACAAACAAATACAAGAATGTGCATAGTGACATGTTCATACACAAGTGTAATGAACAAGACAACATGCATCAGTGTACAAGTTCCGTAAAAAACATAGCATGCATGCCATAGTGCACAAGCAAAAGCCAAATTGGTGCAAGTGCGGTAGCTCCAAAGGATGCACAGACCAAAACCAATGTGACATCAAGCCAACATCAAATTCAAGTGCAAGAAAAAGCACAAGGTGGCACATAAAGCATACTCAACACATAACATGGCAACATGAACATAAAGGGGAAGATAGAGTACACAAGAATGGATGCACACAACATAATGCAATGCTGTGTACAAAAACCAAGAGGGGACAGTGGCATATACACATGCATAACATAAATATATACACATATATATGTATATATACTTATGTATATGTATTCATGGTATACAGTCATGAAGCAAGTCAAGGCAGAAGTAAGATTTAAGTTCCAATGCAACGATCGAATGTTTTCTGGAGAAAAGAAATTCATTGGTTTAAATACTTGGAAAAAATTAATTTATATTGGTGGCAAGAAAAAATCTGGCAATTGGATATTGCAAGTAAATTATTTCTCCAAATATACAGTGTGCCAAAAACTCAGCCAAATTCATTAAAAGAAAACCAGGCCAGAGATTATCGATAAAATCAATGGTTTTGTTTTTGGCAAGATAGCATTCAAGACTTTAATTTTTTTCCAGAAAATCATAAGTTTTTTTGGGCAAGAACATTACATGTTTCCAGAAATAACAAAATTCAACACATGTAATATTTGTTATTTTGGCAAGAATTTAAATGGGTACTCACGACAATAATTCGTTTAGAAAGCAAAAGGGAAAAATCATGAAACAATCATGCAAATCACAGATTCATGAAATCAGAGATTGATTAGGGTTTTATAACCCTATAAATAACACGCAATTCATCATCGACCATCAACGAAACCAAGCTACAAAATTCGAGAGCAAACGAATTAAAATCAGAATTACTCACAAATTTCAATCGCAAGCCAAAGCCCAAATCATTAACAAGCAAGCAACGACATTTTGAAGCCATCCGAGAATCAAATTACATCAGTGTGTTGAAGTCCAATCTGATTTGGGGGCAAAACCCTATTTTGTATTTCGGTCACCATTGGCAAAGTGGAAGCTTATTTTCAAGTGAAAAGGGGTCGGTTATTTTATTTAAGGGTTTTTTTTTGTTTTATATGTTTTAAGTTGTTTATTTTCGTAAATCGTTTTATAGGTTTTCTAGTTTAATTTAAAATAGTGTTTACGAATTATGGATTTGTAATTCGGAAAAATCTGATCTTGGAGTCAAAGATCAGTGTAGGGTTTTGTGCATAGGATTAGAATAGTTGATAGCAGGTGTCGTGAGTTTACATGGAATTTGTAAGCGTAGAGATTATTTTAATTCTAGTAGAAACCTTAGGGAATGCAGCAGTAGACAAGGATTACCGAAGCTAGGTAACATCTATGTCATTTATTTTCCGCATTTATTTATTCTGCGGTTATCTGTGCTGTAATAATTTTTATATTCCTCAAAACTATAATAAACCCTATTCACCCCCCTCTAGGGTTAACCTAGATCCTACAAGTGGTATCAGAGCCTGGTATGTTCATTAACTTTAGAGTCATGGATTCTAGCAAGAGTCGGTCCATAAATGGAATTCTATTTAAAATATATTCATATTAAATATTGGAATATTATTATCAATATGGGAGATATGCTAGATAAGAAGAATAAAGATATCAAAACTCGTGCTATGCGTACTATTTATTCTTATCTTAGTACTGATAAATTTAAATTCATCTCTCATTGTTTAACTGCATATGAAATCTAGAAAACTCCCGAGGCAAAGTATGGGAGAAAAGATGACAACATCTCAAAACCCCGAAAAGTCAACTCAAATTCAGACGATGGAGATTCAACAGACGATGAGACAGGAGATTTCTTATATGAAGATTTAGTTCATCATTGCAATGATTTAACTAAAACTGTTGATAGTTCGAATGGAAAAATAAACTACTAAAATTTGAAAATCAAGATTTGACCAGCAAAAAAATGGTTTAGAATTAAAGCACAAAAACATCAAGAAATTTTCAAACTCCGATAACAAAAATTGTTTCAATTTTGAAAACTGATTTAGCTCTTCACAATGAAAATTTTAAAAAGCTTGAAAAAGAAATTATGTTGTTTTTTTTTTAAAAAAAAAAGAGGATGAGATAATTTGTAAAAACGGTTTTTTGCAAAAGGAATTGGAGACTTTTAAGATGGCTAAAAATTCCAAACATGAAATTGCTGAAAAAGAAAATTTGTTGAAAACAGAATTGATTTTGAAAGAGCTTGAAAATGAAACTGAAAAATTCAAAAATTTTGATATTGAAAAGAAAAATCAATTTTAATCTGAGATCTCTGAGTCCAAGACCAAAATTAAAATGCTTAAAAATGAAAATTTGGTTTAAAACAAACAAATGCTGAAAAGAGTAAGATCACTATTAATTTTTGTTCAAATTAAATGAAAGAAAATACTGATCTTAAATCTAAAATTCAACGACTTGAATCAAAATTTGCTAAATTTTCTAATGGATAAAAATCGTTGAATATGTTGTTTAAAAACCAAAATTATCTAGTAGAAATAAGAATAGTCTTGGCATTGAGGAAATTGATGCAGTTGTAAAGAGAAATTCCAATAATTTTAAAAATCCTTCAAATAGCTTTGAAAAAGATCGAATTGAAAATTTGGACTCTAATGTTTTCAAAGGATTTTTAAAACATTAACGAGATGAAAACTTGTTTAGAAACAATCCAATTAAATGTGTTTGGATCCCAGAAGGAAATAAAATGAGTTTGGTTAAATTTAAACAGATTTGTGTTCCTAAAGGTACAATGGTAAGTTCAAATGGATAAGTTTGGGTACCGAAAATCGTGAATACAGTTAAGAGTGGTTTTACAAATTTCGTTAGACCACTAGATCCCCTAAATACTTAGGTACCGGAGGTTGGCTGAGGAACAACTTTCTAGAAGAATCGAAGACTTCTCCATATTTGAATTGAAGCTATTCGATGTATGTTCCTTAGCCACGATTAACGAGTTAGATAATCCATACTGTAATAATAAATCAGGTATTATCTCTAAGCTCCTTTTTTTTATTTGTTTATATTTTTTCTTCCTCTTAATTCTTCTCATTCTCTTATTTTTTATGATAATCACGTATTTACACTACCATAATATCTTTTTTACACTTCTTGAGCTTGTTAAATTTCAAATGCAAAACTATTGATTTTCTGGAAATTAGATTCATTTATCTAAAATTCTCACGTTTTGATGATTTGCAGATTGTGAACCGTAATTGTAAATATCTGCAATTCTTTTGAAGTTAGTTTTTTTGATAGCCTCTGAATTTCTAAAAGTGTTGTAATATCTTGTACGTATTTTGAACACTGTTTCTTGAAATTCGAAAATTCTTGAATTCTGAAAAGCTAATGAAATTTCTCACAACTTTGCTGTTTAGAGTTTCTTATAATTCATTTTAGAAAGACTTGAAAAACCACACTCATTACAGCACACTACTTGAAAACTGTTTTTGATAAGTTGTGATAATTTTATTGGTTTTTGGATGGGCTTGATCATTTTTGTATTGAAAATCATTTGGCATACATTATTGTGTTTTATCTTGAAAATCGCTTTTAAATCATGATCATTTGATTTGAATAAATGATTTTTGAAATCATTTGATATTGTTAATATCTTGAATCTCACATACTTCTTGGATTTGAAATTGATAATATTGTGTGTTCGATTTATTGAATCTTGAAATTTACACATCTCTTTAAGTGATTTAAAAGGAATTGTTTTTAATCATGGATCATGGATTATCTCTTGTGCTTGTTACAAATAATTATGAAAAATTCTCTTGTAAATCTTGTTATGAAATTGAAAGATTACTGCTCTGATAAATGCAATTGAACAAATAGAATTGTTGGTTGAGGCTTGGCTATTTATTCTAAAAAATCAGTGTATAGTTTTCATTGACTTCTATGGGCATTCCAGAGCCACATGTGGTATCTGTCCTAGAAGTATTTCTCATTTAATTGATTGATTTGATTTAAACTGGGTCTCATCTTGTATAGTTCTTTCATAATCCCTCTTGTAATTGATATGTTCAAAGTTAAAATCTTTTTTATTATTTATTCAGAAATTGAAATCATTGACCAAATGGAACTATATTTGAAACTCATAAAAATTATTATCATAATTTTGAAATTGTGATGAGTTGTGACTATATTCCATCTCACAACAAGAGGAGATTTTATTTAAATTCTCATGATGTTTGAACACATTTTATAATATCTCTGAATTGAGGCTTATCTCATGAACATCTTCTTTTCTTATCATCTTTTTGTCATCCATCATGGTTTTATTTAATGTGAAATGTTCTTATTTTTTATCATTAAAGAAAGAACAATTTCAAAATTTGTGATGGAAATGTGACTGTATTATTTTTCAGAAAAAGTGATAGTTGAAAATTTTCAAAAATCACGGTACAGTTGAGCATATTTCATAATATAATTAATTTAGAAATTTATTTCATGACGGTCCCCATTTCAACCATATTTCTATCATTCATTTGGTTTTATATAATGAGGAGATTTTGTATATAATAAGTGTTTCTCTAACCTCATTTAAAAAACCTAGATATGTCATGCATGGTTAGATATTACTTATAATTTAAGTTGCAACTGATCACATTTAAAAGTTTTAATAGGCTATGCGTGGTTAGTGTGCTCTTAAATATAAAACAAAAGAAAAAGAAATAAAAATGTATATATATGAAAACCTCCTTGCTATGTATAAACCAACCTATCAATCCATTTTCTAAATTGTGAAACATGTTTCTATTTTATGATTTATTATGCTTTTTTGGTTGATAGTTTTGGGATTCAAGATAATTTGATTTTTTTTACTCTTGATTTGATTATATATATATATAGTCCAAATTCGTCACTACTTTATGCCCATTTTTAATTATTATTTTTTGAAAATAATTGGAATTCATATGCTTTATAACTCTCTCTATTTTATAAAATCCATCGTAAATCCATCATTCTAAAATGTGAAATTTGCTTCTAGTTTTAAGAATATTGTGATTTTTGTTTGATTAATTGAGGTTTATGATATACATTCTCTCTCTTGATTTGAATTTATATTTCTAGTCTATGTTTATTCACTATTTCAATTTCTATATCCTTTTGATGATAACAAAAGGGGAGAATGGTTAAGATTTTGATTGACGAGTGAATATTTTAAAATTGGAAATTCCATTTTTTCTCTCACTCAGATGCACATATATATATGGAGTTCTATTGTAGGGGGAGCATACATATATGGGGAGCTCTCATACTTCACAGCTAAATACATTTATTGTATTCAAAATCTTAAGTGCATGTTTGTCATCGTCAAAAGGGGGAGATTGTTATATATAACAATATGATTTTTGTTTGATAATAACAAACATATATATTATTATATAAATATGTTTATAACTGTACTATTCTATACTACATCACATACAAAAATAAATATTTATTGAATAGAATACTATTGCATAAGAATTCAAATATCAAATAGTATTTTATTTCAACATTTGAATAGTAAAAGCTTTTAACTCCACTATTGTACATTCCACTAATATAATAAATTCAATTTCATAGTCAATTTCATATACATTGGTTCCTCACTACAGTTCACTCATTTATGTTATATATTCACTCAGTTACATTCACCCTCTCATATACAAACACATATAATTTCATCACTCATACACTGACTCACTTGTCTTCAGTCTACTTTTGATTTAGTCCAGTCACATGTATACCTGTCACAGAAACACACACATCAAACTAGAAAAAAAATTGATTTACATTCTAGCAGATATAAATTTATTTTAAAGTTTACTTACCTAGGAATTTTGGTGTGTTTCTCATTATATTTCTTGACTTGGTCTGATATGTATATACATCTATTTAAGTCTATACTGCTTGTGATATTCACAGTGATTTACAGTAAATATCACAAGGTAGATTATATATCTTGTACCCGCAGATTAGCCTCAACACATCTATAGTGGTCTGCAGGTCAAGAGCAGCCTCAACTCACAATTGAGGTCTGCTGATCAGCCACAATACAACGTATAGTGGTCTCTGATGTATATAGAAAATATAATTGCACATGCACAGTACACGTATACATATACATGTGTGTGTATACACATATATATTATATTGTGCAGGTAAATATGGTCAAACATCAGTACAAGTACACAATTTTCAGACCAAAACAAAGAGTATGCACAAGTACCAAAGACCCGGGGGTTAGTTCAGGGCATTCCTTTGTTAGTTCAGTAGACAGAAAACTGGCTTTATTCACCAGTTAGAGTTATGCCGCCGTTTACCGGGGTTTCCATTCAAAGCAGACCCGTTTTTTTTTCTTTGCTGATTCCTCTCAAC